>LR738715.1:852452725-852556903 GCA_902687465.1 Secale cereale | reverse complement strand
GTTTACTACCGGTTGGAGCCACGACCCGGTACTAAAGGGGTGCGCTGGCGGAGGTGCGGTGCGGCAAGTTTCGTCCCACCTCGCTAGCCGAGGGGCGTCCGCACTTGTTATAAGCCCCAGAGCGGTAGCTCTCTCGAGCTCCTCTCTATAGCAAGCTTCTGGGCCTAACTTTGTCACGCTGCCCTCTGGGCCTGCTGGGCCTTACGGGCCTGCATCCTGGCTCAAGGCCTAGCATGCACACTGGGTAGCGCGCAAAGTTGTTTTTTATGTAGTTTTTTTCTTTTCTGCTTTATTTATTTTATTTTATTTATTTCTGAGTTGTTTTTTGCTGTATTTAGAGTTTCTCGGTGAATATTATTGCTTTAGGTAACAAAAAATACAAACTTTATGTTAGTGCCAGTAGTTTTCAAATTTGAATAGTTTAAATTTGAAATTTATGTGAATCACTAGTTTGTGCATAACTATACTTTAAAAATAGATTTCCAGTGATTCTTTTTTCTGATGTGGCTTTCAATGGTACATTTTGAACACACAGAAAGTCTGGAGTTCAAATAAGTTCAAAAAAATGAAATGCCTTTGTAACAGATGAATTTTCGTCTGAAACTCTCATACTTCGAAAAATATTGTCCATTTTGTACACGAAGTGCATCCAGTTTTTTCCGTAACCCTCTCTACTTTTTTGCACATTCTAGGTGGGTGAAATGATGATACCATGCCAACTTTCAACCTTTTCAGATTTCATTTGAAGTGTTTTCAATTTCAGGGTCATTTAGCTCTATAAATAAATCAATAAATGGGCTGAAAAAGAGCAAATGAAGCCAGAAAGGGTTGAAAATTGATTATGTGGCTTTGAATGGTGCATTTTGAACACACAAAAAGTCCGCAGTTCGAATAAGTTCAAAAAATGAAATGTCTTTGTAACAGATGAGTTTGCGCCCGAAACCCTCATACTTCGAAAGAGATTGTCCATTTTGTACACGAAGTGCATCCATTTTTTGTTGTAACCCAGTCTAATTTTTTGCAAATGCTATGTGGGTGAAATTATGATACCATGCCAACTTTCAACCTTTTCAGAGTTCATTTGAAGTGTTTTTCAATTTCACTATCATTTAACTCTAAAAAAATAGTAAATGAGCTGAAAAATAGCAAATGAAGTCAGAAAGTGTTGAAAATTGATAATGTGGGTTTTAATGGTTCATTTTGAACACACGGAAAGTCTGGAGTTCAAATAAGTTCAAAAAAATGAAATGCCTTTGTAACAGATGAGTTTTCGTCCGAAACCCTGATACTTCGAAAGAGATTGTCCATTTTGTACACGAAGTGCATCCAGTTTTTGCCGTAACACTCTCTACTTTTTTGCACATGTTATGTGGGTGAAATGACGATACCATGCCAACTTTCAACTTTTTCAGAGTTCATTTGAAGTGTTTTTCAATTTCAGGGTCATTTAGCTCTAAAAAGTCAGTAAATGAGCTGAAAAAATGTCAATGAAGTCAGAAAGGTTTGAAAATTGATGATGTGGCTTTGAATGGTGCATTTTGAACACATAGAAAGTCTGGAGTTCAAATAAGTTCAAAAAAATGAAATGTCTTTGTAACAGATGTGTTTTCGTTCGATACCGTGATTCTTCGAAAGAGATTGTCCATTTCGTACACGAAGTGCATCCAGTTTTTGTCGTAACCCTCTCTAATTTTTTGCACATGCTATGTGCATGAAATGATGATACCATGCCAACTCTCAAACTTTCCAGAGTTCATTTGAAGTGTTTTTCAATTTCAGGGTCATTTAGCTCTAAAAAAATCAGAAAATAAGCTGAAAATAGCAAATGAAGTCAGAAAGGGTTGAAAATTGATGATTTGGCTTTGAATGGTGCATTTTGAACACACAGAAAGTCTGGAGTTGAAATAAGTTCAAAAAATGAAATGTCTTTTGTAACAGATGAGTTTTCGTCCGAAACCCTGATACTTCGAATGAGATTGTCCATTTTGTACACGAAGTGCATCCAGTTTTTGTCGTAACACTCTCTACTTTTTTGCACATGCTATGTGGGTGAAATGATGATACCATGCCAACTTTCAACATTTTCAGAGTTCATTTGAAGTGTTTTTCAATTTTAGGGTCATTTAGCTCTAAATTTTTTAGTAAATGTGCTGAAAAGTAACAAATGAAGTCTGAAAGGGTTGAAATTGATGATGTGGCTTTTAATGGTGCATTTTGAACACACGGAAAGCTGGAGTTCAAATAAGTTAAAAAATGAAATGTCTTTGTAACAGATGAGTTTTCGTTCGAAACCCTGATATTTCGAAAGAGATTGTCCATTTTGTACACGAAGTACATCCAGTTTTTGTCGTAACCCTCTCTACTTTTTTGCACATGCTATGTGCGTGAAATGATGATACCATGCCAACTTTCAACCTTTTCAGAGTTCATTTGAAGTGTTTTTCCATTTCAGGGTAATTTAGCTCTGAAAAAACAATAAATGAGCTCAAAATAGCAAATGAAGTAAGAAAGGGTTGAAAATTGATGATATGACTTTGAATGGTGCATTTTGAACACACAGAAAGTCTGGAGTTCATATAAGTTTAAAAAAATGAAATGCCTTTATAACAGATGAGTTTTTGTCCGAAACCCTGATACTTCGAAAGAGATTGTCCATTTTGTACACGAAGTGCATCCAGTTTTCGCCGGAACCCTCTCTAATTTTTTGTACCTGCTATGTGGGTGAAATGATGATACCATGCCAACGTACAACATTTTCAGAGTTCACTTGAAGTGTTTTTCAATTTCAGGGTCATTTAGCTCAAAAAAATCAGTAAATGAGCTGAAAAATAGCAAATGAAGTCAGAAAGGGTTGAAAATTGATGATGTGGCTTTGAATGGTAAATTTTGAACACATAGAAAGTCTGGAGTTCAAATAAGTTCAAAAAATGAACTGCCTTTGTAACAGATGAATTTTCGTCCGAAACCCTGATACTTCGAAAGAGATTGTCCATTTTATACACGAAGTGCATCTAGTTTTTGCCATAACCCTCTCTACTTTTCTGCACATGCTATGTGGGTGAAATTATGATACCATGCCTACTTTCAACCTTTTCAGAGTTCATTTGAAGTGTTTTTCAATTTCAGGGTCATTTAGCTCTAAAAAAATCAATAAATGAGCTGAAAAATAGCAAATGAAGTCAGAAAGGGTTGAAAATTGATGATGTGGCTTTGAATGATGCATTTTGAACACACAAAAAGTCTGTAGTTCAAATAAGTTCAAAAAATGAAATGCCTTTGTAACAGATGTGTTTTCGTCCGAACCCTGATACTTCGAAAGAGATTGTACATTTTGTACACGAAGTGCATCCAGTTTT
Organism: Secale cereale; assembly: GCA_902687465.1. NCBI lineage: Eukaryota > Viridiplantae > Streptophyta > Magnoliopsida > Poales > Poaceae > Secale > Secale cereale. The sequence goes on along the minus strand of LR738715.1, from coordinate 852,553,547 downwards.
TGTCGTAATCCTCTCTACTTTTTTGCACATGCTATGAGGGTGAAATGATGATGCCATGCCAACTTTTAACCTTTTAAGAGTTCATTTGAAGTGTTTTTCAATTTCAGGGTCATTTAGCTCTAAAAAAATCACTAAATGAGCTGAAGGTGCATCTCTAGTCCCGGTTCATATCACCAACCGGTACTAAAGGTGATCGTGGGGCCCCAACCCAACACAAGCCTGCCACCACGTCATTAGTACCGGTTCGTGGCACGAACCGGTACTAATGATCGCCGCCCGGCTAGTCGTTGGAACCGGCACTAATGTGATCATTAGTGCCGGTTCAGTTACAAACCGAAATTAATGTGCCTCACATTAGGCCCTTTTTCTACTAGTGCAGAGAAATATATTTGTTTCTTCATTTAAATTTATCTTAGGGTGCTTTTGTATCAAGTGTTTTTAACAATTGTAATTGCAAATCAATATGGGACCTTGGAATGATTCTGTTATTCACCAATTTATTTTTGTAGAACTAAAATAATGAGACTAAAAACATGAAAAAAGTTTATACTTGCTAAAGTAACTTATTCAAGCTCGCACATGCGTGCATCATTCGTGAGTACGACCCCACGCTCACCGCCGAGAGGAGCACCGATACATCGTGAGTGTTGCTCGTGAGTCCGACCACCATGCCTACTTCAAGGACATCTCTTTCCTAAGAGGAAGAGGAGGACACCGATGCTGTCGTGGACGACGATGAGGGAGCGACTAGACAACGCCGACCACCAAGTAGTGTAGATAGTCTAGATAGCAACGTTGCCCGAATAGCGACATTGCTTATTTAAAAAATGTCATTAACCAACATTTATAGTTGCTAATTACATATAAAGCGACAATTTTTGGCTATTATTACAATTTAATCTTATCGTAAAGAAACATGTGTTTGACATGTCTCCGAGATTAAATTGCCCCTATTTTTTTGAATAAAGTGAAAAGAATATATAAAATAAAATAAAAGATATGGAGGCCGTATTATGAAGACTTTGTGTTTACGAACAACTGCCACGACCTTCATATCCATATGACGGATGTCGATCCCTGATGCGGTGACTAGAGTTGCTCTCAGTTATACCATGTGTTGTTACATGAATTTTCCATGTTGCCGTGGTCTGCGACAGTGTGCAAGACACAATATTATGTAGATAATTTGATCATTTAGAGACACAACACAGGCAGAAACATGTACATACATTCACGGCATTTAAGCACAGACGCACACCTTACCCATATGAACACTTCCGAGAGAATCAACGGGTTGGTTTTGAAATTGACGAAGTCAGTGTCTCGCTATTGGTAGGAATATCGACTCCCACTAAAAGAATGTTTGACCCACATGGCCCTACGAGACACCAAAGCTTCGAATGAGTGGTTTGAACTCTGGTGGGCTGAGATTATCATTGCCCTCCTATCCATCCAACCACATTTTGCTTCTCGACAATTATATTGCGCGTTAGACCAATTGACTGAATATATTACCCCTCCATACGGCATGAATGTTTTCTTCCTTCAAAATTTCAAAAACTGTCAAATTTAGTGTAGGCGGAGGGGCAGATCGGCCATTTCTCCCTCTAACCAGAAGAGCACCCGCTACAGTATGTGTACACGACCGGTCTGGTCTTTCTTCCTCGGTTACAGTGGTGGAGGCCAAGGTGGAGTCTTGCTGTGGAAGGAAGCCATTACTCCTACTGGTCAAGTAGTCAGCCAGCCAGTCTTCCTCCACACCCCACCCCACCCCACCCCACTCCCCCCTCTATTGGCGGACAGAGAGAGGGAGAGGCCAAGGAAGGAGGGGGATCCGCTCCGTCCGATGGCGATGGCGGCGCCGCGTCTGCTGCGGGGCCTCATCGCGCCGATGTCGCCGGCCGACTGGCTGCCCTGCCACCTGCAGCTGCTGGCCTCGTCCGCCTCGCTCCTGCACCGCTGGTGGCTCCCCTTGCTCGCGCGCCTCCGCTGCCCCTCCTGCTCCGACGGATTCAAGCTCTTCCTCGTCCTGCTCCTCTTCTCCGCCGCCCTCGCCGAGGTCCGCTTCGTCGCCTCCGCCTCCATGGCGCCCACCCTCCGCCCGGGCGACCGCGCCGTCGCGGAAAAGGTAAAGCGCCTTCCTTTCTCATCCCCCTCCTCCTCCTCCCTAACCTAGCTGCTATGTACTAGATCTCTTCCGTCCCGCTTGGTTCTCTCTTGCATTGTGCTTGCCCGCCTTGGATCTACGCCTGCCATGAATTCGTCAGTTAACCAAATGGGGAATGCTTTGATTTTGCTCAGATCACCTACATGTTCCGGAAGCCATCTGCCGGCGACATAGTCTTCTTCAATGTGCCCACCGCCCTGCAGGTACGCACCTCTGCTTTTCCTCTCCTCCCCCCTATTCCATCTTTACTTCTCTCGCCTTCACAATCTGATGCTGCATTGCACTATTTTCTTTTACTACCATTTCTTATTACAGAATTGCGGCATAAATAAAGATGTTGTATTCATTAAGAGGGTTATTGCCACCCCCGGAGATTTCATCGAGGTAATAAAACTACATCTGTTCTACTACTACTACAAATGTTGGTGTATCATTTATTCATTCTTTCACTTATTCATGCTGCCGATTGAGCAAAGGCGATGCTAACATTGCGTTGCTTCCACCCGCATTATCACTGTCATTCATTCATCCTGCTGATTTATATATGCTGCTTCAACAAAGACAACACATATCTTGAGATGCATGCCAAGTACTACTGTCATTCTTCCATTTGTTCGCCCTGCTGATTGACATATGCTGCTTCAGCAATGTCCAAATATATGTCAAGATGCATTATACATTCTCCCTAAATCCGGATGCCAACACTTACATACCGACATCTTTACAGGTCCGACAAGGCCAGCTTATTGTTAATGGTGTTGCAAAGAATGAACATTACACGGCACCCCATGGTGGGTCGTACACGATGGAAGCTATGGTTCGTTGAATCCCTTTCTATCTGTGAGCATTGTCTCCTTGAACAACATTGAGGAGTTGCTATTGCCAGGTCCAGAGATACTTGTATACCCAAACTCCTATGGGTCACTACTACACAAACAAATGACTTTACTAGTGCAAGAGGAGGACCAAAAGTGGCATGGCTGCTTCGTGTTGTTGACGTCTTGAGTATCCCATTATTCATTCGAGATAATGGGCATCAGATGGTGGATGATCTCTCCCTCCCATCCCGTCCTTGTTATCTGCTTGACCTGTGCCCGGATCAGTCCGATACTAAATCAATCCATCGTCCTGCAGCGCCTCCCTGAAGACCATGTATTCGTCATGGGTGATAACCGTAATAACAGCTGTGATTCTCGTGCCTGGTAAGTGAACACATACATTCTCACGCTAGGCCAATACGCCTGTACATGCATTATACTCCCTCCGTTCCTAAATATAAGTCTTTGTAGAGATTCTACTACCACATACGGATGTATAGATGCATTTTACAGTGTAGATTCACTCATTTTGCTCCGTATGTACTTCCTTCGTTCCTAATATAAGTCTTTTTAGAGATTTTAATGCGGACTACATACGGAGCAAAATGAGTGAATCTGCACTCTAAAGTATGTCTATACATCCGTATGTAGTCCCCAAGGAAATCCCTACAAAGACTTATATTTAGGAACGGAGGGAGTAGTCCATAGTGGAATCTCTACAAAGACTTATACTTAGGAACGGGGGGAGTAACTGATTGCTCATGCTGAGATTATCCTAGATTGAATGTTTCAACTGTTGATGAAATCTGGTACAGTCATATTATAGATGTGCCTTGGACTAGGTCCAGCATGACTGCAGATTGCAATGCCATAATAGTCATTCGACCTGTAACAACATAAGAGTAGAATACAGTCAGTGCACATATGTGTTTGAGCTGCCAGAATGCGCTCTAAGGCTTTGTTCAGTTGCAGTTGCAGTTGCTTCACTATGGCTTTATGATTGAGGAAATCTTGTGCTAGTCGTATTATAAATCTGTGGTTCTGGACTAGAGATCCAGTATGATTGGAGATTCAGTTGCCGTGATGAACATTCAATCTGTAATGACAATTAGAATGCCCTAATATATTTGTGCTCCCTCTGTTCCTAAATATAAGTTTTTGTAGAGATTCCACTATGGACTACATACGGAGCAAAATGAGTGAATCTACACTCTAATATGCATCTATATACATCCGTATGTGGTTTATAGGGAATCTCTACAAAGACTTATATTTAGGAACGGAGGGAGTAGTTGCTAGAAAACAGTGCTTGGTTCGAGCTTGCTTTTATTTTGGCTGTATGACTACATCCAATTGTTCTTTACTAGAAATTCTTTGGGAACCAGTACTAACCATTGTGATGCTTGTGGTGACAGGGGACCTCTTCCTATCAGCAACATTGTTGGGAGATACATTATGTCCTTTACAAGATCCTCTCTCCAATAGCCAAGGCGGAGATCTTCAATGACCACCAGAGTTGCCAAACCCCTTCTCGATGCCACTCGATATGATGTTATCGAGCAATGTTGGGCCTCGAGCCCCTAGTATGTAAATCTGTGAGACCTTCCTTTCCTCTGTTAGCATGGTACCGTTGTATGTGTAGTGACTTAATCCTGGGGAGACCTGAATAGTGACTTTGTAGCTGTTGTCACTACCCCCTGGACTGTCAGTTGTTAAGCTTACAGGTTGGCAGAACCTGCAACATGTACCTAAAGGTTACACCTTCTAGTAACCTTAGCCATCAAATCTAATTGGTAATGTTATTGTCATGCACTGCATGCTTGGCTGTCAAAAAAAAAATCTGCGTGTGTGAAGATAAATCTGTTTCTGTCCGATGTGTGTTGTGCAGATTATGTTCTGGTATCATTTTTCTCCACTCTGTTTTTTTAGGGTGCCAGGTATATATCCCTTAAGTAGGGCTAGAACTGTGTTGATTTTCCAAGATACATAAACTAGCCGTAGCAGACTGGGTTTCCCCGTCAACTTTTCAGACAAAAAACTGAGATTGCATTGTCACATGGTGAATTTTTCGCCAACGTGTTTAAGCTACTACCACATTGGACATTGGTTGAAAGCATTTCAACAACGATTGTGAGAGGAATCCCTTGGCTATATTCGTTTGTTTGCTTCAAGGACCTGCCGCGTCGATGACATGGTTGGAAGATAGAATGAAGATGAGTTTGCCCTGCACCTGCAGCAGATAATACATAACCCTGTGTGGGGCGGCCCAAAGCGGGGCACGGGGTGACTGTTTAGTTTCATCCCAATGCCCCCCCCCCTCCCTTTCCTTTTAATATTTGTCTTTATCAAACAATGGTTTGAATTTTAATAGTGTCCACTAATTCATTCAACAACTTGGAAAAATCGTGAAATTTAAAAATATTTTCGAATGGAAAAAATGTTCTCTAGTTCATTAATTGAAGAATATTCAAAAATTCATTCCGAATTAAATTTTGTTAGAAAAATCGAAAAACTATTTATGGATTGGAAAATAAGAAAAGAAAACAGGAAAAAAAAGAAGAAAAAACGGAAAAGCAAACAACTTTCACATAGCCCAATAGGGGGGGTCTTTTTTTTTTAACACGCAACCGGTGGGTCCTGCTAGTTGAGCTGGGCCAACTGTACGTAGCCGCACTATGGAGGGGGTACACCTAAGGATGGCAATGGGTCGGGTTTGGATCGGTTTGAACAATATCAAATCCATATCCATATCCATGAAGACAGTCTTTGCCTGCCCATGAAAAAATCCATGGGTGAAAAATTATGTCCATGTCCAAACCCGATGGATATCCATACCCACTGGATATCCATTGGGTCCTCTCCAGACATATAAATAAGACATAACACAATGTTAACATAAGATCTTCCATTCTTCACTTCGTGGCAAGCTAGGCTTCACTTATGGTAAATCAACGTCCACTAACAACATAAGATCATTTAGTATTTTTCTAAAAAATGAGAATGACTAGTCATTTAGCAAGGAGATAAAAATAAGAGAAGGGCATTGGGGTATGTTATAGTGGGGATTGAATGTCAACTAATAAAAGTTATGACGAGGATTGTGTAATTTCTTTTGCATGTTTTGGATAACAAAGTGTAAAATTGCAGTTGGACATGTGATTGCGGGGTAGGGATAGCAGATTTTTGCCATTAAGTCATACTATCCGGTCGGGTTTGGATATACCCATGGGTACAAGATTATATCCATGTCCTACCCACGAGTAATCGGGTCGGGTTTGGGCGCTGCCCATGGACACAAAAGCATATCCAAACCCTATCCATTCGGGTCGGATATCCATGGATATCCATGTCCATGGATAAAATTGCCATCCTTAGGTACACCTCTTGTAAACGTCGTCGTCTTCCCGGAAGGACACGTTTGTCGGATGGCGCCGCTTAGGGCATGTCCAACGGGGATGCTAAGAGAGGGGCGCCAGGATTTGTTTCCTTGCCGAAGGGCAGTTAGGCCCTCCAATCCTGGCGTCACCTATGGCATCGATGCTAGAAAAGGATTCAGGCGCTTTTGATTTTTTCTACCGCACGAGACGAAGCCCTGAGTGCAGTCGCTGATCCTTTAGCGCCTATGATTAGAGTCTAGCATTGAAAAGGAGGAGGCGCTTACATGCTTTTAATCTTCATCGTATTTATTTTATTTCCATAAGCACCTCTACAGGCGTCTTGCGTTGAAGATGCCCTTAGAAGTGGTGGAATTAGGGGATGCGGCGGTTACCATGTCTGTCAGTTGCAAAGAGGTGATTATCTAAATAAACTACACTTAATTAATTTATCGCTAAATTAATTTATAAACACATACGTACAACTGAGGCACACCCCCAACCCCAGTTTTTGCCTAAAACTAGCTCGACTTAAAACTGAAAATCGATATAGGCGAGAGCTAGGTAGGTTCCCGACTTTCTAGGCTTGACTTTTTTTTAGCAGATACTAGGTTTTTTTTTTGAGACAACCTCGCGAAGCTTTATTAAATCGTCAGTTCGTCACAATGTTTACAGGGACGGAAGGTAAATTCCCGGGGTGCCCCAACCACACATGTCGGCCACCACCGAGAGATAAAGCATGCTTCGCTAAGTTGTGAGCTTCATAATTTGAGCTCCTAGGTTCATAACTAAAGGTGCAGAAATCAAATAACGAGGAGTGTTCTATTATTTCGTGTACAATGGCACTATAGCTTGACGAGTTGTCCATCTTCAGATCTTGTACCACCCCCTTACAGTCTGAAGCCACTTGAATCCTTCGCTCATACAGGTCGTCCGCTAAGGCCAAGGCTTCTCTGACGGCAAGAGTTTCTAAAGTCGTCGGATCAACAATGTGGTTGAAACAGTGTTGAGGCCCCCAAGAACCTGCCATTATCATCTCTGCAAATGGCACCCACAACCCCGAATCCATTGCTAGACACAACGGCATCCACGTTCATCTTTGCATTGCCAGCAATAGGAGCCAACCATCTCTGAGGTCGCGCCACCGCCGGCACACGGATCCCCGGTGATCTTTTATTGACAATTTGCAGTTCGGCCAAGTATTTTGTTATGAACGTATGAACTGAATGAGGTGTTTGGAAAATGTTTTCATGAATAGCCTTCTTCCGTACCCCCCAAAGCGCCCATAAAGTGACCACCAGTTGATCAAAATGTTCCCTTGGCAACAATTCATGCATGGAGAACAGCCACTCCTTCGGATTATCCTCTCCCCGATCAATCATGTGAGCTACGGGTTCTTCCGGTGCCAGTGCCCAAACACTAGCAGCCATCGGGCAGGAGATGAGAGCATGTTTCCAAGTATCGATTGCCCCACAGAACGGACAGGTGTCTTCCGTTGCCATATGCCGATGCTTCAAAACAGTGCCAGTTGGCATAGACTTTTGGGCGAGACGCCAAACAAAAAACTTCAGCTTCGAGGGGACCTGCAGCTGCCATATCATAGACCACTTTTTGGTTTCACTGGGACCATACGAGGTCTCACCATGTTCCTCAAAACTAGCCTCATGAGCATTGTTTTAAACGCAGAATCATTCTGTAGGCCAACCTAACATTGAAACCCCCTCGAGTCTCTTCATGCCACGCCCAGAAGTCCTCGACTTGGCGTGTGCACAGCGGGATCCGCAAGATGGCTTCTGCATCTACCTGAGCGAAAACAGATCGGACCAAATTCTCGTTCCAACTAGCAGTTGTATTCTCAATAAGCTCTGCCACTTTAACAGGAGCATTAGGAACAAGCGATGTTACTGGGCACTTGAAATTGTCTCTGGGAATCCAATTGTCACTCCAAATACTCGTCGTCTCACCATCACCTATCCTTCGAATAATCCCATGTGCCATAACCTCACGTCCGTCAAGAATGGCCCACCATATTTGGGAGGGATGCGAGCCAAGTTCAGCTTGTAGCAGTGAACAGTCTGGAAAATAAACCGCCTTGAGAATTATAGCACTAAGAGATGTGCTGTCCGTAAAGTTTCGCCAGGCCTGTCTCGCTAGGAGAGCAAGATTGAAAATCTCCATGTCACGAAATCCCAAACCTCCCAGATGTTTTGGCAACGTTATAGTATCCCAAGCAACCCAACACGGCTTCCTCTTTCCTTGCTTCGAGCCCCACCAAAATTGACGGATGATGGAGGTGATATTCTCACAAAGACCTCATGGGAGTCGAAAGCATGCCATGGAGTAGACGGGAATTGCTTGAGCTATGGACTTGATCAAAACCTCTTTCCCACCTGAAGAAAGTAATTTTGCCATCCATCCTTTAATCTTTTCCCACACTCGATCCCTGAGATACTTGAAAGTGCCATTCTTCGAGTGGCCAACATCCGTTGGCATGCCAAGGTACCGTTCACTCAAGGAATCGTTCTGGACATGCAGATTCTGCTTTATCGACTCTTTCATCTGAACGGGGCACCCCTTGCTGAAAAAGATTGATGATTTCTCAGTATTGATCCTTTGTCCCGAGGCCATACAATATGTATCAAGTAGGTTTGACACCGCATTTGATCCCTCCACACTCGCCTTGAAAAGCAACAGGCTTTCATCTGCAAAAAGAAGGTGGTTTACAGTTGGAGCTGTAGGGGCCACCTTTATACCTGGCACTGATGATTCAGAACTTGATTTAAGGAGGCACGAAAGGCCCTCTGCTGCAATCAAGAATAAGTAGGGGGAAATTGGGTCTCCCTGGCAGATACCTCTAGTTGGCTTAAAGGGTTCTAGCTTTTCACCATTGAAACAAACTGAGAAGGAAACTGAGGATACCATACCCATCACAACATTTATCCAGTGTTGATCAAAACCCAACTTGGTCATAATCCCTCTCAGATAGTCCCACTCCACTCGGTCATAAGCCTTCATCATGTCCAACTTCAACGCACAAAAGTTGTTTGTCTTTGCCCTAGATCGCTTCATTAAGTGCAGGCACTCATAGGCGCAAATAATATTGTCCGTGATCAACCTTCCAGGGACAAAAGCGGACTGCTCCTCGGAGATAATATCAGGCAAGATCACTTTCAGCCTGTTTGCAATGACCTTCGAGGCTATCTTGTACAAGACATTACATAGACTAATTGGCCGAAATTGAGCAAGAACAGTTGGGTTTGTTACCTTTGGGATTAAGACTAGAACTGTATCATTAATAGATTCTGCACTTTCTTCACCTTTCACAATCTTAAGGACTATTTCAGTTACTTCATCTCCACAGACGTCCCAGTGGCGCTGATAGAAGTGGGCTGGAAAGCCATCGGGCCCCGGAGCTTTGGTCGGGAACATTTGGAAAAGTGCAACATTGACCTCCTCCCTCGTATATGGCGCGCAAAGCTGTGTGTTCATTACAGCTGTCACTTTCCTGGGAACATGTTCCAGCACCGCTTCCATATTCTGCACACCCTCGGATTGGTATAGATTCTCGTAGAAGCTCTTGGCTAGGGCTTTAAGCTCATCCGGATCAGAGATCTCCACTCCCAAATAGTTTTGCAATGCCTTGATCATATTCTTCTTTCTCCGGATACTAGCTCGTAGATGGAAAAAATTTGTGTTCTTGTCCCCTTCCGTAAGCCACACAATCCGTGCTCTCTGTCGCCACATGATCTCCTCCCTATGGTACATTTCTATTAAACGCTCATTGATCTTTAGCTCTGCATGGGATGGTCCTGGTCTCACAGGGTCACTTTGTAGTTCGACCAGCATCTCCTTAAGCCTCTTTATCTCCTTTCTGACGCTTCCAAAGGTGTCTCTGCTCCACCTCCCAACATCCTGCGTAAGATTTTGCAGTTTGCGACGTAAATCAACCACTGTTGTGCATGGAGGCCCGTGCCCCCAGCCCGTCTGTATACATCCCTTGAACTCCTCATGTGTTTCCCACATGAGTTCATATCTGAAAGGGCGTTGATGCTGGTCCTCTTCTCCCTTCTCTAGTCGTAGCAAGAGGGGAGAGTGATCCGACGTAACCCCCGTAAGATGCGTGACGGAAGCCTGTGGGTATCTCGCAAACCAAGCAGCGGAAGCCAGCGCGCGGTCAAGTCTGCACCTTGTAAAACTGCCTCCTGCCACTTTCTTCTCAAAAGTCCATTGGTTCCCTTTTGAAACCCAGATCTAGCAACATGCACACATCAAGTACCTCTCGAAAAGCTTGTATCTGAGCATTACTCCTCTGTCCAGTGCCTTGATGTTCTTCCGAACGCAAAACCTCGTTGAAATCACCAATGCATAGCCAAGGGAGGTCGCTCAAAGAGCTGATGTTTTTCAAGGTCGTCCATGTTTGATGCCTCAAGTGCGTTTGCGCCTCTCCGTACACGCACGTCATTCTCCACTTGGTCGTACCTTGTTCCTCAATGGAAACGTCGAGATGATAACCAGAATAACCAAGAATTTCGACATTTATTGAGTTGTTCCAAAACAAGCCAATGCCACCACTTCTACCATCACTACTAACAGCATAAGAACTATCAAAACCAAGCGTACCCGCCAAAGCTTCTACCCTAGTACTATCCATTTGAGTCTCAACAATACATAAAAGGGTAGGGGTAAATTGCCTCGCAAAATCGCGAAGCTCACGAATTGTCGCGGCTTTACCCGAACCACGACAATTCCAGCAGAATATACTCATTGGGCTCGCCGGCGCTCCTCGTAGGAGCCCGCCAGAAATGTGACAGTCTTGCCATGACCGCCCATGTTATTCTCCACATCCTCGTCTATCGCTGAACTCATCTTGGTTCTCTTTGTTTGCTGTTTGCTGCTAGGGCTCTGGGGAACTGGCGGAGGTGCTGGTAGCTGGAGCGTACCCTCCCTGCCAATAAGATTTGCTGCAACAAAAGCTGATTTCCCATCACCCGGCGAGCGCTTCTTGTTACTTTCTGCGTCAACCATATTCAAGTCTACCTCGTGATCAGACTCCTCCTGCCCGGCGCTACCTTCCTCATGGCCAGTGCGGGCGTTGGTTCCACGTCCCCCACGGCCTCCTCGGCGACCACCCCGACGGCCTCGGCCCCCACCCGGGCCTTGTCCCGTGCGCATAACCCATGATGCTGTAAGGTCCTTGAAGACTAGAGCTGAAGGGGGTGTAGGGTAACGCAGCAGAAAACAAAAATTTTCCGACCTACGCACCAGCCCAGGACCACTATGAAGACTGCATACAAGGTTTTGATCATTTTCGTTACCGACTCGTAGCGCAGCGGAAGTAGAGTCGATGACGATCGTTGGTGCAGATCCCCGCAGCTAGGATTTACAACCTCCCAACCGCGAGGATGTATACCCTCATCTTCTCCTCGGACAGCCCTCCGGGAGACGGTCGAACAGTCCCCCGGACGGTGTCGCGGACAGCCCTCCGGGAGGACCTTCGAAACTCGAACGGTCACCCGGACAGCCCTTCGGGAGGACTCACAGAACTCGGACCGTCACTTGGACAGCCCTTCGGGAGGCACTCACGAACAGCCCCTCAGGGCACTAAGATCGAAACTACGACCTCTCTACAGAGTTGCACACATACGGTGTCATCTATCCGGCAGGGCTTCGCCGTCCAGAACTAGTTCCTGCCGGAACCCAGACAGCCTTTCGGCTCTACGAAACTATTTCGTGGGAGGGAGAGAGAAGCCAGATAATTGCATGGCACTTGTATGAGAGCAAGGGATTGAAGGAGATGGCAGCCCCAACTCCTCCTTTTATAGGCCAAGGCAAGGGGTGGGGTGGGACGTGGAAATACCAAAATACCCAAGCTTCATGTCACACATGAAAGGGCATAATGGTAACACAAGGGGGGCACCAAGGGGACACTCCCATGGCAGCCCAACACCTTGTCCCCCCCATGGGGGGGGCCCCCCCAACAAGCCACCAACATGTCTCCATGAAACATGCATGCTCCCTAGACAAAAAGCCACCAAACATGCAACCCCCGATTCGTGGGATCTTGTCCCCTCGCACTGGGACAAGATGTTTTCCGCGAAACTTTTTTCTGAAAAATTCCAGAAGGTCCCAGAACATTTCCGGTACCCTCTAAAATTATTCTGGGCATGATCCGAAACATTTTCGGTGCTGTGGTTTTTATCAGCGGAAAGCATCAACAACGGTTACGGCAGTTTCGGAACATTTCCGGTTTTTCTCTCTGAAAATTCCCAGAAGTTCCCAGACCAATTCTGGCACCCTCTGATAATTTCCATGCGGTGCCGAAACCCTTTTTGACCTAATAATATATTCCGAAACATATTTTCGGTTTTACCGAAACTCTTTCGGTGTTCTCTCTCCGGAACTCTTCCGTTGTCTCCGAAACTTTTTCGGTGATTTTCTCTCAGACTCCCTGTCTAGTATTCAGCAGATAGATGACCCTTAAGCGTGTGACCCTATAGGTTCGGTGAAGTATAGACATGACACGGAACCTCTTCCGATCAATGATCAACATCGGAGCCGTGGACACCCATATTGACCCCCTATACCCACACGAATGAATATTCGAGTGAACCTCCAGTTGCTGTGTGCTATTCCTTTTGCTTCGTGATATGTCACAAACACCCGAGGTGAGATTTATTGCATCCCCGTGGGCAAACACTTTGTCCACTATGCAAGTTACCTCGTTACCGGTTTTGTTCTCTTTTCTCGTTTTCGTGTTTCGGCATCCCAGTGATCAAATCACCCTGTGTCTGGCCAGACGATGATGGATACCGTAACACCGAGAGGGCCCGAGTATATCTCTCCATCGACGGAGGAGCAAATCCCAATCTTGAGCTATCAAGTTACTTAACACACTTTTCCATGAACCCGTAAGCCGCCGTAATAGCCACCCATTTACGGATGACGTTTAACAAACCCCAAAGTTCATGAATCAAGCATGAAGAAACTCGATACTCTCATGGTCTAAGGAATTATGCAAACATTAACTATCTCTGTGTTATAAACCATAAACTTGTGACGAATGTATCTCATAGCATAACATCAATTCGGGTCGATTCAACACAAATGTTCCTCTAACATTGTGCCCTCAAAGTTGCTGGCATAGACATGCCCATGATTGGGAAAACATAATCATCATGCAACACTTGAGCTAGTCTTAGAGGCACGACTAGGAATACAATTCACCGTTTATTATACCACACGTGCACATGGGTTTTCCCCAGAGCCTTTATGGATATACGGGCTCGGGAACCATAGCAGTTATAGCATGGAATATAAACTTAATTATGAACAGGGAGATAATAAATAACATTTGTTATTGCCTCTAGGGCATATCTCCTACAGACTCCCACTTGCACTAGAGTCAATATCTAGTCAATGCTAATGCACTTTACACCTATGACACATTGGTGTAAATATGCTTCGCTTGTGGTATAGCCTGATGTCCAACGGATCTGACGACTTCAGCTCCGTGTGTATCTTTGCATATCCCTCGCGTTTTCACGCCTTCACAAAATTCATATTTTGTGTGGACTTGGCTTTGTATGTATGCGAATCACAGGTCGAACCTGGATTCCTCAGACTGAGTTATGGAGCAACTACCTGCAGTAGTGTCCCATTGACAAAAGCCATCTTGGAACCATACTAAGTCCATGAATGAACTATATGATTCAACATCTTGTTTGTCGCTTCTAAAGCGTCAACATACTTAGCCCTTGTTATAGAAATCGCCACAGTATCTTGTTTGGAACAATTTCCAACAAACTGTGCCACCACATTGTGTGCAACACAAAGCCCTTAATTTAAATCAAAAATCGCATGGAGCATTGATGAAGACTGTGTCGATGTAATTACTTACAACGAGCTCTTCATAATCTCTGCCCGCGAGAAAACATGTCATCAGTACTACTCTGGTACTAAATGACATCTTTCACTGTTGTCCTATGATCAGTACTTTGATCACTTTGGTATCCATACTCGCAACACCTTTGGAGTATTGGACATATCTGGTTGTTTTACATACCATGGAATACATGATTAATCCAAACACAAGAGTGTGTGGAATCTCCATCATGTATTTTGCTCATCAGTGTTTTTGGGACACCGAGTCTTGCAAAAACTCTTTCCATGTGACTTCGGCAAGAATCACTCCTTGGCGTTTGTAATGCTAAAAGATTTTAGCATCTTGTCAATATGTATCCATTGCTTAGCCCCATTAGGTAAATCTATCTCCATAGATCATCATGCCTAATATCAAGGCTATTTAGCCTAAGCACTTCATCGGAAAACTATTTTCAAATGAAGTCCTAATTCGTGTCAAGAAATTTATTTCCAATTACCAATGTGTCAAGCACACAAGGTTTTTAGAAATATTATTACGCTCCCACTTACTTTCTTGAATTACAAGCATCTTCGTTACCCATTGATGAAATCAAAACCCCTTTTGACCATTTCATCAAATCACGAAGATTCCGACTCCATTTTGCTCTCTTCTGTCCATCGCTGGATCTTTGAAGTTTGCATACTTACTAGCATCCTCTGGATCGACAGATTACTTTGGACTATATCACATACAAGTCCTAGGTTTTATTTCCATCAGATGGAAAACCTTTTGTCATCCATGTTTCATATCTCAAGATTGAAATATGTATTAATTGCTAGTTCAACCCGAACCGACTTTAAGCATCGCTACGATGAAACAACCTCATCGTAGTCAACTCTTTGAACTTGTTATTGCAACAAGTCGAGCTTTATGGATAAAACTATTTATCCGTATCAGTTTTAAGTTCCATAAATATTCGTTAGACTCTAAGTCTTCCGAAAGGTGTATCAAGGTTTTAATCTTGAATCACTTATATGGAAACTAACTCGGGTTGTATTGGCATTCAGCCAATTCCGGAGTCAGGGCCCATCAACGCTTCCTTGTGTATCGTAGGTATATTGTTGTCTAACAACAATATCTCGTCTGCGCACCTGAGAGGTTTGCACGAGCCTTGCCTACGTGGTTCAGCTGCAAGTTCGACCAAAGTCCATACATTTTATTGTAGAGACTTCCGTATCAGTCGCAGTAGGAAACTCTGGAATTACTTCCAAGGTTCCTTTCCTTTGACCTGATGACGAAGATACTGTTATCTCGTCGAGTTTGCACTATTCTCCCACTCACCTTTTTGAAAGAACCATTCTCTTTAAAAGCATACCATTTCGTGGCAAAACTATTTGCCTCGGTATAGTGAGGGAGGAATACCCAATTGCTTGGGATAACCTACAAAGTAGCACTTGTCTGATTTGGAATAGGTTTGTAACCTTTTACACAAGCCCCATATTCCAAATGTTAAGAAAAGATATAACATGGTTGGGCGTACCATACCATGGCTTCATTTCAACAGACCCGATGGAGCTCTTTTCAGTGTAAAAGCCGCAGTCTCTAAAGCATCACTTAAAAAAGGGATAATGGCAATTTTATTTATGTCATCTTTGATCTTACCATGTCATAAATGGTTCGATTACATCTTCACAGACTTTCCACTTTGCAGTGGTTTTCCGGGAAGTGCAAGTTATGAAACCCCTTTCACAACTCATCAGACATTCGCTAAACTTGTAACTCAAATATTCCTTTCTGCAATCGAATTGTAGAAACATAATTTTCTTGTTACAATAACTTCTACTTCATTTTTGAAAACCTTTCGAATGATTTCAAAAGATCCAGACATACGTCTCATCAAGTAAATATCCATATATCTACTTGAGTCATTTTTGAAGATAGATAAATCCACTACTAACAACATTTATCGGACTACACACATCAAATGTATGATCACCAATAAGTTTGTTACTCGTTCCTTATGGCCTGTGAACGGTATTTCAGTCACTTCACTTTTCGGAGGAAAGTTGCAAGTGTCAGATGATTCAAAATCAAATGACTTCAAAATCCATCATAATGGAATTTTCCATGCGGGTTTCTCCAATGTGACCAAATGTAGTGCCACACTTGTGTGGTATTCTTTTAGTCTTGCGACATTTAGCGTCAGTGTTATGGATGTATCATATTACCATCAATATTCATAACATACATCCCATCTTGGATGGAAGCATGGCCCTTCATGTTATTCATAATACTAAACAACAATTGTTGTTCTTATGAACAACTCCTTTGCAACAAACATTGTGCAATGGGCTAGAGTGTATGAAACTCTAAAATGAATTGTGAAAGTAAACACAGAGGTAATATATTATTATCAACATTCATAACATACATCTCATTCATAATGAAAGTATGGCCCTTATGTTGTTCATAACACCGAACATCAGAAGTTCTCTTATGAACAACCTTCTTGCAAGATACCTTATGCAATGGGCTAGAGTGTGTAAAACTCTAAATGAATTATGAAAATAAATACAGACGGTAATACACCGATGGAAGGTATAGTAACATTTACTATGTTCCCTGTGTATACCTAAACCTCATTCCTGGCTAGTGTCTTAGGCCATAGTAGTCCTTACATCGAGTTGCATCAGAATGCAATCGAGCGGGTATCTTTGTGATTAACTCACAATACCCAAGAATTAGTGATCAACCAATTAATCATAATTCCCAAGGACTATATCTTTGACCAGCCTTCTATACATCAAAAACTTGTATGACATTCATACATGAGCTGGATATTCCAGTCTTCTTTCTTTTTACCATTATACTTCTAACAGTTTAACTTTTAGTATTTCTCCTACTCTCAGAAGAAGCACCCAACTTAAGAGTGGCGTTAGCCCCGGACTTCCTAGGCGTGAAAGTCTTACTAACACCCTTCGGACACTTCCTTTCTCTTTAAGTTGTTGTTTTATTCACCTTTCATCATATGACAGGCGTTCTACTGGATCCCTCTCTTATCAGTCTAATGCATAGTAAACTCCTTTACTAATAGTTTGCAAACAAACACTGCTTTGGATATCTCATATCTTTCAGCCTTTGTCTGTCTCTGAAAATGATTTTCAGATTCCATGAATATCACATAACTATCCAAACTTTTGAAGTTCGGGTCTCATGGAAGCAAACATATTGCACTTGACTAAAAAAAGGAATTCTAGCTTTTGGATCGAAGGACGAGAGTCACATGATCCATAGCATTAGCGGGAGAATACCGAAAGTATGCGATATGACAAAGTCCTTCTCGGCACTCTTGAGGACAATCCTCACATTACGTTACCAACCGTAAAGATTTAACCAGATATTTAACAGCTATTCAATTTTAATAGGGAAGGTGGAAACGCGAGCCATTATTCTACAACTATTATGCAAACCACACTTAGACAGTGTTCAAAATTAATTGTACTGAGAATTAAACAAGTTAATTCTGCAGTGCGCTCCCACTCAAATCAATATCTCTCATAATTGATTGTGAGTGATTCAAGATCCGCATTTCAATTCAACGCCACGGTTCGAGATGAACTCAAATGGCGCGAACTTCAATCGGTAGGCAAACTTGCCAATCACATCTCTATGTGATTCTTGTTCATCTTTCGATGCGTGTGTTCCGAGCTCATGACTGTCATGCCTGAACGTCAAGACAACCAAGTGATCTCGCTGCGAGGTCTCAACTCACCCGCCTCACACATCCCTAATCGTTCGCACCCATGGAGATCATGTGATGCCCCGAAAAGTTAGGTGCCGTGACGGTGCTACACTTGGGAGAACACTAACTACTTGATATTTTTGTGAGAGATCACCCTAATAAAAAGCGACTACCGCGCAATCAAGAAGGGTGCATCAAAGGGATAAACATCTCAGGCAATTCATAATTAGCATGATATGGTATAGCCCTTTCTGACGGAGAAGTCTTTCATTTCTTCGTCTTCGGCATTCGCGTCGGTATTCACCTTCGCGAAGATTGCCACCACCTTGTCGATGCACCAGATAATATTGCTATCTCTATAGCAGATAAAATAAATGCATTACACAAGGTTGACACGCAGGTCATTAAAGTGCAATCATATGGCTCCAGCCATCATGCCGAATCATGACACGCAGGTCATGTTAATTAATTTACATCATATAGCCATCTCATACATAATCAAATTATTATGAGCACTGCTATACCACATCATATGCACATGCAAACCCTCCTGCAAAACCAAGTTAGACGTCTCTAATCGGTTCATGCAAAAGTTTATCTTACGTGGCTTCTAAGGTTTCGAAACAAACCGAAGCTACCAACGTCCATCATCAAGTATGATAATTCAAGTCGCTAGATTAACTTTCCAGGGTGTATGAAACACGAGATAATAAAATCTCGAGCCCCATACTAAACTTCGTCATACGCATGACCCCCGTGCAGATCATATCTGCATTGCCCTTTCGTCTGCGAAACATCCATCTTTCTTTGACTAAAGTGGAACCCAAAGAACTGTTAGCACTTCGTTGATCTGTCAATCAGCATACTCAGGAGTAGCATGAAAGGATCGCGGATTGCCAGAACTTTGTCAGATTCCACAATGCTGTCAAGATCAGGACTACGCAAATTTAAGGGAAGCAACAAGAACATCAGGTAACAGATTTCATCTGCTACCCGCACAAATAATTTTCAGTAATAGATCTTATCTACTACCTAATTATATTGTGCAACACCCATACATCTCCATGTATTCTAGATCGCAACCTGCATCTACGCATAGCACGGCTCTGATACCACTGTAGGGTAACGCAGCAGAAAACAAAAATTTTCCGACCTACGCACCAGCCCAGGACCACTATGAAGACTGCATACAAGGTTTTGATCATTTTCGTTACCGACTCGTAGCGCAGCGGAAGTAGAGTCGATGACGATCGTTGGTGCAGATCCCCGCAGCTAGGATTTACAACCTCCCAACCGCGAGGATGTATACCCTCATCTTCTCCTCGGACAGCCCTCCGGGAGACGGTCGAACAGTCCCCCGGACGGTGTCGCGGACAGCCCTCCGGGAGGACCTTCGAAACTCGAACGGTCACCCGGACAGCCCTTCGGGAGGACTCACAGAACTCGGACCGTCACTTGGACAGCCCTTCGGGAGGCACTCACGAACAGCCCCTCAGGGCACTAAGATCGAAACTACGACCTCTCTACAGAGTTGCACACATACGGTGTCATCTATCCGGCAGGGCTTCGCCGTCCAGAACTAGTTCCTGCCGGAACCCAGACAGCCTTTCGGCTCTACGAAACTATTTCGTGGGAGGGAGAGAGAAGCCAGATAATTGCATGGCACTTGTATGAGAGCAAGGGATTGAAGGAGATGGCAGCCCCAACTCCTCCTTTTATAGGCCAAGGCAAGGGGTGGGGTGGGACGTGGAAATACCAAAATACCCAAGCTTCATGTCACACATGAAAGGGCATAATGGTAACACAAGGGGGGCACCAAGGGGACACTCCCATGGCAGCCCAACACCTTGTCCCCCCCATGGGGGGGGCCCCCCCAACAAGCCACCAACATGTCTCCATGAAACATGCATGCTCCCTAGACAAAAAGCCACCAAACATGCAACCCCCGATTCGTGGGATCTTGTCCCCTCGCACTGGGACAAGATGTTTTCCGCGAAACTTTTTTCTGAAAAATTCCAGAAGGTCCCAGAACATTTCCGGTACCCTCTAAAATTATTCTGGGCATGATCCGAAACATTTTCGGTGCTGTGGTTTTTATCAGCGGAAAGCATCAACAGCGGTTACGGCAGTTTCGGAACATTTCCGATTTTTCTCTCTGAAAATTCCCAGAAGTTCCCAGACCAATTCTGGCACCCTCTGATAATTTCCATGCGGTGCCGAAACCCTTTTTGACCTAATAATATATTCCGAAACATCTTTTTGGTTTTACCGAAACTCTTTCGGTGTTCTCTCTCCGGAACTCTTCCGTTGTCTCCGAAACTTTTTCGGTGATTTTCTCTCAGACTCCCTGTCTGGTATTCAGCAGATAGATGACCCTTAAGCGTGTGACCCTATAGGTTCGGTGAAGTATAGACATGACACGGAACCTCTTCCGATCAATGATCAACATCGGAGCCGTGGACACCCATATTGACCCCCTATACCCACACGAATGAATATTCGAGTGAACCTCCAGTTGCCGTGAGCTATTCCTTTTGCTTCGTGATATGTCACAAACACCCGAGGTGAGATTTATTGCATCCCCGTGGGCAAACACTTTGTCCACTATGCAAGTTACCTCGTTACCGGTTTTGTTCTCTTTTCTCGTTTTCGTGTTCCGGCATCCCAGTGATCAAATCACCCTGTGTCTGGCCAGACGATGATGGATACCGTAACACCGAGAGGGCCCGAGTATATCTCTCCATCGACGGAGGAGCAAATCCCAATCTTGAGCTATCAAGTTACTTAACACACTTTTCCATGAACCCGTAAGCCGCCGTAATAGCCACCCATTTACGGATGACGTTTAACAAACCCCAAAGTTCATGAATCAAGCATGAAGAAACTCGATACTCTCATGGTCTAAGGAATTATGCAAACATTAACTATCTCTGTGTTATAAACCATAAACTTGTGACGAATGTATCTCATAGCATAACATCAATTCGGGTCGATTCAACACAAATGTTCCTCTAACATTGTGCCCTCAAAGTTGCTGGCATAGACATGCCCATGATTGGGAAAACATAATCATCATGCAACACTTGAGCTAGTCTTAGAGGCACGACTAGGAATACAATTCACCGTTTATTATACCACACGTGCACATGGGTTTTCCCCAGAGCCTTTATGGATATACGGGCTCGGGAACCATAGCAGTTATAGCATGGAATATAAACTTAATTATGAACAGGGAGATAATAAATAACATTTGTTATTGCCTCTAGGGCATATCTCCTACAGGGGGATGAATACCATTACCATGTTCCTTATAGAGGTGGCCGAGCATGCCACATACCGCACACCAATCAGGTAGCTTCTCGTACTTGACTCGGTAAATTTGACGTTTCCCGTCCCGTATCAATGAGACAACATTCTTCAGTGATTTGTTGACATTGATCCGAACCCAGACACGATGAAAATTTCCCGTGAAGTCCTGCGATTGGGGTTCAGCAAACAAAACTTCCCCAATTTTTGCTGCTAAAGGTGGTACAAGATGGGCATATAGGGGCGGAACATCATGTATTTGCACCCAAATCTCAATTGTATCCAGCTGAACCGTGGTTGGCTTCGACAGCCCATCATCTGGTTTTAAGATCACCGCATCTCCCCTAAAGTGCCATGGTCCTTCCATTGTAACTCGTTCCCAATCTCCCAAACACGAAAACTGTACTGTGTACAGATTTTCTTCCAGCCGCTTGAACTGAACCTCCTGTGCGAAATCCCAGGCCGCACGCATATTTCTGAAGAACCAGAATTGGCTATAGGTCTTGATCGTATGAACCCTTGCCAAAGCTATCCAGCGGGCTGCTTCCGCCGGTGCCTCCTTCTCATCGAAGACAACATCATCGAGATCCTCTTCCCGGAGACCAAGTTCCTCCATTAATGATGTCACATCATCCGTAGCTGTTGGTCCTGCCGATCCCGAGGCTCCGTCTGATGCCATGATCCTCAAACCCTAACCCGATCGAAACAAACCGGGCCTTGCTGTAGAACCCCAAAGCTTCTCCGCCTCCTCCAACCCCCACCGATCGGCGAACAGGGAGCCGCCACCAGATCGAGGATGGGTGTCGAGGGAACGGGCGGAGATCGGGGGAATCCAGGTCTCAACGACGGCGACGTAGATCGCCCCGAGAGAAAAAAACCCTAACTAGAGGGAAGTCCAGCAGGGGAGCTCCTAAGTGCGGCCTTCAACGCCACTTGGGCAACCAACGACCCTCCTCGTGGGCCGGCCCATATAGAGTGCGGTTGACCATTAAAAAATACGAAAAGCTGAAAGACATAAGAAAAACTGGAAAAGGGGAAAAGCATAAAAAATGTGAATTAAAAATGTTGATGAATTTTGGAAAAATTCATCGAGTTTGGAAAAAAGATCACCGAAATTTGAAAAAAATTCATCAACATTGAAAACAATTCATCGATTTTGAAAAAGGTTCATCACTTTTGAAAAATAGTTCATTGCTTTTGAAAAAGTTGATCAAAATTGAAAAAAAATGTTCATTGAATTTGGAACAGTTCATGGTTTAAAAAAAGTTCATCATATTCAAAAAAGTTCATCGCTTTGAATAAAAAATCGCGTATTGGCAAATAAATCATCCGGCAAGGAAAAGAAGAAGAAAAGAGAAAGAACAAAAAAGAAAAAAAGGAAACAAGAACGAATAAAAGACAAATAGGTGAAGTAGTTAGCACAACTGCGCTGGTTGGCGGGATCGCAAGTCAACCGACAATGCAGTTGGGGGTAGCCGGCTGGAGCAGAGCGCGAGAACTGTTACTTGCATTAAGCCTGGATAGTGGGAGGATAGAATTCAAACTTGCCAATCTTTGACGAGGAGGTCGTAGGTTCAAATCCTTTACGATGTGGTCTTTTTCTCTCTTTAATATAGTAAAAGGAGGAGAGCAAAATGGGCGTAGCCCAACAAGCTTCGCCCTTTAGGCGCGTCAAATAGGATTTCCGCTGGTTAGCGAGCCGCAGCGGACACCGTGACTACATGAGGGTGTTGGGCACGCGCGTCGCTCGGCCTCGTCATGGAAACGATGTCCACGACGCAACAATCTATTTGCCCATGGGCCGCGTGTGTAGCTGGACATTGTATTCATGGTAACATTGACAGCAAGTTGACCGGCAATGCAGTTGTGGGCAGCCCGGCTGGAGCAGAGGGCGAGAACTATTTCTCGTATTCAGCCTGGATAACGCGAGGATAGAATCGAACCTGGGTCGTTCGGATACTGCGTAGAAGTAATAGCCACTGCGCCACTTGTAACTTCTTGTTCACATCGGAGTCACATTCTAGTCTCTATCTCTACTACTATTAAACAAGCAAACATATTCATCACTAAGTACATCCAGTTTAGCCTACACAAAACAACACGGAAGAATTACAGCCTTCTGATCCGTTCACATAATTTTATCTAACCGTCCAGATTACCCTAATCCACATCCAAAACTGCGTTTAGCATTTTTAGTGGGCGGACGAAAACTCTGTCGTTCTCGGGTCCCGCAAGAAAAGGAAGGGATCCCATCCCAGGCCGCGTAATTAGCGCTAACGTCACGAGAGAGGCCAGAGCCCGTCCGCTCGGGGACCCAGGCCCCTCGTGCGCTCACGACGGAGAATTTGGCAGCGCATCGGCCGACGGCTGCTCCGGTCGCCGCCCCTACTCATGAGGACGCCGCGCGCCGAGAGGTAAGGGAGTGGCCCATCGATGTTGTCCTCCTCTGCTTGGTGGCCTCCATGGATGCGGGAGGCCAAGTCGCCAGATCCGTGCTGGCCGACCAAAAGTGTCCCCGGAGGACAGCCGTCGGCTGGAGCTTCGCCATCTACCTCCAACACCCATCCGGTACCCCATTGCTACTGCCATGTCGTGCCCCTTCCCAATCAACGTCGCCAACAGCCTCACGGATGCCGACATCGCCGGGCTTCCTCAGCTCCCTCCCTGCCCCTTGCCGGACCTCCCCGGCTCCCAGCTGCCCGTATACAGCACCGGCACGCTCCCCGTGTGGCCTTGTTAACACCTCCCCGAGCAGGTGACCCACACGCACACCACACTCGGCTGCACCAGGTGCTTGTGGTATTGCCTCAAAGAATGTAGTGTTAATATTTTAGGATCACTTACAGACTAACTTGCTGGTTTAATTTGTTCTATCCAGGGCGGAAGTGATGGTGCACGACGACGAGCTTTCTAGACAAGAAGATCTCCGTACTCTTCCCGATGGTGCAAAATCAAGGTGTACTCCACTAACCTGTTCTGAAACTGATGGACATTATTCAACACATGTCTTGGAACTGAAAAATAATATAGTTGTTAAATGTTTATTCAGTTGAGAGATGCCAATAGAATACCAGTTTCGTTTTTTCTATTTAAGGTCTTTATATAAAATTTCTTCATAATATGCTTGAAACAGTACTGCTTTCAGTACATATTTTTTAGCTATTAATGATAATTAGGTCCAACTTTTACTTTCATTTGGAGCAGGTTCACTTTCGCCTTATTATTTCTCCACATACTGATACAAATGTAGGAGGTTGGCCATAGAAGCATAAATCCATTATGTTAATATCTTCCTGTGCACCTATTTTCATCTTACACGCACTTGTCAAAAACAATTTTTTGGTTCAATCTTCCCTGATGTATAGATATCAATGCATGCCCTTGAACCTGTTTGAGGTTTGATTTTAGATGCTAAAACACATCCCTTCCGCATTTGGTTAATCTCTTCCATAATTTTCCTATTTACCTGTTCATCTAGATCTGGAGTGGACTGAAGTTTCAGTATCTATGAGAGATGCAAGAACCTTCTCTCCTTCTCAAGGTATGACTTCTTACTTTTGGTTTACCTATTTTGTATCCAAAATTTTATCATGAATAACTTCCTTTCATGCTTTCTCCTGTATATTACAATACCATTCTATGTCCAGTATGCTCAGAGATCATCTGATATGTGTTGAGCAAGTAGCTACTATGTTGGTTCTGTCTGAAAGTTACTTTGTGTTCTATTTATTGTGATACTATCCAGTGCCCTACCAATTTATTCTCTGGTTTGTCTCTCCATACCTTTTGATTTTTATTCTTTTTCATTGTCTTATGATTTAGGAAGCATTGAGCAGTTGCATTGCAAATACAAGGATCGTCATCAGTCCAACAGAGAGGTAGCAACAAGTGGTTGAGTTCATCACTTGAGGGCAATAAATACTATCGTATCCTTCCAAACATGGAGGAGCATTCCTTACTTTTAGCAGATCAAATAATTCGATGATGCTTTGGTTTCTTACTATTATCTATTGAAATGCATGGTATCTGTTGAAGAGCATGGTAACGATGACAAGCCTACCAAATTTTATTCCAAATCTAAAAGGAGTATACTTAGCTCCGTGTTCTGTATGCATAATCAGGGGCGATAAGCCCTGCATTTCGCCTTAATATTATGAAATAAACAACTTGTCATTGTTATGCATATTAGATAGTTCAGCAATGTGCTTATGTCATATCATCAGTCTGTCCCCATTAATTATGCGTGTACTTTTCTCTTGTATTAGCCTGATGTAGAAAATAACTGAATTTTGTTTCTGTTCTTGCATCGCAAAACCAACTTGGGTGAAACTGCTATTGCCAAATAGATTGTTCTGATTATAAGGACCCTTTTTCAAATATCTAGATGATGTATTTGCAAACCTTAATGCAAAATGGTTAGTCAGTCTCAAACAGCTACAACTCTACTTTCCAGGTATGCCACATCCAGATTACTCTTATCTTCTGTTTTTCGTTTCTTGGGAGTATAATTTACTTCCTATTTTCTGCCTGTTTGTCTAACTACCCCCACTAAAAATTGTATTAGTTAGGATGCTAAAGAGGTAACAACGAAGGTATCCACGGATCAAGCAAATGCAGTTCTAATGCCTGGGGATTTTAACTGTCCATGAAATATTTCTCCTCTTAAAAGTGCAATTAAAAAAACGAATATATAAAAGCACGGAAATATTAAATGTGTTTCATGCACCATACACAATATTTTTCAACTGGGTTAGAAATTGGCATTTTTGTCATGCGGACTTCAGAGAATGATTGATTTGCTTATCCGTTGATGTTCTTGTGAAATTGTATCCTTATGAATATTTCCAGCCCATGGAAACATGGTAAATGATAAAGCCCAAAAAAATAGCCTTGATGAAAATAACTGACAATGGTTCTGGAATTTTACTGCAGCGGCTTTCTAAACTCACAACACTAAACTTCGTATGTCTAGATAATATGCAAAAACTTTAGTTTGCAGAATGGCAGTTTACAGACTTTTGGTTAGGATGCTACATGAGATTATATGTAGAGACACCGGCTTATATTATACAGATTTTTATTATTATTTGTTGATGTTTATGTACTGTAAATGTAAGTCATGGGCATCCCAAAGAAACTTGTTCTGACCATTGGCATTTTCATGGACCACCGACAAAAGAACATGTAACTGGAGGTTGTGCAGTCTAATGTCGAGAGGTGCGAGATACAAGACCAACAAGCTTTATCCTCCTAAGGTGTGGCTGCAAACTATTGAATCTGATTATTTTTCTCCGTGTTTACACCTCTGTTGCTTCAAGGATGGTGATTTGATCTTAACACGGTCTTTCTACAGCCATCCAGAGGTCCAGGGCGACTACGTGCCCATCACTCGCAGCGGCGCGAAGCACATGCATACCGCAAGCTCTGTGTCGAGATGATGAACCAACACCTGTTGGGAGCCTCGATGAAGAAGGATGTCGACGCGAAGAAAGAGGATAAGTGATGAGATGTTTATGGCCGCTAATGGATGATGTTATCTTAGTTTCTAGATTTTTGTTTTGGTTGAGTCGGAAACCTTGTTTGATTTTTCAAGATAGCTCTTTAAAACTACAAATATTTGATACGATACATTTTAATATAGACGTGCATTGCACGTGCAAGCTTACTAGTTGAGGTAATAGACCAAAGTATGTTTATTTCTCCGTTATTTTTCCTTTTTTTTTCTTCTTCGGTTCTTTGTTTGGTTTTATTCTGTTTCTCCGGCTTTCTTTTTTCTTTATTACAATTCGTTTTTCTTTTGGTTTCTCTTTATTTTTTTCACTCTACATTCTTTCTTTCGTTCTTAGTTTTTTTCTTCAGGTTTCTTTTTGTTTTTTATAATTTTTTCCTTTTTTTCATTCTATATTCTTATACATGATCAACATTTTTCCAAATTTTTGTTCAATATTTTTCAAAGGGAAACATTTACAATCGGCCTGCCGGCGGAACGCTCGGCCGGTCGCTCGCGTACGATGCACTGTATCACAGGCCCATCCAGCGCACATGCAACCCTGGCTCCGCTTTTAAGAGCGTTTTTTTACCTTATCTCGTCCACTCACGGCCAGCCTTATCTTCTTCTACCTCTTTTTTTTCTGCTCTCACACCACGGACGCTGCCATGACCAATGATTTTGATCTGGAGCTAATACACCACGGAAGAATTGAGGAAGGCAGGGGGACGCTGCCAGTCGGCTTGCCATGGTGCCAACCCATAGCCAACCGGCGTCCGAGAACGCCTCGACCAGTGCTAGATGTTGGAACTAGCTAGGGCGCGAGCTGCAACCAGCTTGGCTAGAGCTGCATCCTGTGAGGGGCGAAGCTGGAACGGCGGGATGTCATGCTACAATGGTGGCCGTGTGATATGCTGGAACCTGCTTGGGCACGAGCTGCAACCACGATGTCTGGATGCTGGAACCGGTAGTGCGGTGAGCTGCGAGCGGCAGACGGGAAGCTACAACCAACTGGGCGTGAAGCTACAACGCCTAGTGTTCCTTCTGCTGGAAGCGGCCGCCGGTGATGCTGCAACCTCATCGACGAATTCTACTACCGTCAACGGGAAGTGCTGCAGGTAGCGACTGTGAGCTACAAGTTGCTTCAATGAGCGGCGGTGAACCAGCGGCGATGTTGCATCCGGGAGGTAGGAATGCTTCGACGGCAACCACGAAAAGCTTCAACGGTGATGATGTTTATTCTGCCACCAGTGCGGTGAGGTGTTGGTGCTTCAACCGGCTATAAAAAAAGCTTCAACCCGTATACAACGAAAGCGATGGACGAGCAAGAAAAGTTACAACGACGAAAAAAGCTTTATCTAGCGACGAAAAAAGCTTCAACAGGCGATGAAAAAAGTTTCAACCATAAATGACAGAAGCTATGGAGTAATATGAAAAGCTGCAACCGGCTGTAACAAAAGCTACATCCGGCAATGGAAAAAGCTTCAACATGCTTCCTCGACGGGGACCATGGTGACCAGGGTGACCACGATGCTTTTTTTGTTGCAATTGGTATATGTTTTTGCTGCAACCGATGATTTGTTTTGCTGCACCCGTTTCATTTTTTCTACATTAATTCATGAACGAGCTGAGCCCATGACGACAACGACTTTTCTTGCTACAACCGTTGTAGTTTTTGCTACAACCGTCGAGGAATTTTGCTACACCCCCTTTTTTCCTCGTGGAGCTGCAAGCTCGACGACGGCGACAAGGATTTTTTTCTGCAACCATTGTCTTCATTTGCTACGAGCGACACGTAAAAATGCTACAACGGGCATCTCCGTTTTTTGTTGGAACCAGTCAATCATTGATGAGGCGGAGCTGCATCCATGACAAAAAAGCTACAAGTTACATGTTTTTTTGCTGGAACCAGTCAATCATGGATGAGGCGGAGCTGCATCCATGACAAAAAAAGCTACAAGTCACATGTTTTTTTGCTGGAACCAGCTTCAGCGTTGGTCAGCCAGAAAACACTAGTTGATTTCCTACCACGGGTCAGCTCGGGGATCGCCGGCGAGTGCGGGCAGCTAGAACGGCGAGTGCGGACGGTTGGGGCGACGAAGCACCGGCGGCACCCTTGCCGGGACAGCTGCTATCGTGCGGGAGCACGCACGTGAAGGCTGGAGGGCACGAACTTCTACGTTGACCAAGCCACGAAAGAAAACGTTTGGGAAAGGAGGCATCCGACATGAAGTGCTGCGTTTAACAAGCCAGAGAAAAAAAAATTGGGAAAGGAGGCATCCGACGGCTGCAGAAAGCCAAATCGGAGGGCTCGCGCGTGACCGGCTGGGCTTTCGGCCGTTCCGCCGGCGCGTATCGCTCGCCTTTTTCAAATACTTGTTCAATATTTTTTATACATGATCGCCATTTTTTCAAATACTTGTTTAACATTGTTTCAAATACTCTTTCAACATTTTTAAAATACTTGTTCAATATTTTTAAATACATGATCAATATTTTGCCAAATAGTTGTTCAACTTATTTATTCAAATACTTGTTCAATATTTTTTATACATGATCGGCATTTTTTAAAATATTTGTTTAACATTGTTTCAAATACTCTTTCAACATTTTTCAAATACTTTTTCAATATTTTTAAATACATGATCAATATTTTTCCAAATAGTTGTTCAACTTGTTTTTTCAAATACTTGTTCAATATTTTTCAAATACTTGTTCAACATTTTTAAAATACCTGTTCAACCTTTTTATATACATGATCAACATTTTTTAAAAACTTGTTCAACATTGTTTTTTTGAAACACTTGTTCGACATCTTTCAAATACTTGTTCAACCTATTATATACATGATCAACATTTTCAAAAACTTATTTAGTTTTTTAAAATACTTTTTTAACATCTTTCAAATATTTGTTTAACCTTTTTCAAACACTTGTTCAACATTTTTGATACATTTTCAACATCTTTAATACTTATTCAACATTTTTAATACTTATTTAACATTATCAAATTATTTGTTAACATTTTCTGAATACTCGTTCCACAAATTTGAATACTTATTAAAAACTACTTATTCGAAATTTTCCAATATTTATTTAAAATTTTCCAAATTTTTTAACTTTTTCTAAATACTCATTCGAAATTTTTGAATAGTTATTCAAAAATATTAATATTGATTTAAAATTTTAGAATATTTGTTTAAATTTTTTCAAAATACTTAATCAACATTGTTAACATAGTTTTTCAACATTTTTCAAATGTGTTTTAAAAGAGTATTTTGTGGATATATATGAAGAATATTATAAATTATAAAGGAATGTAAATAAATAAAGCGGTAAATAGAACATAAAACTGAGAAAATATATATTTAAAAACAGGCCGTGGCATCCTGTCCGGCTGGGCCGGCCCATCTGGGCTCCCCTGACGCGAGGCATCCCCTGTGCTAAAGCGAGAAATAGGGGTGCCCGGAGCAGAGTGAGGCCGGCAAGCTGGCACTGTGGAGGACGGAACTGACATGCATGCATGGTGAGGCGAGGCGTGGCTGGCTCCCAGACGTATCCAAGGCGGGCGGAACTTGACTTTTGCAGCGAGATGAGTCTGTATTGGGCACGTTTTTTGTGATGTCGCGGTTGGATTGTGTATCCATGACGTCTACCGTGTCTGGCGTCAGATAAGAGATAGTACTGTAGATAGAATCTCCAAAAATGTGTGCTTCAAATGCAAGCTACGTACGTACTACAGTAAGTACTGTAAGTACATACCAACGTGTTTCCTTAGCATAGTGAGCATACTTCACTTGCTGCGTGGATTCTCCCGAAGCGAATCTATCTTCAGTGTCTGAGGTACGAGCTGTTCGTACACAGCGTGTGACGTCTTCTATTTGCCGGAATGATGACGTGTCTCAGCGTTCAACGTACTCGACTTCTTTTCTTGCCCCCGCCCAAAATCAAAGAACCGTACAAGCATCTCCGGGGATCGTATCCAGTGGTGGCCTCTCCGGGCCGTTAGATACATGAGAGATGGTTAGGGCATTTCCAATGCCGAACCTCAAATCGCCCGCATACGACTAGACCTCATTGTTCGGACCGCGTAAGTCATCCAACGTGAGTCTATATCGGTTCATCGGGTGATGCAGACGTGTTTTTTCTGATAAACCGAAGACAAACGAAGGGGGACGGGATGGGGTGGGGGTAGTCCTGGCCATGGGCAGCCCGGCCTGGCCTGACGCTGCTCCTAGGCCGGGCTCGGGCCTAGATATTGAGCCCGATGGCCGGGCCCGGGCCCGTCATTTTTGCGTTTTCCTGAAGGGGTCCGGCCCGAGGCCCGAGACCCGCCGGGCTTTTACACATTTCGGTCGGGCTTGGGCCCAAAAACCAGGTTTGATGGCCGGGCCGGCCCGGGCCCGGGCCTAGGTTTTTTGCCTCGGGGGGCTAGGCCCGGCCCGAGGTTTGGCCAGGTATAGGTGGGGGAGGCTTTGTAGGCGTCCGGACCGCCGCCACGTCCGCGTCTGACCGCCCTGGCTCACCCAAACCCCATCCCTTAACCGCATGCCTTTCCCGTCCGAAGCGGTCAGCGCCGCTCCAGTGAGTCAGTGACGCATTCATTCCTGAAGAGAGCGCCGTCTGCGTCGCTTTCCGGTGCACGCGACTGCTGCACGTTCAAACGACACGAGGACCATCTGGCCGTCCGTCTGTCGCCCACATTACTGGCACACGGTTGCCGAGGCAGCTACTCCGGTGCCACCCGTCCGTTCCTCCGTCGCCCGCCATTTCTATATAAACTACAGCGCCAGCCATAGCTGCAGTCATCCACCTTTGATCCCTTTCTCATCTCCGCACCACTCCCACCATGGATTCCTTAGGCGTCAAAGCTCTCTGGGATGGACTAACGCCGGAGCAGAAGAAGGAGATGGCCGCCATTGCTACCCGCTGGTAGCCGGAGGACAGCGATGTCCCAATGGAGGACGCGACCGCCGATGAGCCAGCGCCACCCTCCTTATCCGCGTCACCATCGACGAGGCCCGTGTCTATTACATGGACATGGTGCGGGAGGAATGAGAGGAGCAGTTTCAGGAGGCACATGCCGCTGCCGCCTACAACCACCGGCTCCTCCAGGAGCACTAGCAGGCGGAGGAGCAGCTCGCCGCCGGCAGGGCGATCGCGTCGGACGCTGACCTGGCGGAGCAGGCAGTGTTGCTCGAGTCCTACCGCACCGCTCGCGAGATCCGGCTCGCCCGTTGGCGCTGTCGCCAACGTTAGGCGGAACTGGAGGCCGCCTATTAGGAGTTCGACGAGACGGCATAAGAGGTGTGGGGCGAGACCGCCGATGAGGAGGACATCGCCTCCACCGCCATGACCATGAAGCCGGCACGTCCGGGTGCTCCGCCGGCAGCGAGGAAGAGTAGTGTACGGTAGGTCGCCGCCGCTCGAGTCCCAAGAAGGCCACCGCTCCTCCCCTCCCATTGAAGCCAAGCTTGGTGGGTTGAGCATTGTTGGTCGATTAGTCGCTTGGCGGCGACATGGAGGCGTTCAACTTCACTTCCCGGGGCACCGGAGGCGGAGCTTACGGAGGCGAAACTGGAGAAAGCGAAGCTTTAGTTCTCGGTGCTCCTGGTCGGACATTGGGAACATGCGTCGACGATCATTTAGTTTAGGTATTGTACCTCTTGAGTCATACGAGCTCCACTTTTAGTCACATTATGTCTGAAATGTAATGAATTTCGTTTTTATTATTAAATCCGGCGTGTTTGCATCAATCTTGTCCAGTTTATATGAAAATCCACCGTGTTTGCATATATTTCATCCGGTTAGTCGAATAGTTATTTGAAATGTATGCGGACAGCGTTGGATGACCGCCTTCAGCATCCGTGTCCGCGGACTGACCCCCTCCCCCGTCCGCGGATGGATGCGGGAGGAATTTGCGGGTCGTCATTGGAGATGCCCTTAGAACCTACTCCCTCCGTTTCGATTTACTCGTCATGGTTTTAGTTCAATTTGAACTAAAACCATAACGAGTAAATCGGAACGGAGGGAGTACTACCATATTGCGGATGTAATAATGACATATTGTATTATGGGAGAGAGGGAGCACTATTGACTAATATGCTATTTACAAAAGGATAACTTATTTTATTAAAATCAGCCCACGCTCAAGTTTGTTGCGAAACTAGTTCAAGTTTTAAGTTTTTCTAATATGGAACTAAGTTTTATCAAGTTCTAGGAATTTGTTGAAAAATGAAACTGAGTCCATCAACTTATTAGATATGGAACTTGGCCAAACTCATCTATGTTCCATCAAGTTGTTGATCAACTTCTACTGAGATGGACTCTGGGTTGATTTTGGTAAAATTATATGGTTGCTTTCCACAAATTATAGCAGACAGAAAAATTCGACTAGAGTGAAGGTTTATTTTTACAAAATATATGGTTGATCCTGCAAATATATTACGTGAGGCGGCCTTGCCCTTGCTGCCAATAATCCTACACCAACGGCCAGGCTACACATGTTATACGGAACCTTCCAACTAATTCGACCCCACCCCAACACCAGGTGGCCCCTTCGTTGGTTTATCTCCAATCCTAATCCTCCATGTTAGTTACTCCCTCCGTCCCATAATGTAAGACGTTTTTTGACACTACACTAATGTCAAAAAACGTCTTACATTATGGGACGAAGGGAGTAGTTCGTTAAATTTATAGTTAACTTTCTATGATAGATCATTACTCCACTCTCCGCTACTCTTGAACCACCGGTCTGTAAAGGGAGGCCAAAACAAGGGAACTGTGAGATACTCCCTCCGTTCGGAATTACTTGTCTCGGAAATGGATGTATCTAGAACAAGTAATTCCGAACGGAGGGAGTAGATCGGAGAGATATGAGAAGGGAGAGATTCGGGAGGGGGAAGGGGGAGACGAATGAGCTGGAAATGTGACGCTATGAAGCGCATGAGCTACTCTCGACGAACTATGACCGCATTTGGCTCAAAATCATTGGGAATTTTCGAGTGATTGAATCTCTATCTTGGCTTGGCTTGACACGAGCCGATATCTCTACCAGAATTGAGCTGAGATGTCACTCTAGTCATATTTCGTACTAAGTGAGTAAACAAAGAGATTATGTGATTTTTGTTACTTAAAAAACACTTGGAGTTTTTTTTTTAGAAAAGGGGCATTCCCCGGGCTCTGCATCAAACTGATGCATACGGCCATCTTATTAAAAATCAATGTCAAGGTCTCCAAGAATGCGAAATAAAAGTACAAAATGCTCAGACTGAGCTAGAAAAAACGTGAGTACACCACATTCGGATGCGTTAATGTAAACAGGACCTAGACTCCTAGCCTATTACATGACCGCCATCCAAACCGGCTGAAGATAGCCCGAGCTACCATCTCCCATCGGATAGACCCAGTAACCAAACGCTCCCTGGCATCCATCGGAGTGAGTAGCGACCACATACGGATTAAAGCAGTCCTAAAGATTATCTATTTGTGAAATGTCCTGAAAACATAAACTCGCGTACACCACAAGATACAATTCAAAGGCCACACATGGCTAACAGAAAAACAGCATCTTTGCTTAATTGGCAAAGAAGAAAGCATATATTCCATCTACGGCAAAGAAAACGGCATGCCATGCATCCTCTCTCCTCACGGGAGAAGGCCAAAGGTATGGAACGACTGATCTAGCTAGCTTTACAAGGTTCTCGCTCATCCTCTCTGCTTTTCTCTCCTAGTTAAATGGAGGCCTAAAACCCTCCATGGTTTCCCTTTGTTTGGATTTGTGGGTTCCATATATATAGGGATTCTTTTAGTGGGAAGTGCATGGATGAACCCGAGTACATATGAACCAACTTAAAAAAACATATTTCTAAATGCCAAAAAAAATCTGAAAAATGTTGCACGGGTACGTCTTCATGTTCTATGTGTGTGCATAAAATTTCACGAAAAAATAACTTTTTTGTGGCTTGTGCAAAAAAGACAAAAAATTGTGTCGTGAAACGCTATTTAGAAGCACTGGAATTTGTCTTTTTTACGAAGGCAAACCAAAAAGATATTTTTTCACAAAACTTTGTGCCGCGCACACACATTTGTAGTGCCCACTCTTCTTTTAGTGACCTATGCATGCACGGAGAGACAATCTTCTATTCTACTAAAGTGGGAGAGACTATGAGTTGAACTTTGTTAAATTCGTATTCTTCGCAGCACCATTATCTGTCCCCCATGTACCTGTCGTTATTTCTCTATAAATAATAATCCTTCGGTTTATAAATATAAGATATTTTGAATTTTTTAATATAGGTTACATACGGACTGAAATGAGTGAACAGACACACTAAAGTACTATGTCTATATACATCCGATTTCGAAAAAGAGTTAAAACACTTATATTTGTGAATGGAGGGAGTAGCACTTCAAATATTCTTAAAACTAGACGTCATAGGCCTAAAATACGTGACGTACGTAGCAGTTATATTCCGATTCTTTGCAGCACCACAACCTGTTCCCCATGTACGTACTACAAGTCATAGGCCTCAAATAAACTTGATTCGGTAGTCAAGTAGACCTAGCATGTGTAGTTTAGGTTCATGCATCTATTTGATCAGGAAATCAAGAACTGTAACATCTAAAAACAAGGGAAATCGAGGATTAAAATCATACAATGACTATATAAACTCTCTTATTCGTAATCAATATAAAGCACCATCTTCCCTTAAAAACAAATCAAGAATTAAAAGAACTAATATATTTGGCTTGGGCAATCAACACACATGAGTATGACAGATATATGTCCTTGATTTATCTGGTGTGTAAACTAGAAATAATCACACGGGTACATCAGAAAAGGGCTGATAATAATGGGTTCAGATAAAGGGAAAGATGCATCGTTGGGCAATGGTGGCTTTAGCTATAGTACTCCCTCCATTTTTATATACAAGGCCACTATGGAATATACATTTTGCATTTATACAAGGCCACCAACAGTATTCGAGGCAAAATTAATGACATTTTCTCGTACTAACAACCTGTTTAATACTTGCATACATGCAGTCATAATGACAGTCATCTCCTTCCTCCACTTAGGGCGTGTTTGGTTCGTTGCGTCGCACCTGGCTCGCACCCACCGTGCATATTCCTGGTTGTTTGGTAGCCCGCACGTCTAACTGGGCCAGGCCCGGCGCATGCAAAAAGAGGCCCTCAGCCAGGCTCGTGGGAAACGCAAGTTCTGGGCGTTTCCGCCAGCCCGCACCCGCCGCTGCACGCGCCTGCACCCACGCGAGCAGGGATAGCGGCCGCTCGCAGCCCTCGTTCACTCACGACTCACGCCTAGGTCTCGGTCCCTTTCTTCGTCGCTCCCCTCCCTCTCCTGCGATTGGATCTCGCAGCCGCCGCCTCCGTCGACATCGCCGGCGGGCATCCTCGCCTCTGCGTAGGTACAACCCTCCTCCTCCCCTCCCTCTCCCTCTCTCGCATCTGTCCCCATCCATCTCTTCTCCTTCCCATCCCCATCTCCATCCCCGTCAGAAGAGCCCGCGGCCTGGGGGAGGCATTGACCGACCGGGAGGAGGGAGGAGCGGCGGCGGGGGGCTGCTCCGGCGAGGCGCGGGGGTTTGGGGGGCCGGGGAGTACGAATTCTCTGGTCAAATTTGGGGGGGCTGCTCCGGCGAGGCGCGGGGGTTTGGAGTGGGAGAGGCGATTGCGTGTTGGATACAGCGGCCTCCTCTGGTCAAATTTGGGAGGGAGAAGAGCTGGCTATTTGAGTACCGCATGTTCTTATTAGGTTCAGAAGAGATGGCTTGAGATACGGCCAGATCTGCCACTACCTCCTCTTCTTATTAGGTTCTTATTAGCATGAATGTGTGATATGCCTAGAACACTTTGCTAGCTTATGGAAATGAAGGAATAAGTAGGTGCAGATAGCATGAATAATTCTGTCATGTATTTTATTTTGTTTTGATGATGCAAATGATGTAATTATTATCAGTGCACATACCTTTATTAATTTATAAATTTGTGCTGAATTTATATAGATGGATGACAATGGCAAGACCCGAGATACACTGATAGTGCAAGCTGCTGGTTTGGTTGCTGTTTTGTGTGCCTATATGGCCACGATAACTACAAGGGCTAGAATTAGAAATTATCGTGCTCCAATCCGTTATGTTATGCTTGAAAGAGATGTAGCTAGGTTGTCCAATCTACGGTATATCTATGAAACCAATGATATAAATTGTCATGACCTATTAAGGATGAGCAGGGCCCCATTTTATAACTTGTGTAACTTGTTTCGTGATCGAAAATTGTTGGAAGACAGCATTCATACCTGCATTGAGGAGCAGGTTGCAATGTTCCTTCTTGTAGTTGGGCACAACCATAGGTTTAGGGCAATGAAACCCATATTTAGGAGGTCAATTGAAGTAATCAGTCGATACTTCAAGGCAGTTTTATATGCAATAGGTGAGTTGCGTGATGAGATGATCCAGCCCCCATCCAATGAAGTTCATCCAAAAGTTCTACATAGTAGGCGCTTTTATCCCTACTTTAAGGTAATATATTACCATTTAGAATTCTATGGACATGCCGAATAACACATATTTACATAATATACCTCACCTCTTTTCTTAGGACTGTGTTGGTGCAATTGATGGCACCCATGTTCTTGCCAAGGTACCAGCTGCTATTGCTTCGGCATTTAGGGGTCGGAAAGGTGGCACCACCCAAAATGTGATGGCTGCGGTTGACTTTGACCTTAAGTTTACCTATGTGTTAGCTGGTTGGGAAGGGTCAGCCCATGATGCACTCATTTTGGCTGATGCGTTGGAAAGAAATGATGGATTTGTTGTCCCTGCAGGTATTAGTGAATCATTTTAGAACCATTTTAGTGGCTTTTGATAGTTTCCTCATTACTGGTAGTAACACAACACATTACCTCTTATTTGTTAGGAAAATTCTACCTCGTGGATGCGGGGTATGCCGTGCGGCCAGGGTTTCTTCCACCATATAGGGCAACTCGTTATCATCTTACTGAGTTTGGCGCACGATGCCCTCAAAATGAGAAGGAGTTATTCAACCTCCGCCACTCCTCATTGAGGATCACTGTTGAGAGGGCGTTTGCAGCTTTCAAGAACAGATGGAGAATTGTGGACAACAAGCCTCACCACCCTTATCCATCACAAGTCAAAATCGTCCTAGCTTGCTGCATTCTTCATAATTGGATACTTCAGTGGGGAGAGGATGAGTTCGTACCACCTGAGCACTCTTGGACCGGGAATCCAGCGTCAGATGGCGTGATTGACATAGAACATGATAATAGAACCTGGTCACAAATTAGAGATGGTTGGGCTGGGCATATGTTTGCCAATAGGGGCAATTCACGTGTGTAGAGCTCAGTTCTATGTTTGGGCTGGGCTTATGTATTATGAATAATTCTACCGTGTAATTCTCAAGCGTAGAGATCAATTCTATGTTGTAATGCATTATGAATAATTCTGTCATGTACCCAAATTGAAGCATTTATGTCTTATTTACTCTCTTATGTTGTCTATAATTCTGTTGGTGCCCCACATTGGACTTGATATAAATTCTTTTTATGGTTCTTTATAATTCTGTTTATGGTTCTTTATAATTCTGTTGGTGCCCCACATTGTTGTATAGGATATAAATTCTAATTCTGTTTGTATAGGATATAAATTCTAATTCTGTTTGTATAGGATATAAATTCTAATTCTGTTTGTTGGTTGTTCTGTATAGGATTGATGGCTGAGATGGCGGCTGATGGTGGGCATGGTGGTGGGAATCACCCATTGCGCTGGACATCTCCAATGTCTGGGTTCATGCTACGTCGATTTGTAGAGCTTATTGCTGGTGGAGTGAAGACGGACAAGGGCTTTAAGGAGGTGCATCTAAACCAAGTGGCTAGGAATTGTAGTGAGCACTTTGGTCTTTCCATAACCGGGACCCAAGTGTACAACCACCTCCGCAAGTGGCGTGCAAGGTGGGTGAAGATAAGTAAGCTCCGGGACATTAGTGGATCACTTTGGGATGACACCAACTATGTCATATCGCTGGAGGAAGAGCACTACCTGGGTCATATCAAGGTTTGTACATAACCACACTTCCATAACCACACTTATCATGATTCGTTGCTATTTGAGTAACCTTTCCATAACCACACTTCATGTAGGACCATCCCAAAGATGTTGAGTACCTCAATGTGCCTTTAGAGAATTATGTTCAGATGCTTGCTATCTTTGGGAGTGGTATTGCTACAGGAAGGTATGCAATGACATCTCACCAGGCTCTTGGGGTTCCTTCAATGGTAGAAACATCCCCATCATTTGTAAACCTCGAAGGTTGTGGTTCTGAATTTGTTGATGGGAATGAACCTGGCTCGAGTGCTACTGTTGGTGCTCATGGGGAAGATGGTGTTGCTGCTGCTCATGGGAAGGAACCATGTAAGGATGCTTCCAGCTCCACTGGCAAAAGGAAGAGGACTAGCCTGATGAGTGAAGAAGAAGTTTTGGTCATGAGCAACATGTCTGACGCTGTCCGTGAAGTTGCTATTGCTATCAAGTCCACCGGAGAGGCACATCCTGAACTGTACAATTCTGTCATGGAGCTCCCTGGTTTTATGGAGGATGATCTGTTGATTGTCTTGGACTATCTCAATGAGAATGCCAACAGGGCTAGGAGCCACTCATTCGTGCAGATGTCGGAGACTCGTCGCACTCGTTGGGTCATGCACCACCTCTCCAAGGTCAATGGTGGAGTGCCCGTGCCCAAGGAAGGACTGCCCAAGGATGGAATGTCTGTGACCAGCGATGAAGTGCCCAAGGGTGGAGTGTGAGCAAATATGTGCGAGTTGATCAACGAAGCTGACCATATTTTATTGTATTTGGTCAGAAAAACTATCCCCGTATATATGTGATGTAAAGACAATATATATTTGTGGCTATTTAATATGTGAACTCTGGACTGTAATATGGACATATGGATTTGTGGCTATCTAATATGTGAACTCTAGTACGTATTGATTTATGTGCTATGTGCTGGACCGGAAAAGAAGGATTATTTACTTATTTTGTACCATAAATTGCTTATATGTGTATATAACCTGCTTGTGACTTATACAAACAGCAAAGATGCTGCCGAAATTTTGTTTTTTCTTATTTTGTACCATAAATTGCTTATATGTGTATATAACCTGCTTGTGACTTATACAAACAGCAAAGATGCTGCTGTAATTTTGTTTTTCTTACTTCTATCATCTCAGTCATTTTGAAATGCTGCTGAAATTTTGTTTTTCTTACTTCTATCATCTCGGTCATTTTAAAGACGTGTGAACATATATTGTTTTATTACTTCAATCAGCAAAGGTATCTAATTTGGAGTTCATATTACCAAAATTATATTATGATTATTTTACATACATGATCAATCATCCTTGAGTCAAATTTCACATCATACAACCTACCAAACAACATATGTTGTATGTTGCATCTCTCATACAACCTCACATGCAGCACACCAAACAAATTCTGAGCTGAGCCTGGCTCATCTCATGCAATACACCAAACACACATTTTAACTTATTTTTGCATGAGCTCAACCAGGCTAGCCCCAACCAAGCTCCTTCATGCAATGCATGCTAGATGCACCCAGGCAACCAAACACGCCCTTAGTTTCTTTGCATGCATGCGGAGTATTAATGATCCCAGTAAACAAGAACAAAAGTTGATTTTTAAAGCATGCATTAAATTTTACATTGGTACCTGTAATCTGAGTTTGTGGCCTTGTATACAAAAATGGAGGGAGTATACTTTTTGTTGGGAATGTTGTGATGTCTAGTTTTCCAACTAACAAGTCCCGGGGCTCAATGCAAACACATGCCTTACAAATTCCCAAACAATCTGCAAGCTATCATTTAGACATGATGATTGGTGGTGTTTGGGGGCATACGCCCTTTTCCCATGCATCATTATCTATGTATGCATAGCTTGGCCCATTGATGATTTGATGCACCGATGATATAAAAGTACTCATTAAAGTATGACTCCTACTCACAATTATGTTCTTAATTTGATACACTACTCTTGGCCATGCATGTTAGTAGTGCATGTAATTTTATTTAGTGGAGTAGTGCCCGTATATTGTACGCACTATAGGATTTCTTTTAAGGCTGGTCCCAATGGGGTGGAACTTAGGAGTAACATCATATATTTTAATACAACGTTGCTTATGTG
This sequence comes from Secale cereale, assembly GCA_902687465.1. NCBI lineage: Eukaryota > Viridiplantae > Streptophyta > Magnoliopsida > Poales > Poaceae > Secale > Secale cereale. Next base: position 852,512,552 of record LR738715.1, on the reverse strand, counting down.
GCATATATTTAATGAAGAGTGAGGTGCTTGTGGTAACTAGCTAAGTTACCGGAACATCACACACTTCAAGAAACAATGAGTCTATAAACTAATAAATGCATCGTTGCATGACACTACCTACATGTTCTACCCACTGTGGAGGTAGTAACATAGTCTAGATAAGTGTGTATGTTACTATCTTATGTTCCTGCCCATTGTGACCAGCCTAAGCTTGTACACACTATAAGATTTATGGTTATTTCTTTCCTGACTTTGTTGTGATTCCACATATAATTTTTGAGAATATGGAGTATAAAAGTTGGTGCGGTTTTCAGAATTGAGTCTAGCTTGGACAGCCCAAAAAAGGAGTCTAGCTTGGACATATTGCAATTGCAACTAGACCAAATCATCCCCTACGGTACCTTGTCAAGCATTAGCCACTCGAGCAGAGCGATATGACTGAATAACAAATTTGTTTGGCATTTTCATGGTCATCGAGCAAACATTCCCAATGTCGGCTTAACATTATCTACATTGACACCGTGTGACTTACATGGCCGAGTATCCCACCAAGGAATCCTTGCGACCAGGTTGAACCCGACAACCAAGTAGTGTTACTTCAAAGATAATCTCCTTAAGAAATTACGTCCTAATTGGAGCGGCATTTCTACTAGTCGTTATCTTGCTCCGGTTTTTCAGAAATGGCATGGTCTTTGACAAGAGAACAATAGTAGGTCGTGTACTCATATACACAGTGGCTATCAAATAGCCGGGAGTTGGCCACTGCAATTTGCGTGTAACCGGAAAGGGTGACCATGGAAGGTGTTTGCCTAGCTAGCCCTGGATGGATGGCGGCCTAATCTCCGAATTGATGCTCCTTGACCTAAGTTGTTTTCTTTGTTTTGGGACTACTTTTATTTTAGTCTTGGCTTTAGTTTTGTTGGCCATATATGTGCATCCTAATCATGTAGATGTCAGGAATTTTAATTAACTCTTGCGTGGTGGTATGTGTATCGGCTCAATGTGACAGTAAGAATAAGTAAAGTTCCATATATACCAGAAAAAATGATTGCATTACACCACCAAGGAAATATAGTTCCATAATTAGACAACTAGCTAGGTTATGTGGATTATTGTAGGGTGGTACATACTAAAATGCAAGTTAACAATGTGTTCAAAAGCCTATTGTCTCCGGATGATGTGGGAGCCATTCAGATTTTCAGACTGCAATCATCATCTTAAAGCTTGAAAATAAAAGCAGCAATCATAATTTCTATATATACAAATGAGCCATGAACTTCAAAACAAGATGGATATATCATCGGTTGTACTTAAATAGCATCTCACTCAAACATTATACTGTCTGCAAAACACTCTCTTGATAAGTAATACTCCCTCTATCTCAAAATAAATGTCTCAACTTTGTACTAATTTTAGTACAAAGTTGTATTAAGGTTGAGATACTTGTTTAGCACGGAGGGAGTACGCTTGCACCCCACAAGCAGATGGTACTCCCTCCAATCCATATTACTTGTCGCTCATCCTGATGTATCTAGCATTGAAATATGTATCAGAGGGAGTATTAAAATTTAGCGATGCACTTTTCTTTTTGCGGGGAAATTTAGTGATGCTTTAACTAGTCAATAGCTTATTGCACTCGACATGTAGTACCCCCTGCAAAATCTCCATGCATCAAAGGAGCTGGCCAGCTATAATTAGTTAATACTTTGGGAGAAGCTTAGAGATGACAAAATGCGACTGTGTTGAATGGACACCTCTCTCTCGGTCTCATCTTTAGAAAAGAGGCGCGCGTCAGGACAGCGGCGAGGCTTCCAGTGGTTGGCGGTGGCTTTTCCTCTCCCGGGAGAATATCATCACCCGTCCATGAGCTTTCCGCGAGTAGAGAGAGAGAGAGAAGAAAGATAAAGAAACAAAGCCACTAAAGCAGAGAGAAGAGAGAGAGAGAGAGAGAGAGAGAGAGAGCATATCGAGAAAGAAGACAGCCAAGGGAAGTACCACCACCACCACCACCACTACTGCGTCTACTACCACGACGACTATATACCCTTCGGAGCCTCGTTCTGCGTGCGGAGCGAACCCTATTCCATGTTCTTGAATCTCTTCCAAATCTGTAGCAGAGATTGATCAGAGAGGGAAAAAGATCTCTAGAGAGAGAAGGATTTAAGAGGGGCGGCCGAGGGGGGGAGAATAGAATGTTCCCGGCTGCTGCAGCTGCTTCCTCCAAGAAGCCCGGCGTGAGCCCGTCGTCAGTTCACGATCGGGCCGCCGCCGCCGCGTGCGACTCTGGCCTCGTCCTCACCACCGACCCCAAGCCCCGCCTCCGGTGGACGGTCGAGCTCCACGACCGATTCGTCGATGCCGTCGCGCAGCTCGGAGGCCCGGACAGTGAGGAGATCGACCCATTCATGCTTGTTTTGGTCCAGGTTTTGATGATTTTTGGGGTTGTTAGTGACTTGTTGATTTTGCTTCGTGACAGAGGCAACTCCGAAGACTATTATGAGGGTTATGGGAGTCAAGGGCCTCACGCTTTACCATCTCAAGAGTCATCTTCAGGTGTGTGTGCATGGGCAGAATTAGGTTTTTGTTTCTCTCTCTCTCTCCCAGTCTCCCTCCCTCCCTCTCTCTCTCTCTCCCCCTCTTTCTTTCCCTCTAGATCTCATATGTGGTTTGATTTTTGGTTTTATTGTTCTCAGAAATTCAGGCTAGGGAAGCAGCACAAGGAGTTCGGTGATCACTCGGTCAAGGATGGTAAAATCATGAGATCTACTTATTAAAATCGATATGCATATTCATGTTTCTGCTCTACATATCATGGTTCAGTTATCTACTAGATCTCACATATATGTTTGCATTCCCTCACTTAAGTCATAGTTAAACCTAGCTTATTCATCTGGAAACATTTTACATGCATGCGTGTTATAGTGTCCTTCCGAAGCAACCTGTTATGCCTAGGTGCTTAACCTAGCTGCCAAGTTTACTCTCTCTTTTGGCAATCTCTCTTTTTTGGTCAAAAAGGCAAAGCAGTACTCGATCTCTTACTCATAGCATCGTCCAGTTAATTGACAAACTCCGTCTCCAAATTACCTGCAGCAATGGAGATGCAACGGAATGCAGCCTCTTCGTCTTCGGGTATGATGGGAAGAAGCATGAACGAGTAAGCTAGCTTCACACAATCATATATATATCCTAATTAAAACGAATTAGGTTCTTCAAATGCGTATTGTACAGTGCATGTCTAAATGACTACTAGCTAACGTTAATTTGGTGTCGTCAAATAACCACCACAGCCGCAGCACGCACATGAACGAGTCACTGAGGATGCAGATGGAGGTCCAAAGAAGGCTCCATGAGCAGCTGGAGGTATGTTAATTACATTTTGGCATCTAACATTTTGGGAAGTTTACACATACATATATATATATATACTGATATACACGGTACAACTATGATCTGTTCCTGGCCCTACATCAACCACACACATGCATGTTTCCTCTGTACTTTGCATGCAGTGCATGCAAGAACGTTCCGAGGAAACTTACATTAATCTTGCTGAGTTGCTGGCAGCTGATATGGCAATGATGTTTGTCCTTTACACATGCATGTTGGTGCATGTGAACCTCCATGCTTGCTTGGTTGCAAGAATATTTCATGGGAAGTTTACTACTTTACTTGGCACTCATCTTTTTGGTAGCACTCATGAGCTTGGCACATATGCATTTTAACCTTTTTAAGGCAGAAGAAATTATCACTTTGCATTGCAATGACGCCAACATTATGTGCCATCGATCCCATGCAGGTGCATTTTCACTTTCAAGGCTGTGATCACTTTGCAATGATGCCAATATGCCATGTGTTGTGTATGTGCAGGTTCAGAAGCACCTCCAGATGAGGGTGGAGGCCCAGGGGAAGTACATGCAGTCCATCCTGGAGAAAGCCTACCAAACACTTGCGTCCAGCGATTGCGCCACGTGGCCTGCCGCCGCGGGGTACAGATCTCTAGGCGACAGCCAGGCGCCGGCCCTTGACCTCGGCGGCTCCATGAGCTTCCAGGACCTGACCCTGTACGGAGGGACGTCGAGCCATCTGGACCTGCAACAGCACATGGAGATGAGGCCAACAATGGCCATGGACAACTTCTTGGCGTTCAACGAGAGCTGCATTGGGTCAGCAACAGTCAGGAGCTGCTCCACCGGGAAGAGCCCGATGATGTGGGGCAACGGCGATGATGAGCAGGCGAAGAGTGGCGGCAGCGCCGATGAGCTTCTCCAAATGGCGCCGTCATGCATGATGGAGGCTGGTGGCGGCAGCGGCGGCTCAATGGATCCGATCATGTCATTGTCCGGCGACTCCTTGGGCAGTAAGGGCTTCGACGGCCCAATTATCAGCTCCAAGCTTGAGATGAGGTCGTCTCCACAACAAGTAGGAAGTGAGAGGAACTTGTCCTACGGGTAATTCAACATCTTAAATAATGTGTTTTTTGTTCTACTTTGAAACCACAATTGAGAGTAATTAGTTACGTTAATGTCCTGTTGTCATTAAACAAGCTTAATTGGCTCTTTTGCTAAGATCACTAAATAAGCATGGGCTGAGGTGTAGCTAAGAGTTGTTCAGAGAGAAGGGTCATCATATGCTGATGATGCCCAATGTTTTTCTTTTTTGAGGATATAGTGGGTAAAGAAATTGTGTTTTAACATATTGGCGTTGGTTTAAGGTTTGTACATTTTGGTATAGCTGTGAAAGCATGCAGCTGGTGTGAAACATGCTTCTATCATAATTCTTGTTCGGTGCATGTATTGACAATAATAATAGAGGGAAAAAAACTCTGAGATTTATTGATGTCACGCTGTTTAGTTATGCATGTCATAATGTGTTCTCTGGTGTTATGTTTGCGTCAACAATTAAGTTGTGATTAAAGCCATGTTGCATGTCTTTTTTCCCGGACCGGTTGTTTCTTCTAGTTAGCTTGCACATACTAATTTTCATCCTCTGCAATCTTAAAGCATCTCCAACAGGTGCCCCAAAACTGCACCGCGCACTAAAATTCAGGTTTTTTTGGGTGTCGGAGAGCTCCAGCAGATGCAGTAAAATAGTGCGGGCGCAATAAAGGGTTGAGTGCGCGCTGAAAGACGCTATCACAAGCTGCAAATTTGAGACGTCGGATTGCACGCACTTCACAGTTTACACTGCGTGTATTTTTGGACGCGTATCTTTTGGGCATCTGGTAAATCAATGTTGGGTCCTGCGCGCTAAAAGTGCTATAGTGATGAACTAAAACTATTTTATGGCGCGGAATTTTTGCGCGATTGTTGGAGATGCTCTTAGTATGTTTCTTTTGAACAAATTAAGCAAACCTTAGTATATATTCCCTCCATCCCTTCTTATAGAACATTATGTTTTCTCATATTTGTCCTGAATTATTAGTCGCAATTAGTCATCCGAGGGAATTTTCTTGATCACTTTCAACTCTACCCATATGGATCGCTTCATAAACACTTCAGGTACCTGCCCCTTGGTTTGCAGGACATGTGTTCATTGGTTTGGTTCGCCTAATCGATAGATTAACATAATTATTGGTGCGATATTTCTTTTTAAGAGAATTACGCACTACAAAAAGAACAGATGGAGTAGTATGCATCGCATTATTAATTTCTTACACGGTTGTGGTTGCACAGGAATGGAGGTTCCAAAAAAAAGAGCTGTAACTCTAAGTCAACATGCAATCGTAGCTTTTCGTCTACTTATGGGGGTTTCCTTATGTTTTGTGCCAAACACCCTCAACTCCGTCACATTCTCGTCATCAAGTCCCTTATATTTTGCAAAATGCATCATAGTTCTATGATTTTACTCACGCCATCGGCTTAATGAAAACCGACTTTCCAAAGGGAATAAAATGGATGCTCTATGGGTTGTAGGTGAGCTCTCGATAGGTCAACTACATTGGACGTCATGAAAGCCTATAAGGTCGCAAATAAAAAAAAGTGCTCGGTAGGTTGCACGTTTCTAAATCTATGGCGGCATGTAATTTCAAAATTACTCAACTAACAGATTTTTCAGTTACATATATAATCAACATTCATGACTAAGAATTTGAATAAGTTAGCATCATGACTCGTGCCCTGTCAATATAGAAATTTCTGTTCATTGCCAAACAAAACAACATTTGAACTACAAACTTTGCAGGGTCAACAACACACATGTATTACCATGCGCATAAATTGTTTCAGACTTTTTGGTGTAACATCTAAACCACTATATAGTGTACTAGTAAGCTACACATGCATTGCACGTGAAAACTTACATTATCAAAGTACAATTGAATATTGACATACTACATTATAATGGAAGCATGTAAATTTTGAGTCGCGTGTGCATGAAGTATGAGATGTACATTTAATTTTCATAGTTCATGTTACTGGAAAATAAATCTAAATCATTCTTTGAAGATACCATCAAACCTTGAAAAAAAGTAAATAAATTAAAAGTGAATGGTTGTTCTTTTAGAGGCATGTGTACATTGCTATGCTATTGCAACAATGAAGTTTTTGTGTTTTCTTTAATAAAGTGACGAGGTTTGTGCACGTTGGGCACTCTCATAACCGTAAAGTAAAAAAAGCAATGACAACTTATTTAAAAGAAAAGTATTAACATAATTAAAGTATGGAAGATTCTAGAACAAAAGAGAAGCACAGTGCTTCGGATTTATTTCATCCAATGGTCAATATTCCAAGTTATTCATACACTATATAATGGTATAGACAAATAACTTCGCAATGTTAACTATTAGATGAAGCCAACCCAAAGATAGAGATGTGGCAAATCGGAGCACTATTGGCCATTGTATATCTTCTTCACTCTACCAGATTCTACCGGATGTACCATCTAGAACCTTCCATGGTTGATACATAAACTTAAAAAAAAAACAAGCACTTCTCCTTTGTTCTAGAATCTTCTGTACTTCAGTCCTTCAGTTTTTCCTTCTAAATAAGTTACCACCATTTTTACTTTTACGTACAAACTTCAAATCATAGACACTTCTCTTTGTACCAGACCCTTCCATGCATTTTCTATAAAAAAATGCCATTGAATATTACATTATGATTTATTTAACTTCAAGGCTATAATGGCGCTTTCATAAAGTACATTTGTCTTTGAAGATACAGTACTAACTACTCAAAAGCTGCAATACGAAATAGTACTTCAAACCAAACGTTTTGGATTTATTTCACATGAGATCTGTGTTGTATATACTTCCCCCGTATGGAAATACTTGTCGGACAAATGAATGTATCTAGACGTATTTTTGTTTGAGATACATCCATTTTTATTCATTTCTCTGACAAGTACTTTCGGACGAAGGGACCCTATAGTCTTCTGAATATTTGTAGCTATAGTTTGATTTTCAATGCGATGAACTAATAGAATTATATCTATGTCTTATATGTTAGGCATATAAGACTCCAAACTCACATGTTTGCATGTTATAAGTATGGAAATACACATCCGTACTTCGGTTATCTAAGCTCTCATGTGCAATGCACGTGTACCTTACTAGTAAATATCTCTTCGTATATCAATTCCTGATCCCAGACTCAGGTGCACCTGGTGAAGAGAAAATTCACAAAAAATAGTAAAACATTTCAGAAAACTTTGAATTTCCTTTTGCATGGAAGATAATTTGGTGCCTGAGGTGTGATCCAAATTTCAGATCATTTGGACATATGAGTAGCTCTCAGGAAAAAAGACAAACTGGGTCAGAACAATACATGAACACTAAACTTTTTCAGAGACCCCAAATTTGTCTTTTTTTGACGAGAGCTATTCAGATGTCCAAATGGTCTGAAATTTGGAGCGCACCTCATGTACCAAATTATCTTCCATGCAAAAAAATATATCGGAATTGTTGAATTATTGCAGTATTTTTTATTATCAGTTCATCGTGGGTGCAGCTGAGCCTGGGCACAGAACCGCCTCGTCCATATCTCTTATGCTAAAGTTTAGAATAAGATTTATCATTTTATATATTTTTCAGTGCACCAGAAAAAAAATAGAGAAAGCGTCATGCATGTACCTGCAGAGTTTTGAATTCAAATGCTATTTGTTTGGGAGGAAAAAAAGAAGAAACATGTATTCATTGGATCTTGCTCGAAACTGGCTGATTCAGATAAGGTGGTGCAGGTACATGGCTCTGAACCGTGCCTTAAAGTATCTATAGCCAGACTCCTCAAATTGACCAGGCGGACGCATAACCACCGGATAGGAGAGAGAAGAAAATGTTTGACCCTACTGAACGTCTCAAAGCCTCTCTACAACATCACTGTGTGACACTCCTCATACTGAGCCCATATATGACGAATGCCCAGACTGCCCATCACAACCATCAGTCACCTGCATGTGACTGAATTTATAGGATAAAACGTGAGGGACATAACTGTGTGCACGAACAAATAGGGACTCAAGACGAACTTGCTCGGCGACTAATCCTACTCGTCCGTGAACGTTTGAGGGTTTGAAGGCCAGGTTTGGTAAGTCCAGCTGTAGATGAAATACCCTTAGTTTTCTGAAAATACAGAGGAGAGAGAGGGGAAGCATGGAGAGTGTGAGACGGCGGAGACAGAGGTCCGTGCAGAGATTGCGAGGAAGCTTCTTCTTCCCCGGCCTTTTGCCCCAGCGCCCTACAGTATAGCTAGCTTTGTGTGGGCAGCTTCGATTCGGCCCTCAGGCTCGAGGCACGCGAGCACGATTCCCTATGCAGATCGAGCATCTAGCTAGCTTCAAAGACGTGGTGCATGCATGGTGGTTACCTCATCGGTCACTTTTGATTTCGCTCCAAAGACGAACAACCTGCGACTGCGATGGGTGGGCGCGTGCCGGAAGCTTCCTTCTTCCGCGGTGCTGCTGCCGCTGCTGCGTAGCAGCACTTGGCCGGTTGGCCCGTCTCTTTCCGCCGGTCCTCGCTAGCTTCTTGGTTTTCTCGGTGAAAAAGCGAAAGTCACTGAGTTGTCCCATTTTCTGCTCCGGTGGCGTTTCAAGCCATCTTGAGCTCTTGACTGGCTCCATCCGCGTTGCAGTAGAGCGAGTACAATAAGGTGATGTAGATGGGTTGTAAGACATTAAATATTATATTTTTGCTTATTTGAAAGAGAGAGAAGAGAAGCGGGCTACTAGTTAATAGCCGGCTGCAGCACGTGCTCCTAGGTACTTTGTGAGAGAGCGGGGTGGGCCATGTATCAACAAAGTAGTACATATTTATATCTAGCTATTGTACTTGTTGACTATAAGCTTGACTATATGTGACATGGCAACATCATATAGCCAGCAGCTGGCTGTATTATTAACCATGCTCGTACACAGGGCATGCATGGCCACAGTCTTCATGTGTTAGTCGATCGGTTTCATGGCCCAACTTTCCATGCAAATTTCATGGGCAGGGCCCACTAAAACAACATTTTGTGCAAATGTTGGAAGGCCATTATCCTTTTTTTTCATCAGCTCCCTAGACACTGGTAAGCTGTCGACCAGAAATTGCAATCAATGGAATAAAAATGATCAGCAGTGTGGCGTAACACAAATACTAAGCCGGTTCTGAATTTTCGGACATTTTTAAATTAACTTAATTTTATAAAATGGATGATTTTTTTAATTATCTAACACTTGAATTAATGATTTTTTTGTTCACTATTCTATTTCAAATTCAGGAACACTTTTTTAATTGGCGAACACTTTATGGATTCTGGGTTAATTTTTGATATTCACAAATAGTTTACAAATTCATAAAAAATAAAGTCATGAACATATTTTGAATTCACAATATTTTTTTCAGAATTATGAATGTTTTAAAATAAAATAATGCCTAACTAGATAAAATAAACAAGGTAACAATCGTTGCTGGTAGACATGTGATTGTTTTATCGCTCGTTGGGCTACACATGTAGATGAGCGCTCTCTACAAAACGAGAGCTGGCCTGCCCCATGTAGGCGAGCGCTCGTCCATGCGGTAGCTACCGAGCTATGCCGAAGCAAACACGTGTGATTATCTCTTACAGACCGCTTTAAGCTTTAACCGATATATTGCACTGCATGTTGATATGTTCTAGACGTATCTATATTTTTTTTGTTTTATGTTACAATTACATCGTCATTGCATAGTTTTGGCATCAATTATTATTATTTTTCTGGAATAACCTATTAATTCACTGTTTAGTGTAAGTTTCTATTTTATGTTGTTGTTGGCATTTTTAAGAAATCATTTTTTGGGGGAACAAAAAAGTTAAAAAAAATTACATTGGCAAGTTTCAAGTACACCGATTGTGGGTGTGAAGTGAAAAATTCCCGTTCCGGTTGACAACAGGCATAGGACTAAAATCCTGTTTTGCTGGGCGTTCTGGATTTGAAATCCAAACAGAGAGGGAGGTTCGAACCAATCTCAGAATGAAGAATGAAAAAAATGCGTTGAGCGGGTGTAAGCTCGAGGAGCTAGGAAGGATGGAAGAAAGCTTGACCCTTTTTTCACTGAACTACTTGAACTTTTAAAAGCGGAAATTGCTCAGTTCAAGAGATGCTTAAGCTTCATCAGGTTAGTGTGCACCAAAGGATGATGTTTCTTTTGGTTTCAGGAAGCACGAGAGAGGTGGAAGGCGGTGTCCGTAGGCCTCACACACCACTCGCTAGTGGCCGGGGGCTACGTGAACCCCACAGGCACTCCACCAGTTCCTTTGGCTTTATATTGACCCAAAAACCTTCATCATATTTATCAGGATTTTTTGCCACCGCACCTCTCTGATCTGCCGCGATCCAATCTATAGGCCTTTTCTGGTATTTTGTCAAAGGAGAAATTTCTCACAACAACCATCTACATCATCCTTGCTACCACCAAGTTCACGGACCGTGGATGAGTAATTTTCTTTGGACTATGGGTCCATAGTATTACGTTGATGACAAGTTCTCTCATGTTCTTCAATACAATGATCACATGAGATGCCCTACATGGTTGTGATCCGTCGAATGCAATCTTTATGTTGTGTTTGTTGCGTTTCCATGAATTGTTAGTTTATGATAATATTTATATATGGTCTATTCATGGATTTATATGAATTCCTTGATGCGTATATGCTCTCTGATGATTTATTAGTCTGGTACTGACCATGATTAGATGAATGGTTTTCAGGTTCAATCTTGCAATTAATCTAATGCAATGATAGAAAGTGGACAATATTTATTGTGTTGTTGTCACTGAGAATAAAAAGATAATTGCGTAGTTGTTTTTTAAATGCAGGGTGAAGACAATATACCATATACATCATGTCATCATTCTTAATGCAATACTTTGTTTTAATTAATACTTTGAGATGCATATTGAATAACAGTCTTGGAGTGGAGTATTTAGCTATAAATTTTTGTGGATTAACGGTCTATAGATGTTCGGACATGTATATGCAATTATGCCATGTAATTTAATCAAATGCAGTTGCAGTTTTCTAGGCCCGCCAAATTTATTTTTTGTGTGTCTTTTTCACTGATTTTGGGAAGGTTCTAGAACCATCTTTGAACCAGTCTTTTCTATGTTTCTTTTTGTTGGTTTTACATGTTTTCTTGCACTTTCTTTTATTTTCAGTTTTCAGTTTTAGTTTTCGATTATTGAATATTGTTTCAAATCAAAATATTTTCTAAATCTTCCATCATTTTTTATTCAAATATGTTTTTAATCCACAAACACTCTTTCTAAGTCAAGCTAAATTTATGAACACTTATTGAATTTGGAAACAATTTTTGAATTCGGAACAATATTCAAATTCATGAATTATTTATGAGTGTGAATAATTTATAAATCCAACATTATTAATGTGTGAATATTAAAAAAAATCTATAATAATATTTTGAATTTATGATTTCTTTCATTCAACAGTATTGGAATCTGTAAATATTTTTTCAATTTCACGAACATTTTATAAATTGGCTATTTTTTTATACTTTCAAACTATGTTATGATTCCTTGGATTTTCCTTTTGGAACTTGCTCATGCCCCTCATGGACATTTTTATCTATTGTTTTCACAAAAATTTACCCGTAAACCAAGCTAGCTGGCTCCTACACGTGAATAAATATAACGGACCAAATTGGACGGCTCAGTATGTACTGCCTGGTGCGCATCGGTCGATCAATAAGTATCCTGCGTGTTACACGCTAGGCAAGAGCGTAGGAGCTATATCTCGCCTATTACGAGTCATTCATTGACCTCATCTACAAAGTATCCACAAAGTAGGCCGGCCCAAGTTAGCAACTAGCGATTTTGGGTACCTTAGAAGACCGCTTTGTGGAACCTTACACCCGGGTTAGCTGATTTTGAGAAGGTCCCATGCGATTTTGTGTGTGTGTTTCATTATTACTCCCTCCGTCCCAAAATTCTTGTCTTACATTTGTCCAAATACAGATGTATCTAGTTACACTTTAGTGTTAGATACATCCGTATCTAGAAAAATCTAAGACAAGAATTTTGGGACGGAGGGAGTAGTTTTCACCGGTTTTTATTTATGTTTTTTTGTTTTGTCTTATTTAAAAAAAAATACAAATTGACATTTCTGAAATACGGGTTGAACATATTTTTTATACCAGTTGAACATTTTTATGATACACTTCAACCAATTTTAAATACTCGTCGAATATTTTTCCCAATACATGTGGAATATTTGTTAAATGCACATTGAACATCCTCTAAATAAACAACGACATTTTATAAATGCACATTGAACATGTAGCATAAATGTTATGAAGATTTTTTAAATGTGCGAACATATTCTCAAATGTCATGAACATGTTTAAATGGGACAAAACATTTTTTTTGATAATTATACAAAAGAAATTACATTGTATGAATACATGTTGAATATTTTTTCAAATACACATTGAAGATTTTAAAATACTCGCTCATTGCTTTTGGAATACATGTTAAACATTTCTCAAATGGTCATAGAATTTTTTTAAATACATGAAGTAAATTATTAAAACGCACATAGAACATTTTTCAAAAAGGTCATGAACATTTTTTTAAAACTGTGAACATTTTTTCAAATGTCCTGAACCATTTTTTAAAGGTAAATACATTTCTGAAAAATTATGAAAACAAATATTCACATTGTATGGACATTTAAAAACTTGCCACAAACAATTTTTAAAATGTGTGAAGATATTATAAAGGCGATGAACAATTTTTTGGAGCGATATAACACTTTTTATGAATATTTTAAAGGCAACCAATGATGGGATGTTAATACTGTTTGGTTTATTGTAGGGCGAGCCAATGTTGTCATTGATGCGGCCCCTTAAATTTATTATATTCCAAACTCTCGTCCACTCGACAATCCACATGTATCCAGCACGAGTCCTTCCTATCCTTTACCGTCCCGGCAGTCGACTGCCACAAACCTCTCTCCCTTCCCGAACTTGTATTCCTTCCCGTGTACCACCCCTCGCTCATGACGCCCATCCGTTGTCCGGTGAGAGTCTGATGCCTTGGTTGGCACTGTGAGGTGCTTCGATGCAGATCAGCCCTCACTGTGCTCAGTTAGGGTTATATGGCTTGGGCCAATTCTTTCTTCTCTCTTTCTCTTTCTTCACATTTATTGTAATTGCCTAGTGTGACGAGGCATGTCAGCGGCTCGTTCCGGCAGCGATAGTGATTATTCGGTGGTCTCGGAATCTCGATGTAATTTTATTATGTTTGAGATGCTTTGTATTTCCGATGAACATTGATAATAGATCCGGATCCTTTTTAGAAAAAAGAAAAATTGGTGATGTTTAAGCAGTATCTTATATACCTAAGAATTTCATTCCCACTATCTTATTTATCTCAACATGCAAGCATCCACATCACCATATAATTATGAATGGGATAAGACCCACCTCAACATGCAACTTTGCATGTATGCATGGAAAAGTTCGCCATCATGTTTTTTTAATTATATTATTATACCTATATTCAATATTCAATAAATATTTTACAACTATACATGATAAAATATCAATAAGTTGTATGTATTTTTTATTTTGGTTTAATTTTTATCAATCTAAATATTATATGCCACACACTTAAATCTAATTGAAATATATTGCAGCTAATTTCCGCAGCAACGCATGAGGTATCATCTAGTTGGTATTATTCGTGGGTGCAACCAATGAGCCGGATTAACTAATAATTGAGCATTCGTGTCCATGCATGCCAACGAGTCAGTAGAACAACCCAAAGTACGAAACGTAAAGTAGACACATGGAATCAAAACCTTACAACGCAATGGCCTATATACGTCTCTCGTGACCCGGATGATCGGGGTATGCCAGCTCGTAGCGTTGCCATGCCTGATACATTCCTTTGTCCGTTGCTATGCTCCATATTATTATGGCTATACACTTGCAAAGCCATCAAATATTTATATGCACACAGCATACAATATGCATATGGGAGTACTTTTTTTCCGGAAACTAAAGGAAAGTCTCATGGCTCAGCTATCAGGTTTTGTTCTTTAGCGGACAGATTATGATCCAATGGTGGTACACACGTACTCCCTCCGTCCGGAAATACTTGTCATCAAAATGAATAAAAGAGGATGTATCTAGATGTATTTTAGTTCTATATACATCCTTTTTCGTCCATTTTGATGACAAGTATTTTCGGACGGAGGGAGTAACATGCTAGTAAAATATTTAACAGTAGCACATAATCTTTACAAATTACGTCAAGAGTCAAATTAATTAGCTCGACTGATCATGATATGAACGAGTCACTTGAATGCACTTGCACACTACACCCGGCCTATAAATACCACCCCAAACATCCCAAGAAAACCATCCCAAGCTAGCAAAGCAAAGCCTGCCAAGCTCCCACAGACCAGTAAGAGCAATGGCGCCCTCCAAGCTCGCCCTCTTTCTCGCCCTGAACCTGGTCCTCCTTGCCGCTGCCCAGGGCTGCGGACCATACTGCCCGCCGGTCGTCGTCCCTACCCCGCCGATCCGCCCACCACCTGTTGTGCCATCGACCGGTGGGGGAAGCTGCCCGATCAACACGCTGAAGCTGGGCGTGTGCGCCGACGTGCTGAACCTGGTGAAGCTCAGGATCGGTGTTCCGGAAAACGAGCAGTGCTGCCCGCTCCTGGGCGGGCTTGCGGACCTCGACGCTGCCGTGTGCCTCTGCACCGCCATCAGGGCCAACATTCTCGGCATCAAGCTCAACGTCCCCATTGACCTGACCCTCCTCCTCAACCAATGCGGCAAGAAGTGCCCCTCCGACTTCACCTGCCCCATCTGATCCATCCAACTATTGATGAATATTATACATGCATAATCGTTGTATTCGTAACTAGTTTGCGTGTCATACGTACGCACCATACATATATTTTCTATGTTCCAGTTCCGGTACTATATGTCACGTGTCTGCATGGGCTCCCTCGCTCGTGCATGCATGCTTGATAAGCGTGTGATTGATCAATGATCAGTGTATCCCGTTATGGTATTTAAATGCATGATTCTTGTATTTCTAAAATCATATACAAATTTGTCTTGTCAGTACATGCATGAATTGAAGTTCTTCATATGTTTACTAACCCTTCAATAAAAGTTTTATGAATTTTTGAGTGGATGAAGTTTTTAAGATTTAGGAGAGATATTGATATGAGATGAATAAGAAGAGGCAAAAGCCTAAGCTTGGGATGCCCAAGAGACACCAAAAATACATTTAAGAAGTCTCAAGCGTCTAATTTTTATTTGTTCACATGATATGTGTTATTCTTGGAGCGCCGTTTGCATTTTTGTTTGCTTTGCTTGTTGGTATTTTACAATCATCATATCCTAATCACATTTCATAGGGAGAGACGCACATTGGTCTGGAATTTATTGAATACTCTGTGCATTTCACTTATATATTTTGTGTTGTGGTATTTATATAATTGTTTATTTGCTTCACTTATACATGTTAGATCATTACGAAAAAAACATGCTTTTATAGAAAGGATGACAACTCTTGCCTAATTTATACCTTTCTAGACAGTTGAATAGAAATTGGTTGTTTGCTTTGATTTATATATTGGAAAAAACTATAGGTATATATGGGGGAGTATAAGATGGAGATCCCCACACTAGAGAGGGGATCGAAGATCGATCATGGCACGACACGTAGTCGGCCACCTCTTATGTTAGAACCCAAGTTCCTCTCGGCCCCTCCCCCTCTCAGATTTGGCACTGATGTGCTTGTAAGGAGCGGATCTTGTAAGCCTAGCTACCTTCATCCTGAGACTCATGTCGTGCTAATAGCTTGCCCCACAAGGTTTGTCGTGCGGCAGCTCCCTGGCCACCTGCACCCTCTCTGTGCCCCGCCGCTAGCCACACAAGCCCCACACCTACCTTCTTCTCTTGTTGCTCATCGTGCGCCAACTGCTCGAAAAAAATACCCAGCCAGGTTACAATGGGAAGGAAGAAGATTTCCACGTGGGCGATGACTAGTCGAAAACACGCCAAGTGAGCATGAAACCTCTTAAGTTCAGTCATGGGACTAAAGTAATCCAGTTTTAGAATTTGAGGTACCAAGATTTGCTGGTTTTGAAGTTGAGAGATCATTCTATACTTTCAAGAGAGTTCAGAGACATAAGATATATACTTCTCTAAACGAAACAAGCAGTGATGGGTGATGGCGGCATGAGCGAGGTTTCAGCCCGTGCTGGCCCTAGGAACAATCAGGGGGGCTCTTTATTCACAATAACTTTGTAAATGCCAGTTTAGGGCGTAGGTTATACCTGAATGAGATGGGAACACAAATGCTTAAGTGTTGATCCATATACTTCAATTCTTAATTTGTTTGCGCGCCCTTGTTCACATGAATGTAAGCTACCTATAATTGTGTTCTCTCACCGAAAAAAAACTATAATGTGTAACTATTTTGTTCAACTCGATCAAATGGGCTCTATCTTGCACCACGGCGTTTAAGCGGTATTGAAATTAGGACCGCCTATATGTCAGGTACCTAGGAAATAAATACGCATCAGTAAATTTTCTAAACCGTTGGAAGGCACGATCGTGCCGCCACCTGTTAACCTTCTTCCCCTCGCATCTTCCTCCCCCGTGCGACAGTTCCTCCTCCTCTCACGGGATGACGTGATCTACCCTGCCCTAACCGGCAGCCTCCTTCCGACCGGCCGGAGATGCCGCGCACCGCCTCGCCAGCCCGCCAGCCCCTCAGCCTCCCCCAACCCCCACGCCCCCTACCCCCGCACGCGCACATGGGATCTACAGTAAACTCCGACGACCCTCGCATCTCCACCATCAACCTGCATCAGTCAAGTTTTGGACTCGCTACTGCTCGTCTTTGTCATTGTCACCCCTCACATCGTCCCTGCCTTCGGCGTCGCACCAGATAGGTTGTAACTGAAGCAAAAGGAAAATTTTAGGTAAATGGTGCTTATCAAATGTGTGGAATTCTTTGTCGGCACAACTAATGGTGCTGGATTAACTAATTATTATACAGCGAGCTGAACGTACGTGTCCATCCGTGCCAACGAGCCAGTATAATAAATCAGAGTACGATTGATATAATAGAAACATGGAATCAAGACCATACAACTCCTATATGTGTCTCCCGTGACCCTGATGATCAGGGTTACGCCAGCTCGTGGCGCTGTCATGCCAGATACATTCCTTTGTCGCATACTATGCTCCAGATTATTATGGCTACACTTGTAAAACCATCAGATATTTGTATGCAGACAGCAGACAACATGCATATAAGAGTACTCTTCTTGGAAACTAAAGGAAAGCCTCATGGCCCAACTCTTACGTTTTTGTTCATTAGCGAACAGATTAAGCTCCAATGATGGATGTTACACACGTTAATGGTTGCACATTTTTTTTTCGACAAAGGATGGATTTTATCAACTCGGAATGAAGCATCAAGACGACACAAACATAAAGAGCACACACCCGGCTTCTGCATACCTAGAATGCACACAACCAACTCCAACACACGCACAAAAACGCCGGCAAATAGTCAAGTCATACAAGACCAAAGATATGCTCAACCGAGTATAAAAAAAAGACTATGAAGCGATCAACAGCGATCGACAAACTATTATAAACCATATCTGCACCAACTATCTCTTGACACCACAAGGACAATGACGTTCTTCGACAGCAACACCTTAATGAAGAAAATGACGCTCAAGCGTCTTCGTTACCGGATCCAACCACCAAAGGTCAGATTCTAGATTTTCACCACGAAGAACAGGTCCGAGCAAATCCGAGAAATGCCTTCAACAAGGGAGCGACGCAAAAGCATCATCATTGCCAAGTTTAACAACATAAGTCAAACCTAGGTTTTACACCTCGGAGCTCGAGACCGGATGCTCAAGAAGCACCATGGTTGCACACTTGCACATAAGTTTTGCAAATTACTACGACAAGAGTAAAACTAATTAGCTCGATTGATAATGACATGCATGCACTTGCACACTACAACCGGCCTATAAATACGACCTCAAACGACCCAAGAAAACCATCCCAAACTAGCGAAGCCTACAAGCTTAGACACAGACCAGTAAGATCGATCAGTAGCAATGGCGCCCTCCAAGCTCGCCCTATTCCTCGCCCTGAACCTGGTCCTCCTTGCCGCCGCCCAGGGTTGCGACCCTACTGCCCGCCGGTCGTCCCTACACCGCCAGTCGTGCCATCGACTAGCGGGGGCAGCTGCCCGATCAACACGCTGAAGCTGGGCGTGTGCGCCGACGTGCTGAACCTGCCGAGCCTCAGGATCGGTGTGCCGGAGAATGAGCAGTGCTGCCCGCTGCTGGGCGTGTGCGCCGACGTGCTGAACCTGTTGAACCTGCTTGTGGCCTAGATACTTGTTGCGCAGCATGGTTTGGCAAACACCATCCTCACTAAGAAGTTTAAACAATCATTTATTAAGTATGGCCTCATTCTTGACCCGCATGTCATGAATTCTGAGGCCACCTTGATCTTTCGGCCTACAAACCAAGGGCACGACTAGTATGAGATTAGTAGCCGAGGTGCGATCCACTATAGTAGCCCATCAGATGAATAATCAATGGTCCATATGACGGATTCGTGGACATGACAAGACTTCTTTCGGTGGACATTCTCGGCATCCAGCTCAACGTGCCCATCGACCTGACCCTCCTCCTCAACTAGTGCGGCAAGAAGTGCCCCTCTGACTTCACCTGCCCACCCATCAAACCATCGATGAATATTATACATGCATAATCGTTGTACTCGTAACTAGTTTGCATGTCATACGTACGCACCATACGTATATTTTCTATGTTCCGGTTCAGGCACTATATGTCAGGTGTTTGCATGGGCTCCCTGGCTCGTGCATGCATGCTTGATAAGCTTGTGATTGATCAACGATCAGTGTATCCCGTTATGGTATCTAAATACATGATTCGTGTATTTGTAAAAGGATATAAAAAGTTGTCTTGGCAGTACATGAAGTTAATTTGTTCATATGTTTACTAACCTTTTAATAAAAGTTCTATGGGAGGTATTGATATTAGACGAATAAGAAGAGGCAAAAGCCTAAGCTTAGGGATGTCCAAGGCACCCCAAAAAAATATTGAAGAAATCTCAACCGTCTAATTTTTATTTATTCACATGATATGTGTTATTTTTGAAGCGTCGTTTGCACTTTTTCACACATTGGTCATGAATTTATAGAAACTTCTATGCATTTCAATTATATCTTCTGAGTTGTGGTATTTATAGAATTGGTCATTTGCTTCAGTTATACATAGGGTTGGAGCATCGCGAGAAAAACATGCTTTTATAGAAAGGATGATGATAACTCTTGCTTAACTTATACTACCTTTCTAGACAATTGAATAGCAATTGGTTGTTTGCTTGGATTTATATATTGGAACAAAAATATAGGTGTGTATGGGGGAGTATAAGGTGGGGATCCCCACACTGGAGAGGGGATCGAAGATCGAAGATCGATCAAGGCACGGCACGACGGTGGCTACCTCTTATCTTAGAACCCTAGTTAATCTCGTCCCTCCCCCCTCTCAGATTCGACACTAATGTGCTTGTAAGGAGCGCGTCTTGTAAACCTAGCTACCTTAATCAAGTGAGACTCATGTTGTGCTAATGACTCACCCCACAAGGCACGCCGTGCAACAGCTCTCTGGCCACCTGCACCCTCTGTGTGCCCCGTCGCTAGCCGCACAAGCCCCATGCTAACCTTCTTCTCTTGTTGCTCAGCGCACGCCAACTGCTCGAGAAAAAAGATACCCAACCGGGTTTCAATGGGAAGGAAGAAGATTTCCATGTGGGCGATGACTAGTCAAAACGATGCCAAGTGAGCATGAAATCTCTTTTGTTGAGTCAATGGACTAAATTAAGCAGGTTTTAGAATTTGGGGTACTAAGGTTTGCTGGTTTTGAAGTTGAGGGATTATTTCTATACTTTCAAGAGAGTTCAGAGACATAAGATCATTGTTCAAGATATCTTCCGATATGCCGATAAATCGGCCGATTTATCGCTTACCACTGTCTAACCGATAAGATAAATCGGCCAATAAATCAATCGAGATGGCGATAAATCGGCCGATATGCCGATAAACTGGCCGATTTACCCCTTATCATGGGTCGACCGATAAGTTCCCGATAAGCGATATCCCCAACATTTCATAAGATATACTTTTCTAAAAGAAACAAGCAGTGACGAGAGACAACGACAAGAGCGAGGTTTCATCCCGAGCTGGCCGCCGCCCCTCCCCTAGGGAAACCCTAGGGCGCCTCCTCCTCCCCCTTCCCCCTATATATAGTGAGGGAGAGAAAGGGCAACGACACCCTCATACGCCACGACATTGCCCCTTCCCTCTCGTAGCCTTCTTCCTCTCCCTAGCGCTTAGCGAAACTCTGCTGAGATTTCTCCACCACCACCATTACCACGCCATCGTGCTGCCAGAGGACTCGAGCTACTACTTCACCATTGCTCGCTGGATCGAGAAGGTGAAGGCGTCATCAAGCCGTACGTGTGTTGAACGCGGAGGTGCCATCCGTTCGGCGCTAGATCGGAGTTTGCGGGATGGATCGTGATTGGATCGCGAAAACGTACCACTACATCAACCGCGTTCTTGAACGCTTCCGCTTAGCGATCTACAAGGGTATGTGGATTCAACTCTCCTCTCATAGATGTGCATCTCCTAGATTGATCTTGGGTGTTCGTAGGATTATTTTTGTTTCCCATGCAACGTTCCCCAACTGGCATCATGAGCTAGGTCTATGCGTAGATGACATCATCAGTAGAACACAAACGAGTTTGTGGGCGTTGATATTCAGATTGCTTCCTTCCCTAGTAATATTTTGATTCAGCGGTATTGTGGGATGAAGCGGCTCGGACCAACCTTACATGTCCACGTACATGAGACTGGTTCCATCGACAGACATGCAACTTGTTGCATAAAGATGGCTTGCGGGTGTCTGTCTCTCCCACCTTAGTTGGATCGGATTCGACAAAGACGGTCCTTGTAGAAGGTTGAATAGCAATTTGCATATCACTGTTGTGGCTTTGCGTAGGTAAGAATCGTTCTTGCTAAATACCTATAGCAGCCACGTAAACCATGCAATAACAAATTAGAGGACGTCTAACTTGTTTTTGCAAGGTATGTTTGAAGGAAATATGCCCTAGAGGCAATAATAAAGTTGTTATTTATATTTCCTTATATCATGATAAATGTTTATTATTCATGCTAGAATTGTATTAACCGGAAACTTAGTACATGTGTGAATACATAGACAAAACGGAGTGTCCCTAGTATGCCTCTACTAGACTAGCTCATTGATCAAAGATGGTTATGTTTCCTAACCATAGACATGAGTTGTCATTTGATCAATGGGATCACATCATTAGGAGAATGAAGTGATGGACAAGACCCATCCGTTAGCTTAGCACTATGATCGTTTAGTTTTACTGCTGTTGCTTTCTTCATGACTTATACATGTTCCTATGACTATGAGATTATGCAACTCCCGAATACCGTAGAAACACCCTGTGTCGGGAATATTACCCCGCGGTATGAACCGGCCGGAATTATAACCCGGCCGGACTTGGCGGTTTACACTTAGTGATTCACTGGTGATCTGGTTATCACCAGACGGTTTACAAGCAACCTGCCTAAATGATATTACTCACTGGTAACCCGGCGTATGGATCATGGATGACAAGGCCCAAGGCCCAGAAGGCCGGTTCATATTAATTGTGGGCCGGTTTAATAATAAAGCGCAAGGAATATTCTCATACAAAGGAAGCAAGACTAGGACTCCTTGTAATAGATCAATCCTAGTCCTACTAGGACTAGTCATGTAAAGCCTCCCCTTTCAACATATATAAGGAGGGGCAGGGCTCCCCAAAGGGGACAGGTTTTTCACAAGTTAGACAAGAGACAAGTTAGGTTTAGAGTTTAGACAAGCAGACAAGTTTCTAGGGTTAGACACAAAGAGCCGGTTTACCGGCGACACCACGAGGATCATAATGAGACCTAGCCTCAAACAGCACGTAGGGTTATTACCGGATGATGTTTCCCGGGGCCCGAAGCTGTCTAAATTCGTGTCTCGCATCACGTCTCTCGATTCCGCTCAACCCCTCTCAAGCTACTACATAGATGCGCGGCCTCACCACTAAGTCCGTAATCCGGACATCTGACGTGTTAATTCCACGACAGTTGGCGCCCACCGTGGGGCCTGCGCACGGTGGTGTTGAGTTCTTGGAGGGATCTTCCCAGTGATCGAGGAGTTCGCAATTTTTCGGATGAAGATTTTGCAGTTCATAAGATTGAAGTCAGAGAAGAATTAAGGTTACGGTCGATCTGCCGCTGCCCGTCTGATGTGATCTATTTGGTTGTTTTTTCAAGTCGCCGAGACGGATAGACTTCTCAAGAAGACGTGTAAAATTTGAGTCAGCTAGCTACTTCAGCGTTGACTCGGACTCATCGGACTGCCTTCGGTGACCGGCATCACCACGGAGCCACCACGGCCAGAAAACGCCCCTGTGGCCCTGCGTCGTCGAGTCGCTGTCACTACCTCTGCGGGTCTCCATGTCAAATCTTCCGCGGCCAAATCGCCAAGCCACGCCTAAGAGTCGCTCGGTGGCGCGGCTGTCTCACGTCCCAAAGGGGCCTGCTAAAAATCTCGATGTGAAGTGGAGACCGAATCAGGCTAGTACTCCTCACGTACAAAGACTGAACTAAGAAACGAAACGTCTTGGAGAGAAACGGCTACAACCCGTGGCTCGTCAGGACTCGCCTTCCGTCAGAATCGCCGACGCACCTCCCGTCAGAATCGCCGACGCGCCTCGCCTTCCGTCCGAGTCGCCGATGCGCCTCGCCTTCCCTCTGAGTCGCCGACGTGCCTCGCCTTCCCTCCGAATCGCCGACGCGCCTCGTCTTCCGTCCGGGTGACCGTCGTGCTATCACGTTGTGTTACGGGTCCACTTCCGTGCCGAGCTGCTGCTGCAGCCGCCTCTGCTTTGCCGAGCTGCGGCCGCCCCGGCCTCGTGCTTGAGCTGTCGCCGCCTCGCGTTGATCCAAAGAGCCGCCCCGGGCCGTGCTCCACATCGCCATCCGCCTCCACCACGACTGCAGCAGAAAAGGAGGGTGGTGGTTGTCGATTGTATCAGGCACCCATGTGGGCTAGTTAAATCACTCGAGGTGCATGGATTATTTCGCATGAAGACCAAAGACGCAGCTTCAAGTTACTTAATAGATGGAAAAGCTCAAGCTCTGTGCTAGCTTGTACGTGCATGTTTCTTTGACAAAGACAGCTACATCACGATCAATTACTACCATCAATACTACAGTTATGTGCAAAGCTCCAGCTCCAATCTGATGGTCCTGCAGATTATTCATGCCCAGCGCCACTGAGCCGTCAGGCGTCCCTCTGTCCCGAAGTTGCTCCCGCTGCAAGGCATAGTGCCCCTGTTTATGAGTCGCCTCGGCCCACCGCGAGCCAGCGGCCGTCTTCGTCGCCGATCATAAGCTCCGCTTCGCCTTAAAGCACCATCACTTCCTCTTGTTCAGCGCGCTCGCACTGAACCGACCACGGCCGGACTCGGTCTCGCCTAGACGCCGTCGCCGGGCGCGCTTCAAACGGCCGCGCGGCTGCAGCCCCGCCGTACGGGCTTCAGGATGAATACTTATGTACCTTTCAAGTGACGGCTGTGTTACAGAGTCGATGCTACTCCCTGTTTCAAGTTTCGAACCGAGGATATTGGTCTACAGATGCGGTATACTGCCAGTTGAGCTAGCAAGTTACAGAGAAGTTATCAAATATTACTAGTACCAATCGGATCTGAGAAAAAAAAAATCCAGAGCGGCCACAACCCGGATACGGATGATGGACAGGCTCGGATTTCCGCTCGTGACCCGTCCCATCTGCACTGGTCTGCCGTCTGCGTCGCTCGCCTTTTCTCCGCTTCAAATTGTCGGAGCCCTGCAGCTGCCGCACTGGAATCGCCGTTTGAGTTTGCTGCTAGAATTTTTGATCAAAGAAAACCTTCAGTCGCTGTCACCGCTTTGTGGATTTCCATCTGGATCCCTGCGGAAAAATCAACTCTTCTAGTGCATGAGTTCTAAAGAGAGCAAGCTTTGACTAAAGTCAACTCCAGTGTATCACACGAAGATCCAAGAAGCACTAAGGAGAGGTTCCAGAATAACAATACGACCGCTCCGACCGGCTTCTGTGTTAATTGGAGGAAGCACATATACGTGGGGCCAATTGCGTGCTAATGGCCGCACCCACATGTGTCCGGATTAAACAAATCAGTCGACTGGTTGGTCCGCGGATACACGTGCAAGTCGCTACCCCCGTTGCTGCGTTTACATCAATACACGGCCGGCTCATCTGTTCTCCGGGCGGATCAGGTGATATCTTTCCTATTTATTTTTAATACATATTAATTCATCCGAGCAAAAACTCCTCGCCCTACTGTATTTTACATGCAGAAAAATTATTCCTTACAAATGGTATTATACCACGGAGGTGGAGGCATGCCATACGTCGTTCGACACAAGTGGTCGTCGTTATTCTACGGATTCCCGCGCCAGTTTATAGCACCTTGGCCGTCCCTTGCGATCGCACCGGTCTATGATGCCGCGGCCGTCTCTCGCAACCGCGCCGGTTTACAAAGCCGTGATCGTCTTATGTGATAGCACCGGTTTACAACACGGAGGACAACTTGCTCATTTCCACTGGTTTACAACCCCACAACCGGTCTAACTGTCTGAGCCGCCTTTTGATACTGCGGTCGTTTTACTATCCAACTTTTGATCCGGTCTATGCAGCATACCGGTTCAAATACACTCAGGTGATATCCATCTACAATATTATTTTTCTTATTAGATATTACTTTTTAAAGAAAACAAGATGCTTTGATCAGTCTATCTGGTTGTGCAGGGCATATGCACAAAGGAGCAGTGGAACTCTCGGGAACAAGAGATTATATCCGGTTCAAGAAGAGAAAAACCCCATAAAAAGAAAAATCTGCAGAGTCAGGAGGAACTTTAGAGGCCCCTTGGGACAGTCCGGTTTGCCCACGTCCCATTGATTGGCTATGTTTATGATTCTTTGGGCCCCCTGAACAGTCGATACGCTCACGTTCAGGGATGGCTCGGCCCCTGGGGACAGTCCGGTTTGCCCACGTCCCCATGATTGGCTATGTTACGATTATATGGCCCCCTGAACAGTCGATACGCTCACGTTCAGGGATGGCTCGGCCCCTGGGGACAGTCCGGTTTGCCCACGTCCCCATGATTGGCTATGTTTACAATTATATCGGCCCCCTGAACAGTCGATACGCTCACGTTCAGTGATTGGCTAGGCCCCTTGGGACAGTCCGGTTTGCCCACGTCCCAATGATTGGCTCGGTTTTTATTTGCGGTTCTATCGGCCCTCTGAACAGTCGATACGCTCACGTTCAGTGATTGGCTAGGCTCCTTGGGACAGTAGGTTTGCCCACGTCCCATTGATTGGCTGAACCTTGTTTTGAGCCTGGCAGCTCTTTGAAAAAGCCTCGACTACACGGCCTTATTTGCAAAAAATTGCATGTTTTTTGGTGTTTTTTGTGTTCTATAACCTTTTAAACCGGAGTGGAACAGCTATACAAGTTGACCACATATCTATCAAATTGAAAGTCTGGATCATGAATACCAGTATAAGTAAGCCGGTGTTCATTAAAACCCGGATCATCTATCAGGCAACAAAGCCACAAATTTCTGAACAAAGTAAACCGGTGTCTGTTATCAAGCCCGGAATTATCATTGGATCTATCAAAGACTCCCTCAGAAAATTGCAAGTTTCGCCGGATTAAGAATATCCAGCATATTTTGATCGCAGCCTGGTTTTGACTATAAGTCGCCAGTATGAGACAAAATAATGACCGGTGTTTATTAACCCGGCCCGATTGTGATCAAACATCATTGGAACCGGTTTTCCAACCGGATTATATTATTCAATAGCCAAACATGGCTGGATTCCTATTATGGTTATCAATATTATGATTGAGGTCTTCAAAGTCGCTTTCAAACGCAATGGATATTATTTCAACGATGGAAGTGATTTATTCTACAAAGGAATAGTCCCGAGTTGTTGCAGGCTTACAACCCGGCACTTGGGGGCTACATTATTCAGATTAAGTTTACATCAAATGCACAAGTCTCAAGCACACAAACAAGTTGTCTACTTGGCACTTGGGGGCTAATGGCAGTCGAAGCAATATAGCAAAGACAATTTGAAAGACAAAAGTCTCAAGCACACAAGCAAGTTGTCTACTTGACACTTGGGGGCTAATGGAAAGATCATTTGCTTCATCTGGAAGTACCGGTTCACCTTCTAAATATAGCTGAACCGGAACTTGGGGGCTACCAATCGCTCCTGTCAACAATTCAAGTTTACAGGATCATATTTTCAAAGTCCCTGCTCATTATTGCATAATGACCCGGCACTTGGGGGCTACATAACATGGAATATTCAGTTTCATAGTGATTGGGATGAACAATCCGGATTTCTTCAAGATTATACAAGGCTATTTTTAATGGAGTATATACAAAGTCCCTGATCATTATTGCATAATGACCCGGCACTTGGGGGCTATAGGTAATATGCATATAAAGGAGGAACATCTTCAAATTTTCAGTTCTGGCAAATCAGATTAATTGTGTGACCCGGCAATTTTGGCAATCATAAACCGGCAAGCTCTATATCTTCAAGCCGCTGGATATCAGTTGAATGTTTCAAAGACCAACATTTTTATCAAGTCAGAGCATTAAAGGCCGATTCAAATGGATTCTTTATTTACAATATTTCTTATGCAAGCAATTTGATTATGAAGATTGGTCTGTTGACCCGGATTTTCTAGAAGAAGGAAAGACAAGGACTTAAGGATGGTCAGATGACGGATTACAAGAAATTCTTAACTCGGAGCACAACCTCTCAAATTTGTTCTTGTGTTATTTTTGCAGCATAAGTTTACCATGGACACATCCAAGCTAAACTTGGGGGCTAATGTCGGGAATATTACCCCGCGGTATGAACCGGCCGGAATTATAACCCGGCCGGACTTGGCGGTTTACACTTAGTGATTCACTGGCGATCCGTTATCACCAGACGGTTTACAAGCAACCTGCCTAAATGATATTACTCACTGGTAACCCGGCGTATGGATCATGGATGACAAGGCCCAAGGCCCAGAAGGCCGGTTCATATTAATTGTGGGCCGGTTTAATAATAAAGCGCAAGGAATATTCTCATACAAAGGAAGCAAGACTATGACTCCTTGTAATAGATCAATCCTAGTCCTACTAGGACTAGTCATGTAAAGCCTCCCCTTTCAACATATATAAGGAGGGGCAGGGCTCCCCAAAGGGGACAGGTTTTTCACAAGTTAGACAAGAGACAAGTTAGGTTTAGAGTTTAGACAAGCAGACAAGTTTCTAGGGTTAGACACAAAGAGCCGGTTTACCGGCGACACCACGAGGATCATAATGAGACCTAGCCTCAAACAGCACGTAGGGTTATTACCGGATGATGTTTCCCGGGGCCCGAAGCTGTCTAAATCCGTGTCTCGCATCACGTCTCTCGATTCCGCTCAACCCCTCTCAAGCTACTACATAGATGCGCGGCCTCACCACTAAGTCCGTAATCCGGACATCTGACGTGTTAATTCCTCGACACCCTGTGTGCTATCAAACGTCACAACGTAACTGGGTGATCATAAAGATGCTCTACAGGTGTCTCCGAAAGTGTTCGTGGTGTTGGCATAGATCAAGACTAGGATTTGTCACTCCGAGTGTCGGAGAGGTATCTCTGGGCCCTCTCGGTAATGCACATCATAATAAGCCTTGCAAGCAAAAGACTAATGAGTTAGTCACGAGATGATGTATTACGGAACGAGTAAAGAGACTTGCCGGTAACGAGATTGAACTAGGTATAGAGATACTGACGATCGAATCTCGGGCAAGTAACATACCAATGACAAAAGGAACAACGTATGTTGTTATGCGGTTTGACCGATAAAGATCTTCATAGAATATGTAGGAGCCAATATGAGCATCCAGGTTCCGCTATTGGTTATTGATCGGAGATGAGTCTCGGTCATGTCTACATAGTTCTCGAACCCGTAGGGTCCGCACGCTTAACGTTTGATGACGATCGGTATTATGAGTTTATGAGTTTTGATGTACCGAAGGAGTTTGGAGTCCCGGATCAGATCGGGGACATGACGAGGAGTCTCGAAATGGTCGAGACGTAAAGATCGATATATTGGACGACTATATTCGGACATCGGAAAGGTTCCGAGTGATTCAGGTATTTTCGGAGTATATGGGCCTTATTGGGCCATACGGGAATAGAGGAGAAAGGCCAAAAGGAAGGAGGCGCGCACCCCCCTCCGGTCCGAATTGGAGAAGGGGTGCATCCCCCTTTTCCTTCTCCCTCTCCACCTCTTTCCTTCTCTCCTACTCCGAAAAGGAAAGGGGAATCCTACTAGGACTTGGGAGTCCTAGTAGGACTCCCCACACTTGGCGCGCCCCCTCTAGGGTCGGCCTTCCATTGCTCCTTTATATACGGGGGCAGGGGGGCACCCTAGGACACACAAGTTGAATTGTTTTAGCCGTGTGCGGTGCCCCTCTCCACAGAAACACACCTCGGTCATACCGTTGCAGTGCTTAGGCGAAGCCTTGCGCCGGTAGATACATCATATCTGTCACCACGCCGTCGTGCTGGCGAAACTCTCCCGTGAAGCTCAACTGGATCAAGAGCTCGTGGGACGTCATCAAGCTAAACGTGTGCTGAACGCGGAGGTGCCGTACGTTCGGTGCTTGATCGGTTGGATCGCGAAGAAGTTCGACTACATCAACCGCGTCACTTGACGCTTCCGCTCCCGGTCTACGAGGGTACGTAGACACACTCTTCCCCTCGTTGCTATGCATCTAGTAGATAGATCTTGCGTGATCGTAGGAAATTTTTGAAAATACTACGTTCCCCAACAGTGGCATCATGAGCCAGGTCTATGCGTAGATGATATGCACGAGTAGAACACAATGAGTTGTGGGCGATACTAGTCATACTGCTTACCAGCATGTCATACTTTGCTTCGGCGGTATTGTGAGATGAAGCGGCCCGGACCGACATTACGTGTACGCTAACGCGAGACTGGTTTTACCGTTATGAGCACTCGTTGCTTAAAGGTGACTGGCGGGTGTCTGTCTCTCTCACTTTAGCTGAATCAAGTGTGCCTACGTCCGGTCCTTGTGAAGGTTAAAACAGCACATACTTGACGAAACATCGTTGTGGCTTTGTATGCGTAGGTAAGAACGGTTCTTGCTAAAGCCCGTAGCAGCCACGTAAAACTTGCAACAACAAAGTAGAGGACGTCTAACTTGTTTTTGCAGGGCATGTTGTGATGTGATATGGTCAAGACATGATGAGTTATACGGTTTTGTATGAGATGATCATGTTTTGTAAAGTTATCGGCAACTGGCAGGAGCCATATGGTTGTCGCTTTATTGTATGAAATGCAATCGCCATGTAATTTCTTTACTTTATCACTAAGCAGTAGCGATAGTTGTAGAAGCAATAGTTGGCGAGACGACAACGATGCTACGATGGAGATCAAGGTGTCGCGCCGGTGACAAAGGTGATCATGACGGTGCTTTGGAGATGGAGATCAAAACCATAAGATGATGATGGCCATATCATGTCCAATATTTTGATTTGCATGTGATGTTCATCTTATTATGCTTCTTATTTTGCTTAGAACGACGGTGGCATTATAAGATGATCCCTTACAAAATTTCAAGGTACAAGTGTTCTCCCTGAGTATGCACCGTTGCGAAAGTTCTTCGTGCCGAGACACCACGTGATGATCGGGTGTGATAAGCTCTACGTTCAAATACAACGGGTGTAAGACAGTTTTGCACATGTAGAATACTCGCGTTAAACTTGACGAGCCTAGCATATGCATATATGGCCTCGGAACACTGGAGACCGAAAGGTCGAGCGTGAATCATATAGTAGATATGATCAACATAAGATGTTCACCATTGAAACTACTCCATCTCACGTGATGATCGGACATGGTTTAGTTGATTTGGATAACGTGATCATTTAGATGACTAGAGGGATGTCTATCTAAGTGGGAGTTCTTAAGTAATATGATTAAATTGAACTTTAATTTATCATGAACTTAGTCCTCGTAGTATTAGCATATCTATGTTGTAGATCAATAGCTCACGATGTTGCTCCCCGTTTATTTTTTATATATTCATAGAGAAAATTAAGTTGAAAGATGTTAGTAGCAATGATGCAGAATTGTTCCGTGATCCTAGGATTATCCTCATTGCTGCACAGAGAATTATGTCCTTGATGCACCGCTAGGTGACAGACCTATTGCAGGAGCAGATGTAGACGTTATGAACGTTTTGACAAAAGCTCGGTATGATGACTACTTGATAGTTTAAGTGCACCATGCTTTACGGCTTAGAACCGAGACTTCAAAAACGATTTGAACGCCACGGAGCATATAAGATGTTCCAAGAGTTGAAATTAGTATTTCATACTCATGCCCGTGTCGAGAGGTATAAGACTTCTGACAGTACTTTGCCTACAAGATGGAGGAGAATAGCTCAACCAGTGAGCATGTGCTCAGATTGTCTGGGTACTACAATTACTTGAATCAAGTGGGAGTTAATCTTCCAGATAAGATAGTAATTGACAAACTTCTCTAGTCACTATCACCAAGTTAGTAGAACTTCGTGATGAACTATAATATGCAAGGGATGACGAAAGGAATTCCCGAGCTCTTCGCGATGCTGAAGTCGGCGAAGGTAGAAATCATGAAAAAGCATCAAGTGTTGATGGTTAACAAGACCACTTGTTTCAAGTAAAGGGCAAAGGGATAGAAGGGGAACTTCAAGAAGAATGACACGCAAGTTGTCACTCCCGTGAAGAAACCCAAAGCTAAAACTCAAGCCTGAAACTAATTGCTTCTACTGCAAAGGAAATGGTCACTGGAAGTGGAACTGCCCTAGATACTTGGCGGATAAGAAGGATGGCAAAGTGAACAAAGGTATATTTTGATATACAGATTATTGATGTGTACTTTACTAGTGTTCATAGCAACCCCTGGGTATTTGATACCGGTTCAGTTGCTAAAATTAGTAACTCGAAACGAGAATTGCAGAATGAACAGAGACTAGTTAAAGGTGAAGTGACGATGTGTGTTGGAAGTGGTTCCAAGATTGATATGATCATCATCGCACACTCCCTATACTTTCGGGATTAGTGTAAAACCTAAATAAATGTTATTTGGCATTTGCGTTGAGCATGAATATGATTTGATCATATTTGTTGCAATACGGTTATTCATTTAAAGTCATAGAATAATTGTTATTCTGTTTACATGAATAAAACCTTCGATGGTCATACACCCAATGAAAATAGTTTGTTGGATCTCGATCGTGGTGATACACATATTCATAATATTGAAGCCAAAAGATGCAAGGTTAATAATGATAGTGCAACTTATTTGTGGCACTGCTGTTTAGGTCATAATGGTGTAAAGCGCATGAAGAAACTCCATAGTAATGGACTTTTGGAATCACTTGATTATGAATCACTTGGTGCTTGCGAACCATGCCTCATGGGCAAGATGACTAAAAATCCGTTCTCCGGAACAATGGAGCGAGCAACAGATTTGTTGGAGATCATACATACAGATGTATGTGGACCAATGAGTGTTGAAGCTCGCGGCGGGTATCGTTATTTTCTGACCTTCACTGATGATTTGAGCAGATATGGGTATATCTACTTAATGAAGCACAAGTCTGAAACATTTGAAAAGTTCAAAGAATTTCAGAGTGAAGTGGAGAATCATCGTAACAAGAAAATAAGAGTTTCTACGATATGATCGTAGAGGTAAAATATTTGAGTTAGCGAGTTTGGCCTTCAGTAAAAACAATGTGAAATAGTTCCACTACTCACGCCACCTGGAACACCACAATGTAATGGTGTGTCCGAATGTCATAACCGTACTTTATTAGATATGGTGCAATTGATGATGTCTCTTACCGATCTACCACTATCGCTTTTGGGGTTATGCATTAGACACAGCTACATTCATGTTAAATAGGGCACCATCTAAATCCGTGGAGATGACACCGTATGAACTGTGGTTTGACGAGAAACCTAAGCTATCATTTCATTAAGTTTGGGACTGCGATGCTTATGTGAAAAAGTTTCAACATGATAAGCTCGAACCCAAATCGGAGAAGTAAATCTTCATAGGATACCCAAAAGAAACTGTTGGGTATACCTTCTATCACAGATCCGAAGGCAAGGTCTTTGTTGCTAAGAGTGGATCCTTTCTAGAGAAGGAGTTTCTCTCGAAAGAAGTGAGTGGGAGGAAAGTAGAACTTGATGAGGTAATTGTACCTTCTCCCGAATTGGAAAGTGGAACATCACAGAAACTAGTTCCAGTGATTCCTACACCAATTAGTGAGGAAGCTAATGATGATGATCATGAAACTTCAGATCAAGTTTCTGCTGAACTTCGTAGATCAACCAGAGTTCGTTCCGCATCAGAGTGGTACGGCAACCCGGTTCTGGAAGTCATGTTACTGGACCATGATGAACCTACGAACTATGAGGAAGCAATGATGAGCCCAGATTCCGCAAAATGGCTTGAGGCCATGAAATCTGAGATGGGATCCATGGATGAGAACAAAGTGTGGATTTGGTTGACTTGCCCGATGATCGGCAAGCCATCGAAAATAAATGGATCTTCAAAAGGAAGACTCACGCTGACGGTAATGTTACTGTTTACAAAGCTTGACTTGTTGAGAAAGTTTTTTCAACAAGTTCAAGGAGTTGATTACGATGAGACTTTCTCACCCGTGGCGATGCTTAAGTCTGTCCGAATCATGTTAGCAATTGCCGCATTTTATGAAATCTGGCAAATGGATAACAAAATTGCATTCTTTAATGGATTTATTAAAGAAGACTTGTATATGATGCAACCAGAAGGTTTTGTCAATCCTAAAGGTGCTAACAAAATGTGCAAGCTCCAGCGATCCATCTATGGACTGGTGCAAGCATCTCGGAGTTGGAATATACGCTTTGATAAGTTGATCAAAGCATATAGATTTATACAGACTTGCGGTGAAGCCTATATTTACAAGAAGTGAGTGGGAGCACTACAACCTTTCTGATAAGTATATGTGAATGACATATTGTCGATCGGAAATGATGTAGAATTTTCTGGAAAGCATAAAGGAGTGTTTGAAAGGAGTTTTTCAAAGAAAGACCTTGGTGAAGCTGCTTACATATTGGGCATCAAGATCTATAGAGATAGATCAAGACGCTTGATAAGACTTTCGATGAGTACATACCATGATAAGATTTTGAAGTAGTTCAAAATGGATCAGTCAAAGAAGGAGTTCTTGCTTGACTTGTAAGGTGTGAAGTTGAGTAAGACTCAAAGCCAGACCACGACAGAAAAATATAGAGAGAATGAAAGTCATTCCCTATGCCTCAGCCATAGGTTCTATAAAGTATGACATGCTGTGTACCAAACATGTTGTGTACCTTGCCATGAGTTTGTCAAGGGGGTACAATAGTGATCCAGGAGTAGATCAATGTACAGCGATCAAAATTATCCTTAGTAACTGGATGACTAAGGAAATGTTTCTC
Source organism: Secale cereale (assembly GCA_902687465.1). Taxonomy (NCBI): domain Eukaryota; kingdom Viridiplantae; phylum Streptophyta; class Magnoliopsida; order Poales; family Poaceae; genus Secale; species Secale cereale. The sequence goes on along the minus strand of LR738715.1, from coordinate 852,478,323 downwards.
GATTATGGAGGTGATAAAGAGTTCGTCGTAAAGGGTTACGCCAATGCAAGCTTTGACACTAAATCCAGATGACTCTAAGTATCAATCTGGATGCGTATTAAAAGTGGGAGCATTAGCTAGAGTAGCTCCATGTAGAGCATTGTAGACATAGAAATTTGCGAAATACATACGGATCTGAATGTGATAGACCCGTTGACTAAACTTCTCTCACAAGCAAAACATGATCACACCTTATTACTCTTGGGTATTAATCATATAGCGATGTGAACTAGATTATTGACTCTAGTAAACCCTTTGGGTGTTGGTCACATGGCGATGTGAACTATGGGTGTTATTCACATAACGATGTGAACTATCGGTATTAAATCACATGGCGATGTGAGCTAGATTATTGACTCTAGTGCAAGTGGGAGACTGAAGGAAATATGCCCTAGAGGCAATAATAAAGTTGTTATTTATATTTCCTTATATCATGATAAATGTTTATTATTCATGCTAGAATTGTATTAACTGAAAACTTAGTACATGTGTGAATACATAGACAAAACAGAGTGTCCCTAGTATGCCTCTACTAGACTAGCTCATTGATCAAAGATGGTTATGTTTCCTAACCATATACATGAGTTGTCATTTGATCAACGGGATCACATCATTAGGAGAATGATGTGATGGACAAGACCCATCCGTTAGCTTAGCACTATGATTGTTTAGTTTTACTGCTATTGCTTTCTTCATGACTTATACATGTTCCTATGACTATGAGATTATGCAACTCCCAAATACCATAGGAACACCTTGTGTGCTATCAAACGTCACAACGTAACTGGGTGATCATAAAGATGCTCTACAGGTGTCTCCGAAAGTGTTCGTGGTGTTGGCATAGATCAAGACTAGGATTTGTCACTCCGAGTGTCGGAGAGGTATCTCCGGGCCCTCTCGGTAATGCACATCATAATAAGCCTTGCAAGCAAAAGACTAATGAGTTAGTCACGAGATGATGTATTACGGAACGAGTAAAGAGACTTACCGGTAACGAGATTGAACTAGGTATAGAGATACCGACGATCGAATCTCGGGCAAGTAACATACCAATGACAAAAGGAACAACGTATGTTGTTATGCGGTTTGACCGATAAAGATCTTCATAGAATATGTAGGAGCCAATATGAGCATCCAGGTTCCGCTATTGGTTATTGACCGGAGATGAGTCTCGGTCATGTCTACATAGTTCTCGAACCCGTAGGGTCCGCACGCTTAACGTTTGATGATGATCGGTATTATGAGTTTATGAGTTTTGACGTACCGAAGGAGTTCGGAGTCCCGGATGAGACCGGGGACATGACGAGGAGTCTCGAAATGGTCGAGACATAAAGATCGATATATTGGACGACTATATTCGGACATCGGAAAGGTTCCGAGTGATTCGGGTATTTTTCGGAGTATATGGGCCTTATTGGGCCATACGGGAATAGAGGAGAAAGGCCAAAAGGAAGGAGGCGCGCCCCCCCCCCTCTGGTCCGAATTGGACAAGGGGTGCAGCCCCCTTTTCCTTCTCCCTCTCCACCTCTTTCCTTCTCTCCTACTCCGAAAAGGAAAGGGGAATCCTACTAGGACTTGGGAGTCCTAGTAAGACTCCCCACACTTGGCGCGCCCCCTCTAGGGCCGGCCTCTCCCTTGCTCCTTTATATACGGGGGCAGGGGGCACCCTAGGACACACAAGTTGAATTGTTTTAGCCGTGTGCGGTGCCCCTGTCCATAGAAACACACCTCAGTCATACCGTTGGAGTGCTTAGGCGAAGCCCTGCGCCGGTAGATACATCATATCTGTCACCACGCCGTCGTGCTAGCGAAACTCTCCCGTGAAGCTCAACTGGATCAAGAGCTCGTGGGACGTCATCAAGCTGAACGTGTGCTGAACGCGGAGGTGCCGTACGTTTGGTGCTTCATCGGTTGGATCGCGGAGAAGTTCAACTACATCAACCGCGTCACTTGACGCTTCCGTTCTCGGTCTACGAGGGTACGTAGACACACTCTCCCCCTTGTTGCTATGCATCTAGTAGATAGATCTTGCGTGATCGTAGGAAAATTTTGAAAATACTACGTTCCCCAACAATGTTGTGATATGATATGGCCAAAGACGTGATGAGATATATTTGATGTATGAGATGATCATGTTTTGTAATAATTTATCACGACTTGCATGTCGATGAATACAGAACCGACAGGAGCCATAGGGTTGTCTTTAATTATTTGTATGACCTGCGTGTCAATCAGTAAATGCTTTGTAATGCTTTATTTCATCGCTAAGCAGTAGCAATAGTAGTAGAAGCATGGTTGGCGTGAGAACCCTGATGGCAACACGATGATGGAGATCATGATGATGGAGATCATGGTGTCATGCCGGTGACGATGGAGATCATGCCGGTGCTTTGGAGATGGAGATCAAAAGCACAAGATTATGGCCATATCATGTCACTTATGATTTGCATGTGATGTTAATCCTTTTATGCATCTTATTTTGCTTAGGATGACGGTAGCATTATAAGAAGATCCCTCACTAAAATTTCAAGATAAAACTGTGTTCTCCCCAAGTGTGCACCGTTGCGAAAGTTCGTCGTTTCGAAGCACCACGTGATGATCGGGTGTGATAGACTCTACGTTCACATACAACGGGTGCAAGCCAGTTTTGCACATGCAGAACACTTGGGTTAAACTTGACGAGTCTAGCATGTACAGACATGGCCTCGGAGCATAAGAGACCGAAAGGTAGAAGACGAGTCATATAGTAGATATGATCAACATGGAGATGTTCACCACTGAAACCACCTCATCTCACGTGATGATCGGACTTGGGTTGGTGAATTTGGATCGTGTTACACTCAGACAACCGGAGGGATGTTGATTTGAGTGGGAGTTCTTAAGTAATAAGATTAATTGAACTCATTTATAATGAACAATAGTCTAAGTTGTCTTTGCAAATTTATGTTCTAGATAAATGGGTCGTGCAATAGCTCCCCTGAATTTCAATGCGTTCCTAGAGAAAGCTAAGCTGAAAGATGATGGAAGTAACTTTGTGGACTAGCCCGTAATATGAGGATTATCCTCACGGTTTCCCAAAAGGTTTATGTCCATGATGCACCGCTTGGTATGCCACCCGCTCCCACGTTTGTGGACGTTATGAACGTCTGGCAGTCGCGTGTTGATGACTACTCAAAGTTCAGTGCGCCATGTCGTATGGCTTAGAACCGAGACTTCAAAGGCGTTTTGAATGTCATGGAGCATATGAGATGTTCCAGGAGATGAAGTTTATTTTTGTGAAAAATGTCCGGATCGAGAGGTATGAGAGCTCCGATAAGTTCTACACCTGCAGAATGGAGGAGAACACTTCTGTCAGTGAGCACATACTCAGCATGTCTGGGTACTACAACCGTCTGGCTGAGTTGGGAGTTGAGCTCCCGTCTGAGGCGATCACTGACAGAGTTTTTCAATCGTTACCGCCTAGCTACAAGAGCTTTGTGTTGAACTATAACATGCAAGGGATGAATAGGTCAGTCTCCGAGCTGTTCGCGATGCTGAAAGTCGCTGAGTCAAACATCCAAAAGGAGCATCAAGTGTTGATGGTCAATAAAACCACTAGTTTTAAGAAGATCAAGGGAAACAAGGGAAACTTCAAGAAAGGTGGCAAAGCAGTTGCTACTCCCGTGCAGAAACCCAAGGCTGGACCTAAGCCAGAAACTGAGTGCTTCTATTGCAAGGGAACATGCCACTGGAAGCGAAATTACCCCAAGTATATGGCTGATAAGAAGGGGGCCAACAAAGGTATATATGATATACATGTTATTGATGTGTACCTAACCATCTCTCATTGTAGTGCCTGGGTATTTGATATCGGTGCGGTTGCTCACATTTGCAACTCTAAACAGGAACTATGGAATAAACGGAGGCTGACAAAGTACGAAGTGACGATGCGCGTGGGAAATGGTTCCAAGGTTGATGTGATCGCTGTCGGCATGCTCTCTCTTCGATTACCATCGGGATTAGTTATAGACCTGAATAATTGTTATTTAGTGCATGCATTGAGCATGGAAATTATATCTGAATCTTGTTTAATGCGAGACGGTTACTCATTTAAATCAGAGAATAATTGTTGTTCTATTTATATGGGTAATATCTTTTATTGTCATGCACCCATTGTGAGGGGTTTATTCTTATTGAATCTCGATAGTGATGACACACATGTTCATAACATTGATGCCAAAAGATGTAGAGTTGATAATGATGTTGGGGAACGTAGTATTTTAAAAATTTCCTATGATGACGCAAGATCTATCTACCAGATGCATAGCAACGAGAGGGAAGAGTGTGTCTACGTACCCTCGTAGACCGGGAGCGGAAGCGTCAAGTGATGCGGTTGATGTTGTCGAACTTCTTCGCGATCCAACCGATCAAGCACCGAACGTACGGCACCTCCGCGTTCAGCACACGTTCAGCTTGATGACGTCCCACGAGCTCTTGATCCAGTTGAGCTTCACGGGAGAGTTTTGTCAGCACGATGGCGTGGTGACGGCTATGATGTGTTCACCGGCGCAGGGCTTCGCCTAAGCTCCGCGACGGTATGACCGAGGTGTGATTCTGTGGAGGGGGGCACCACACACGGCTAAAACAATTCAACTTGTGTGTCTTTGGGTGCCCCCTGCCCCCGTATATAAAGGAGCAAGGGAGGGAGGCCGGCCGGCCCTTCCTGGTGCGGCTAGGGAAGGAGTCCTACTAGGAATAGGATTGCAATCCTATTCCTAGTAGGATTCACCAAAAGGAAGAAGGGGGAAAGGAATAGGAGAGGTGGCGCCCCCCCCAATCCTAGTCCAACTAGGAACCCTAGGTGGGGGCGCCGGCCAGCCCTATGGGCTGCCTCTCTCTTTCTCTTTAGGCCCACTATGGACCATCCCCTCTCGTAGGGGGTTCCGGTAACCCCCTCCGGCATTCCCGATAAATCCGAAACTTTTCCGGTATACTTCCGGTGTCCGAATATAGCCGTCCAATATATCAATCTTTATGTCTCGGACATTCCGAGACTCCTCGTCATGTCCGTGATCTCATCCGGGAGTCCGAACTACCTTCGGTACATCAATACTCATAAACTCATAATACCGATCCTCATCAAACGTTAAGCGTGCGGACCCTACGGGTTCGAGAACTATGTAGACATGACCGAGACTCATCTCCGGTCAATAACCAATAGCGGAACCTGGATGTTCATATTGGCTCCTACATATTCTACGAAGATCTTTTATCGGTCAGAACCGCATAACAACATACGTTGTTCCTTTTGTCAAACGGTATGTTACTTGCCCGAGATTCGATCGTTGGTATCTCTATACCTAGTTCAATCTCGTTACCGGAAAGTCTCTTTACTCGTTCCGTAACACATCATCTCGTGACTAACTCATTAGTCTTTTGCTTGCAAGGCTTATTGTGATGTGTGTTACCGAGAGGGCCCAGAGATACCTCTCCGACACTCGGAGTGACAAATCCTAATCTTGATCTATGCCAACACCACGAATACTTTCGGAGACACCTGTAGAGCATCTTTATGATCACCCAGTTACGTTGTGACGTTTGATAGCACACAAGGTGTTCCTACGGTATTCGGGAGTTGCATAATCTCATAGTCATAGGAACATGTATAAGTCATGAAGAAAGCAATAGCAGTAAAACTAAACGATCATAGTGCTATGCTAACGGATGGGTCTTGTCCATCACATCATTCTCCTAATGATGTGATCCCGTTGATCAAATGACAACTCATGTCTATGGCTAGGAAACATAACCATCTTTGATCAATGAGCTAGTCTAGTAGAGGCATACTAGGGACTTACTGTTTTGTCTATGTATCCACACATGTACTAAGTTTCCGGTTAATACAATTCTAGCATGAATAAAAGACATTTATCATGATATAAGGAAATACAAATAACAACGTTATTATTGCCTCTAGGGCATATTTCCTTCACGTGCTTGGTCGACGCTACATATATACTACACATACGTATATGGAGGACTAGAGTCACGCTAGCTAGCTAGCTAGCTGCTAGCTATACTAAGCAAACGAAGGAACAGAAGATCTCGTATATATAATCAACATATATATATATATATATGCATACAGAGAGATGTAATATCGACCACCTCTCCTTCTCCGAGAGATTGGTCGAACAACAAGTTCTCGTATATCGTCTATCCCGACACTACCGGGCACATATATACAATAATTATCTCTTACAAAAATAATCTCCTAACACATGGATGCATGGTCCACATAGTATTCTCCGTCTTCAGCGATCACGTGTTCAAGGAAGAATGCCGCCAATTCCTCTTGAATTGCTCGCAGACGATCTGGTGTTAGGAGTTCATCCCGCATCCGAAACATCTAATTTGAAGTAGGGGGTCAATACATGAAATGATGCTATAAATTTGTGAATATTATTGATTGCTTACGCACTTCAAATTGTTCATCAGTGTAGCCCCGCTCACAGGTCGTGTGGCGGATGGACTCGCAAATGTAGTATCCACAATAATCATTCCCGGGTTCCTGCCACAACCACTTTACAAGAAATAGAGCTCAATCAAACTGATAAGCAAGAATGCCAAATTGGTATTGATGAAACTAGCGCTTGAATCAAGATATAGGAGATGCGCGTGCGGAACATGCTACTATATAGTACTTACTTTCGGGTATCTTCAATTGTAGCTTCTTCGGCAGTCCCGGAGCTTTTTTGATGAATTTTTTCCAAGCCCTGCCAGACAAAGGAAACAATTGTTGGGGAACGTAGTATTTTAAAATTTTCCTACGATCACGCAAGATCTATCTACCAGATGCATAGCAACGAGAAGGGAGAGTGTGTCTACGTACCCTCGTAGACCGGGAGCGGAAGCGTCAAGTGACGCGGTTGATGTTGTCGAACTTCTTCGCGATTCAACCGATCAAGCACCGAACGTACGGCACCTCCGCGTTCAGCACACGTTCAGCTTGATGACGTCCCACGAGCTCTTGATCCAGTTGAGCTTCACGGGGGAGTTTCGTCAGCACGACGGCGTGGTGACGGATATGATGTGAACACCGGCGCAGGGCTTCTCCTAAGCTTCGCGACGGTACGACCGAGGTGTGATTCTGTGGAGGGGGGCACCGCACACGGCTAAAACAATTCAACTTGTGTGTCTTTGGGTGCCCCCCTGCCCCCGTATATCAAGGAGCAAGGGAGGAGGGGCCGGCCACCTCCTATGGTGCGGCTAGGGAGGGGACTCCTACTAGGAATAGGATTGCAATCCTATTCCTAGTAGGATTCACCGAAAGGAAGAAGGGGGAAAGGAATAGGAGAGGTGGCGCCCCCCCAATCCTAGTCCAACTAGGATTCCTAGGTGGGGGCGCCGGCCAGCCCTATGGGCTGCCTCTCTCTCACCCTTTAGGCCCACTATGGACCATCCCCTCTCGTAGGGGGTTCCGGTAACCCCCTCCGGCATTCCCGATAAATCCGAAACTTTTCCGGTATACTTCCGGTGTCCGAATATAGCCGTCCAATATATCAATCTTTATGTCTCGGACATTCCGAGACTCCTCGTTATGTCCGTGATCTCATCCGGGACTCCGAACTACCTTTGGTACATCAATACTCAAAAACTCATAATACCGATCGTCATCAAACGTTAAGCGTGCGGACCCTACGGGTTCGAGAACTATGTAGACATGACCGAGACTCATCTCCGGTCAATAACCAATAGCGGAACCTGGATGTTCATATTGGCTCCTACATATTCTACGAAGATCTTTTATCGGTCAGAACCGCATAACAACATACGTTGTTCCTTTTGTCAAACGGTATGTTACTTGCCCGAGATTCGATCGTCGGTATCTTTATACCTAGTTCAATCTCGTTACCGGCAAGTCTCTTTACTCGTTCCGTAACACATCATCTCGTGACTAACTCATTAGTCTTTTGCTTGCAAGGCTTATTGTGATGTGTGTTACCGAGAGGGCCCAGAGATACCTCTCCGACATTCGGAGTGACAAATCCTAATCTTGATCTATGCCAACACCACGAATACTTTCGGAGACACCTGTAGAGCATCTTTATGATCACCCAGTTATGTTGTGACGTTTGATAGCACACAAGGTGTTCCTACGGTATTCGGGAGTTGCATAATCTCATAGTCATAGGAACATGTATAAGTCATGAAGAAAGCAATAGCAGTAAAACTAAACGATCATAGTGCTATGCTAACGGATGGGTCTTGTCCATCACATCATTCTCCTAATGATGTGATCCCGTTGATCAAATGACAACTCATGTCTATGGTTAGGAAACATAACCATCTTTGATCAATGAGCTAGTCTAGTAGAGGCATACTAGGGACATACTGTTTTGTCTATGTATCCACACATGTACTAAGTTTCCGGTTAATACAATTCTAGCATGAATAAAAGACATTTATCATGATATAAGGAAATACAAATAACATCTTTATTATTGCCTCTAGGGCATATTTCCTTCAGTCTCCCACTTGAACTAGAATCAATAATCTAGATTACAAAGTGATGATCCTCACACCCATGGAGTCCTGGTGCTGATCATGTTTTGCCCGTGGAAGAGGCTTAGTCAACGGGTCTGCAATATTCAGATCCGTATGTATTTTGCAAATCTCTATGTCTCCCTCCTTGACTAGATCGCGGATGGAATTGAAGCGTCTTTTGATGTGCTTTGTTCTCTTGTGAAACCTGGATTCCTTCGCCAAGGCTATGGCTCCAGTGTTGTCACAAAAGATTTTCATTGGACCCGATACACTAGGTATTACACCTAGATCGGATATGAACTCCTTCATCCAGACTCCTTCATTTGCTGCTTCCGAAGCAGCTATGTATTCCGCTTCACACGTAGATCCCGCCACGACGCTCTGCTTGGAACTGCACCAACTGACAGCTCCACCGTTTAATAAAAATACATATCCGGTTTGTGACTTTGAGTCATCCGGATCAGTGTCAAAGCTAGAATCGACGTAAACGTTTACGACGAGCTCTTTGTCACCTCCATATACGAGAAACATATCCTTTGTTCTTTTCAGATACTTTAGGATGTTTTTGACCGCTGTCCAGTGATCCACTCGTGGATTACTTCGGTACCTCCCTGCTAGACTTATAGCAAGGCACACATCAGGTCTGGTACACAACATTGCATACATGATAGATCCTATGGCTGAGGCATAGGGAATGACTTTCATTTTCTCTCTATCTTCTGCAGTGGTCGGGCATTGAGTCTTACTGAACTTCATACATTGTAAAACAGGCAAGAACCCTTTCTTTGACTGATCCATTTTGAACTTCTTCAAAATCTTATCAAGGTATGTGCTTTGTGAAAGTCCAATTAAGCGTCTTGATCTATCTCTATAGATCTTGATACCTAATATATAAGCAGCTTCACCGAGGTCTTTCATTGAAAAACTTTTATTCAAGTATCCTTTTATGCTATCCAGAAATTCTATATCATTTCCAATCAACAATATGTCATCTACATATAATATTAGAAATGCTACAGAGCTCCCACTCACTTTCTTGTAAATACAGGCTTCTCCAAAAGTCTGTATAAAACCATATGCTTTGATCACCTCATCAAAGCGTATATTCCAACTCCGAGATGCTTGCACCAGTCCATAGATGGATCGCTGGAGCTTGCATACTTTGTTAGCACCTTTTGGATCAACAAAACCTTCTGGTTGCATCATATACAACTCTTCTTTGAGATATCCATTTAGGAATGCAGTTTTGACATCCATTTGCCAGATTTCATAATCATAAAATGCGGCAATTGCTAACATGATTCGGACAGACTTAAACATCGCTACAGGTGAGAAAGTCTCATCGTAGTCAACTCCTTGAACTTGTCGAAAACCTTTCGCAACAAGTCGAGCTTTGTAAACAGTAATATTACCGTCTGCGTCGGTCTTCCTCTTGAAGATCCATTTATTTTCGATGGCTTGCCGATCATCGGGCAAGTCAACCAAAGTCCATACTTTGTTCTCATACATGGATCCCATCTCAGATTTCATGGCTTCAAGCCATTTTGCGGAATCTGGGCTCATCATCGCTTCCTCATAGTTTGTAGGTTCATCATGGTCTAGTAACATGATTTCCAGAACTGGGTTGCCGTACCACTCTGGTGCGGAACGTACTCTGGTTGATCTACGACGTTCAGCAGAAACTTGATCTGAAGTTTCATGATCATTATCATTAACTTCCTCACTAATTGGTGTAGGAATCACTGGAACAATTTCCTGTGATGTACTACTTTCCAATCCGGGAGAAGGTACAATTACCTCATCAAGTTCTACTTTCCTCCCACTCACTTCTTTCGAGAGAAACTCTTTTTCTAGAAAGGATCCGTTCTTAGCAACGAATATTTTGCCTTTGGATCTGTGATAGAAGGTGTACCCAACAGTCTCTTTTGGGTATCCTATGAAGACACATTTTTCCGACTTGGGTTCGAGCTTATCAGGTTGAAGTGTTTTCACATAAGCATCGCAGCCCCAAACTTTAAGAAACGACAACTTTGGTTTCTTGCCAAACCATAGTTCATAAGGCGTCGTATCAACGGATTTAGATGGTGCCCTATTTAACGTGAATGCAGCTGTCTCTAAAGCATAACCCCAAAACGATAGTGGTAAATTGGTAAGAGACATCATAGATCGCACCATATCTAATAAAGTACGGTTACGACGTTCGGACACACCATTACGCTGTGGTGTTCCAGGTGGCGTGAGTTGTGAAACTATTCCACATTGTTTCAAATGAAGAACAAACTCGTAACTCAAATATTCTCCTCCACGATCAGATCGTAGAAACTTTATTTTCTTGTTACGATGATTCTCTACTTCACTCTGAAATTCTTTGAACTTTTCAAATGTTTCAGACTTGTGCTTCATTAAGTAGATATACCCATATCTGCTCAAATCATCAGTGAAGGTTAGAAAATAACGATACCCGCCGCGAGCATCAATACTCATTGGTCCACATACATCAGTATGTATGATTTCCAGCAAATCTGTTGCTCGCTCCATAGTTCCGGAGAACGGAGTTTTAGTCATCTTGCCCATGAGGCATGGTTCGCAAGCACCAAGTGATTCATAATCAAGTGATTCCAAAAGTCCATCATTATGGAGTTTCTTCATGCGTTTTACACCAATATGACCTAAACGACAGTGCCACAAATAAGTTGCACTATCATTATTAACCTTGCATCTTTTGGTTTCAATATTATGAATATGTGTATCACTACAATCGAGATCCAATAAGAATAGACCACTCTTTAAGGGTGCATGACCATAAAAGATATTATTCATTAAAATAGAACAACCATTATTCTCTGATTTAAATGAATAACCGTCTCGCAATAAACAAGATCCAGATATAATGTTCATGCTCAACGCTGGCACCAAATAACAATTATTTAGGTCTAAAACTAATCCCGAAGGTAGATGTAGAGGTAGCGTGCCGACGGCGATCACATCGACTTTGGAACCATTTCCCACGCGCATTGTCACCTCATCCTTAGCTAATCTTCGTTTAATCCGTAGTCCCTGTTTCGAGTTACAAATATTAGCAACCGAACCGGTATCAAATACCCAGGCACTACTACGAGCATTAGTAAGGTACACATCAATAACATGTATATCACATATACCTTTGTTCATCTTGCCATCCTTCTTATCCGCCAAATACTTGGGGCAGTTCCGCTTCCAGTGTCCAGTCCCCTTGCAGTAGAAGCACTCAGTTTCAGGCTTGGCTCCAGATTTGGGTTTCTTCGTGGAAGTAGCAACTGACTTGCTATTCTTTTTGAAGTTCCCTTTCTTTCCCTTGCCCTTTTTCTTGAAACTAGTGGTCTTGCTAACCATCAACACTTGATGCTCCTTTTTGATTTCTACCTCCGCAGCTTTGAGCATAGCGAAGAGCTCGGGAATTGTCTTTTGCATCCCTTGCATGTTATAGTTCATCACGAAGCCTTTATAGCCTGGTGGCAGTGATTGAAGAACTCTATCAATAACACTATCCTCGTCAACTTTGCAACCAAGTTGAGTCATATGATTGTAGTACCCAGACATTCTGAGCAAGTGTTCACTGATAGAACTATTCTCCTCCATTTTGCAGCTGTAGAACTTATTGGAAATCTCATATTTCTCAATTCGGGCATTTGCTTGAAATATTAACTTCAACTCCTGGAACATCTCATATGGTCCATGACGCTCAAAACGTCGTTGAAGTCCCGGTTCTAAGCCGTAAAGCATGGCACACTGAACTATCGTGTAGTCATCAGACCGCGACTGCCAGACGTTCAAAGCGTCTGCATTAGCGGAAGGGGGCTTGTCACCTAGCGGTGCTTCAAGGACATAATTCTTCTGTGCAGCAATGAGGATAATCCTCAGGTTACGGACCCAGTCCGTGTAATTGCTACCATCATCTTTCAACTTAGCTTTCTCTAGGAATGCATTAAAATTCAAAGGAACGGTAGCACGGGCCATTGATCTACAACGACATAGATATGCAAAACTATTAGGACTAAGTTCATGATAAATTAAAGTTCAATTTAATCATATTAATTTAAAGAACTCCCACTTAGATAGACATCCCTCTGGTCATCTAAATGATCACGTGATCCAAATCAACTAAACCATGTCCGATCATCACGTGAGATGGAGTAGTCTCAATGGTGAACATCTTATGTTGATCATATCTACTATATGATTCACGCTCGACCTTACGGTCTCTAGTGTTCCGAGGCCATATCTGTATATGCTAGGCTCGTCAAGTTTCACCCGAGTATTCTGCGTGTGCAAAACTGGCTTACACCCGTTGTATTTGAACGTAGAGCTTATCACACCCGATCATCACGTGGTGTCTCGGCACGACGAACTTTCGCAACGGTGCATACTCAGGGAGAACACTTATACCTTGAAATTTAGTAAGGGATCATCTTATAATGCTACCGTCGTTCTAAGCAAAATAAGAAGCATAATAAGATAAACATCACATGCAATCAAAATATGTGACATGATATGGCCATCATCATCTTGTGCTTTTGATCTCCATCTCCAAAGCACCGTCATGATCACCTTCGTCACCGGCGCGACACCTTGATCTCCATCGTAGCATCGTTGTCGTCTCGCCAACTATTGCTTCTACGACTATCGCTACCGTTTAGTGATAAAGTAAAGCAATTACATGGCGATTGCATTTCATACAATAAAGCGACAACCATATGGCTCCTGCCAGTTGCCGATAACTTTACAAAACATGATCATCTCATACAAAACCGTATAACTCATCATGTCTTGACCATATCACATCACAACATGCCCTGCAAAAAGAAGTTAGACGTCCTCTACTTTGTTGTTGCAAGTTTTACGTGGCTGCTACGGGCTTAGCAAGAACCGTTCTTACCTACGCATACAAAACCACAACGATGTTTCGTCAAGTATGTGCTGTTTTAACCTTCACAAGGACCGGGCGTAGCCACACTTGATTCAGCTAAAGTGAGAGAGACAGACACCCGCCAGTCACCTTTAAGCAACGAGTGCTCGTAACGGTGAAACCAGTCTCGCGTAAGCGTACGCGTAATGTCGGTCCGGGCCGCTTCATCTCACAATACCGCCGAAGCAAAGTATGACATGCTGGTAAGCAGTATGACTAGTATCGCCCACAACTCATTGTGTTCTACTCGTGCATATCATCTACGCATAGACCTGGCTCATGATGCCACTGTTGGGGAACGTAGTATTTTAAAATTTTCCTACGATCACGCAAGATCTATCTACCAGATGCATAGCAACGAGAGGGAAGAGTGTGTCTATGTACCCTCGTAGACCGGGAGCGGAAGCGTCAAGTGACGCGGTTGATGTTGTTGAACTTCTTCGCGATCCAACCGATCAAGCACCGAACGTACGGCACCTCCGCGTTCAGCACACGTTCAGCTTGATGACGTCCCACGAGCTCTTGATCCAGTTGAGCTTCACGGGAGAGTTTCGTCAGCACGACGGCGTGGTGACGGATATGATGTGTTCACCGGCGCAGGGCTTCGCCTAAGCTCCGCGACGGTATGACCGAGGTGTGATTCTGTGGAGGGGGGCACCGCACACGGCTAAAACAATTCAACTTGTGTGTCTTTGGGTGCCCCCTGCCCCCGTATATAAAGGAGCAAGGGAGGGAGGCCGGCCGGGCCTTCCCGGTGCGGCTAGGGAAGGAGTCCTACTAGGAATAGGATTGCAATCCTATTCCTAGTAGGATTCACCAAAAGGAAGAAGGGGGAAAGGAATAGGAGAGGTGGCGCCCCCCCCCCCAATCCTAGTCCAACTAGGAACCCTAGGTGGGGGCGCCGGCCAGCCCTATGGGCTGCCTCTCTCTTTCTCTTTAGGCCCACTATGGACCATCCCCTCTCGTAGGGGGTTCCGGTAACCCCCTCCGGCATTCTCGATAAATCCGAAACTTTTCCGGTATACTTCCGGTGTCCGAATATAGCCGTCCAATATATCAATCTTTATGTCTCGGACATTCCGAGACTCCTCGTCATGTCCGTGATCTCATCCGGGACTCCGAACTACCTTCGGTACATCAATACTCATAAACTCATAATACCGATCGTCATCAAACGTTAAGCGTGCGGACCCTACGGGTTCGAGAACTATCTAGACATGACCGAGACTCATCTCCAGTCAATAACCAATAGCGGAACCTGGATGTTCATATTGGCTCCTACATATTCTACGAAGATCTTTTATCGGTCAGAACCGCATAACAACATACGTTGTTCCTTTTGTCAAACGGTATGTTACTTGCCCGAGATTCGATCGTTGGTATCTCTATACCTAGTTCAATCTCGTTACCAGAAAGTCTCTTTACTCGTTCCGTAACACATCATCTCGTGACTAACTCATTAGTCTTTTGCTTGCAAGGCTTATTGTGATGTGTGTTACCGAGAGGGCCCAGAGATACCTCTCCGACACTCGGAGTGACAAATCCTAATCTTGATCTATGCCAACACCACGAATACTTTCGGAGACACCTGTAGAGCATCTTTATGATCACCCAGTTACGTTGTGACGTTTGATAGCACACAAGGTGTTCCTACGGTATTCGGGAGTTGCATAATCTCATAGTCATAGGAACATGTATAAGTCATGAAGAAAGCAATAGCAGTAAAACTAAACGATCATAGTGCTATGCTAACGGATGGGTCTTGTCCATCACATCATTCTCCTAATGATGTGATCCCGTTGATCAAATGACAACTCATGTCTATGGTTAGGAAACATAACCATCTTTGATCAATGAGCTAGTCTAGTAGAGGCATACTAGGGACATACTGTTTTGTCTATGTATCCACACATGTACTAAGTTTCCGGTTAATACAATTCTAGCATGAATAAAAGACATTTATCATGATATAAGGAAATACAAATAACATCTTTATTATTGCCTCTAGGGCATATTTCCTTCAAATGATAGTACCACTTTCGTGTGGCACTGCCGCGTAGGTCATATTGGTGTAAAGCGCATGAAGAGACTCCATGCTGATGGACTTTTGGAGTCTCTTGATTTTGAATCACTTGACACATGTGAACCATGCTTCATGGGAAGATGACAAAAACCCCGTTTTCCGGAACAATGGAAAGGGCAAGTGATTTGTTGGAAATCATACATACTGATGTGTGCGGTCCGATGAGTGTGGACGCGCGCGGTGGATATCGTTATTTCCTCACCTTCACCGATGATTTGAGTAGATATGGGTATATTTACTTAATGAAGCATAAGTCTGAAACGTTTGAAAAGTTCAAGCAATTTCAGAGGTAAGTTGAGAATCATCGTAACAAGAAGATTAAATTCCTACGATCCGATCGAGGGGGAGAATATTTGAGTTATGAGTTTGGCAATCAGTTAAGACAATGTGGAATTGTTTCACAGTTGACGCCACCTGGAACACCATAGCGTAATGGTGTGTCTGAACGTCGTAATCGTACCTTATTGGATATGGTGCGTTCTATGATGTCTCTTGCTGATGTGCCACTATCGTTTTGGGGTTATGCGTTAGAGACAGCTGCATTCACTTTAAATAAGGCACCATCTAAGTCCGTAGACACGACACCATATGAACTATGGTTTGGCAAGAAACCTAAGTTGTCGTTTCTTAAGGTTTGGGGCAGCGATGCTTATGTCAAAAGGCTTCAGCCAGAAAAGCTCGAACCCAAAGCGGACAAATGCGTCTTCATAGGATACCCAAAGGACACGGTTGGGTATACCCTTTATCTCAGATCCGATGGCAAAGTGTTTGTCGCTAAGAACGGGTCCTTTCTCGAGAAAGAGTTTCTCTCGAAAGAATTGAGTGGGAGGAAGATAGAACTTGATGAGGTTGTTGAACCTTCACTTCAACCAGATAGTAGCACAGTGCAGAAAGAAGTTTCTATGGCACCTACATCAGTTGACGACGAAATTAATGATGGTGATCACAAACTTTCGGATCAAGTTAATATCAAACCTCGTAGGTCGACAAGGATATGTTCTGCTCCTGAGTGGTACGGTAACCCTGTCTTAGAGGTCATGTTGTTGGACAACGATGAACCTACGAGCTATGGAGAAGCGACGGTGGGCCCGGATTCCGACAAATGGTTAGAGGCCATGAAATCCGAGATAGGATCCATGTATGAAAACAAAGTATGGACTTTGGAAGTATTACCTGAAGGGAGAAAGGCCATTCAGAATAAATGGATCTTCAAGAAGAAGATGGACGCGGACGGTAATGTCACCGTCCATAAAGCACGACTTGTGGCAAAGGGTTTTTCCCAAGTTCAAGGAGTTGACTACGATGAGAGTTTCTCACCCGTAGCGATGCTTAAGTCCGTCAGAATCATGTTGGCAATAGCTGCATTTTTCGATTATGAAATCTGGCAGATGGATGTCAAAACAACGTTCCTTAAAGGATTCCTTAAGGAAGAGTTGTATATGATGCAACCGGAAGGTTTTGTCGATCCAGAGAATGCTGACAAAGTATGCAAACTCTAGCAATCCATTTATGGACTGGTGCAAGCATCTCGGAGTTAGAATCTTTGCTTTGATGAGGTGATCAAAGCGTTTGGGTTTATACAAGTTTTCGGAGAAGCTTGTATTTACAAGAAAGTGAGTGGGAGCTCTATAGAGTTTCTAATATTATATGTGGATGACATATTGCTGATTGGAAACAATATAGAACTTTTGGAAAACGTGAAGGAATATTTGAACAAGAGTTTTTCAATGAAGGACCTAGGAGAAGCTGCTTTCATATTAGGCATCAAAATCTATAGAGATAGATCGAGACGCTTAATAGGACTTTCACAAAGCACATATCTTGATAATATTCTGAAGAAGTTCAAAATGGATCAGTCCAAGAAGGGATTCTTGCCTGTTTTGCAAGGTGTGAAGTTGAGTAAGACTCAATGCCCAGCGACTACAGAGGATAGAGAAAAGATGAGTGTCATCCCCTATGCTTCAGCCATAGGCTCTATCATGTATGCAATGATGTGCACAAGACTAGATGTCAGCCTTGCCATAAGTATGGCGGGAAGGTTTCAAAGTAATCCTGGAATGGAGCACTGGATAGCGGTCAAGAATATTCTTTAATACCTGAAAAGGACTAAGGAAATGTTTCTCGTTTATGGAGGTGATCAAGAGCTCGTCGTAAAGGGTTACGTCAATGCAAGCTTTGACACTGATCTGGATGACTCTAAGTCTCAAACCGTATACATAAATATTCGTAATGGGGGGAGCGGTAAGCTAGTGCAATTCCAAGCAAAGCGTGGTAGCTGATTCTACATGCGAAGCGGAGTACATAGCTGCCTCGGAGGCAGCGAAGGAAGCTGTCTGGATGAAGCAGTTCATGACAGATCTTGGAGTTGTGCCCAGTGCATTGGACCCAATGACTCTGTTCTGTGACAACACTGGTGCCATTGCTCTAGCCAAGGAACCAAGGTTTCACATGAGGACCAGACACATAAAGCAACGCTTCAATTCCATTCGCGATTCGATCAAGGAGGAGGACATAAACATTTGCAAAATACACACATATCTGAATGTTGCCGATCCGTTGACTAAACCTCTTCCACGGGCAAAACATGATCGACACCAGGACTACATGGGTGTTAGATTCATTACTAAGTAATACTAGATTATCCACTCTAGTGCAAGTGGGAGACTGTTGGAAATATGCCCTAGAGGCAATAATAAATTGGTTATTATCATATTTCTTTGTTCATTATAATTGTTTATTATCCATGCTATAATTGTATTGATTGGAAACTCAAATACATGTGTGGATGCATAGACGAAAATATGTCCCTAGTCAGCCTCTACCGGACTAGCTCGTTGATCAAAGATGGCTATGGTTTCCTAGCCATTGACATGAGTTGTCATCTGATAACAAGGTCACATCATTAGGAGAATGATGTGATGGACGAGTCCCAAACTATGAACGTAGCATATGATCGTGTCAAGTTTATTGCTATCGTTTTCTACATGTCAAGTATATGTTCCTATGACCATGCGATCATGCAACTCACTGACACCGGAGGAGTACCTTATGTGTACCAAACGCCGCAATGTAACTAGGTGACTATAAAGGTGCTCTACAGGTATCTCCGAGGGTGTCTGTTGAGTTGGCATGGATCATGACAGGAAATTGTCACTCCATGAGGCGGAGAGGTATCTCTGGGCCCTCTCGGTAATACAACATCACAAGAAGCTTGCAAGCAATGTGACTAACGAGTTAGTTGGGAATTGTTGTATTACGGAATGAGTAAAGAGACTTGCCGGTAACGATATTGAACTAGGTATGGAGATACCGACGATCGAATCTCGGGCAAGTAACATACCGATAGATAAAGGGAACTACATACGGGATTACCTGAATCCATGACATCGAGGTTCAACCGATGAGATCTTCGTAGAATATGTGGGAACCAATATGGGAATCCAGGTCCCGCTATTGGTTATTGACCATAGAGGTGTCTCGGTCATGTCTGCATAGTTCTCGAACCCGCAAGGTCTACACACTTAAACGTTTGAGTCATTATGGTGGTTGCCGAAGGTTGTTCGGAGTCTCGGATGAGATCTTGGATGTGACGAGGAACCCCGGAATGGTCCGGAGGTGAAGAGCGATATATTGGACGAAGGATATTGGAGTCCGAAATTGTTCCGGGGGTACCGGGTGACGACGAGCGTGACTGAAAGGGGTTTCAGAGGTCCCGACAAGCGTTGGGGGCCTAATGGGCCAACGGGAGGGGGCACACCAGCCCTCTAAGGGGTTGTGCTCCCCTCCCACCCTATCTCACGTAACTTGGAGAGGTGGGGTGCCTCCCCTAGGGCAGCCACCCCCTCCTGGCTTGGGGTGCAAGTTTCCTAGGGGTGGGGGCGCCCAAACCCATCTAGGGTTTCCCCTATGGCTGCCGCCCCTCCCCTAGGGAAACCCTAGCTAGGGCGCCTCCTCCTCCCCTTTCCCCCTATATATAGTGAGGGAGAGAGAGGGCAGTGGCACCCTCATATGCCACGGCGCTGCCCCTTCTCTCTCTCGTAGCCTTTTTCCTCCCCGTAGCGCTTAGCGAAGCTCTGCTGAGATTTTTCCACCACCACCGCCACCACGCCGTCGTGCTGTCGGAGGACTCGAACTACTACTTCACCATTTCTTGCTGGATCGAGAAGGTGAAGGCGTCATCAAACCGTACGTGTGTTGAATGCGGAGGTGCCGTCCGTTCGGCGCTAGATCGGAGTTCGCGGGACGGATCATGATTGGATCGCGAAGACGTACCACTACATCAACCGCGTTCTTGAACGCTTCCGCTTAGCAATCTACAAGGGTATATGGATCCAACTCTCCTCTCATAGATGTGCATCTCCTAGATTGATCTTGGGTGTTCGTGGGAACTTTTTTTGTTTCCCATGCAATGTTCCCCAACAAGGTACACAACAATGTCGTTGCCGGGTTGCTTAGGGCCTTGTATGAGCACTAGAATCATAATGAACTTCCTCTTCATGCACAACCAAGGAGGAAGGTTATACATACATAGAGTCACATGGCAGGTGCTATGGTTGCCGCTCTGCTCCCCAAAAGGATTAATGCCATTTGCGCTTAGACCAAACCATCGTTCCTTGCATCACCTGCAAAGTCCTCCCATTACTTTTCTCTCGATTTTTCTCCACTGCGACCCGTCAGCGGGTACTCTCAACTTCCCGTCTTTCTTACGGTCTTCTCTGTGCTATTGCATCGACTTGGCATGCTCTTTGTTTTGGAACAAACGTTTCAACCATGGTATTATAGGAGCATACCACATCACCTTGGCAGGAATCTTCTTCCTGGGGCGCTCGCCCTCGAAATCACCAGGGTCATCGCGGCTGATCTTATAGCACAATGCACCGCATACCGGGCACGCGTTCAAATCCTCGTACTCACCGCGGTAGAGGAGGCAGTCATTAGGGCATGCATGTATCTTCTGCACCTCTAATCCTAGAGGGCAGACAACCTTCTTTGCTACGTACGTACTCTCGGGCAATTCATTGTCCTTTGGAAGCATCTTCTTTAACATTAACATCAACTTTCCAAATCCCTTGTCAGATACACCATTCTCTGTCTTCCATTGCAGCAATTCCAGTGTGGTGCCCAGCTTTTTCTTGCCAGCTTCGCAATTCGGGTACACCAATTTCTTGTGATCCTCTAACATGCGCTGCAACTTCTTCTTCTCCTTCTCACTTGCGCAGTTTCTCTTTGCATCAGCAATGGCCCGACCTAAATCATCAACGGGCTCATCTGATGCCTCTTCTTCAGCTTCTTCCCGCATTGCCGGCTCAGCTTCTTCCCCCATTGTTGTACCATCATATTCAGGGAACCCATGGCCAGGATAGTTGTGGTCGTCCTCTTCTTCTTCATTGTCTTCCATCATAACCCCTCTTTCTCCGTGCTTGGTCCAAACATTATAGTGGGGCATGAAACCGGACTCAAATAGGTGGACATGAATGGTTCTTGACTTAGAGTAATTCTGATTATTCTTACAACCAGCACATAGACAAGGCATAAAACCATCCGCCCGCTTGTTTGCCTCAGTCGCAAGCAGAAAAGTATGCACGCCATTAACAAATTGGGGAGAGCATCGGTCATCGTACATCCATTGCCGGCTCATCTTCATTACATAGCACCGAATAGACCAAATTAATACAAGTTCATACATAAAGTTCATACAACACTTATTGTCATAAAACAAACATACAAATAACTCTCTAGCTAAAGCATTTAAATGCAACAACAAATGCGATCAAGATCGCAACTAAGGTAAAAATTGATCCTACAGCATAATGATACCAAGCCTCACTATCAATGGCATATTTTCTAATCTTTCTAATCTTCAAGCGCATTTTCTCCACCTTGATCTTGTGATCATCAACGACATCGGCAACATGCAACTCCAATTCCATCTTCTCCTCCTCAATTCTTTTCAATTTCTCTTTCAAATACTCAATTTCTTTTTCAACTAAATTTAACCTCTCGACAATAGGGTCGGTTGGAATTTCCGGTTCACATACCTCCTAGATGAAAATATGTATGTCAACTTGATGGGCATAATTTGTCATAAACACGAAATGCAACAAATAGTTATAAAAGAGAATATACCACATCCAAATCATAAACCGGACGAGGGCCGACGGGGACGGATATCAAAACCATGGCATTATGTATAACAAACAAGTAAGATAATTATACAAGTAAATATATATCTAAATCACACAAACATGATTTTCTTATATAAAAAAGATAAGAACAAGAGGCTCACCACAAGGTGGTGCCGGCGACGGGACGGTGCGGACAATCGATGGTGGTTTGCACGGAGATGGGAAGGCACTAAGTAAACCACATCTACATATGCAACTAAGAGTTATTTTACCTAAAATTGCATATAAATCACATAAACTACCACATATAATTCCTCCCAAACTAAAAACCCACAAATCACTATACTTATAGAGCATTGCAAGAGCTAATCTAGCAACGAGAGATGAAAGGACAAAGTTGCTAACCTTTGTGATCACTTGGATGGATGGGGTGCCTTCAAATCTTGACAAATTTTGGCAAAAATGAAGGATAAGCTTGAGAGGAAGAGGAAGAAAACAGAGGAGAATAAAGGGGAAGAAAAGAGAGCTCGGGCTCGATGAAGGTTTTATATAGGACGATGTTTAATCCCAGTTGGTTATACGAACCGGTATTAAAGATGTATCTCTAGTCTCAGTTCGTGACATGAACCGGTACTAAAGGTGCTGGTGGGCCCTAGCCTGACAACAGACTGCCACCACCTCTTTAGTATCGGCTCATGGCACGAACCGGTACTAAAGGGTCACCACGAACCGGTACTAATGATCGCCGCCTGCCTAGACGTTGGAGCCGACACTAATGATCAAATTAGTACCGGTTCAGTTAGAAACCTGGACTAATGTACTTTACATTAGGCCTTTTTTCTACTAGTGAATGCTGTCTTTGACACGACCCCTTAAATTTAGTACATTCCAATCTCCCATCCACTCCAGAATCCACATGTATCCACCACGAGTTCTTCCTGGCCTTTACAGTCCCGGCCGTAGACTGCCGCAAATCTCTCTTCCTTCCCAAACTTGTATTCCTTCCCATGTACTGCCCCTCCCTCATGATGCCTATACATTGTCCAGAGAGAGAGTCTGGTGCCACGGTTGTTACTGTGTGCTGCGTTGATACAGATTGGCCCTCACCGTGCTCAGTTAGGGTTATATGGCTTTGGCCGATTCTATCTTCTCTTTCTCTTTCTTCACATTTATTGTATTTGCCTAGTGTGACACAGGCGTGTCGGCAGCTCATTTTGGCAGCGATAGTGATTATTCGTTGGTCTCGGGATCTCGATGTAATTTTATTATATTTGAGATGCTTTGTACTTCCAATGAACATTGATAATATATCTGGATCCTTTTTAGAAAAAAGAAATTTGGGGCCTCTATCTGGCTCCATGGTCATGGTGTTTAAGTAGTATACTATATATCTAAGAAGTTCATCTCCACTATATTATTTATTTCAACATGCAAGCATTCACATCACCATATAATTATTGATGGGATAAGACCCACCTCGGCATGCAACTTTGCATGTATGTATGGAAAAGTCCCGCCGCTGTGATTTTTCTAATTCTATTATTATACTTACTCCAATAAATATTTTACAACTATACATGATCAAATACTCCCTCCATTCCACAATGTAGTGCCTATAGATTTTTATGAAAGTCAAACTTTGTTAACTTTGACCAAGTGTATAGAGAAAAATATCTACATCTACAATACGAAACTTGTACATTCTGAAAATATAACTCACGATGTATCCGATGATGCGCATTTGGTATTCTAGATGTACCTACTTTTATCTATAAACATGGTCAAAGTTTGTAATGTTTGACTTTTGTAGAAATCTATAGGCACTACATTATGGAACGGAGGGAGTATTAATCTAAATATTACATGCCACACAATCAAATTTAGTTGAAATATATTGCAGCTAATTTCTGCAGTAACGCATGGGGTATAATTTAGTTGGTATTATTCGTCAACCGAACCAATGGGCCAGATTAACTAATAATTTTACAGCTAGCTGAGCATTCGTGTCCATGCGTGCCAACGAGTCAGTAGAACAACCCAAAGTACGAAACGTAAAGTAGACACATGGAATCAAAACCATACAACGCAATGGCCTATATACGTCTCTCGTGACCCGGATGATCGGGGTATGCCAGCTCGTAGCGTTGCCATGCCTGATACATTCCTTTGTCCGTTGCTATGCTCCATATTATTATGGCTATACACTTGCAAAGCCATCAAATATTTATATGCACACAGCATACAATATGCATATGGGAGTACTTTTTTTCCGGAAACTAAAGGAAAGTCTCATGGCTCAGCTATCAGGTTTTGTTCTTTAGCGAACAGATTATGATCCAATGGTGGTACACACGTAACATGCTAGTACAATAATTTGCAGTAGCACATAATTTCTACAAATTACGTCAAGAGTCAAATTAATTAGCTGGACTGATCACGACATGAATGAGTCACTTGCATGCACTTGCACACTACATCCCGCCTATAAATAGCACCCCAAACATCCCAAGAAAACCATCTCAAGCTAGCAAAGCCTGCCAAGCTTACCCACAGACCAGTAGGAGCAATGGCGCCCTCCAAGCTCGCCCTCTTTCTCGCCCTGAACCTGGTCCTCCTTGCCGCTGCCCAAGGCTGCGGACCATACTGCCCGCCGGTCGTCGTCCCTACCCCGCCGATCCGCCCACCGCCTGTTGTGCCATCGACCGGCGGGGGCAGCTGCCCGATCAACACGCTGAAGCTGGGCGTGTGCGCCGACGTGCTGAACCTGGTGAAGCTCAGGATCGGTGTGCCGGCAAACGAGCAGTGCTGCCCGCTCCTGAGCGGGCTTGCGGACATCGACGCCGCCGTGTGCCTCTGCACCGCCATCAGGGCCAACATTCTCGGCATCCAACTCAACGTGCCCATCGACCTGACCCTTCTCCTCAACCAGTGCGGCAAGAACTGCCCCTCCGACTTCACCTGCCCCATCTGATCCATCCAACTATCGATGAATATTATACATGCATAATCATTGTACTCGTAACTAGTTTGCATGTCATACGATACGTACCACACGTATATTTTCTATGTTCCAGTTCAGGCACTATATGTCAGGTGTTTGCATGGGCTCCCTCGCTCGTGCAGGCATGCTTGATAAACTTGTGATTGATCAATGATCAGTGTATCCCGTTATGGTATCTAAATGCATGATTAATGTATTTGTAAAAAGATATACAAAGTTGTCTTGGCTGTGAATGAAGTTAATTTGTTCATATTTTTACTAACCCTTTAATAAAAAATTATGATTTTTTTTTTTGTGTATGAAGTTTTTAAGATCTAGGGGAGATATTGATATGAGAAGAATAAGAAGAGGAAAAAACCTAAGCTTGGAGATGCTCAAGGCACCCCAGAAAACTATTCAAGAAGTCTCAAGCGTCTAATTTTTATTTGTTCACATTCTATGTGCTATTCTTGGAGCGTCGTTTGCTATTTTTTTTCTTTGCTTTGCTTGTTGGTATTTACAATCATCATATCCTGGTCACATTTCATTGGGAGAGAGGCACATTGGTCATGAATTTATAGAAAGTTCTATGCATTTCACCTATATCTTCTGAGTTGTGGTATTTATGGAATTGTCCATTTGCTTCAGTTATACATAGGGTTAGAGCATTGCGAGAAAAACATGCTTTTATAGAACGGATGATCATAACTCTTGCTTAACTTATACCTGTCTAGACAATTGATTGTTTTCTTGGATTTATATACTGGAACACAAAAATAAAGGTATATATGGGGGAGTATAATGTGGGGATCCCCACACTAGAGACGGAATCGAAGATCGAGATCAAGGCACGGCATGGAGGCGGCTACCTCTTATCTTAGAACCCTAACTCCCCCGCCC
>LR738715.1:852371017-852439444 GCA_902687465.1 Secale cereale | reverse complement strand
AAGGGCTTATAAAAGGAAATAATGCCACAGTCGGACGTCTGAGCGACATCACATAAAGGGCTTATAAAAGGAAACAATGCCACAGTCGGACGTCTGAGCGACATCACATAAAGGGCTTATAACAAAAGTAAATAACAAGAATGCCACAGTCGGACGTCTAAGCGACATCACATAGAGGGCTTATAAATAATCGGATATAATGATGAAATACTTCTGAAAATAAATACTGAGATGGTTGGTGAGTTCATCTACCAAATGAACTTAACAGAAATATTACTCTGGTTACTCCCGAGAATAGACTAGAGACGGTCACCGGATTGATATGAAGATTGACCCTAGGCCATAAATATGGCTACTGAAGGAATTTAACTCTGCAGAGCTTGTACCATTAACTCATAGCCAACGGGTTCTACTAGCCACGTGGGCTAGTCCCGTCTACGGTGTTTTAGCAGAAACTCAACTAACCAGTACACACCCATTTAACATCCTGTCGTCCGGAATCACCCGCGACGACATTCACGGAAAACTTTAAGACGGGGAGGCTACAACCTCGAATAGCATGGGATCAAATTTATATATGCGCGCTCTAAGGGGTGCCCCCCTCTCGGTCCCAACCGGAAACACCCATGCCCCCTGACCGGATGACGGGCTTTAATCCAGGGCCATGGAACCCTTATCCCGGCCCCTCTACTTGGTGTGTACTCGGAAAGTGGTTTACAACCGACTAGACCGTAATCCCAACGGACGGCCTATGATAGTACTGAAAAGGAGACGAACGGAATCGTGACATGATCTCCGTTGATACTGAGTTGACCAACTACTGGCATGCTCCAACAATACCAGTATTCCACCCCATCATATCACCATATGACCGAGGTGGTGCAACATTCTCCTTCGGGACTCACCCGAAGCATCACTTGCATGAAATATGCCATACACATATGCTCATATAATCATGCTTATGAACGAACTACTCGAGCAAACATGCAACACACTCATCATATCAAGAGTTCAAACATGCTTGCCTGGTTCTGAAAAGTCGGAGTCTAACTCGGCGTGATTCGCGTCTCCGTCACGGCCTCCGGTATCTATGTATTCAAACAAATACATACTAACATAAATACCGCGCGTGCAAAAAAAGTTTCTCAAAATATTTCCACATAAATATGAAAAAAACTAGACAGAAAACCAAGATGGACAGAAAAAGAATCAACTCAAAATCACTTTTAGTTTAAAAGATATTAAGGTTTCTGTCTAGGGACCTATCTGTAATGAAACAGAAAAGATCCAGGGGCTATAATAGAAAAGGAGAAAGCGAACCGGTATGTGGTACGCCAGCCGCAGAGGGAAGACGTATTTTGCAGATTGCGCTAACAGAAAACGTTTCGAAGGGAGAGAGATGAGAGACTAACAGAGGGCCCCTCGTGTCAGGTTTGAAAAACGAAGCAGAGCCGCGCCGGCGACGGTGCTGCGGTGATCGCCGGCGTCGATCCACGGCGAGATAGGGGAGGGGAGGGGTACATCTAGCTTCACGGTGGTCTTCCACGTCGAATGGTGGTGGAGTTGGGTGTCGGCGAGTCCCATGTCGACGGCGAGCTTATCTCCGGCGGACGGTGGCTCGGGTGTTCGTGGAGCTCGTCGGGGAAGGTTCCTGGAGAGAAATTGGGCTGGGGTCTAGGACCAGGTGGATGCTAGGGTACTACGTTCAAGCTCACGGCGGCTGAGGAGCCCTCACCGGAGTGAACGGAGCTGGAGCCCGAGGCGGAGGCAGCTGGCCGGAGCCGGGGAAGAAAAGCCTTTCGGGGCTCTTCCAGAGGTTGGGCGTGGTCTAGGGGAGTAGTGGAGGCGAGTGTGTTCGAGCACGAGCTCGGGGGTGCCTTTTATAGGCGGCTCGAGGTGGCTGTCGCGAACGGATAAGTCCGGCGAGCTAATTGCGGCGCTGCAGTGGTCGGACGGCGGGGCTAGGGGCTTGAGCATCATCTATGATATGTAGAAGCTCCATTCCTGCGCTTAACTTGGCAGCAGAAGTGGTGTTACAACCTGTCACCGACGGAACGGCCGTGCGGCACGTCGGCGGCAGAAACGGCGCTCTGCGCGTGCCAGGCCGCGGCAACGGCGTGCCAGGCGTGCGCTGGCTGTGGAGGAGGACACGCGGGGCACTGGTGTGGTCTGTGCAGCGCGAAACGACGTGGAGCTGCGGCGTTGCGTCTGTCAGCCGCCACGGGCGGCGCTGTGGCCGTGGCAGCCGCCGGCGCGGTCGGGCTAGGGCGCCACCGACGCCCAGAAGCTGCCAAGCGACCGTGCGGCGCGCGGATAAGAAGAAGCTGCAGTGCAGCGTCGAGCCAAGGGAGATACAGACGCGTTTTGTCGCCGCGCCCGACGACTGTCGAAACTGACGAAATGTTAACTGTCGACAGTTTCAGTTAACAGCTAACAGTTCAGGGTAGGCTAGGTGTTTGATGAATTGATTCTGGTATTTGTGCAATGTCTCTGGAGCTGATTTTTGGTGGAGTGGTCTCTTGATGTATCGAGAGGCTGCATGATTTTTCACAGAATTTTTGGAAGAAGATAAATATGAATTTCACCAAATTTTGCAAATCTGGTCCAAACTTGCAGCTAGTGAAATTTAAAAATTTGAACTGTGGACCAGTGAAACAAGATGGATCTAGGTTGTGGGTATTAAGGACTATCTAGGAGAGTTGGTTTGGAGTCAAATAGGTAGATGAAAAAGGTGGTTCCTTTGTAAATCACCAAGGTCCACTATAAAAGACAGAATTTGTTTTGAAGTGAAATAAATAGGAGAAAAAATCCCAATGAGGTTCAAACTTGCTGGAATTGAAGAAATGCTTGTCCCATGATGTGAAGAGAGTCTTGGAGAGGATTGCTCATGTTGGGATCATGGCAAGATGAAGGTTGGAGGGGAGATAGGTCAAGGCCAAACTTGAGAATTTAAAAACAAGAAGAGGTGAACTCAAACAACTCCATTTGAATCCCAACTTGTGCTTGAGCCAAACACAAGAGGAGAACTTCAAGGCTAAAAACCAAGCTTGAGAAGACACACAAACTTTGGCAAAAAAAAGGGATTTTAGAAGGGCAAAAGAAAAGATCAAGCAATCCCCTTTCAAAAAGGCCAAAAGTTTGCAAGAAAAACCAAATCAAAAATTTGGGATGTTACAACACCTACCCCCTTAGGAAAAATCTCGTCCCCGAGATTTCAGCTGATCCTCAAATAGGTGCGGATGTTTTGTCCGAAGGAAATCTTCCCTTTCCCATGTTGCCTCATCCTCTGTGTGGTTACTCCACTGAACCTTGAGAAATTTAATAGTTTTCTGACGGGTCCTCCTTTCAGAATCCTCCAAAATCTTCACTGGGTGTTCTTGGTATGTAAGATCTGGTTGCACGTCAAGACTTTCATGTGACACATGTTTCTTTGGGTTTCTTACACACTTCTGTAGTTGCGAGACGTGGAACACGTCGTGGACGTCGGACAATTCCTTGGGGAGGTCCAGTTGGTAAGCTACTGTGCCTCTTCGTGCAATTATACGGAAGGGTCCGATGAATCGTGGTGCCAGTTTCCCTTTGACTTTAAATCGTTGTAGTCCTCTCATCGATGACACACGCAGGTATACGTCGTCACCGGGCTCAAAACTTATTTCCCGATGCTTTTGATCATAATAGCTCTTTTGTCGGCTTTGGGCGGTCTTGAGTCGATCCCGTATTATTTTTACTCTCTCCTCGGCTTCCTTTAACATATCGGGGCCGAATATGCGGCTGTCCCCGGTTTCCGACCAATTTAATGGAGTACGGCATCTTCGTCCGTACAATGCTTCGAAAGGTGCCATCTGCAGGCTAGCTTGGTAACTATTGTTATATGCGAACTCGGCATATGGTAGGCTTTCCTCCCAGCTGGCCCCATAGGTGAGGACACATGCCCTCAGCATGTCTTCGAGTATTTGATTTACTCGTTCCGTCTGTCCTCCAGTCTGGGGGTGGTAAGCCATACTGAATGTTAGTTGCGTTCCAAGGGCTTGCTGCAACTGGTCCCAAAATTTCGAGACGAACTGAGTGCCACTGTCGGATATTATAGTCTTGGGCACACCATGTAGGCATACTATCCGGGCGAGGTAAAGCTTGGCGAGCTTTTGAGTGGTGTGTGTTGTCTTGACGGGTATGAAATGTGCCACCTTGGTCAGTCTATCTGTGATGACCCATATGTCATCGTTACCGTGTTGTGACCGTGGTAATCCAACAATGAAGTCCATTCCGATATCATCCCATTTCCACTCTGGTATCTTATTTGGCTGTAATAGCCCTGCGGGTTTTTGGTGCTCGGCTTTAATGCGTTGACATGAATCGCAGCATGCAATAAATGTGGCTATATCCCTCTTGATGCCGTGCCACCAAAATCTTTCCTGAATATCCTTGTACATTTTTGTACCTCCAGGGTGGATTAAGTATGGAGCGGCATGACTTTCCGCTAGAATTTGTTGTTTGAGATCGCTGCTGTTGGGTACGCAAAGTCTGGCTCCGAACCATAATATTCCTTCACTGTCTATGGTGAATTCTGAAGCCTTGCCTTGACTTACTTTTCTTTTTATTCCTTCGATGCTGGGGTGTCCGAGTTGAGCCTTCTTTATCTGCTCTATCAGTGTAGGTTGTATTTCTAGCTTGGATACTTCACCCTCCGTGACCATCATTAGGTTGAGTCTGGCGAATTCTTGCTGAAATTCGGGTCTCAGGTTCTGTATGCTGCCGCTGTTCGGGCTGGGGTAACGACTGAGAGCATCGGCTACCACATTTGCTTTCCCGGGGTGATAGTGGATACCAACGTCGTAATCTTTTACCAGTTCCAACCAGCGTCGTTGTCGTAAATTTAGATCTGGCTGTGTGAAAATATAGCTGAGGCTCTTATGGTCCGTATATATTTCACAGCGATTTCCAAGTAAGAAGTGCCTCCATTCCTTGAGTGCATGAATGACTGCTGCCAACTCCAAATCGTGAGTAGGATAATTTTCTTCATGTTTTCGCAATTGCCGGGATGCGTAGGCGACTACTTTGCCTTCTTGCATCAGTACGCATCCGAGGCCTTTCCGGGATGCGTCGCAATATACTTCAAAGCACTTGTGTATGTCTGGCACAATTAATACTGGGGCTGTCGTTAACTTCTTTTTGAGCTCTTGGAAGCTTTTTTCACATGCTTCGGTCCACTCGAACTTCTTATCCTTCTTGAGTAGCTGTGTCATTGGTTTGGCTATGGTGGAAAATCCTTCAATAAATCTTCTGTAATATCCGGCCATACCGAGGAAACTGTGTATATCTGTTACACTGGCTGGCGACTTCCAGCCAAGTACAGCCTTGACTTTATCTGGATCCACAGCAATTCCTTCTTGCGTTAATACGTGTCCTAGGAAACCCACTTGTCTCAACCAAAATTCACACTTGCTGAATTTGGCGTAAAGTTGGTGTTTCCTTAATTCTCCCAGTACAATGTGGAGGTGCTCAGCATGTTCTTCCGGTGTTTTGGAATATACCAAAATATCATCAATAAATACCACCACAAATTTGTCCATGAATTTCATAAATACCTTATTCATGAGGTGGACGAAATATGCGGGGGCATTGGTCAGTCCGAACGGCATCACTGTAAATTCATAAAGTCCGTATCTTGAGGTGAATGCTGTTTTCGGGATATCTTCTGTGCGTACTTTCAGCTGATGATAACCTGACCTTAAGTCAACTTTTGAGAAGACCTTGGCTTGTGCGAGCTGGTCAAATAAATCATTTATCCATGGCATCGGATATTTATTTTTTATTGTGACCATGTTGAGTGCTCGGTAGTCTATACACAGCCTCATGGTCCCATCCTTCTTTTTGGCAAATAATACCGGCGAGCCCCAAGGTGTGGAGCTGGCCCGTATAAATCCCTTGTCCAGCAATTCCTTTATTTGCTTCTTTAATTCAACCAACTCGGATGGCGCCATTCTGTATGGTTTCTTATATATGGGTGTGGTTCCTGGTGCTAGCTCAATAATGAACTCTATTTCTCTGTCTGGCGGCATGCCTGGTAATTCCTCGGGAAATACGTCTGGAAATTCGCATACAACTGGAACCTTGCTTAACTCAGATGTATCCACTTTGTTCAATTTTGGTTGCCGAGATACTGGTCTCTCCTGAGCTGCGACTCTTATTATTTTTCCATGATGATGAGTAAGAATCACTGTCCTGTTAAAGCAGTCGATAAATCCTTTATTGGTGGTCAGCCAGTCCATACCCAGGATAACATCCAGTCCTTTGTTTTCCAACACGATGAGGTTTGCGTGGAATTTTAATCCCTCAATCTCAATGGTCAAACCTCGGCAGTAATTTTGAGTGATCTGCTTACTTCCGGGGGACTTGATGGTCATTGATTTTCCCAAGGGAAGCATTGAAAAACCATGTTGCAAAACAAAACTCTTCGAAATGAACGAATGAGAAGCTTCAGAATCAAACAAAACCGTGGCAGGTATTGTGTTGACAGGGAACGTACCGAGTACGATATCCGGTGCATCCTGTGCCTGCTCCTTGGTCACATGGTTCAGGTGGCCTTTCCTGTGATCGTTATTGGGCTTGAAATTATTACGCTTGGGCGCTGAATTGTTCCCGTTGCTGTTCGCCTTTGGCGCAGAGTTTCTTGGCTTAGGGCACTGTTTAGCATAGTGCCCCTCTTCTCCACATGCATAGCAGGTATTACCCGGGCGATAGGTGAAATCCTTGTCTCTTGCATGAAAATTCTTATTTGGACGTGTGTCGTTGGTCGGGGGTCTGTTCACAACGTTCCGCTGGAAATTCATTTTATTCTTGTTGTTATGGGGGTGGTTGGTCTGATCCCTTTTTCTCTTGCGAATATCCTCCAGACTGCGATGTTCATTTTCCAGTGTAATGGCTTTGTCTACCAGTGTCTTGAAATCTGGAAAAGTGTGTACAACTAACTGGCATTTTAGTGCTGGTGCTAGTTGATACGTCCAAAACGTATCTATAATTTCTGCTTGCTCCATTCCTCTTTTGTGTCATATTGCTATGATATTTATGCACTTCCATACACTTTTGATCATATTTGGACTAATCTATTAACTCAGTGCACCTCAGTGCCAATTTCTGTTTTCTGCTGTTTTTGTATTTCAGGTTTTCCCATTACTTAAATTGCCAGAAAAATTCCGGGAAAAATATATAAAAAATCAGCGCTCCAGAAGCTTCCGTGCGGCCAAAGTAGGGCCAGAGGGGGGCCACCAGGGCTCCAGGCGCCCTGGGGGCGCGGCCCCCCTCCTGGCCGCGCCGGGGGGGGGGGGGCCTGGGCCCCCCTGACCTCCGCTGATGCCCCCCTTTGGCATATATTTACACCGCGTCGCGGAAACCCTGATTCCGGACCCCTTTTCTCCAGACGCAATTCCGATCTCCGCCGCCATCGCAACCAAGTTTCGGGGGACCAGAATTCCTGTGGCGCCACCCTGCCGGGACGGGGAAGTGCCCCCGGATTCATCTCCATCGACGTTGCTTCCTCCTTCCATGATGCGGGAGTAGTTCCTCCTCGGGGCTGAGGTTCTTACCAGTAGCTATGTGGTCAATTCTCTCTCCCATGATGTGATCTTCGTTGTGATCATAGGCTATGTTAATCTAGGGTGATCCCAAGATATTTCCCCTTCCTCTATGTATTGGATTGATGTACTCACTTGTCTTTATCTAGTATAATCTCCGAGACCAAGGTGACAGCGGTCTATTGGACATGGATTAGAAGAATATTTTCATGAGTGATTTCCTCTTTTGTGTGTGGATTGAAGATTGAGAGTCTCTTGGTGCTTGTCTTTGACTATCCTTTAGATATGTTTTGGTGATTGTGGTAATCTCTTTGGATGGCCGTGGTGACATTGGGAAATCCATAGATTGAGAACTACGAACTTTGAGGTGTGCTTTTGTAGCCCTACATAATTCTCGTCCTCTCTTGACCACAAAGGAATGACCTCCGGGTGCGTCTCTATTGCATGTTTTATGGGAAATATCATGTGATTCGATTATGTTAATGTTGTTGGGAGTTGCCACTAGTGAAAGTATGATCCCTAGGCCTTGTTTCCACCATTGCAATACAATTTGTGCTCACGTTTACCACTTGTTTGCTTGCTGCACTTTTTATTACAGATTTATATTACTTTGTTTTGCCATCCATATCACTTGCCATTTAACATCTCTTCGCCGAACTAGTGCACCTATACATCTAACAAGTGTATTAGGTGTGTTGGGGACACAAGAGACTTCTTGT
This sequence comes from Secale cereale, assembly GCA_902687465.1. Taxonomy (NCBI): domain Eukaryota; kingdom Viridiplantae; phylum Streptophyta; class Magnoliopsida; order Poales; family Poaceae; genus Secale; species Secale cereale. The sequence goes on along the minus strand of LR738715.1, from coordinate 852,431,154 downwards.
ATCTTGATTGCAGGGTTGCTTGAAAGGGGTACGTTCAACCTCCACTTCCCTGAGTTCGATAAACCTTGGGTTATTCACTTAAGGGAAATTTGCTGCTGTCCTACAAACCTCTGCTCTTGGAGGCCCAACACTGTCTACAAGAATAGAAGCGTGTGTAGACATCAAGCTATTTCTGGCACCGTTGCTAGGGAAGTGAGGTAAGTGAAGGTACCTTCTCTAGATCTTGCAATTAAATCTTTTTGTTTCTTGTTTTTATTTCACTAGTTATGTTTATGGAAAACCGCGCTCTTAGTTCGCTGCTTGGGGAAGGCTGCTTTACCACACCCGTGGTAGAGAAGTCTCCTCCACCTACTGAATGTATCCCGTTCCGAATACCACTTAGGATAATTGAAATAATTATGAATGATCTTTATGATGGGACAGTCAATCCTAGTATTCATTTTTTGAAACTTACAGAACTTTGTGAGTTGTTTAAGATTTCAGGTTTGACAAGAGATGGAGTCATGAGGAAATTATTTGCCTTGTCCCTGAAAGGAAAAGCATTGGAATGGTATAGGCTACTAGATGACTCTCACCTGCTGGATTGGGAAGAGATCCAGTCTCTCTTTTACTCCAAGTTTTATCCTCTTCATGAAGTCCATGAGAATTGGAATTATGTTTATAATTTCTATCCTCATGACGGAGAGAGCGTAGCTCAAGCTTGGGGGAGACTGAAAACGTTAATGCTAAAAAGTCCTAACCATGGGCTCCCCAAAGATGCTTATGTGGAGAGTAAGAGTACCTTTTTGCATGTGGATCATGGTAACAATGCTTTATGTGATGCTTATATTGTTGAGTTTATTCGTGATCCCACTGAAAATTATTATGAGAAGGGAACATATGCTTATAGATATTTCAATAATATCAAGTTCCCTCTCTTTATGTTGAAGGTTTTTAAGCTGCACTTGTTTTGTCTTCCTATGCTTATTGCTTTGTGCTTCAATGAATTATTCTATTGCAATATTCCTATGCATAGGAAGCATGTTAGGCTTAAATGTATTTGGTATTTGCTTCTTGATGCTCTCTTTTGTTCTTCAACTCTTATTCCTACGAGAGCATCATTAAAGTCTTAAGTCTATCTTTATGGCTATAAAGAAAGAGCTCTAGGGAGACAACCCTTGTTATCTTTGCTTTCAACTTGTCCTTTCTGTTTTTAGTGGTCTTGATGTTTGTTACTACTGTAGCAACATCATTGTATCTTTATTTTTTAGCTTTGTGCCAAGTTTAGCCTCCGATTGCAAGAAAGTTCAAAAGTTGTGACGTGCTGTCCAGGAAACAGATTCTGTCCTTGGACAGAAAAATTCGTATAAAATCAACAGATCCACTTTTTGGTCTGAATTTTTTCGACAGAGTGCTCTATACAATTGGCTTTCGGGCGTCTGTTCTGAGTTTTTTGATTTGAGTTGCAGAAGTGCCCCGAAAAAATTATTTACTACCTGCTGGTCTGTTTTTCACAGATTCTGTCCTGTTTCGCCTTTCATTCGTTTTGCAAACCTTGAGCTTGCTTATTCTTTGCAAAAACCTTTTGGCAATCTTGAGAAACAGTAGACCTTCAAGATTATCCTTATTTCCAGCAAGGAAAAATTATTTTATTATGGGTACTAACCTCGCTAATCAGATTATGATGAGTTATGTATGAAGGGAGTTTTCAAGTGTGCGAGGGAAGATGATAAAAAGATTCAGGAGGGTCAAACGCTCAAGCTTGGGGATGCCCCCGTGCACCCCCAAGAAATATTCAAGAAGACTCAAGCGTCTAAGCTTGGGGATGCCCCTGTGCATCCCCTTCTCCATCAACAATTATCAGTTCGTCTTTCGTTCCACTATATTTTAATCACTTCATGCATTATGTGCTATGCTTGGAGCGTCTTGCTTTTAGTTTCCTTTCTAGTTTTCTTTAGCCTTGCTTGCTGTTCATAACGAGTTAGAACCCAACTTTCTTTGTGTGGGAGAGAAACACGCTCCTCTTCAACCTAGAACACAACATAGGATTTTCATGCTTATCTTTGCTGTGTATGTTCTTTGTCTTTCAATAGCTACTGTTATGTTTAGCTCTTAGTTTTTCATGCTTTACTTTTTAAAGAGCTTTTGTTTAGTTGGTTGCTGAACTCTCTTGAGTTATCATGCTTATCTTGTTAAGAGAGTTTGTCTGTGGCACTGGTTGATATGTCTATGATAAAAATGCTATGTGCATAATGGTGCTTAGTTGTTCATGTTTTCTTATGGTTAGTCTCAAATAGCTGGGGGGTTCTTAATGTGTTATTGAAGTACCAACATGATTTGTTTGCATATGATGTGGTATGGTTTAGTGATATCTTCCTCCAAGAATTTATTTTGATTGACTTGGCATATGCTCACGCATATTTAAAACTGTAAAGAAAGTCTATCAAGCCTTGATGATCTTTAATTTCTGAGTAGCGATATAACTTCCATGCCCGATTCAATGTTGCTTTGTCGCTCTGCATGATTATGACCGTCATTGCTCTCTTAGTTATTCGCTCCCAGTCTTTTGCTAACTTTCGCCTGTACTAAGCGGACTGACTGCTTGTGCATCCGAAATCCTTGAAACCAGTTATGCCATATGAGTCCACCATACCTACCTATATGTGGTATTTCACCGCCACTCCAAGTAAATTTACATGTGCTACCTTTAAAACCTTCAAAATAATTCCTTGTTTTTGAAATACATAGCTCATGGGAAAGTAGCTTAAAAACTATTGTGGTAAAGAATATGTCGCTTATGTATCTTATTTCTTATAAGTTGCTTGTTGAGCGGTATCCATGTTTCTGGGGACGCCATCAACTGTTACACTTTTGTTGAATATCATGTGAGTTGCTATGCATGTTCGTCTTGTCTGAAGTAAGGGTGATTTGCCATGAGTTGAATGGTTTGAGTATGCATATTGTTAGAGAAGAACATTGGGCCGCCAACCAAAGCCATGTATCATGGTGGAAGTTTTAGCTTGGACATTAATCCTCAATCTCTTATGAGAATATTATCTGTTGTTGAATGCTTAAGCATTAAAGAGGAGTCCATTATCTATTTTCTATGTTGTCCCAGTATGGATGTCCTCAAGTTGAGATCTATCAAAAACGAGAAATCAAATGCGATCTATCTCCTTGGACCTTTGTACAAGTGACATAGAGGTACCCCTTTGTGACACTTGGTTGAAACATATTGTCGGGGGAAACTGTCCACCACGAGCACCTATGGGACCGGAGCCCCTTGTTCGTGCGGTAAGAGGGCGGAGGGAGCACAAAGAGAAGATCGTGGTGAGCACGCGGGCAGTTTACCCAGGTTCGGGCCGCGATGGACGCGTAAAAACCCTACTCCTGCTTAGATTGTATTGAGTTGGAGAGCTCGGGAGCTTGAAGAACTAGCTACACCGAGCGAGTGAGCGATCTAGGTTCCGAACCCCTTCTACGTTGTGCATGGGCCTCCTTTTATAGCTCAAGGGGTCACCGACAGGTGTCAACGTAGGAGAAAGGGGTAAAAATGTAATAGCGGTGGTAGTTGTAACAGTGCGGGAACAGTGGATGAACAGTGGTCATCACCTACTTTGACAGTGGGGGACAAGAGCATTTAATGCCCGTCGCCGTCGACCCCAAAAGCGCCCGCCCTTGCGTCTCCGTTTGCCACGGCGATAGCTTTATCACCGTGGAGTGCCACCGTGTACCCCAGGCTGCACAGCCATCTGCCACGCGTCCCTGGGATGGCCCCAGGGCGACGCGTGGTTCGACGAGCTGGAGCGCGGGCACACAGCGTAACCCTCCCCGGCAAGCACCTTGCCGGGGTCTTGACCTTGCCGGGCCCGGAAGCTTGTCGGGCTCTGAAGCTTGTCGCTCCCCGGGCCCTGCCGGGGCGCATGCTGCGCCGAGGTGTGCCTTCTGTGATGTAATCTTCTAGTCTTCCTGGCAAGCTCCTCTTGCCAGGGCCTTGCGTGAGTGAGGTAATCTTGAGCCTGGGACGGCCTTCCCGGCAAGCTCCACTTGCCGGGATCTTGATCTTCCGTCTTGTATACTTTGTTTTTGAATGGTTTTATATGGAGCAGAAAGGGTCTCCGGCAAGCACGTGGTAGGCCCTGCCGCGGGAAGCTGCTACTGCCCATGCACAAGTTGGGGTACAGAGGGACCCCTACCTTAGTACACCGACAGGAGCCCCTGGGCCTGGGCCACACACGGTGCCGAGCGCTGTTGGGCCAGGCCCAAAACAGTGCATGGGCACGCGCGGCCCACGGCACGCCGAATCCAGTTCCGCATCCGCCGCGTCCCTCCGTAACGGCACGCGTCGATTGCGGCGTCGTGGGAGGGAATGTGGCCACGTTCTTTTAATGGAAAGAGCGAAACGTCCCCCACTTCCCCATAAAAGAAGAGGAAGCAGGAGCGGTTCCCCTCCTACGCTTTCATTGCTTCTTCTTCCATCTCCAGAAATTCCCCTTTGCGCTCCGCCTCCACACCTCCTCCGCCGTCTTCGCACCCGCGGCGCCGCCGGACTCTCCGTCCTCCTTCCCTCGCCGCCTCCGCCATGGCCCCGAAGACCGAGAAGGCGAAGGCGGAGAAGACCAAGAAGAAGAAATCCGAGCAGGCGGCGAGGCTTGCTCTTCTGCGGAAGAGGAATGTCGTCTTCGCGCCAAGGCTCAGCGCGCGGGAGCTCTGGAACAAGTATTACTTGTTCTGGGCCAAGGAGACCAAGGCGCACCCTCGAACCAGAGCCTATCCCGCCGCCGCCAAGGATATCTACCCCGGCGGGTACTACTTCTTCGCTGTTTTCTTCCACTGCGGCCTTTGTCCTCCCTTTTCTGAATTCTTCTGCGACATCATGAACACCTACAACCTCCACCTTCTAGACTTCACCCCCAACGCCATCCTCACGATGGCGGTTTTCGCACATCTGTGCGAAAACTATATTGGGATCTATCCGAATGTAGCGTTGTTTAGGCATTTCTTTACGCCTAGAGTAGAGGCCGGCGCTCCCCTCTCCGGAGGAATCTCTTGGGTCTTCCGCTTGAACAAGAAGGAGTCCTACCTGCAAGGGGAGCTCCGCGGCAAGTGGGAGGAGTGGCGCGCGGACTGGTGCTGGATAGTAGAGGACGAGCCGCAGCCCTTCACCGCGCCGCGCACAACTGCCATAGTGCGCGGCAGGGACTGGAGCGACCTGGATTCGGACGACATCAAGCTCAACGTCGCCCTTGTCAGAATTCTTCGCCTCCGAGTAGCCAAGCTGACCATGGGAGAAGTGGGAGCAGACTTCCTCCGCCGCCGCATTGCCCCTCTACAGGATAGGAAGAGGCCAGCATGGGAGTACGGCAACGCGGCGGACGTTATGAGACTGCGCCCCGGGCTAAACTTCAACTTCACGTCGCTGGAGCTGAAGGGGATGGTCCGGGAACTGTTTAAGCATGACCCGGCCCACCCAGAGTGGTTCAGAGCTCCCCGGGGAGTGGTGCCCCTCTGCAACAGCACGGCCCGAGATCCCCTACGCGCGATGATGCCCGCATGCGACTCGCATGGCGTGGATCCAACATGGATAGCGCCCAAGCCAGACGCCATCATAAGCTTCTTCGACAACCTGGTGGAGGTGGCGAAGAACAAGGATGAGATCAAGGGGCTCACTCGGGACACCACTGACCGGGAGATTGCTTATATAGCTTCCCGGGTAGAAGAGGCCGCCGCAGCCGCAGCGGCAGGGGAGTTTGGCTTCACGGTTGAAGAGGCAGAGGCTGCGGAAGCGTCCTGCCAAGCAGAGGAGGCGGAGATCCGCAGGCTGCTGAAGCTTCCGCCCGACGAGCTTGCCGGGGTCCCCTCTCTAAGGCATGCTGGGATTCCCGGGATCGTGACCGAGGCCGCTGCGAGGGGCGGCGTCGCCGGAGGAAACAGAGGTGCTGGAGGGAGCGGAGGCGCCGGAGGGAGCACGGCCGCAGGGCAGGGCGTTGGGCCCAGCAAGCCGACCGAGGAGGAGGAGGAGGACGCCGGGGCCGGCGAGGACTCCGATGGGTCTCTGGGGCTCTACAACGATGACGTCTCCTCGTCCTCGGAGACCTCCCCGCCCCGGGCAAGTCCCAGGCGATCTCCGCTGAACCGCCTCCGCAAGGCGACGACGGGGACGAGGGCGCAGGCGCCCCGTCAACAACCAGCTCGCCGGGCGGCGCGAGCTACCCGGGGGAGCCAAGCCGCGACGGGAGCGCCCGGCGCCCCACCCGCGGCGGAGGCGCCCCGCACACAGGCTACGGCGGAGGCGCCCCGCACGTCAGCGCCAAGCGGAGGAGGGTCTTCACAGAGCGGAGCAGCTGCTCCGCCTGCTCCCCGGGCCTCGGCGTCCACAGGGGCTGGGTCTTCGCAGCCCCCAGCCCCGGGGACCGCCAAGCGCCCGAGGGAGCCTTCTCCTCCCGCTCCTCGCGCGGACGCGCCTCAGGTGGCGTTTGACTTCTCCGCCCTGAGCGACGACGACGACGACGAGGAACAGGAGTAAGGACTTGAAGTTTTGTATCTTCTTTAACTTTGTCTTGATTCTTCCTTCGATGATTCTGATCTTGCTTCTTGCTTTGATTTCAGGACCTTGGCCCGGCGAGTGGCGAAGAAGGCCAAGGTTCCCGTGGTCGAGGTCGCGGACGACTCGCCCGTCGCGGCGACCAGGGACGCGCCGGAGACGAGCTTGCCGGACCCGAGCACCGTTCCGAGGAGCAGCCTCCAGCGCAGCCCCCAGCGTAAGTTTGGTTTCAATCTTTCCGCTCGTCGGGCGCGCTTGAGGGTTTTGTTTATGCTGACATCTTGTTGTTCTTGTTCTGTCTTGATTGTTTTGCTTGACGTGGAGCCGCAGCCACAAGAGCACCCGGAGATCACTCCCGAGGAGCTGCAGGCCCCACCGTCCCCGCCAAGGATGAACTCTCCGGTGAGGGAGAGCGCTCCGCCAAGGGCGGGTACTCCGCCAAGGGCGAGTACCCCGCCAAGGGCGAGCAGCCCGGCGAGGGCGGCCACCCCGCCAAGGCAGAGCTCCCCAGCGAGGGAGCCCGCCGTCGACGAAGTTCGCCAAGGTAAGTTTTGTAATCTGGTCTTCTTGGATTCGCCTTTTTTGGATATTTGCTTGAACTTCTTCTTCTTTTTCTTCTTCTAGATCCTCCTCCCCCAGAACAGATGGAGACGGAGGTTGTCGTCGAGGAGGAGGGCGTGCAGGGCGACGGCGGCAACGCCCCTGTCGTTGAAGACACGGCGGGAGCCGCCGAGCCTGCTGCGGAGGAGACTGCTCCGACCGCAGACGCAGCAGCCGGGGAGGGGGCCGGCGGCCATACTGCCGGCCCGGAGGCGGTAGGAGCGTCGAGCGCTGCGCCGGCCGCCGACCCCTCCACCGAGAAGGAGCAGTCTGCCTACTACCTTGAGGCTCCCAACGGCGTCTTCATCCAAGTGCCGTGGGGATCCTCGTCGCGAGCCCCCGAGGAGGGAGAGGCCTTCGATGGAGAGGTCCTCTCCTCCGCGGGTCTGAAGATCGTCGAGGCGCCTGGCGGGAGCGACGAGCCCGAGGAGGAGAAATTGCTTCATCGGCTCCTGGCCCTTTACCGGGCCAGGCAGGCGAAACTTGAATCTCGGGAGGCCCTCACCGCCAAGGCCGCCGCCGACATGGAGTAACGCGCGGCCGAGCTCCGCGCCGCCAACCAGACGGCCCTCCGCGACGTGGCGGAGGAGCGCGAGAGGCTCGCGGGGGAGTACCAGGAGTGACTCTTGGAGAAGGCCGAGGCCGAGGAGCAGCAGTGACTCGCCGGAGAAGAGCTGTCCCGGCGAGAAGGAGAGCTCACCCAATGGAAGGTCAACCTCGACGCTCACGAGGAAGACCTTTCCGCCCGGGAGCAGGCCCTTGGCGGAGAGCTGAAGGAGGCGAAGGCCGCCGCCGCCACAGCAGAGACCGCCAAGAAAGACCTTGAGGCTAAAGTGGCGCAGCTGGAGGAGTTCCTTAAGGCGAGCACGGAGAGGGTCACCGCGCTGAAGTTAGAGCGCGAGAAGGACGCCCATACTAACTCGGAACTCCAGGTGCGCCTTTCCAAGCAAGGCGACGAGTTGAAGGCCGCCAAGGACTCGATCGCAGATCTGGAACTGAAGGTTTCCACGCTGAAGGACTCGGTCGACGCCGTCCGGGACCGGGAAACTAAGCTGAAGGACGAGCTCCGCAAGGAACGAGGCTTGGTGGAGAGCGCCGCCACTTCAGCTGAGAACTTCCGCCGGACCGTCGAGGTATGGACCGAAGACCTGGTGGCCTCCGCCGCTGCCATCGACAAGGAGCTGATGGCGATGAGGGCGGAGTACCTCGTATACTCTCCGGATCCAAACCTCCCCCACAGCGCCAAGCTCAGTCTCTTCTTCAGAGGGATCGCGCCGGCACTCGCAAATCTTCAGAAGAAGCTCCCCGCGCAACTGGCCGAGGAGTCACGCCAGCTCTGCGCGGGAACTCTGGAGCGCGTCTTGACGAAGATAGTGTACCGCAATCCCGGTATAAACCTCGCCAACGTTCTCCGCAGCTTGCCGGCCGACGCGGATATGGAGGCACTGAAGGCGCAGGTCGCCCACATTATCGCCAAAGTGAACAAGATCTCTAGGATTGAGGGCGACCGCGTAGATTAGGCCTCCTTTTCTTTATCTCTTTTGTTGCTGCAAAGTGTGCCATGGGCACGAACTCGTTAATGATTGCGACAAGTTATCCCTTGTAAGATATTATCCTATTTTGATCAATTGATGCAGCGTTATTTCCCTTGTTTTGGTCCTTTACTTTGTATGTTTTCAACCCTACGCTTCTAGGGAGCTTGCCGGCAAGGGGCCCTTGCCGCGAGCGCCGAGTACTGGACTCCGAGCAGCCTGCCGGCCAAGGCCTTACCGGCAAGCAACCTTGCCGCAGCTAGTCGCAACACACTTAGCTTGCTGAGTGAACTCGGAAACGAAGCAAGGGCGCGGCACTTGTCGCAGCTCACTTAAGTCGTTGAGCGTACTCGAAAACAAGATAAGGGTGCGGCTAGCTACGGGTCGGTTCCTCCGCGCACAGGTTTTCCACACAAAGTGTGGTTGTTCAAGGGAGACAACTAAAATTTAAAAATTTAATTTGAACTGCTCAAATTCTGGTAACTTAGCTTTCATATATTGCTTGTTTCTCCGACAAGGCTTCTCTTTCTTGAACAGCACTTGGTTCATCTTCCATCTCCTCCCCCCCGGCAAACTTGTGCGCGAGGAACATTCCTTCTGCTTAAGAGGGAAAGAAAAAGAAGAGGGAAACAAGTATATGGCCTTTCGGCGTGCTAGTGCTTACCTGATACGTATGTTGCACAAGATGCCAAATAATGCATGCAAATAGCGGAGAAAAGCATGGAAAAGGCAAATAGTGCAAAAACACAAAGCTTTACTGATGCACGGGATCTGCGCCCGGCTTTGTACAAAGGGTTACATGCAACAGCGGCAAAGCTTGTACAAAAGGTGGTTGCCGGAACGGATCACGGCAACCGCGCCTTATGGGTGAAACTTGCGAAGATGCTCTATGTTCCAGGAGTTGCTCACCGGTAAGCCTTCTTCGGTCTCAAGGCGGACAGCGCCGGGCCTTGTGACTTGTCTCACCCGATAAGGGCCTTCCCACTTCGGCGTCAACTTGTTGGAATTCTTGGCGGACTGAACACGCCGAAGAACAAGGTCGCCTTCCTCGAGACTCCTGGCCTTAACCTTGCGGCTATGGTAGCGACGCAAGGCTTGCTGGTATCGAGCAGCTCGTACAGCAGCCTGGAGACGTTCCTCCTCGAGGAGCAATGCGTCATCTTGTCGCAGTTGCTCTTGCTCGAGCTCATCATAAGCGAGCACTCGAGGAGATCCGTATACGAGTTCCGTGGGGAGAACTGCCTCTGCTCCATAGACTAGAGCAAAGGGTGTCTGTCCGGTGGCTCGACTTGGTGTCGTTCTGATTGACCAAAGAGCCGCCGGTAGCTCCTCTATCCAGTTTCTTCCGCACTTGCGCAGCCTGTCAAAGGTCCTTGTCTTGAGCCCGCGCAGCACTTCAGCATTTGCCCTCTCCGCTTGACCGTTGCTCCTCGGGTGAGCAACAGAAGCGAAACAGACCTTGGCGCCAAGGTCTTGGACGTACTGCATGAAGGTGCGACTAGTAAATTGTGTACCGTTGTCGGTGATGATCCTGTTAGGGATCCCGAAACGGCAAACAATCGACCTGAAGAACCTGACTGCTGACTGTGCTGTCACCTTTCTCACTGGTTCCACTTCTGGCCACTTTGTGAACTTGTCGATTGCAACGTACAAGTACTCAAAGCCCCCGACAGCACGAGGGAAAGGGCCGAGGATATCGAGCCCCCAGACCGAGAAGGGCCAGGACAAAGGGATTGTTTGGAGAGCTTGAGCTGGCTGATGAATTTGCTTCGCATGGAACTGGCACGCTTCACACTTGGTTACTAGTGCAGTCGCATCTTGGAGGGCTTCTTGCCAAAAGAACCCTTGCCGGAAAGCTTTCCCGGCAAGTGCCCTTGCGCCAATGTGGTGGCCGCATATGCCTCCGTGTATCTCTGCCAACAGCTTCTGTCCATCTTCCCTGGAGATGCACTTCAACCTGACACCGTTGAGTCTTCTTCTGTATAGCTCGTTATCCACGAACTGGTACATACTTGACTGTCTCGTTATCTTCTCTATCTCTTCTGGGTCGTCGGGAAGTTCTCCAGTTTGTAGAAAACGGACGATCTGCTGCGCCCATGCCCGAGCCTGGGGCTCAACGGCAAGGACTAAAGGCTCGAGGTCCGCTGCGGGAACCTCAGCTTCTGCGGCAAGAACCTCTGGCTCTGCCGGGGCTGATGGTCCCCCGGCAAGCTCGCCGGGGCGAGGCTTGTCGTGAACGCTTGCTTCAACTGTACAGACCCGAGGATCTGCAGGAGCAAACTGTTCCTCAGCGTTCTGATCGTTGATCTTGGGGACCTTAGCGGCAGCCTCGGGAAGATCCGCCGGCATGTAGTCGCCGGAGACCAACTTTCTCTTCTTGGGCTGCCCAATTGATGGTGTAACGGATGGCTGAGTCAGCTTGAGCAGGAAGGTCCCTGGTTCCACAGGTAACTTCATCGCAGCACACTTTGAGAGGCCATCTGCAATGTCATTCTGAGCTCTTGGAACGTGCTCCATTTGCAGACCTTCAAAGCGTTCTTCAAGCTTCCTCACTTCATCTACATAAGCTTCCATCAAAGGGCTCTGGTAACTCTTGTTGACTTGCCGGACCACCAACTGAGAATCTCCCCGCACAATCAACTTCCTAATCCCAAGTTCGGCCGCAATCCTGAGGCCGGCAAGCAAGCTTTCATACTCAGCGGTGTTGTTTGTCGCTTGCTCCCTGGGAAAGTGCATCTGGATAACATACTTGAGGTGTTCTCCGGTGGGTGCTATGAGTACCACACCGGCTCCAGCGCCTTGCAGCGAGAAGGCTCCATCAAAGTACATTACCCATTCACTTGTCGCTTCTTGTACGGGTGCACTTGTTTCTAGAACTTCTTCATCGGGCGTTGGGGTCCATTCGGCTATAAATTCCGCCAAAGCTCGGCTCTGTATGGTTGAGGTACTCTCAAACTTGAGACCAAAGCTTGACAGCTCCAGTGCCCACTCAACGATCCTGCCTGTTGCTTCTGGATTGTGCAATATCCTCTTCAGCGGAAAGCGAGTGACCATTGTTATCTCATGTGCCTGGAAGTAATGGCGCAGCTTTCTCGAGGCCATGAGGAGGCCGAAAAGCAACTTCTGCACCCCAGAGTATCTTGATCTATCCCCCTGCAAGAGGGAACTTACAAAATACACTGGGCGCTGCACCATCTTCTTCCGCACTTCTTCTTGCTCCTGCGCAGAGTTGTCCTTGTCGGGGCCAGAGCTTGTCGGAGTAGCCCCCTGCTTGTCGCTGGATTCTCTTGCCGGTGGTGCTGACTCCTCGTCGGCCTCCCTCTCCGCTACTAACGCAGCACTAACCACTTGGTTGGTTGCCGCTAGGTACAGCAGCAACTTCTCCTGTGGCCTAGGTGCGACAAGTATCGGAGTGGAGGATAGGTACCGTTTCAAGTCTTGCAGCGCTGCCTCCACTTCCGGAGTCCATTTCATAGGACCTGCCTTCTTCAAGATTTTGAAGAAAGGCAAGGCGCGTTCTGCAGACTTCGAAATGAACCTACTGAGGGCAGCCACACAACCTGCAAGCCTCCTGATATCCTTGACGCGCTTCGGGGCTTCTATCTGCTCGATGGCTTTTATCTTGTCGGGGTTGGCTTCAATCCCCCTCTGTGACACAAAGAACCCGAGAAGCTTGCCGGAGGGGACTCCAAAGACGCACTTCTCGGGGTTCAACTTAAGCTGTATCTTGCGCAGGTTCTGAAATGTTTCTTCCAAGTCTCGGATTAAGGTAGCCTTGCTCTTGCTCTTCACCACGATATCATCCATGTAAGCCTCTACATTTCTGTGGATCTGTGGCTCAAAAGCAGTGTGCACTACCCTTGCAAAGGTTGAGCCTGCATTCTTCAGTCCAAATGGCATGCGTATGAAGCAATACGTGCCACACGGAGTGATAAATGCAGTCTTCTCTTCATCTTCCTTGGCCATGAAAATCTGATGGTAACCTGAATATGCATCAAGAAAGGAGAGCAGCTCACATCCGGCAGTGGAGTCAACAATCTGATCAATGCGCGGCAAGGGAAATGGATCCTTGGGACATGCTTTATTGACATCAGTGAAGTCTATACACAGTCTCCACTTCCCGTTGGCCTTACGCACGACGACTGGGTTTGCCAACCACGTCGGATGGATCACGCCTCTAACTAGGCCTGCTGCTTCTAGCTTCTTGATCTCTTCGGCAATGAATTCTTGGCGCTCCACGGCTTGCTTTCTGACCTTCTGCTTGACGGGCCGCGCATGAGGACAAACAGCAAGCTTGTGCTCAATTACCTTCCTGGGAACACCGGGGATGTCAGATGGTTGCCAGGCAAACACATCGACATTCGCCCGCAGGAAGGCAACGAGCGCGCTTTCCTATTTGCTGTCAAGTGTGGCACTGATGGTGAAGGTACCACCAGTGCCGTCCTCCTTGGCGGGCACTTTCTTGGTTGCCGGAGGAGCGGCCATTCCCTTCTTGCACTTGCCGGTGGAGCTCGATGGAACGTCCTCGACGGCAGCGCAGCACTCCGAAGAGGTGCGGTTGCCGGAGTGGGCCCCAGAGCACTTGCCGGACTTGGTCTTCGTCTTCTTCCCCCCGGGAGCTTCAACGGCAAGTGTATCCTTCTCTGCTGCGGCTGCTGCATCCCGGTAGATCTTGTCGGCGCAGATAAGCGCGTCTTTCTTGTCGCCATGGACAGTGATGACGCTTATCGGCCCCGGCATCTTGAGTACGTTGTATGCGAAGTGGGAAGCTGCCATGAACTTGGCGAGGGCGGGACGGCCGAGTATCCCATTATATGGTAATGGGATATCGGCGACGTCGAATGTGGTGCGCTCAGTTCTGAAGTTGAGCTCCCCGCCAAAGGTCACCGGCAGAGTTATCTTCCCCTTGGGCTTGCTCCTCCCCGGGTTTATTCCTTGGAAGGACCCGGTCTCTTCGAGCTCGCCATCTGGGATTTGGAGTTTCTTGATCACAGCTGAGGAGATCAAGTTCAGCCCGGCCCCGCCGTCAACCAACATTTTGGTGACCTTGAGGTTGCGGATGGTGGGTGAGACCAGCATCGGCAAGCACCCGACCGCAGTGGTGCGGTCAGGGTGATCCTCAAGATAAAAAATGATGGGCGTGCTGGACCATTTGAGGAGCCTGCGCGACTCCACGGGCGGCTCTGCTGCATTCACTTCCCGCACCCACTGCTTGAGTTGGCGGTGGGAAGTGTGCAGAGAGGCGCCGCCGTCGACGCACAGGACCTCCGTGGCCTTCTGGAACTCCTGCTCGCTGTTATCCTCATCCTCCATGTCATCGTCGTCGTCTTCTTCATCCTTGTCGCGGCCCCGGGGAGGTCGGTCACCTTGCCGCTGCTTGGCCTTGCCGCGGCGTCCTCCCCGGCCATTGAACGGCCGCTTCTTGCTTGGCTCTCCTCCGCCACCTTGGGCCTTCTCCTTGTCGCGCCGCTCGTACTCAGCTTTCTGCTGCTCGACGAGGTACTCGACGCGTTTGCAGTTGGAGAGGTCGTGGCCCTTTGTGCGGTGGATCTTGCAGTATTGCTTGTCGGAGCCGTCCTGCTTGTCGGCTGCCGCTACAGGGGCAGGCTCCTTGCCGGAGCCGCCAGCCTGTGCCTGCTTGGCGGGAGCCTCCTTGCCGGACTTCTCGACGGCAAGCACTTCCTTCTTGTTCTTTCTTCTATTGTTCCGCCGCCGGTTCTTCTTTGCCGGGGCGGCGTCGTCGCTGTCGCTTCCTCCTGCGCCAGCATCCTCTCCGGGGAGTCTCCTCCCCTCCTCGGCGCGCGCGCACTTATCAGCCAGAGCATAGAGCTCGCTGACATCCCTTATCTTGGTCATGGCCATCTCCTCACGCATGCGGCGGTTACGTACGTTCTGGTGAAACGCACTGATAACCGCAGCAGGGTGGACGTCGGGGATGTTGTGCTGCACGCGACTGAAGCGCTGGATGTACTTGCGCAGAGGTTCTCCTTCCTTCTAGGCCAAGATGTGGAGATCACTCTCCTGGCCGTGGGGTTTGTGGCCGCCCGTGAAGGCGCCAACAAACTGGTGGCAAAGGTCCGCCCAAGAAGTAATGGAGCTTTCCGGCAGGTGCATAAGCCAAGAACGGACATTTGGCTTAAGCACCAGCGGGAAGTAGTTCGCCAGTATCTTCTCGTCGCACCCCCCGGCAGCCTGCACCGCGATGGTGTAAATGCTGAGGAATTCCGAGGGGTGCGTCTTGCCGTCGTACTTCTCCGGTACGTCGGGCTTGAAGTTCTTCATGCTGGGCCACTGGACGCGCCGCAGCTCACGGGTAAACGCAGGGCAACCTGCCGCGTACGGCAAGTCGCCTGGTTCACCGGGCGCGCACGTGTCGACAGCGTTCCCAGCTCGCTGATCTGATTGTCGCCGAGCTTCTCGGCGGCGCTCGATCATCGTTCGAGCGTCTTCTTGTCGCCGGTCGTTAAGGACATGGCGCTGGTCCCGACGAGCCCGCGGATCCGACGACGCCGTGGAGTCGTCGTCGACGTTGATCCGGCGGGGCGGCGTCTTTTGCTTCCGCGGCGGGGAGTGCACGGTGGTTGCACCCCCGGCGGTCTTGTCGCCGTCGGCCTTCGTCTTCTCGACTTGCCGCGGCCGCGACGTTGCCGGCTGCTGCGGCGTATCGTTGTTGGCGAAGGCGATCAGGCTCTGGATGGTTGCCCTCCAGTCTTCGGCCTTGTCTGCCGCTGGAGGGAAGTCGAGGAGCAGTTGCGCCCTTGCGAGCGCTTCTGCTGGAGAGGAGGGGAGCGGGGGCGAGCGGCGCGAGGAGCGGGATATGCTCGGACTCCTAACAGGGTTAGAAGGAGCAGGGTCCCGCCCCGGCGACCGCGCCTTGCTCGTGCCAGGACGATGGCCCGGAGCGTCCCGCGAGCCTCCGGTTTGCCCTTGGCCCAGCAAGCGGATGCCACCTCCTGTGGCATGGCGCTGCTGGGTTGTTGTTTGCTGAGATGGACGCGGCGCGTCCACGGAGACCGAGGCTCGGTCGTCCGTCTTGTCCTTGGATTTGGTGGCGCCGCGAGTTTCTTCGCCGGCGACCACCCTTCCGACGGCGTCTCCTCCGCCCACCGTTGGCTCAGTTGGCGGTGGAACAGACGCGGACGGGCCTCCGACCTCCGAAGCCTTCTTCTTCGGGGCCATGCTGCTGTTGTTGATGAAGCTGATGAAGTTGGAGAGGTTGATGAAGATTGCGCCCGCGTGAACGCCGGATCAGGTTCGCACAACCTCGACGCCCCCTACCTGGCGCGCCAAAGATGTCGGGGGAAACTGTCCACCACGAGCACCTATGGGACCGGAGCCCCTTGTTCGTGCGGTAAGAGGGCGGAGGGAGCACAAAGAGCAGATCGTGGTGAGCACGCGGGCAGTTTACCCAGGTTCGGGCCGCGATGGACGCGTAAAAACCCTACTCCTGCTTAGATTGTATTGAGTTGGAGAGCTCGGGAGCTTGAAGAACTAGCTACACCAAGCGAGTGAGCGATCTAGGTTCCGAACCCCTTCTACGTTGTGCATGGGCCTCCTTTTATAGCTCAAGGGGTCACCGACAGGTGTCAACGTAGGAGAAAGGGGTAAAAATGTAATAGCGGTGGTAGTTGTAACAGTGCGGGAACAGTGGATGAACAGTGGTCATCACCTACTTTGACAGTGGGGGACAAGAGCATTTAATGCCCGTCGCCGTCGACCCCAAAAGCGCCCGCCCTTGGGTCTCCGTTTGCCACGGCGATAGCTTTATCACCGTGGAGTGCCACCGTGTCCCCCAGGCTGCATAGCCATCTGCCACGCGTCCCTGGGATGGCCCCAGGGCGACGCGTGGTTCGACGAGCTGGAGCGCGGGCACACAGCGTAACCCTCCCCGGCAAGCACCTTGTCGGGGTCTTGACCTTGCCGGGCCCGGAAGCTTGCCGGGCTCTGAAGCTTGTCGCTCCCCGGGCCCTGCCGGGGCGCATGCTGCGCCGAGGTGTGCCTTCTGTGATGTAATCTTCTAGTCTTCCTGGCAAGCTCCTCTTGCCAGGGCCTTGCGTGAGTGAGGTAATCTTGAGCCTGGGAAGGCCTTCCCGGCAAGCTCCACTTGCCGGGATCTTGATCTTCTGTCTTGTATACTTTGTTTTTGAATGGTTTTATATGGAGCAGAAAGGGTCTCCGGCAAGCACGTGGTAGGCCCTGCCGCGGGAAGCTGCTACTGCCCGTGCACAAGTTGGGGTACAGAGGGACCCCTACCTTAGTACACCGACACATATGTAATGCAATGATAATCCATGGAAATCCGAGCTAATTAGGACAAGGTGCGAGCACTATTGGTATTCGATGCATGAGGCTTGCAACTTATAGGATGTCTTATGCATAACACATATGAAGTATTACTACCGTTGACAAAATTGTTTCTATATTTTCAAAATAAAAAGCTCTAGCACATGAGTAATCCCTGCTTCCCTCTGCGAAGGGCCATTCTTTTACTTTTATGTTGAGTCTCTACCTTCTTTCTTCAAAGCACCAACTATTGAGAGCATGATTGTCATTCTGAGTGTAATGTGCATTGTCCCAAAGTACCATTGTCTTCTGCATGATTGTGATATCGCTTATTCTGAAATCATTGTATCTAGTCGTCACTTAAACTTCGGAGGTGCTCCTGCATTTATGTTTTGCTTCACCAAAGGGAGCAAGCGAGGTATCACTTTGTCATGTTTGCACACCATGCTCACTACAAATCTATTTGATGTTTCAGTATCATGTTGTAAAACTTTCAGTTCTTTGTGATTTTCTCATGAGGCAACTTAATTACTACAGATTCATTGTCTCAGTAAGCTTTTGTCATGTGACTGTGAAAAGTCCTTATATGGTTAATAGCATGCCACCACAGAAATTATGCTTGTTATCATTTACCTACTCGAGGACGAGCAGGAATTAAGCTTGGGGATGTTGATACGTTCAAAACGTATCTATAATTTCTGCTTGCGCCATGCCTCTTTTGTGTGATATTGCTATGATATTTATGCACTTCCATACACTTTTGATCATATTTGGAATAACCTATTAACTCAGTGCACCTCAGTGCCAGTTTCTGTTTTCTGCTGTTTTTGTATTTCAGGTTTTCCCATTACTTAAATTGCCAGAAAAATTCCGGGAAAAATATATATAAAATCAGCGCTCCAGAAGCTTCCGTGCGGCCAAAGTAGGGCCAGAGGGGGGCCACCAGGGCTCCAGGTGCCCTGGGGGCGCAGCCCCCCTCCTGGCCGCGCCGGGGGGGCTCCTGGGCCCCCCCTGACCTCCGCTGATGCCCCCCTTTGGCATATATTTACACCGCGTTGCGGAAACCCTGATTCCGGACCCCTTTTCTCCAGACGCAATTCCGATCTCCGCCGCCATCGCCACCAAGTTTCGGGGGACCAGAATTCCTGTGCCGGCACCCTACCGGGACGGGGAAGTGCCCCCGGATTCATCTCCATCGACGTTGCTTCCTCCCTCCATGATGCGGGAGTAGTTCCTCCTCGGGGCTGAGGTTCTTACCAGTAGCTATGTGGTCAATTCTCTCTCCCATGATGTGATCTTCGTTGTGATCATAGGCTATGTTAATCTAGGGTGATCCCATGATATTTCCCCTTCCTCTATGTATTGGATTGATGTACTCACTTGTCTTTATCTAGTATAATCTTCGAGACCAAGGTGACAGCGGTCTATTGGACATGGATTAGAAGAATATTTTCAGGAGTGATTTCCTCTTTTGTGTGTGGATTGAAGATTGAGAGTCTCTTGGTGCTTGTCTTTGACTATCCTTTAGATATGTTTTGGTGATTGTGGTAATCTCTTTGGATGGCCGCGGTGACATTGGGAAATCCATAGATTGAGAACTACGAACTTTGAGGTGTGCTTTTGTAGCCCTACATAATTCTCGTCCTCTCTTGACCACAAAGGAATGACCTCCGGGTGCGTCTCCATTGCATGTTTTATGGGAAATATCATGTGATTCGATTATGTTAATGTTGTTGGGAGTTGCCACTAGTGAAAGTATGATCCCTAGGCCTTGTTTCCACCATTGCAATACCATTTGTGCTCATGTTTACCACTTGTTTGCTTGCTGCACTTTTTATTACAGATTTATATTACTTTGTTTTGCCATCCATATCACTTGCCATTTAACATCTCTTCGCCGAACTAGTGCACCTATACATCTAACAAGTGTATTAGGTGTGTTGGGGACACAAGAGACTTCTTGTATCTTGATTGCAGGGTTGCTTGAAAGGGGTACGTTCAACCTCCACTTCCCTGAGTTCGATAAACCTTGGGTTATTCACTTAAGGGAAATTTGCTGCTGTCCTACAAACCTCTGCTCTTGGAGGCCCAACACTGTCTACAAGAATAGAAGCGTGTGTAGACATCACCAGTCCGTCCAGGAATTTCTCCATCTTTTTATTTTCTGTCATTCGTTCTTCGTGGGCATATCGTGATAACTGCGCAAACTGGCTGTTGTACTCCTGTACTGTCATGCCTCTTTGCTTGAGATCATCAAATTCCCTTTTCTTGATTTTCATAATACTCTTAGGGATGTGTGCCCCACGAAAACCTTCCTTGAAATCTTCCCAGGTGATATTATTTATGTCGGGATGCATAAGCAGAAAATTTTCCCACCATGACGCGGCTGCTCCCGTGAGATAATGCGGTGCATACAACACTTTTTCGCGGTCTGAGCATTGTGCCACGATTAATTTCCTTTCAATATCTCAAAGCCAGTATTCGGCCTCAAGAGGCTTGTCTGTGTGAGAAAATGTTGTTGGACGCGTCTTCTGGAATTCAGACAATTTTGAGTGCTGCTGGTATGGCTCGCGGTGATTTCCCATGTTAATGACATGGTTCATCATTTCTTGGTGCTGTTGCTGACTTTGCTCGTAAAGGCGACATACTTGAGAAAATGTTGTCTCACTGCCCTGCTGACTTGACTGCCCCTGTGAGAAATTGTTGTTTGTCTGTGTGTCATAATTTTCCTCCGGCGGACTTGGCATGTAACGTGTCCAGGGACGAGTCATTTCTTACTCTGGGATAACAAAGCAGAAAACCTGAGAAGAACCGGGCAGCAAAATAAACCAAGATTTTGCAAAAGCGGTCAAACACGAGCTCCAAAAAGATTTTTGAAATAAACTGGTCGATTGCTCACGGAGAAGGCTGCTAGTACATATGTTACCTGCAGATCCTAATTATACATACGTCACTCAGGGTGTGCGTACACATCCTGACATGTTATTTGAAACTAGTGCACTCCTCCAAGGTCCTACACGATGCGCAAACAGACTACTCCCATCAACCTATTTTACATATCGCACAAATATTACAAGCGAGTGCGGCGCGTCGCAAGATGACGCGCTAGTCGGAGACGTTGAAGATTTCCCTCGGCCTTCCGAGGGTAAGGCCCAGTGGTGCTGGAGACTCAACTTCCTCCTCACTGATGGGCTCCAGGCGCGGAGTATGAGTACGAGGTGTCGAAGCAGGTGCAGCAGGCGGTGCAGCTCTGACTGGAGTAGGAGCAATGACTTGGTCAAACTCCTCAGTGGTAGGCAGACGGCGAGTGGTGGCCATGATGGAAGGTGTATAGGAGGCGGCGGACGAGACAAATGTCATTGGTGGTGCAGTATGGAGTAGCTCCCTCCTGTTGGCGGAGCCACTCTGAACCATCTCCATACGGACGGCCACCAGGTCGTCCACTAGATTATCAAAGGCTGCCTCAAGTGCCTTGAGGTATTCAACCATTGATTCAATGGCTTCGTCACGCTCCCCATTTGCACATGCAAATGCATAGTGGCACATATAAGGCACGTGGCATGGGAGGTAACGGAAGCGACGAGTCTTCATCGAAGGCAGAATGTCCCGGAGACGAGCTATCGCCTCACTGGCAGCCATCTGCATAGCACGCCTCTCCGTAGGCATGGCTCTGCCCACAAATCGAAGGCGGCGCGCTTCGGAACGCCCACCTTTGAAATGTACCACAGCCTGATGCATAGACACGTTGTCGTTGAGCTTGTGACGGTAGAGTGTAAATTCGGGACGTGTGGATGGCCCGATTGCGACTTTGGTGATGGCGATGAGGAGCTTTAACCCCTCAGGAATGTTGGCGAACACCTGTACATCACAGTCGTTGCTGGCCATCTACAAAATTAGACAAAAATTCCGAATAGTCAGGCCATAAATTTATGCTGACCAACAGAAAATTGCTACCGATGCAAAAATGCTGAAAAGCAGATTTTTCGCTAATAACCGATTAGCGAGCGCACCTAGTGGCTTCCTACAGTCAGCCTGGCTCTGATACCAAGGTTGTCGCCACCGGTCCTTCGGTAAAATAATTATCGGAAGATCGGTCGCTTTATTCAACCAGCGAGGAATAATATCCCTGCTGGCAGACAATTCCTTGATACAGAATTTCCAGTACACTGAATATTATACAAGGTTGAGCCAAGGATGGCTCAACATATTTTATTACAAGCGCGCCAATATATTACATAGAGGCGGATATGGCACAAGGTAGGGTGGCATACTACTGACTCGTAATAAAAGGCGGTGGAATATGTCACAGTGAAGTGGGTGGTGTGACTCCAATATTTTACAGTTCATCGAGTGTCGGAGTGAGACCCGATGAATTTATTTGATGGTAGGCGGAAGCGGTATAAAATAGTGATCAACTCCAGGATCGCAAGGGACTGACTGGGACTCCTCTAAGCGTCGGACTCGCTATCGAACTCTTCATCCATGAGATCGCCTTCTTCCACATCTGGCCAAATCAACAAGCCAGGTGAGTACTTTGAATGTACTCGCAAGACCGTTCGGACTTAAGATATAACAAATGCCAACATGAATGCATATGAGTATTCCAGCAAGAATGCAACTAGAACAAAATACAAATGCACGGAAGTAAAGGCTGGAAGTCGGGCAGTAACCTCCCGAAATCCGAAAGATAAAAATAACAGGACCAAACGAGGGTCTGGGTGACGCCTCGTATGAAAATAATAAATGATAACAGGCCACAGTCGGGCGTCTGAGCGACACCACATAAAGGGCTTATAAATAAAAAAAAGGAATGCCACAGTCGGACGTCTGAGCGACATCACATAAAGAGCTTATAAAAGGAAAGAATGCCACAGTCGGACGTCTGAGCGACATCACATAAAGGGCTTATAAAAGGAAAGAATGCCACAGTCGGACGTCTGAGCGACATCACATAAAGGGCTTATAAAAGGAAACAATGCCACAGTCGGATGTTTGAGCGACATCACATAAAGGGCTTATAACAAAAGTAAATAACAAGAATGCCACAGTCGGACGTCTAAGCGACATCACATAGAGGGCTTATAAATAATCGGATATAATGATGAAATACTTCTGAAAATAAATACTGAGATGGTTGGTGAGTTCATCTACCAAATGAACTTAACAGAAATATTACTCTGGTTACTCCCGAGAATAAACTAGAGACGGTCACCGGGTTGATATGAAGATTGACCCTAGGCCATAAACATGGCTACTGAAGGAATTTAACTCTGCAGAGCTTGTACCATTAACTCATAGCCAACGGGTTCTACTAGCCACGTGGGCTAGTCCCGTCTACGGTGTTTTAGCAGAAACTCAACTAACCAGTACATAGCCATTTAACATCCTGTCGTCCGGAATCACCCGCGACGACATTCACGGAAAACTTTAAGACGGGGAGGCTACAACCTCGAATAGCATGGGATCAAATTTATATATGCGCGCTCTAAGGGGTGCCCCCCCTCTCGGTCCCAACCGGAAACACCCATGCCCCCTGACCGGATGACGGGCTTTAATCCAGGGCCATGGAACCCTCATCCCGGCCCCTCTACTTGGTGTGTACTTGGAAAGTGGTTTACAACCGACTAGACCGTAATCCCAACGGACGGCCTATGATAGTACTGAAAAGGAGATGAACGGAATCGTGACATGATCTCCGTTGATACTGAGTTGACCAACTACTGGCATGCTCCAACAATACCTGTATTCCACCCCATCATATCACCATATGACCGAGGTGGTGCAACATTCTCCTTCGGGACTCACCCGAAGCATCACTTGCATGAAATATGCCATACACATATGCTCATATAATCATGCTTATGAATGAACTACTCGAGCAAACATGCAACACACTCATCATATCAAGAGTTCAAACATGCTTGCCTGGTTCTGAAAAGTCGGAGTCTAACTCGGCATGATTCGCCTCTCCGTCACGGCCTCCGGTATCTATGTATTCAAACAAATACATACTAACATAAATACCGCACGTGCAAAAAAAGTTGCTCAAAATATTTCCACATAAATATGAAAAAAACTAGATAGAAAACCAAGATGGGCAGAAAAAGAATTAACTCAAAATCACTTTTAGTTTAAAAGATATTAAGGTTTCTGTCTAGGGACTTATCTGTAATGAAACAGAAAAGATCCAAGGGCTAGAACAGAAAAGGACAAAGCGAAACGGTATGTGGTACGCCAGCCGCAGAGGGAAGATGTATTTTGCAGATTGCGCTAACAGAAAACGTTTCGAAGGGAGAGAGATGAGAGACTGACAGAGGGCCCCTCATGTCAGGTTTGAAAAACGGAGTAGAGCCGCGCCGGCGACGGTGCTGCGGTGATCGCCGGCGTCGATCCATGGCGAGATAGGGGGGAGGGGTACCTCTAGCTTCACGGTGGTCTTCCGCATCGAATGGTGGTTGTCAGGGATATGGTTAGTAGGTATAAACCGGATATTGTAAACCGGTTTAGTTATATCATACTTGGTTTTACTATTTTAGTAGGGATCACGGCCCATGAGATTATGAGGCCCATGTATAGAAATACGGTTTGTAAACCGCCAAAGAGATGTAACTTGAGAGATAAGAAAGAAAGGGGAGAGACCGAGGCGGACACGATTATGAGCCGGCCTCGGGACTCTGTAAACCGGACCAGGCGTCACCTCTATATAAAGGGACGACCCGGTACCGGTTCGAGGACAAGAAACAATCAATCCGTCGAGACGCAGGCAAGCGATTCCGCTCCCTGTAAACCGACGCCCAAGCAATACCAAACCAACTAGACGTAGGCTTTTACCTTCTCAAAGGGGCCGAACTAGTATAAAACCCTTTTGTGTCCTTTGTGTGCCATGAACCCTTTCAAGCTAACCCGTGCGATGGTTCCATCATCAAGTCCGCTAAACCGGACATCTGCCGTGTTAATTCCACGACAGTTGGCGCCCACCGTGGGGCCTGCGCACGATGGTTTCGAGTTCTTGGAAGGCGGCTTCGAAGGGTTAAAGGGTTACGCAGTCGGCCGGATGACCAAGAGTCGTCGGGGCCGGATCTACATCGACGATGCGGGTTGGGGACCGGAGGCCGATTCGATTGAATACGGGTACCGGGTTCCCTTCGGCAGCATCCAAGTCTTCATCGGCAAAATTGGAGAACCGGGACCTGAGCCGGACACCTTCCCCAACATCGTCGAGCCGGCTCAGCGTGCGAGGTCAACCCGGATTCAACCTGCCATGAAGCATGTGTTCGTTGGAGCGATTCACGGAGGCCACGCCGAGGACGGGTCGGAATCTGATGGTGCAACCGTCGTCTGTTCAGATGACGAGTCTTCGTCCGGGGAAACTGAATCTCTGTATCAGTTGCGGGACGGCCGGTCTGAGGGCGAGTCCGATGGAAACAGTATTTCGGACCCCTCCGACCCGCCAAACCGGGTGGCGGTCTTCATGGCCGGTTCACAACCCCCGACGAACGGAACAACAGCGGAGGCTGGTGCAGGGGGAAGCGGTTCAAACCCCTCCATTACTGCAGTTCTATCCACCTTGATCGAGGAGTTCACAGCTAAGGCAGTAGAGGTCGTAGCTCCAGCAGACAAGGCGCAACATGATGCAGTGCTTCTTCAGTTGAAGGCCCGGATCGATCAGTTAAAGGAGGATTTAAAGGCAGAAGGAGAGATGTTAGCCATAAGACAAGCAGAGTTGGATGATCAAGCTTTCCACCTAAGGATGGAACAGGCTTCTATGGAAGGAGTAAGAGGGCGAAAATATCGATCCCGCCTACCGCCGGGTTACGAATCTGCGAATTTGTTCAGAACACCTGGGGCTGGGGCCAGTAATAATCCGATCTTAAACCGGAGAAGCCCACCCGCTCGAGATGAGCCGGTTCAGCAACCCGCCGCAGAGCGGGAGCGACGGATCACATCGGCGCCTTATGTTCCTGTCCCCCCGGGACACTACTCAAACCCTGTGGATAATATCGCTGCAGCGGCAGCGCGGTTGGCCGCTTTACCTGTGGAAGAAACATCCCCGATGGCGATAGAAGCGCGCAGGGCCCAGAAGCTACTCAATACGGCGTTAATACAGCAGCAAGCGTACTCTCATAGCAGGGAAAGGTTACATTCAACACCACGTCCCAACCGAAGTTACTCTAGACATTGGGAGGAGCCCGAAGTGTCTAGCAGTGAACGAAGGAGACACCAGCACAGGCGAGATAATCCGGCAGGAGCGGAGATGCCAGCCCCGGATCGAAACCGGCCTAGATCGGAGGCCAGGGAGGAAGTTCGTCAGTCGACGCCGGTTCACACAGGTACTACAGGGACAGGAGCGACGGCGAGCGGTTTCGGGATACAATGTCTCGTCCCCGCCCTGCGGAGCGTTAAGTTGCCCAGGGATTTCAAAGGACCTCGCAAGGTGCCTAATTACACAGCCGATTTACCGCCCGAAGCTTGGGTGGAAAGTTACGAGATGGCCATGGAGATGCTGGACGTGGATGAATCGGCTTGTGCCAAATATTTCACTATGATGCTTGAAGGCACGGCCCGGACTTGGCTAAAGGCACTACCTCCGAATTCTATCGGATCATGGGGGGAGCTGCGCAATCAGTTCATCAAAAACTTTAAGGATACGTGCAAGCAACCTATGTCGGTGATAGATTTAGCAGCATGCGTGCAAGGAGAGCAGGAGTCTACAGCAGCTTGGGTACGCAGAGTGGCAGAGATCTTGCATCCCTCAAACGGCATTAATCCGAGCACAGCAATTGTAACATTGGAGAACAATTGCCGGTTTGAATCTTTGAAATTAAAACTTGGACGGCTCAAACGAGAGTGCAATGACATGGGGACTTTAATGAGCGCCTTGGTGAAGTACGGAGACTCAGATAATACCAAGTATCCGGAGCCAGAAGGAGATAAAGCGGGAAAGGCCAGCAAGACTGGCAAACCGGCGCCAGCTAATCCGATTACTTCAAGTCTTTTGGGCAAACGGAAACCCGAAAACAGCTCCGATTTTGTGGCTAATACACAGGTTCAAGGCGGTTTTCAGGGTAGTCAGCAAGGTCCCATTCGCCAAACCGGTGGAGGAAACCCAGGTTGGGAGCAGGATTTGGATCAACCCTGTCTAAAGCATAGCGGAAAAAAGGGGCCTGCACGGCACACTGCAAGAGAATGCCTGTACCCTATGATAGCAGGGAACGGCCGTTTTAATCCTCTTAGCCGGCCCCCAAACGGCGGTTCAGGGCCCGGGTTTTATGGTCCGGGTTACCAAGGGAACAACTCCGGTTCAGGATATAGGGGCAACAGCGGTTATCAAGGGAACAACGGTGGTTATCAATCCCGGCCAGGCGGCCAAGGTAGTCAAGGAAACTGCAATGGTCAAGGAAACCAATCACATTATCAAGGTGGTTATCATGGTCAGGGAAATCAGTCGTATCATCAAGGTGGTTACAACAATCAGAATAATCAGCAGCAGGGCCAAGGGACTCACAATAACCAAGGAAATCAGCAGCAGCAGCGTCCGCAGCAACAACAGCAATCCGGATACCAGAGTAATCCGAAGGAGTTGAGCAGCGGTCAATATCATGTTTTCACCACGAGTTTATGCAAGAGAGACCAGAAGGTTTTAAAGCGGGCTGTTAATGCGGTAGAACCGGCAACGCCACAGTTTCTACGATGGTCAGAGCAGCCCATTGTTTGGAGCAGAGAAGACCACCCGTTACGGGTAGATAATCCGGGACATTAAGCCTTGGTGGTGGCACCTCAGGTGGGAGGATACAGGTTCACTAAAGTCCTCATGGATGGAGGTAGCAGTATCAATATATTATACTATGAGACTTTTCGCCGTATGGGTCTGACAGATAAACAGCTAAGGACATCAAACACAGTGTTTCACGGGGTGGTTCCAGGTAAGTCAGCTTATCCAGTTGGTAAGATTGACTTAGAGGTTACCTTTGGGGATGAGCGTGATTCCAGATCGGAGATGATCACCTTTGAAGTTGTCAAAATCAAAAGTCCGTATCATGCTTTGTTTGGGAGGACGGTTTATGCTAAATTTATGGCTAGGCCATGTTATGTTTATCTGCAGCTCAAGATGCCGGGTCATAAAGGCACAATTATGGTGCACGGCAGTCGTAAGATAGCAGTGGAATGTGAGGAAGGTGATGCAGCTTATGCAGAAGCGGTATGTGCCACGGAAGAGTTAAAATTTTATAAGGATAATGTTGATCCGGCAGATATGACTCCGCTGAAGAAGCCAACCACCGAGCATGATCCGGCTTTGAAGTTCAAATCAGCGGAAGAGACTAAGCAAGTCGATTTTGTGCCTGGAGATTCGTCTAAGCAATTCACCATCAGTGCTAACCTGGATCCTAAATAGGAAAGCGCGCTCATCGAGTTCATCCGTGAGAACCGGGATATCTTTGCATGGAAACCTTCTGACATGCCAGGTATACCGAGGGAACTCGCTGAGCACAGATTAAATATTGATCCGAAGTTTAAACCGGTAAAACAGTATCTGCGCCGCTTCAACGAAGAGAGGCGCAAGGCTATAGGAGAAGAAGTGGCCAGGCTTTTGGCGGCAGGGTTTATAGTGGAAGTGTTTCATCTGGAATGGTTGGCTAATCCGGTGCTAGTTCTAAAGAAGAATGGGAAGTGGAGGATGTGTGTGGACTACACAGATCTCAATAAAGCTTGCCCAACTGATCCTTTTGCTCTACCTCGCATTGATCAGATTATTGATGCTACAGCAGGGTGTGAGCGGCTGAGTTTTCTGGATGCGTACTCAGGTTATCACCAGATCAAAATGGCAGTTGAAGATCAAGAGAAGACAGCATTCATAACCCCTTTTGGTGCTTTTTGCTATGTGTCTATGCCTTTTGGGCTCAAGTGTGCGCAGGCAACTTATCAGCGTTGTGTTCAGAATTGTTTGAAGGGGCAAATAGGAAGGAACGTACATGCTTACGTGGATGACATTGTGGTTAAGTCAAAGGAGGAAAGGACAATGATATAAGATCTCAGAGAAACCTTTGATAATCTTCGGACTTACAGGATGATGCTCAATCCGGAGAAATGTGCCTTTGGTGTCCCGGCGGGTAAGCTTTTGGGATTCCTGGTCTCGAACCGGGGAATAGAAGCCAACCCGGAGAAGATCAAGGCCATCACATCTTTGACGAAACCGGCTTGCATTAATGATGTTCAGCGCATAGCTGGCCGGATCACGGCGTTGAGCCGGTTTATCAGTCGCTTAGGAGAAAAGGCGATCCCGCTTTATGAAATGTTGAAGAAAACGGACCGGTTCATTTGGAGTGATGAAGCGAATACAGCGTTTGAGAATCTGAAACAGCAACTAGCGAAGCCGCCGGTTTTAGCTGCTCCTATCGACAAGGAGCCTTTGCTATTATATGTTGCTGCAAACACACGGGCAGTCAGCGTTGCGATTGTGGTTGAGCGCAAAGAAGCAGGGAAGGAACATCCGGTTCAGCGCCCGGTTTACTATGTGAGTGAAGTACTCATCGAGTCCAAGCAAAGATACCCTCATTGGCAGAAATTGGTGTATGGGGTGTTCATGGCAAACCGGAAATTGAAGCATTATTTCCAAGGGCATCCGATAACTGTGGTTAGCTCAGCTCCATTGGGAGATATAATCCAGAATAGAGAAGCAACAGGCAGAATAGCCAAGTGGGCCATTGAGCTCAGTCCACATGAATTGAAATATATGCCACGTACTGCTATAAAATCTCAGGCACTGGTAGACTTCATCAACGACTGGACAGAATTACAGACTCCGGAGGAGAAGCCGGATCTCACTTATTGGACGATTCACTTTGACGGTTCGAAGCAGTTGGAGGGCTCGGGGGCTGGAGTTGTTTTAACTTCCCCCAGAGGTGATAAATTTTGTTATGTCCTCCGATTGTTATTTCCTTGTACTAATAATGCAGCAGAATATGAAGCACTACTTCATGGTTTGCGGTTGGCAAAGGAGATGAATTTAAGCCGGGTTAAGTGCCTGGGCGATTCAGACCTAGTGGCACAGCAAGTTTCGGGCAAGTGGGATTCAAGGGATACCCTCATGGCGGCTTATCGACGAGAGGTTGAAGCGGTCGCAGGTTATTTCAAAGGATATCAGGTGGAGCATATAGACCGGCGGAAGAACGAAGCAGCTGACGCTTTAAGCCGGCTAGGGTCGCAACGTAAACCGGTACCACCAAACATCTTTTTGGATGAATTGCACAATCCTTCGGTTCAAGTACTTTCAGAGGACGATCTAGCTGTTCCGGACCCAGAGGCACAGTTGGTTGCGGCAACCCATGTTATTCCGGATTGGACGTTACCTTATTTGGTATATTTAAGCCGAGGAGAGTTACCAGAGGACGAAGATGAAGCACGACAGATAATCCGGCGTTCCAAATCTATGACAATTGCCAACGGGGAGATGCACCATCGTAGCACCTCTGGAGTATTTCAACGGTGTGTTTCAGCTGAGGAAGGTTGTGAGATTCTAAGGGAGATTCATGAAGGGGATTGTGGTCATCATGTCGGATCAAAATCTTTAGTGGCTAAAGCTTTCCGACATGGCTTTTATTGGTTAACCGCACATGCAGATGCGGCAGACCTGGTCCGCAAGTGTGACGCTTGTCAGAAGTTCTCAAGACGTGCCCTTGTTCCGGCACAAGAACTCCGGATGATACCAATAACTTGGCCTTTTGCAACTTGGGGGCTTGACATGGTTGGTCCTTTCAAGAGATCCCAAGATGAGAAAACTCATCTACTAGTGGCAGTGGACAAGTTTACAAAGTGGGTTGAAGCGGAACCCATAAGCAAGTGTGATGCGGCAACGGCGGTTAAGTTCATCAAAAAAGTAATATTCCGGTTTGGTTTTCCACACAGCATCATCACAGATAACGGCACCAATTTATCTCAGGGTGAGATGGAAGAATTCTGTCAACGAGAGCATATTCGTTTGGACGTATCTTCTGTGGCTCACCCCCAATCCAATGGTCAAGCAGAAAGGGCAAATCAGGAGATTTTGCGAGGAATCAAGCCCCGGCTTATGACACCTTTGCAGAGAACCCCAGGATGTTGGGTTGAGGAATTACCGTCTGTCCTTTGGAGCATCAACACTACGCCCAACCGGTCTTCAGGTTATACACCTTTCTTCATGGTTTACGGTGCAGAAGCAGTTCTTCCAAGTGACATACGCCATGATTCACCAAGGGTGGCGGCCTATGTAGAAGCCATCAATGAGGAGTCAAGACAAGACGGTTTGGATCGGTTGGATGAAGAGCGTGACATAGCTGCAGCACGGTCGGCGATTTATCAGCAAGATCTGCGCAGATATCACAGCCGCCGGATCAGAACCAGGACATTCCAGGAGGGTGACTTGGTACTCCGGCTTATCCAAGATCAAACAGATATGCATAAGCTATCCCCGCCATGGGAAGGGCCCTTTGTGATCAGCAAAAATTTACACAACGGGTCATATTATTTGGTGGACATTCGAGAGCACAAAGACTCACGGACATCAGAAGAGGAGACGAAAAGGCCGTGGAACATTGCTCATCTACGGCCATATTACACTTGAGCCATAGGCTTCCATGTATCCTATGTATATATTACGAATAATGAATAAACCGGCACCCTCGGTAAACCGGGGGCTCAGCCTTTTTTCCACATACATAAATTTTGCGGAAAAATCCATGTCAGTTTGTTATCAAAGAATCATATTTCAATGTTAGCTGGTTTTTAGAAACTAATCTTTGCAGGGTGTGTGAAAGAGCGGTAGAATTCTCGGGAACAAGAGATTACATCCGGTTCAAGAAGAGAAAAACCCCATAAAAAGAAAAAACCTGCAGAGTC
Organism: Secale cereale; assembly: GCA_902687465.1. Classification (NCBI taxonomy): domain Eukaryota; kingdom Viridiplantae; phylum Streptophyta; class Magnoliopsida; order Poales; family Poaceae; genus Secale; species Secale cereale. Next base: position 852,400,344 of record LR738715.1, on the reverse strand, counting down.
AGGAGGATCGTCAGAGGCCCCTGGGGACAGTCGGGTTCGCCCACATCCTGTTGAATGGCTATGTTATGAATTTTTGGGCTCCCTGAACAGTGGGTTCGCCCACGTTCAAATGATGACCCGGCCCCTGGGGACAGTCGGGTTCGCCCACATCCTCTTGAATGGCTATGTTATGAATTTTTGGGCTCCCTGAACAGTGGGTTCGCCCACGTTCAAATGATGACCCGGCCCCTGGGGACAGTCGGGTTCGCCCACATCCTCTTGAATGGCTATGTTATGAATTTTTGGGCTCCCTGAACAGTGGGTTCACCCACGTTCAAATGATGACCCGGCCCCTGGGGACAGTCGGGTTCGCCCACATCCTCATGAATGGCTATGTTATGAATTTTTGGGCTCCCTGAACAGTTGGTACGCCCACGTTCAAATGATGACCCGGCCCCTGGGGACAGTCGGGTTCGCCCACATCCCCATGAATGGCTAAACCTTGTTTTGAGCCTGGTACTCTTTGAAAAAGCCTCGATTACATAGTTTGATTTACAATAATTATGAGTTTCTTGATGTTTTTTGTGTTTCATAACCTTTTTAACCAAGGGGAACAGCTCCAGAAGTTGACCGTCTATCTAGTGTTACAAGTCTGGGTCATGAACACCAGCGAGAGATAAACCGGCGTTCATCGTAACCCGGCTCGACTTCATGGTGAGCTGACAGTTGGCAGCACATGATCAGTTACAAGTTACAAATTGATGAACCAAGAAGAGAAAGATTTATCGACAAGGTGAACCGAAGAGTTCAAGGGTTTATTAGCATTGATGAAAACTGATTAAGGTGATTTTAAACATCCTGACCAGTTTAAGGTATTTTGGCTACATACAATTCAGGTATCACAGTTATTTGTTAAAGATATGCTTATTAGTTATACCAAGAGAACAAGTTAATCCGTCCAGTGGTAAAGCCACTAGGACATATTTTTGATGTTTTTTATGGACAGAGCAAGGAATCCGCATCAATCAACAAGTCAACGAATGAATACTTTATAAAGACCAAAAGTCGGATCACAAGTGCATTAAGTTTCAGCTAAACCTATTACAAGGCACAAAAGCCGAATAGTCGGAAGCATTGTTTACGGAATAACAATCATGATTACAGCAGTAACATTCAAGATTGTGCTTCTCCTTGCCGGGATGATTGGCCACCGTCTTGTTCCGGAACATCTTCCTCCTCGTGAAGCGGCGGGAAATCTGGTGCACGCCAATCAATCTTGGCCAAGGCACGGAAATATACTTCATCGTTGATCAGCTCAGCAGGATCAATATCAGGAGCAAAGGTGTGAGGACGAACCGGCGGAGTTAAGTTTGCAACATCGTAAACCGGTCGTTCCACCCGCTCGTTCTGCAGGTTGTATGCTGGATGATATCGAGACAAGTCGGATTCCACAGCAATCTTGCTAGCGAGGGGACGCATTTCCTTTGTCAAAGCGTACAGATCCTTCTCATCAAATGCTGAACCGTCCTCCTTGGTATCAGGAAATCCGGTTAACACTTCTGCCGGATCAATATCCGGGACCCAAGCTTAAGGGCCAGAAGAGCACCTCCTCGAGCAGCCGATTTTTTCACCTCTTCAAGACGAGTTGGCAGAATAGACAAACTATTTAACGTATTCTTGATGGTTGAAGGAGCCGGTTTACCAAAGGAAGTAGCACTGATAATCCTTTGCGCTCCAGAGTATAATTGTTCAACCAAGGTATAGCAGGCCTTCAGCTTCTTCAGTACATCATCCCCAAGATGGGAGACACGGCGTCCTACATACAACACATGAAAGTTAAAACCGGCGTAGATCACAGTTTGTAAAGATAAAAGACAAGAGTTCAGGTTATGCTTACCAAAGATAGCAGAGGTCATCAAATCAATTTGGCACTTTAACCCGGTCAATTCTTCAGTAACCGGGTTAAGTGCTCCTTCGGCATCCTGAACACGTTTTTCAAGATCCTTTTTCTGGACTTCAAAAGTAGTCCGTTCCTCATCAAAGAATTTCTTCAAATCTTCAGCAGTCTTTAAACTTACTTGAAGTTCTTTCTTCGCCTTTGAAGTGGCTGACTCAGTCTCTATAAGCCGGCTTCGAAGTTCACTGATTTCTACAGCGTTCCGGTTCAGCTCAGCCTATAGACAAAAGTTCAAAAGCAAGGTTAGAAATTACAAGTCTCAAGCACACAACCAAGTTGTCTACTTGACACTTGGGGGCTAATGGCAGTTGAAGTAATACAGCAAAGACAATTTGAAAATGCAAGTCTCAAGCACACAACCAAGTTGTATACTTGACACTTGGGGGCTAATGGCAGTTGAAGCAATGCATCAGAGACAATTTTGAAATTACAAGTATCAACTACATAACAAAGTTATCTACCTGATACTTGGGGGCTAATGTATGGATCAGCAGTTCAAAACTACAAAGTTCCGGATTACCTTCAATAAAGAAGGTAAACCGGAACTTGGGGGCTGTTATAAGATAAAGAGGTGTTGCAAAAGGCAAAGTCAGAAGAGGAAAACTTACTTCATATTTCTCTCTCATCAGATTTACTAGGCTGGCTTCATAATCCCGGCTGCTATGGAGCCGGTTCAGATATCCGGAATAGATGTCTTGAGCACTCATACTTGAGAGACTGGATATATCAGTGCTCCACTTCCCCTTCTCCTGAGTCATCTTCTCCGCTTTAGCTGTATGTTTTGCTAAAACGGTGGGTTCGGCTGGCGCAACATAAGCAGTACCAGTAACCACGACATCAGGGGAAGTGGGTGCATTGGGAGGAGAAACTTCAGTTTGAGCCGGATCAGGAGACGCCGGGTTAACTTGAGGAGAGTTAACCCGGGCCGGACTTGGTGGGTCTTGGACATTTTCAGCAGCAGGTGTTTCAAGAGCGGGTTCGTCAACCGGAGCAGCTAGAGTACCTTCAGGAGGAACGGCGGTAGACGGATCAATCGCCGGTTCATTAGTAGAAGGATCAGCAACAGGCTTTTTAGCCTTGGCTCTTTTGCTAGGTTTCGGTTTGCTGGAAAAACAAGCAAAAATAAGTTAGCATTATAAAGGAAAAGAGGATCATAAACCGGAAGAAGTAAAGAGAGTTACCCCGGGACGGTCTTCAAAGGAGGAAGCTGTGTAGCAGTTGATTCGCCAGAAGAAGATAGTGGAGTTTCCTGATAATCAGGATCAGTCGGTTTAAGTGGTTTTCGGATAAGACCGGCCTTGGGATGAAGAAGGGTCGGAGAGAGTATCACCTCAGCGCGGCGCTTTCGAACCGGAGTTAATGAGATTCCAGAGGATTCCACTGCCAAGCCGCTATGGCGAGTGGTCCGGCGCAAAGCTTCGTGCTGTTGCTTCTTCAAAGTAAAATTAGGATCCAACTTAGCATAAGGATGAGAAAATTGATACTTTCTAACAGTCCGACGGCTCTTTTGAGGAGGGGGTTCTGAATCAGAAGAAATAAGGGTTACCTCAATCTCCGCCGGGTTATCACCTTCGAGTGGATCCTGTGAAAGGGTATCATTAGATATGTTAACAAGTACATAAAAGCAAAACATAAACCGGAGTAAGACATACCTCGGAGTCCGGATCATCATCCTCAGAAGGAGAACCGGCGTCAACGGCTGCTTTCCTTTTCTTGTTTGCAGGGGTTTTCCGGCGAGCTTGCCTCACAGGTTTTTCCTGAGGTTTTCTCCTCCAGAAAGGATCATCAGCCTAAATGAAAAAAGCAAAGGCAAGTAAAAGACGGTTCAAAGAGGACGGTTTATAAAGTACAAGTTAAAGACAAACTCACTTCAGGCAGCTTATTCTTCTTGAAGTATGGGGCCAAGCCAACTTTAGTGCAGTCTGTTAAAGCAGGATTGACAATTTTCTTGGCTGACTCAATTACTTCCGATTCAGAAAGCTTCTCCTTAGAAAATCTCTGAGGATCATCCGATTTACCGGAGTAATTACACATCAACTCAGGGCGCCGGCTTAAGGGAAGGATGCTCCAAGACAACCAGCAGCGAAGGAAATCAGTACCAATCAGTCCATTGGCCATGAAAGCTCTCAGCTTGGAAAGTTGTGGTGAAAACTGGATCCGTTCAGCAGCACTTAACCGTTGTGGCAAGGGGTGATTTGCCGGGATACGAGTTTCACGATAACCCGGCAAAGGATTTTCACCTTCAGGAGATGTGTCTATACAGTAAAACCAGGACTTGTTCCAGTCCTTGGGGTGAGTGTGTAAAGAGGCGTGAGGAAAAACTGCATCCCTCCTTTTCTGAATGCTAATCCCCCCAAGCTCCTGGTGAGGCCCGCTGGTGAATTCCGTGCGCCGGTTTGCATGGAAGAAATCCCGGAATAAATCAACTGAAGGTTCTTCTTGCAGATATGCTTCAGAAAATACTTGGAAATCACAAATGTTGGAAACAGAATTTGGTCCGATGTCCTGCAGGTGCAGCTGGAAGGTAGCAAGAACATCCCGGAAAAATTTTGAACCGGGGGGAGAAAAGCCTCTGGAAATATGGTCCAGAAATACGATGACTTCTCCGGATCTGGGAGTAGGAGGACACTCGTTACCCGGAGCACGCCATTTTAGCTCGGCCCGAGGCCCTAAGGTGCCGATACTCGACAATTTGACTAAGTCTTCCTCAGTCACGACGGAACGGACCCAATCGCACGAAACGTACTGCTTAGCCATTTGAGCAAAAGTGCTGAAGAAGAGAAAGTACAGAGACGGATTATGAACATACAAATGATCCGGGACCTATACATATTGTATAATGGTGGAAACGAAGAACTAGCTGACAAGGTTAAACCGGCAAGCATAATACAAGTTATATCATTTCCGGTTTAAAATGGCAGTTGAAGAGGAATAATTTAAGTCATTGCATCAATCTATGTCATTTCCGGTTTATGACATGACAATTTAAACCGGAACATACTTAGCGGATTTATCGAAGAGAAAAACAGGTTTCCAACGCATTGCTAAGGAGGAATAGATCTGAGCTTACTGAGATGAAAGAAACGAAAATTACACGGGAAAATCTACAGAGGTCCAATTCGGAGCAGACGAGTGTACAGGATATGCATAAAAAATGAGACCTAAGGCAGGCAACTACAGAAATAAAATAGCAAGATCTAAAGGGTAAGGCGCAAAAGTTAAATCCGCGGAACTGGTGCTAAAGGTTCTAATGGCGGAGTTCTAATGGCGGAGTTCTAATGGCGGAGTTCTAAATGGCAGAAGTTCTAATGGCGGAACCGATAAAATTGTAGCATTATAAAGACAAGATCTAAAGGCTAGTAGTGAGCGGAAGGTTTATTGGCCAGGCTTAAAAGTTACGGATCCTACAGGAGGAACGAATCTACAAGAACAGAAGGAAAGCTTTGCTAGGAGCCCTAATGGCGGAAGGACTAGGAGGAGCACGGGCAGATGCAGATCGAAAACAAGGAAAGAAAAACATACCTGAAAAATGGAGGGCAGCAACGGAGTTTCTCTGGACAAATCAGGTTGATGCAGCGGCCTGAGAACTCTTGACCCGACGAGATGATGGCGGCGCTCCGAGCTCGGGCTCTAATGGAGTTCTTGTGGGTCAGGAAGCGGAAGGAGGAAGAAGACGCGAGAAGGAAGAATGAAAGAGGGCGGTATTATTTATAGGCAGAGAGACAGATGTGAAGCGACAGGTGCGATAATCGAGGGAGCAAAATCGGATAAAGATCCTTTAAACGCCTCGATCTTCGGGATAACCCTTAAAATACGCTACAGTACAGCTCGCAGCATTAAATGCGGAGATGATGTCATTGTCAGACTTTAAATGATTTCGGAGGATGACGTCAGAGCCGGTTTACAAAAGATGAAGACAGAAGAAAATTACAGGAGACGACGGAGACTGATATGAACAAGTTCAAATCATTCTGGGGCCTAATGTCAGGGATATGGTTAGTAGGTATAAACCGGATATTGTAAACCGGTTTAGTTATATCATACTTGGTTTTACTATTTTAGTAGGGATCACGGCCCATGAGATTATGAGGCCCATGTATAGAAATACGGTTTGTAAACCGCCAAAGAGATGTAACTTGAGAGATAAGAAAGAAAGGGGAGAGACCGAGGCGGACACGATTATGAGCCGGCCTCGGGACTCTGTAAACCGGACCAGGCGTCACCTCTATATAAAGGGACGACCCGGTACCGGTTCGAGGACAAGAAACAATCAATCCGTCGAGACGCAGGCAAGCGATTCCGCTCCCTGTAAACCGACGCCCAAGCAATACCAAACCAACTAGACGTAGGCTTTTACCTTCTCAAAGGGGCCGAACTAGTATAAAACCCTTTGTGTCCTTTGTGTGCCATGAACCCTTTCAAGCTAACCCGTGCGAAGGTTCCATCATCAAGTCCGCTAAACCGGACATCTGCCGTGTTAATTCCACGACAGTGGTGGAGTTGGGTGCCGGCGAGTCCCACGTCGACGGCGAGCTTATCTCCGGCGGACGGTGGCTCGGGTGTTCGTGGAGCTCGTCGGGGAAGGTTCCTGGAGATAAATTGGGATGTGGTTTAGGACCAGGTGGATGCCAGGGTACGACATTCAAGCTCACGGCGGCTGAGGAGCCCTCACCGGAGTGAACGGAGCTGGAGCCCGAGGCGGAGGCAGCTGGCCGGAGCCGGGGAAGAAAAGCCTTTCGGGGCTCTTCCAGATGTTGGGCGTGGTCTAGGGGAGTAGTGGAGGCGAGTGTGTTCGAGCACGAGCTCGGGGGTGCCTTTTATAGGTGGCTCGAGGTGGCTGCCACGAACGGATAAGTCCGGCGAGCTAATTGCGGCGCTGCAGTGGTCGGACGGCGGGGCTAGGGGCTTGAGTATCATCTATGATCTGTAGAAGCTCCATTCCCGCGCTTAACTTGGCAGCAGAAGTGGTGTTACGACCTGTCACTGACGGAACGGCCGTGTAGCATGTCGGCGGCAGAAACGGCGCTCTGCGCGTGCCAGGCCACGGCAACGGCGTGCCAAGCGTGCGCTGGCTGTGGAGGAGGACACGCGGGGCGCTGGGGTGGTCTGGGCGGCGCGAAACGGCACGGAGCTGCGGCGTTGCGTCTGTCAGCTGATACGTCCAAAACGTATCTATAATTTCTGCTTGCTCCATGCTTCTTTTGTGTGATATTGCTATGATATTTATGCACTTCCATACACTTTTGATAATATTTGAACTAACCTATTAACTCAGTGCACCACAGTGCCAGTTCCTGTTTTCTGCTGTTTTTCTATTTCAGGTTTCCCCCATATTAAAAGTGCTCCAAAAATTCCGGGAAAAATACAGGAAAAATCAGCGTACAGGAAGCTTCGAGAAAAACCAAAGCGGGGCCAGAGGGGAGCCAGGGGTGGCCCAGGCGGCCACCCGGCGCGGCCCCACCCCTGGCCGCGCCAGGGGGCGCCTGGGGCTCCCTCTCCGCCTCTGGTTGCCCCCCTTCGCATATATATTCCTCGCGTCCCGAAACCCTCGAGGACGGAACCCTTTTTCGCGATCTCGCCTCTGTTCCGCCGCCGCAACGCTTCCAAGATCGGGAGCATCAGGAGAACTCTTCCCGGCACCCTGCCGGAGGGGAGAACCACCACCGGGAGCTTCTCCACCACCATGGACGCTTCCTGGATGAGTTGTGAGTAGTCCACCTTGGACCATGGGTCCATGACCAGTAGCTATGTGATGTTCTCCTCCCCTCTTTGTTCTTCATGGTTTAGACCTCGTGAGCTGCCCTACATGATCGAGGCACATATGTAATATTTATGCTGTTGCTCTGCTGAGTTTGCCGGGATCCGATGGATTATGAGATTATGTTCAGATTGTGTTTGAGTAATATATTGGATTCACCACTTTTATATATTTGTTCTTAAGTAATTCTTGCATGTTCTCCGTTGCTGTTTATTGCTTTGGCCAAGTAGTAGGTAGTAACTCCAAGAGGGAGCGTTATGCTTGATTGTGGCTTCATGCCCCCTGATGACTAGCTTGAGTGACAGAAACATGAGTCTAGGGGATGTGCTGTTGCCACAAGGGGGAAAACAACGGTGCTTGTACTTGCGGGTGCAAGGATTGTTTACTTTATGCAAAGTTCTTTTAATGCAGTTGTCTGTTGCTTTGAGTTTACACTTTGAGTGGGATTCGCAACTTAATACCAGCGAGATGCTCTGGATAGATATCTCAAGGTGGATGATTAGTAGTAGATGCAGATGGATTTTGGTCTACTTTCCTTGGCGTACCGCCCAAGCTTTTGAGCCTCTACCTTTCTTTGCAGCATAGTTAGCATTGGTTTGCGCACATAATCCTGTCAATTGCCCAGCTATAATTTGTTTACCTCGCTTAGCTGTTTTATCGTCTTTTGGGAGAGAGACATCACTAGTGAACATCATGGGACCCCGGTCCATATTACCACCATTGATCACACCTTGTATTTACTTCCTGTTTCTATTTCCTAGTTGCAGTCATAGCTATCATTATTATCTCTTGTGTTTGATCCTTTGTAAACAACAAGGCCGGAGGGATTGACAACCTCTCTGTACTCGTTGGGAGCAAAGTTATCTGTATCTGTGTGCAGGTCCTGTCAACCGCTAAGTTTCTGGCGCCGTTGACACCTACTTGTCGACCCTCGGAGTCTCACGGGATTCGATCCTTGGTATCTTTGCCAAGGGAAATTTGCTGCTACGCTACATCTCAAACCTTCCACTTGGGGTAACCAACGAGGGGCGAGAAGCCATCAAGCAAAGTTTCTGGCACCGTCGCCGGGGACTCCACTCTTCAAGATAGGGGAGTTGCACGCTATCTTTTATCTTTGCTTTTTAGTCTTGTTAGTTTACCTTTCAGTTTTTGCTTTAGTGTCCCTTACCAAAAATCACAAAAATAGTTATCTTGCTTTTAGTTGACATTATGTCTGGTCCTTTTGCCTTTGGTGAGGCAGAAGTACTCACCTTTAAACAAAGAGGTGGTGAAAGTCTAAAAGATGCTTGGTATAGAATTAATGATTCTCAAAAAAGAGCCACCAAGAAGCAATCTACTACTATCCTGCTTAGAAATTTTTATGTTGGAATTACTTCTTGGAATAGGTTTATTCTAGATTCTGCTATCAATGGAAATTTCCTAGAAGCCCCAGTTTGGGAATCTCTTAGTATTATGGAAAATCTTGTTGGAAATCCCCCTGTTGTTAGCACTCAAGAGGACATTACCCTAGCTCACATTATAAAAAAACTTGAAAAGATAGAGCTAGAGATGCCAAGCATTAATAAGATAAATGAGTTGGACCGTAAGGTCCATGGGAATTTGAATAGGCTTGATGGCTCCATGCATAAAATTCTCAAAACTTTGGAGACCATCAAATCCCATGACTTGGATTCTTCTAGGATAGACAAGATTGAGGAAATCTTTGACACTTTAGGAACTACTTTCTCCTCAATCAAAGCCAAAAATGTAGAAAGTCTGGCAAAGAAGGAACCTAAATTCGTTTACGTTCCAAAGGCTCCTCGTTCCAAAAGTAATACATCTATTGCCAAGGGGGTTGAAACTGTGAAGACTTTGGAAGAAATACCTCTCTTTGATAAATTTATAAATGAATCTTCCATTGACTTTCCACCTTTTGGTTTTCTCCCTAGAAGTATCTTTATTAGGCCTTTATTTGAAAGTCCTCTTAAGACTAGTTGTACTATTGAAGAGCTTTTTGACGATCTTGATGATGGTTCAATTGATACAACTTGATCTTTTTGCATCATGCCTAGCTTAAAGGCATAAAAGAAAGCGCTTTTGGGAGGCAACCCACAACGAATAAGGTTTTATTTTGCTTTTGTTGTGTCTTGATGTTTGTTACTACAGTAGCATCATCATTGTATCTTTTCTTTTCAGCTTTGTGCCAAGTTTAGCCTCTGATTGCAAGAAAGTTCAAAAGTTGTGACGTGCTGTCCAGAAAACAAATTCTATCCTTGGACAGAAAAATTCATATAAAATCACCAGATCATCTATTTGATCTGAATTGTTTTGACAGTGTGCTCTATACAATTGGATTTCGAGCGTCTGTTCTGAGTTTTTTGATTTGAGTTGCAGAAGTGCCCCGAAAAAATTATTTACTACCCGCTGGTCTGTTTTTCACAGATTCTGTCCTGTTTTGCCTTTTCTTCGTTTTGCAAACCTTGAGCTTGTTTTTTTTCTTTGCAAAAACCTTTTGGCAATCTTGAGAAACAGTAGCTCTTCAAGATTATCCTTATTTCCAGTAGGGAAAAATTATTTTATTGTGGGTACTAACCTCGCTAATCAGATTATGATGAGTTATGTATGAAGGGAGTTTTCAAGTGTGCGAGGGAAGATGATAAAAGAAGATTCAGGAGGGTCAAACGCTCAAGCTTGGGGATGCCCCCGTGCACCCCCAAGAAATATTCAAGAAGACTCAAGCGTCTAAGCTTGGGGATGCCCCCATGCATCCCCTTCTCCATCAACAATTATCAGTTCGTCTTTCGTTCCACTATATTTTAATCACTTCATGCGTTATGTGCTATGCTTGGAGCGTCTTGCTCTTAGTTTCCTTTTTAGTTTTCTTTAGCTTTGCTTGCTGTTCATAACAAGTTAGAACCCAGCTTTCTTTGTGTGGGATAGAAACACGCTCCACTTCAACCTAGAACACAACATAGGATTTTCATGCTTATCTTTGCTGTGTGTGTTCTTTGTCTTTCCATAGCTGCTATCATGTTTAGCTCTTAGTTTTCATGCTTTTCTTTTTAAAGAGCTTTTGTTTAGTTGGTTGCTGAACTCTCTTGAGTTTTCATGTTTATCTTGTTAAGAGAGTTTGCCTGTTGCACTGAGTTGTGTGTCTTAACTTAAAGTATGTAATTGAGGTTGCTATTTAATTTTAGTAGTAACTTGCAATAGTTTTGAGGTATTGCCATGAGTAATGTCTGAACTTTTGGTGTCAAGAGCTTTAGCCTATTAGTGATAAATGTCGTATTTTGGGCAATCTGTGTTTATTTTCGAAAACCTACAAAATAGTTGAGAACTTTAGCTACTAGATGGATCACTAATCTTTGGAGGGATCGAATATTAGAGTACACTCACGTACCATGAGTCGAGGATGCGCAAGGATAACCAAACCCCCATACACTCCTCCTCGGGGTACTTGTCTCTTTGTGAACCTCCTAATTAGATTGAGAGTTACCGATAATAAGTGCATGAGTTCTTCGGACTAATGTGAGTATTCGAAAGTTGACACTTCCACCTAACCATATTTTTCTAGCCTCTTCGGTACCGTGCATTGCCCTTTCTCACCTCGAGAGTTGGCGCATACTTCGCCGGTGCATCCAAATCCTTGGCACGATACGCTCTGTCATCATAAGCCTCATTATATCCTTCCTCAAAACAGCCACCATACCTACCTATCAAGGCATTTCCATAGCCTTTCCGAGATACATTGCCATGCAACATCCATATTCTCATGACTTGATCTTCATGTCATACATGCTTTTTGCTTGATCGATGAGCCGCATGCTAGTTGGGCCTTGCCCTAATCATTGCTACATGACGCGCTAGTATCATTGCATATCCTGCTACACCGGCAGAGGCATACATTTGCATACATCATGATAGTTTCATTTTCTTTATGTTGAGTACTTTTGTAAAGTGTGAAAGATCTTCTATACTTCTTGTAATATATAGAGTGTTGCCCCTAAAGTGAGGAAAAGATCCCAAAGAGGACAAAATCAAAAGATCCCAAAGAGGACAAAATCAAAAGATCCCAAAGAGGACAAATGAGAGTTAAATAGAAAGAGCCATGGAGGCCACAAAAAAATAAAAAAAAATAGAAAAAAGAGAAAAAGAAATAAAAAGAGAGAAGGGGGCACACTACTATTCCTTTTGAGAGATCCACACTCGTACTCCATCTTATACCTTGTACTCCATAGAGATTATCATTTATGCATATAGCTATGTGGGGACCTTCACACTATAGAACTTGGCTTGTATATTCCAATGATGAGCCTCCTCAAAAGAGCTCTAGGTCTTCTTGAGCAAGCAAGTTGGATGCACCCCCACTAATTCCATTGGAGAGCTTACCTTAGCTCATATGTGCATCCGTTGCATGGCAATCCCTACTCGTCACATCATATCTATCATTTGGCTTTCTCTCTCCCATGATTGTCCTCATTGATGTCAGCCTTTCACACCTTTTTTGTCTTCCCCCTTCATCATTTTTCTCTCTTTGCCATCCTAAGTGTCGACTTTCTTGCTTACGCTCATCCATTGCATGAGTGCTCAAAATATCGAAAGGGAGTGGATCATTTTGACTTGTACCTGGCTAGTGGTCTGGGGATGAGTCAAGATAAGATTCCAAAGAAGACCAAGTGTGAAACTTTAATAGATTTAGTTCTCAACAATACAAAAACTATGTTTTACCCTCTCGTATATCCCTATCCCCTTTCTTGCACGCAAACACCATTTGGAGACATTCGAGTCACGGACAGCGAGAGCTCTTACACCTTTATGTTCTTATGTTGCTTGTTACAATGCTAATATAGACTCTTGCTTGTTATGAATTGAATTGAATTACATGCCTTGATTGCTTTACTTAAAAGTTCTTATATGGTTGGTAGCATGTCACCACAGAAATTATGCTTGTTACCATTTACCTACTCGAGGACGAGCAGGAATTAAGCTTGGGGATGTTGATACGTCCAAAACGTATCTATAATTTCTGCTTGCTCCATGCTTCTTTTGTGTGATATTGCTATGATATTTATGCACTTCCATACACTTTTGATCATATTTGGACTAACCTATTAACTCAGTGCACCACAGTGCCAGTTCCTGTTTTATGCTGTTTTTCTATTTCAGGTTTCCCCCATATTAAAAGTGCTCCAAAAATTCCGGGAAAAATCAGCGTACAGGAAGCTTCGAGAAAAACCAAAGCGGGGCCAGAGGGGAGCCAAGGGTGGCCCAGGCGGCCACCCAGCGCGGACCCACCCCTGGCCGCGCCAGGGGGGCGCCTGGGGCCCCCTTGAAGGAAATATGCCCTAGAGGCAATAATAAAGTTGTTATTTTATATTTCCTTACATCATGATAAATGTTTATTATTCATGCTAGAATTGTATTAACCGGAAACTTAATACATGTGTGAATACATAGACAAAACAGAGTGTCCCTAGTATGCCTCTACTAGACTGGCTCATTGATCAAAGATGGTTATGTTTCCTAACCATAGACATGAGTTGTCATTTGATCAATGGGATCACATCATTAGGAGAATGATGTGATGGACAAGACCCATCCGTTAGCTTAGCAACTTGATCCTTTAGTTTTATTGCTATTGCTTTCTTCATGACTTATACATGTTCCTATGACTATGAGATTATGCAACTCCCGAATACCGGAGGAACACTTTGTGTGCTACCAAACGTCACAACGTAACTGGGTGATTATAAAGGTACTCTACAGGTGTCTCCAAAGGTACTTGTTGGGTTGGCGTATTTCGAGATTAGGATTTGTCACTCCGATTGTCGGAGAGGTATCTGTGGGCCCTCTCGGTAATGCACATCGTAATAAGCCTTGCAAGCAAACGACTAATGAGTTAGTCAGGAGATGGTGTATTACGGAACGAGTAAAGAGACTTGCCAGTAACGAGATTGAACTAGGTATGATGATACCGACGATCGAATCTCGGGCAAGTAACATATCGATGACAAAGGGAACAACGTATATTGTTATGCGGTTCGACCGATAAAGATCTTCGTAGAATATGTAGGAGCCAATATGGGCATCCAGGTTCCGCTATTGGTTATTGACCGGAGAGATGTCTCGGTCATGTCTACATAGTTCTCAAACCCGTAGGGTCCGCACGCTTAAACGTTCGTTGACGATATAGTATTTAATGAGTTATGTATGTTGGTGACCGAATGTTATTCGGAGTCCCGGATGTGATCACGGACATGACGAGGAACTCTGGAATGGTCCAGAGATAAAGATTAATATATGGGATAATAGTGTTTGACCTCCGGAAGGGTTCCGGAATTCATCGGAAGGGGTTTCGGATGTTTCCCGAAGTGTTTGGGTACGAGAACACTTTATTTGGGCCAAAGGGGAAAGCCCACGAGGCTTTAGGAAAGTGCAAAAGGAAGTTTTGCGGAGACCAGAGGCTAGACGCCAGGAACCCTGGCGTCTAGGGGGTAGACGCCGGGAACCCTGGCGTCTAGCCCTGGAGTCCGAGTGGGACTCTTTCCTTTCGGGCAAAACCGAATTTGAGGAGGCTTTTGCTCCAAGTTTCGACCCCAGGGCTCAACATATAAATAGAGGGGTAGGGCTAGCACCCAAGATAGATCAAGATACACCAAGCCGTGTGCCGGCTACCCCGACCCTCTAGTTTATCCTCCGTCTAGTCTCTGTAGTGCTTGGCGAAGCCCTGCAGAGATTGTTCTTCATCAACAATCGTCACCACGCCGTCGTGCTGCCGGAACTCATCTACTACTTCGCCCGTCTTGCTGGATCAAGAAGGCGAGGACGTTATCGAGCTGAACGTGTGCTGAACGCGGAGGTGCCGTACATTCGGTACTAGATCGGGACGGATCGTGAAGGTGCACGACTACATCAACCGCGTTGATAAACGCTTCCGCTTTTGGTCTACGAGGGTACGTAGACGCACTCTCCCCTCTCGTTGCTATGCATCTAGTAGATATATCTTGCGTGATCGTAGGAAAATTTTGAAAATACTACGTTCCCCAACAGTGGCATCAGAGCCTGGTCTATGCGTAGATGATATGCACGAGTAGAACACAAGTGAGTTGTGGACGATACTAGTCATACTGCTTACCAGCATGTCATACTTTGCTTCGGCGGTATTGTGAGATGAAGCGGCCCGGACCGACATTACGCGTACGCTTACGCGAGACTGGTTTCACCGTTATGAGCACTCATTGCTTAAAGGTGACTGGCGGGTGTCTGTCTCTCTCACTTTAGCTGAATCGCGTGTGCCTACGCCCGGTCCTTGTGAAGGTTAAAACAACACATACTTGACGAAACATCGTTGTGGTTTTGTATGCGTAGGTAAGAACGGTTCTTGCTAAGCCCGTAGCAGCCACGTAAAACTTGCAACAGCAAAGTAGAGGACGTCTAACTTGTTTTTGCAGGGCATGTTGTGATGTGATATGGTCAAGACATGATGAGTTATACGGTTTTGTATGAGATGATCATGTTTTGTAATGTTATCGGCAACTGGCAGGAGCCATATGGTTGTCGCTTTATTGTATGAAATGCAATCGCCATGTAATTGCTTTACTTTATCACTAAGCGGTAGCGATAGTCGTAGAAGCAATAGTTGGCGAGACGACAACGATGCTACGATGGAGATCAAGGTGTCGCGCCAGTGACGAAGGTGATCATGACGGTGCTTTGGAGATGGAGATCAAAAGCACAAGATGACGATGGCCATATCATGTCACATATTTTGATTGCATGTGATGTTTATCTTATTATGCTTCTTATTTTGCTTAGAACGACGGTAGCATTATAAGATGATCCCTTACTAAATTTCAAGGTATAAGTGTTCTCCCTGAGTATGCACCGTTGCGAAAGTTCGTCGTGTCGAGACACCACGTGATGATCGGGTGTGATAAGCTCTACGTTCAAATACAATGGGTGTAAGCCAGTTTTGCACACGCAGAATACTCGGGTTAAACTTGACGAGCCTAGCATATGCAGATATGGCCTCGGAACACTGGAGACCGAAAGGTCGAGCGTGAATCATATAGTAGATATGATCAACATAAGATGTTCACTATTGATACTACTCCATCTCACGTGATGATTGGACATGGTTTAGTTGATTTGGATCACGTGATCATTTAGATGACCAGAGGGATGTCTATCTAAGTGGGAGTTCTTTAATTAATATGATTAAATTGAACTTTAATTTATCATGAACTTAGTCCTGGTAGTATTAGCATATCTATGTTGTAGATCAATAGCTCGCGATGTTGCTCCCCGTTTATTTTATATGTTCCTAGAGAAAACTAAGTTGAAAGATGTTAGTAGGATGCGGAATTGTTCCGTGATCTGAGGATTATCCTCATTGCTGCATAGAAGAATTATGTCCTTGATGCACCGCTAGGTGACAAACCTATTGCAGGAGCAGATGCAGACGTTATGAACATTTTGACAAAAGCTCGGTATGATGACTACTTGATAGTTTAAGTGCACCATGCTTTACAGCTTAGAACCGGGACTTCAAAAACGTTTTGAACGCCACGGAGCATATAAGATGTTCCAAGAGTTGAAATTAGTATTTCATACTCATGCCCGTGTCGAGAGGTATGAGACCTCTGACAATACTTTGCCTACAAGATGGAAGAGAATAGCTCAACCAGTGAGCATGTGCTCAGATTGTCTGGGTACTGCAATTGCTTGAATCAAGTGGGAGTTAATCTTCCAGATAAGATAGTAATTGACAAAGTTCTCTAGTCACTATCACCAAGTTAGTAGAACTTCGTGATGAACTATAATATGCAAGGGATGACGAAAGTAATTCCCGAGCTCTTCGCGATGCTGAAATCGGGGAAGGTAGAAATCAAGAAAGAGCATCAAGTGTTGATGGTTAACAAGACCACTTGTTTCAAGTAAAGGGCAAAGGGATAGAAGGGGAACTTCAAGAAGAATGACAAGCAAGTTATCACTCCCATGAAGAAACCCAGAGCTAAACTCAAGCCTGAAACTAAGTGCTTCTACTGCAAAGGAAATGGTCACTAGAGTGGAACTGCCCTAGATACTTGGCGGATAAGAAGGATGGCAAAGTGAACAAAGGTATATTTGATATACAGATTATTGATGTGTATTTTACTAGTGTTCATAGCAAACCCTCGATATTTGATACTGGTTTAGTTGCTAAAAAGTAGTAACTCGAAATGGGAGTTGCATAATGAACAGAAACTAGTTAAAGGATGAAGTGACGATGTGTATTGGAAGTAGTTCCAAGATTGATATGGTCATCATCGCACACTCCCTATACTTTCGGGATTAGTGTTGAACCTAAATAAGTGTTATTTGGTGTTTGTGTTGAACATGAATATGATTTGATCATGTTTATTGCAATACGGTTATTCATGTAAGTTAGAGAATAATTGTTGTTCTGTTTACATGAATAAAACCTTCTATGGTCATACACCCAATGAAAATGGTTTGTTGGATCTCGATCATGTGATACACATATTCATAATATTGAAGCCAAAAGATGCAAGGTTAATAATGATAGTGCAACTTATTTGTGGCACTGCCGTTTAGGTCATATTGGTGTAAAGCGCATGAAGAAACTCCATAGTGATGGACTTTTGGAATCACTTGATTATGAATCACTTGGTGCTTGCGAACCATGCCTCATGGGCAAGATGACTAAAACTCCATTCTCCGGAACTGTGGAGCGAGCTACAGAGTTGTTGGAAATCATACATACTGATGTATGCGGACCAATAAGTGTTGAAACTCGCAGCGGGTATCGTTATTTTCTGACCTTCACTGATGATTTGAGCAGATATGGGTATATCTACTTAATGAAGCACAAGTCTGAAACATTTGAAAAGTTCAAACAATTTCAGAGTGAAGTGGAGAATCATCGTAACAGAAAATAAGAGTTTCTACGATATGATTGTAGAGGTAAAATATTTGAGTTAGCGAGTTTAGCCTTCAGTAAAAACAATGTGAAATAGTTTCACTACTCACGCCACCTGGAACACCATAGTGTAATGGTGTGTCCGAACGTCATAACCGTACTTTATTAGATATGGTGCGATCCATGATGTCTCTTACCGATCTACCACTATCACTTTTGGGGTTATGCATTAGAGACAGCTACATTCACGTTAAATAGGGCACCATCAAAATCCGTGGAGATGACACCATATGAACTGTGGTTTGATGAGAAACCTAAGCTGTCATTTCTTTAAGTTTGGGACTATGATGCTTATGTGAAAAAGTTTCAACATGATAAGCTCGAACCCAAATCGGAGAAGTAAATCTTCATAGGATACCCAAAAGAAACTATTGGGTACACCTTCTATCACAGATCCGAAGGCAAGGTCTTTGTTGCTAAGAGTGGATCCTTTCTAGAGAAGGAGTTTCTCTCGAAAGAAGTGAGTGGGAGGAAAGTAGAACTTGATGAGGTAATTGTACCTTCTCCCGGATTGGAAAGAAGTACATCACAGAAAATTGTTCCTGTGATTCCTACACCAATCAGTGAGGAAGTTAATGATGATGATCATGAAACTTCGGATCAAATTTCTGCTGAACGTCGTAGATCAACCAGAGTACGTTCCGTACCAGAGTGGTACGGAAACCCAGTTCTGGAAATCATGTTACTAAACCATGACGAACCTACGAACTATGAGGAAGCGATGATGAGCCCAGATTCCGCAAAATGGCTTGAGGCCATGAAATCTGAGATGGGATCCATGTATGAGTACACAGTGTGGACTTTGGTTGACTTGCCCGATGATCGACAAGCCATCGAAAATAAATGGATCTTCAAGAGGAAGACCGACGCTGACGGTAATGTTACTGTTTAGAAAGCTCGACTTGTTGCGAAAGGTTTTCGACAAGTTCAAGGAGTTGACTACGATGAGACTTTCTCACCCGTAGCGATGCTTAAGTCTGTCCGAATCATGTTAGCAATTGCCACATTTTATGAAATCTGGCAAATGGATAACGAAACTGCGTTCTTTAATGGATTTATTAAAGAAGAGTTGTATATGATGCAACCAGAAGGTTTTGTCAATCCTAAAGGTGCTAGCAAATTGTGCAAGCTCCAACGATCCATCTATGGACTGGTGCAAGCATCTCGGAGATGGAATATACGCTTTGATAAGTTGATCAAAGCATATAGTTTTATACAGACTTGCGGTGAAGCCTGTATTTACAAGAAAGTGAGTGGTAGAACTACAACCTTTCTGATGAGTATATGTGAATGACATATTGTCGATCGGAAATGATGTAGAATTTTCTGGAAAGCATAAATGAGTGTTTGAAAGGAGTTTTTCAAAGAAAGACCTCGGTGAAGCTGCTTACATATTGGGCATCAAGATCTATAGAGATAGATCAAGACGCTTGATAAGAGTTTCGATGAGTACATACCTTGATAAGATTTTGAAGTAGTTCAAAATGGATCAGTCAAAGAAGGAGTTCTTGCCTGACTTGTAAGGGTGTGAAGTTGAGTAAGACTCAAAGCCAGACCACGGCAGAAAAATATAGAGAGAATGAAAGTCATTCCCTATGCCTCAGCCATAGGTTCTATAAAGTATGCCATGCTGTGTACCAAACATGTTGTGTACCTTGCCATGAGTTTGACAGGGAGGTACAATAGTGATCCAGGAGTAGATCACTGTACAGCGGTCAAAATTATCCTTAGTAAGTCGATGACTAAGGAAATGTTTCTCGATTATGGAGGTGATAAAGAGTTCGTCGTAAAGGGTTACGTCGATGCAAGCTTTGACACTAAATCCAGATGTCTCTAAGTATCAATCTGGATTCGTATTGAAAGTGGGAGCAATTAGCTAGAGTAGCTCCATGCAGAGCATTGTAGACATAGAAATTTGCGAAATACATACGGATCTGAATGTGGCAGACCCGTTGACTAAACTTCTCTCACAAGCAAAACATGATCACACCTTAGTACTCTTTGGGTGTTAATCACATAGCGATGTGAACTAGATTATTGACTCTAGTAAACTCTTTGGGTGTTGGTCACATGGCGATGTGAACTATGGGTGTATCACATGACGATGTGAGCTATCTGTGTTAGATCACATGGCGATGTGAACTAGATTATTGACTCTAGTGCAAGTGGGAGACTGAAGGAAATATGCCCTAGAGGCAATAATAAAGTTGTTATTTTATATTTCCTTACATCATGATAAATGTTTATTATTCATGCTAGAATTGTATTAACCGGAAACTTAATACATGTGTGAATACATAGACAAAACAGAGTGTCCCTAGTATGCCTCTACTAGACTGGCTCATTGATCAAAGATGGTTATGTTTCCTAACCATAGACATGAGTTGTCATTTGATCAATGGGATCACATCATTAGGAGAATGATGTGATGGACAAGACCCATCCGTTAGCTTAGCAACTTGATCCTTTAGTTTTATTGCTATTGCTTTCTTCATGACTTATACATGTTCCTATGACTATGAGATTATGCAACTCCCGAATACCGGAGGAACACTTTGTGTGCTACCAAACGTCACAACGTAACTGGGTGATTATAAAGGTACTCTACAGGTGTCTCCGAAGGTACTTGTTGGGTTGGCGTATTTCGAGATTAGGATTTGTCACTCCGATTGTCGGAGAGGTATCTCTAGGCCCTCTCGGTAATGCACATCGTAATAAGCCTTGCAAGCAAACGACTAATGACTTAGTCAGGAGATGGTGTATTACGGAACAAGTAAAGAGACTTGCCGGTTACGAGATTGAACTAGGTATGATGATACCGACGATCTAATCTCGGGCAAGTAACATATTGATGACAAAGGGAACAATGTATGTTGTTATGCGGTTCGATCGATAAAGATCTTCGTAGAATATGTAGGAGCCAATATGGGCATCCGGGTTCCACTATTGGTTATTGACCGGAGAGATGTCTCGGTCATGTCTACATAGTTCTCGAACCCGTAGGGTCCGCACGCTTAAACGTTCGTTGACGATATAGTATTTAATGCGTTATGTATGTTGGTGACCGAATGTTATTCGGAGTCCCGGATGTGATCACGGACATGACGAGGAACTCTGGAATGGTCCGGAGATAAAGATTAATATATGGGATAATAGTGTTTGACCTCCGGAAGGGTTCCGGAATTCACCGGAAGGGGTTCCGGATGTTTCCCGAAGTGTTTGGGTACGAGAACACTTTATTTGGGCCAAAGGGGAAAGCCCACGAGGCTTTAGGAAAGTGCAAAAGGAAGTTTTGCGGAGACCAGAGGTTAGACGCCAGGAACCCTGGCGTCTAGGGGGTAGACGCCGGGAACCCTGGCGTCTAGCCCTGGAGTCCGAGTGGGACTCTTTCCTTTCGGGCAAAACCGACTTTGAGGAGGCTTTTGTTCCAAGTTTCGACCCCAGGGCTCAACATATAAATAGAGGGGTAGGGCTAGCACCCAAGATAGATCAAGATACACCAAGCCGTGTGCCGGCTACCCCGACCCTCTAGTTTATCCTTCGTCTAGTCTCTGTAGTGCTTGGCGAAGCCCTGCAGAGATTGTTCTTCATCAACAACCGTCACCACGCCATCGTGCTGCCGGAACTCATCTACTACTTCGCCCGTCTAGCTCGATCAAGAAGGCGAGGACGTCATCAAGCTGAACGTGTGCTGAACGCGGAGGTGCCGTACGTTCGGTACTAGATCGATACGGATCGTGAAGGTGCACGACTACATCAACCGCGTTGATAAACGCTTCCGCTTTCGGTCTACGAGGGTACGTAGACACACTCTCCCCTCTCGTTGCTATGCATCTAGTAGATAGATCTTGCGTGATCGTAGGAAAATTTTGAAAATACTACGTTCCCCAACACCCCTCTCCGCCTCTGGTTGCCCCCCTTCGCATATATATTCCTCGCGTCCCGAAACCCTCGAGGACGGAACCCTTTTTCGCGATCTCGCCTCTGTTCCGCCGCCGCAACGCTTCCAAGATCGGGAGCATCAGGAGAACTCTTCCCGGCACCCTGCCGGAGGGGAGAACCACCACCGGGAGCTTCTCCACCACCATGGATGCTTCCCGGATGAGTTGTGAGTAGTCCACCTTGGACCATGGGTCCATGACCAGTAGCTATGTGATGTTCTCCTCCCCTCTTTGTTCTTCATGGTTTAGACCTCGTGAGCTGCCCTACATGATCGAGGCACATATGTAATCTTTATGCTGTTGCTCTGCTGAGTTTGCTGGGATCCGATGGATTATAAGATTATGTTCAGATTGTGTTTGAGTAATATATTTGATTCACCTCTTTTATATATTTGTTCTTAAGTAATTCTTGCATGTTCTCCGTTGCTGTTTATTGCTTTGGCCAAGTAGTAGGTAGTAACTCCAAGAGGGAGCGTTATGCTTGATTGTGGGTTCATGCCCCCTGATGACTAGCTTGAGTGACAGAAACATGAGTCTAGGGGATGTGTTGTTGCCACAAGGGGGAAAACAATGGTGCTTGTACTTGCGGGTGCAAGGATTGTTTACTTTATGCAAAGTTCTTTTAATGCAGTTGTCTGTTGCTTTGAGTTTACACTTTGGGTGGGATTCGCAACTTAATACCAGCGAGATGTTCTGGATAGATATCTCAAGGTGGATGATTAGTAGTAGATGCAGATGGATTTCGGTCTACTTGCCTTGGTGTACCGCCAATGCTTTTGAGCCTCTACATTTCTTTGCAGCATAGTTAGCATTGGTTTGCGCACATAATCCTGTCAATTGCCCAGCCGTAATTTGTTTACTTCGCTTAGCTGTTTTATCGTCTTTTGGGAGAGAGACATCACTAGTGAACATCATGGGACCCCGATCCATATTACCACCACTGATCACACCTTCTATTTACTTCCTGTTTCTATTTCCTTGTAGCAGTCATAGCTATCATTATTATCTCTTGTGTTTGATCCTTTGTAAACAACAAGGCCGGAGGGATTGACAACCTCTCTGTACTCATTGGGAGCAAAGTTATCTGTATCTGTGTGCAGGTCCTATCAACCGCTAAGTTTCTGGCGCCGTTGACACCTACTTGTCGACCCTCGGAGTCTCACGGGATTCGATCCTTGGTATCTTTGCCAAGGGAAATTTGTTGCTACGCTACATCTCAAACCTTCCACTTGGGGTAACCAACGAGGGGCGAGAAGCCATCATCAGCCGCCACGGGCGGCCCTGTGGCCGTGGCAGCCGCCGGCGCGGTCGGGCCAGGGCGCCACCGACGCCCAGAAGCTGCCAATTGACCGTGCGGTGTGCGGATAAGAAGAAGCTGCAGTGCAGCGTCGAGCCAAGGGAGATACAGACGCGTTTTGTCGCCGCGCCTGACGATTGTCGAAACTGACGAAGTGTTAACTGTCGACAATTTTAGTTAACAGCTAACAGTTCAGGGTAGGCTAGGTGTTTGATGAATTGATTCTGGTATTTATGCAATGTCTCTGGAGCTGATTTTTGGTGGAGTGGTCTCTTGTTGTATCTAGAGGCTGCATGATTTTTCACAGAATTTTTGGAAGAAGATAAATATGAATTTCACCAAATTTTGCAAATCTGGTCCAAACTTGCAGCAGCTGAAATTTGAAAAATTTGAACTGTGGACTAGTGAAACAAGATGGATCTAGGTTGTGGGTATTAAGGACTATCTAGGAGAGTTGGTTTGGAGTCAAATAGGTAGATGAAAAAGGTGGTTCCTTTGTAAATCACCAAGGTCCACTATAAAAGACAGAATTTGTTTTGAAGTGAAATAAATAGGAGAAAAAATCCCAATGAGGTTCAAACTTGCTGGAATTGAAGAAATGCTTGTCCCATGATGTGAAGAGAGTCTTGGAGAGGATTGCTCATGTTGGGATCATGGCAAGATGAAGGTTGGAGGGGAGATAGGTCAAGGCCAAACTTGAGAATTTAAAAACAAGAAGAGGTGAACTCAAACAACTCCATTTGAAGCTCAACTTGAGCTTGAGCCAAACACAAGAGGAGAACTTCAAGGCTAAAAACCAAGCTTGAGAAGACAAACAAACTTTGGCAAAAAAAAAGGGATTTTAGAAGGGCAAAAGAAAAGATCAAACAATCCCTTTTCAAAAAGGCCAAAAGTTTGCAAGAAAAAACAAATCAAAAATTTGGGGTGTTACAGATTGGGGGTGGCTACAGTGCGGGTGTGCACTGTAGCGCGCTCTGGAGTACGCCAATTGCATGCCAGGGCATGTCTTTGGCTTGCTGGGCGCAGCCACTTTGTCTGGGGGTCAGATGAGGAGTAAACAAGGGGGTTGGTGGCCTTGGATGCCCTGGGGAGCCAGTAGGAGAGGAGAGAGGCAGAAGAAGAGGGGTAGAAGGGCTATCCAGGGAGGTCAAATGAGGGTTTTCACCCCTCAATCATTGAGCTCTGGTCATGGGAGAGTTATTGGGGGTAGGAGAGGACTAGGAGGAGCTGTGGTAAAAAGTTGGGCTCAAGGAGAATAGTGTAAGTGGTCAAAATGGTGATTTTAGAGAAGTGACAGAAGGTGTTTGATGCAAATTTGGGCAAGCAAATTAACTCCACTTGACATGAGACTTAATAGGATCAAATGGCATATAGAAATAGGGTATTCCACCAAGTTTGAGCTCATTTGAAGAAACTTGCCAATGTAACTTTGGTAAACCCTAGAAATCAATAGAAATGGAATTTCCAAGATTAAGTTAAGCAAATCATCTCTCCATGATGCACCACTTGGTGTAGTGTCATCATTTGGGGTTGTGAGCATGTCGACAAAATTTGAGGCCCCAAGTAAAAAGTTGGCAATGTAGAGTTGTTCAAATTTAGATCTGGCCAGAAAGGGTTTTGGGGCACTTAGATCAAATTATCCTTCTCCAAAACTTGTGCCATTTGGCATAGATGCATATTTACATCATTTGAGCATGTGCACCAAGTTTGAAAGCATTTGGACAAGTTTGGCAATGTAAAGTTGCTCAAACTTCAAAATGGACAGAAATGGTTTTGAGGGGATTTGATGATGATTTCTTGATCTTCAAGGCATGAGGTTTTGTAAGATCATCAAATATGTCATATTTGACATGATAGAATTTCGCTGGAATTTTTGGAGAATATTTCCGTTGTAAATATTTCAAAAGCTTGAAATATCCAGAAAGGGTTGTGGAAGGATTTGCCCAATATTTTGAACATGACCATGTGTTGAAACTCCTATATATGGACAATATATGTCCTAGGAGTCTCTCTGAATTTTGGCAAATATTTTTGAAATAGTTAAATAATTTTTACCTATTAAAGACCATTTATGGCCTAAAGAAAAAGCCTTTAAATAATATAGGAAAATAACTTTTAAAAATATAATCTTGTGGTTTATGGGAGTCCTATACCTAATAGGATTAAAACATACTTTTTGAAAGATTTTTCACACCCTAAATAAGGTACTTGCAGTACAAACCTCAATTCAGGGATTTTTGGAAAACTAAATTTAGAAAATACTATTTGGCCAAAAATATTTTTGTAAGAAAATACTATACTGTTCTATACACATGGTATGGTCATTGGGCAGAAGTTTGGAGCAAGGGGATGAAGTATAAGAGTTGGAGGATTTATTTGATTTTTAGAGCACTTGCAAACATCAGATAAAAATCAAATCAAGCAAAGTCCAAAACACTCAAAAAGTTTTTGTTAAACCATATTTTATCATGATTATTAGCTTAAGTGTAGTGTCATGAAAAGCAGGGTGTGACAGACCTACCCCCCTTACAAGAATCTCGTCCCCGAGATTCCCAGACTAGGCGTGGAAAGGAATACGGAGACTTGGATACGGGGTAGTCTTCACTTCTTCTTGCTGGTTCTGCTTCCGAGTGGTGCTCCATGGAACCTTGAAGTACTTGGTGGTGTGGCTTCTCACGCGTTGCCCTTTTTGATGCAGGTTGCTGAGGGGTCTCTTGCATAGGTTAGGTTGGGCTAGACGTCAAAGGCTCGGTGATCGATGTCCTTGCGGGGACCGGGCTAGTTAGGAAGTTAAAAGTACTTCCAGAGTTGTGTCTTGTGGAAAATTTGGTGCACCGGGGGGGGGGGGTAACTCCGATGGTAAATCTAGCTGGTAGTCGTCTACTATTTGTCTTGTAGTGGTCTTGAAGAAAGTCGATAAATCTTGGTGTGAGCGTCCCTTCGACATGGAAATGCTTGGTTCCTTCGAGAGGAGTGGTTTGCAGATACGCCTGGTCTTCGACGCGGAAGTTTACTTCTTGATGACGGTGGTTGGTGTAGTTCTTCCTTCTTGTCATGGCGGTCTTCAAATGTCTTCTGTCCAGCTGTCCGTCTCTTCTTTTGTCTTCGGGCAGACAAGTAGGCCATCAAATAATGATGTTTCCCAACTTGTCCAAATACTCCATAAAGTCTATGGGGTACGCAAGGTAGGCAGGGGTATTGGCGGTGGTCTCCGTTGAGTATTGGCGAGGGTCTTCTTAACTTAGAGCCAAGGCCCATGGTCAGGATCTGACTATGTTGGGGCTTGGTGGGGCTTAAGGGTCTCAGGGATTCTAGTGTGTGAGTGAACGTTTATCATCTTATCCTTAAGCACGGTTTCTGAGATGCCAATAGTTCTACCTAGTCCCACAATCCTTATACCACCGAAAGCATCATCTCGCATAGGCTAACTCCAATCACCACTCATGCCATACATATCCTCATGACTCCCAAGAAGCGGTCTAACAAAATTATACTTATCTACGATCCCCAAATTCATATGTATTTCTACCCCTAAAATCCATGGGTAGATCATACAAGCTGCTAAGCTTGAATTAAACACCACAATCCAAGCGCTCAACCTGTTCTTGCAAGGTTCAAGATAATGCATCTCTATTCTAAGGAAACACGTCATATGCCACTCCAAGATCTTGTTTCCTTCCTATGGATCAACTCCAATAGGCCATTTTCTTCCATCAATCACCACATAATCCAACAATTCTACATATCCGATGTCTACGGTGTTCCACAAGATCTCAAGTCCCTATAATATCCAAACACTTGGAAGGGCTATGCATTCTATAGTAAGTTCACCAAATTTGATTATCATGATCAAGTAATCTCCAAGGTCATGATTATATAGATCCCTAAATCAACTCCGACACATAATCCAATCTCCTAGTTTGCCATTCCCCGAGAAACATGGAATCATGATCGGGATCATCAGTCTAAATCCAGTTTACTCCGAACCATGTAGACATACTTAGCATCTATACCCAACCAGAATCACCTACTTAAATCCAAATCTCATGTCCGACAAGAATTCCTACATTTTCCCCAAGTCATTCTCAAAATGTCAACTATCTTCTATCAATATCCCCTGGCTAGGTCAAATCCTTATACCTCCAAGAATTTCAATTTGCGATCGCCATTGACCTGCAAATCCAAGTTACTCCAGGGTGATGGAAATTACGCTACTCTATTAATCATGATCCTACCAACATGAAAACCTCACAATCCATCAAGGCCTCAGATAATTCCTCGAAGTCACTGATATAAAGTCACCATATCGTCTGTCCTATATCCTCAAATTGGTCTATCTATGGCATCGTCAGTTCTTGTGCGATATTAGGATGAAAAGGTGCTCACTCACTGTGTCCACTAGTTCCATTACGAACCCATTGTTGTGCAAGGTTGTAGAGGCTTAACTGGTTCTCTTGTAATTCTAAGGGTTAGGCACATGGTTAAGGATTCGTGCTGGAGTATCTCGTGAAGTCTCAAAGGGTCTAGGAATGGGTTTTTAGTCTGGAGGGGTAAACATAACTTCACGGGGTTGCACTTGGTCGTGGAGGTTGTAGCAGAAGTCTTCATTGTTAGTTGGTTGCCGAGTTGGAATCCTTGGTACTTCTTGTTTTGCTGGTCTTCAGTTGAGGAGATAGAAGAGAGGGAAAAGGCAGCATAGAGGGGGAGAATGCCTAAAGGGGGTGCTATAGTGCAAGTGCAATCAAACAGGTGCAAAAAGGGCGAAACAAAGGAAACAAAGCAAGGAAGATGATATAGCCATGTACTTGTTGCCTAGGGCAAAAGTACGACTTATATCAAAACACAAACAAATAAAATCAAGCAACACACAATCATGGTTCTATTCGAACCATCATACGGACTCGACTGAGCATAGGGGGTACACGACTCATCCTACCCTAGGGGTTCTCGGACTAGTAGTCGTGCCTTGTGCCTCATGCAGTCTTCTGAGTTTCCTCAGGTGTTGCTATGTCCCTTGTAGTTGTTTGATGAATGATCCGGGTTGAGCCTGAAGAATCTTCAACAACTTCTCGCCTGATCAGGTGATGTGGTGAAGGTGTCTCCTTGTAGCTGGCATTGACTTGGTCTTCTTAATCATATCAATCCCTTTTTTTGTCTTCTAAGGCGTCGGCGGTACTGGGTAGGTAATCCTTATGCAATGACAATAACAAGGCATAATAGAGGTCCAACATGTCGGTTATGTTGATGACAACATCGACACCGAGATCGGGGGACGAAGAGAACCATTTTCTTGCTCACTATAGTGAGGCGGACCAAATGGCGAGGTTCTCATCCACCGGCGGTTGCCGATACAACAACGGTAGTGACAGGATTACTCTATTAGCGATGTATATCATGATCTTGCATAATTTATGCCATGTTCATCGTAGGCCAAGGTCGCATCATCTTGGGGCAATGCCAAGGATGTCACCATGTCCCGGGTCTTCATGTCTTCATTCCTCGAGGATGTATCTTCTATTGGCATCGTCTTGTTGTGGTGTCGCTAATCTTGTGTTTAGAAGAGGTGGGTGAGTGTTTGGCAAGGTGTACTCCTTCTAGATTATCCACGAGGATTTCAGGAAATCCAGTGGTCACGGCATAAGGGTTCTAGCGACCAACAGTTTTGAAGGGGGGAGAGATTAATAAGGAAAGTGTAGCCTAGTTTTCGAAAAACTGAGAGGGGAAGAGAAGTATAGATAGTTTTGAAAACTAGTAATAGTTTTGGAAATAGTTTTACCCTAACTAACGACCATGCTAACTAAGGCTTCCTACAGTCAACCTGGCTCTGATACCAGCTCTGGTACCAGCTCTGTGGGGACCCCGACTTAAGAGTCGAGATCACCGAATGCACGTGTACAGTGATCCCAGAGATCAATGCTCACTGAACACACAGAAGCTGAATAACAAGAGTCTTACATCTATAAATACCGTCCTACACAAATTATGACCATTATGGCCAAGTCTTACATAGATAAAGCCTCATGGGCTGAATAGCAAATAAACTCGAATAGCGGAAGTCTTCGTAGATAAGTAGAACCCATGCCATCTGTCTTAACCCTATAGGCATTCTGACTGGGAAAGCATCCTAGTTCGCATGTTCGTCTCCATAGAACTCTTCTTCAAATTCCTGTTCCTCCATTCCTGGCCAATTAAATAACCAGCGGCAAGTCAATGAGTACTTTGAATATACTCGCAAGCAACCCATGAGTTGGTTCAAGGTAACAATGCAAGTTGATCAACAATAAGCAACCTAGCTACAAGCTAGATAAGATGTTCTACCATTTGTGAAACATGCATCAATGTACTTGGGTAACCTCGAAGACAGGTTACAGATATCGACATAGCCAAGTTATGATCTCTTTCATCTTGTCAAGTCCTTTAAATCAAACGGAGCT
>LR738715.1:852336058-852370948 GCA_902687465.1 Secale cereale | reverse complement strand
ACACACACACACACACACACACACACACACACACAGACACACAGGGTTTCGCAAACATTGGACATAGCCCAAGAGCGGTTACCCAACTGTCCTTGACCATGGACACGGCTATTCGAATAGTTTTACACTCTACAGAGGTTGCACACTTTACCCACTAGATCCGGGGAACTTCCGTGTCATCCACGACCCGCGGTACCTCAAGTACCCGGGGTAAGCACCCGATCACTATCTTTCCCTAGGCGACACTAATATGGAGTCCACTCGATTGGTAGCAACCCCCGTGCCCCACATTCACATCTTAAGATTTTTGGAGTCTTGCCCCCATTTCACAAACCACGGGCACGGGGTACCAACGGTGTGTTCGGTGCCCTGTGAAAACAGTCATGGTCGCCTATCCAAGCACGACCCCGTCCCGAGAGTGACCTCATGTCACTTACATCAATAGTAATGCGGGCACCATGCTAGTATCGGCCTAGGTAATCAATAATGCCCTTTCCCATATAAGGGTAGAGTGGTTGCGCATGTAAAGTTGGAATAACGGTCACAACTTAAACCAATCCGTTTGAAAAACATCACACACACACTTGTCTCGGTACACCACTTCGTCATCAAGTGGTTACCCATCTCATCATCTCCCTCGGGCATAAGTGACACCCGATGGGTTTTTTGAAAGAGTCCTTCGAAAGAACTATGCTTTCACCATTATGCATATCCCCATTCCGCTAGCATAGCCACTACTATCGCAACCTATCTACTCCCACCGGCATAACCCTCATAAGAAGGTAGGGTCATGCACAAATGCAAATATCAACGAGGAAGTACAGTGGCAAACCAACAAAGTGGTTACCACCTCATCATGATTCTGTTGCAACAACAATATGGTGCTATATGACATGCATAAAAAGGGTTCCATAGTCATGGTCAAAGGGCTGCTTGCCTGTTGATGGCTTCTCGCCCCTCGTTGGTTACCCCAAGTGGAAGGTTTGAGATGCAGTGTAGCGGAAGTTTTCCCTTGGCAAAGATACCAAGGATCGATTTCCACTGAGACACCCAGTTTCAACAAGAAGGTATCAACTGCTAACGGCGCCAGATATTAGCAATCAACGTGGACCTGCACACAGATACAAATAACTTTGCTCCCAACGAGTACAGAGAGGTTGTCAATCCCTCCGGCCTTGTCGTTTACAAAGGATCAAACGCAAGTGATAATAGTGATAGGTATTGCTGCAAATAGTAAGTAAAAGCGGAAAGTAAATAGCGGATGTGATCAGTGATGGTAATATGGACCGGGGTCCCATGATGTTCACT
Source organism: Secale cereale (assembly GCA_902687465.1). NCBI lineage: Eukaryota > Viridiplantae > Streptophyta > Magnoliopsida > Poales > Poaceae > Secale > Secale cereale. Next base: position 852,369,640 of record LR738715.1, on the reverse strand, counting down.
AGTGATGTCTCTCTCCCAAAAGACGATAAAACAGCTATGTGAGGTGAACGAATTACAGCTGGGCAATTGACAGAATTATGTGCTCAAACCAATGCTAACTATGTTGCAAGAAAGGTAGAGGTTCAAAGCATGGGCGGTACGCCAAGGCAAGTAGATCGAAATCCATCTGCATCTACTACTAATCATCCACCTTGAGATATCTATCCAGAACATCTCGCGGGTATTAAGTTGCGAGTCCCACCCATAGTGTAAACTCAAAGCAACAGACAACTGCATTAAAAGAACTTTGCGTAAAGTAAACAATCCTTGCACCCGTGGGCACAAGCACCGTTGTTTTCCCCCTTGTGGCAACAGCACATCCCTAGACTCATGTTTCTGTCACTCAAGCTAGTCATCGAGGGGCATGAACCCACAATCAAGCATAACGTTCCCTCTTGGAGTCACTACCTACTACTTGGCCAAAGCAATAAATAGCAACGGAGAACATGCAAGAATTACTTACGAACATAAATATAAAAGAGGTGAATCAAATATATTACTCAAACACAATCTGAACATAATCTCAAAATCCATTGGATCCCAGCAAACTCATGATAGCAACAGCATAAGGATTACATATGTGCCTCGATCATGTAGGGCAGCTCACGAGGTCTAATTAGTGAAGCACAAGAACGGGAGGAGAACATCACATAGCTACTGGTCATGGACCCATGGTCCAAGGGAGACTACTCACAACTCATCCGGGAGGCGTCCATGGTGGTGGAGAGGCTCCCGGTGGTGATCCTCCCCTCCGGCAGGGTGCCGGGAAGAGTTCTCCTGGTGCTCCCGATCTTGGAAGCGCGGCGGCGGCGGAACAGAGATGAGATCGCGAAAAAGGGTTCCCATCTTGAGGGTTTCGGGACGCGTGTTAAATATATGCCAAAGGGGGGCATCGGCGGAGGCCTGGGGGGCCCAGGCGCCCCTCCGGCGCGGCCAAGGGGGGGGCCGCGCCACCAGGGTGCCTGGAGCCCTGGTGGCCCCCCTCCGGCCCTACTTCGACCGTGTGGAAGCTTCCGGAACGCTAATTTTTTATATAATTTTTCCGGGATTTTTCTGGCAGTTTACGTGATGGGAAAACCTGAAAATACAAAAACAGCAGAAAACAGAAACTGGCACTGGGGTGCACTGAGTTAATAGGTTAGTCCAAATATGATCAAAAGTGTATGGAAGTGTATAAATATCATAGCAATATCACCCAAAAGAGGCATGGAGCAAGCAGAAATTATAGATACGTTTTGGATGTATCAACATCCCCAAGCTTAATTCCTGCTCGTCCTCGAGTAGGTAAATGATAACAAGAATAATTTCTGTGGTGACATGCTATTAACCATATAGGACTTTTCATAGTCATATGACAAAAGCTTACTGAGACAATGAATCTGTAGTAATTAAGTTGCCTCATGAGAGAATCACAAAGAACTGGAAGTTTTACAATATGATACTGAAACATCAAATAGATTTGTAATGAGCATGGTGTGCAAATATGATAAAGTGATATCTCGCTTGCCCCCTTTAGTGAAGCAAAACATAAATGCAGGGGCACCTCCAAGGTTTAAGTGATGACTAGATACAATGATTTCAGAATAAACGATATCACAATCATGCAAAAGACAATGCTACTTTGGGTTAATGCACATTACACTCAGAATGACAATCATGCTCTTAATAGTTGGTGCTTTTAAAAGAAGGCGGAGACTCTCGAACCGTGGCTTTTGTTGGCAAGGTTGAAAACCCGTGGTCAGAAACAAAGACAAAGCATGTACCAGAGCTCTTGGTTTTAAAAAACAGAGGTAATAATAATTATTTTTTAGATTATGCATGTTTCGTCAACGAATGCTAGCAGACAACTCAATCACTTCTTGAGAGGGACAAGTTTCGAGGAACGGCTCCCGAATGAGGACGATCACATCCTCTTAATCTCCTTTGTTTATCACTGCCAAAGTTTTCTGATTTCTCATGAACAAAGCGTGAAGGAGGGTTTGTTTGTTATATTATTTTTGAGCCGGGCGCACTCATTGCCAGTTCCTTCTCGTATTATGGGTTTGCACATTAGAAATGCAATCCCGGGGTGAAGCTTGTCCAACTTAAAAAGATCATGAATTAACTACTACTTCCTCATGAACTAAAACAGAGGCACAAAATAGGAATGCGTTTCTTGAATAATTTCGAGATGGTACATGAAAGTCTTTGGTAGGAATGGCGGGTAAATACCATGTATAGGAAGGTATGGTGGACTCATATGGCATAACTGGTTTAAAGGATTTTGGATGCACAAGCAGTCAGTCCGCTTAGTACAGGTGGAGGTTAGCAAAAGACTGGGAGCGACCAACTAAAAGAGCAATGACGGTCATAATCATGCAGAGCGACAAAGCAACATTGAATCAGGCATGGAAGTTATATCGCTACTCAGAAACAAAAGATCATCAAGGCTTGACAGACTTTCTTTACAGTCTTAAATATGCGTGAGCATACGCCAAGTCTATCAAAATAAATTCTTGAAGGAAGATATTACTAAACCATACCACATCATAGGCAAACAAATCATGTTGGTACTCCAATAACACATTGGGAACCCCCCAGCTATTTGAGACTAACCATAAGAAAACATGAACTACTAAGCACCATTATGCACGTAGCATTTTTATCATGGACATATCGACCAATGCAACAGAAGCAAACTCTCTTAATAACATAAGCATGATAACTAAAGAGAGTTCAAGCAACCAACTAAACAAAAGCTTTTTAAAAAGATAAGCATGAAAACTAAGAGCTCAACATGATAGTAGCTATGAAAGACAAAGAACATACATAACAAAGATAGACATGAAAATTCTATGTTGTGTTCTAGGTTGAAGTGGAGCGTGTTTCTCTCCCACACAAAGAAAGCTGAGTTCCGACTCGTTATGAAAAGCAAGCAAAGCTAAAAAGGAAACTAAAAGCAAGACGCGCCAAGCATAGCACATAACACATGAAGTGATAAAAATATAGTGGAACGAAAGACGAACTGATAATGTTGATGGAGAAGGGGATGCACGGGGGCATCCCAAAGCTTAGACGCTTGAGTCTTCTTGAATATTTCTTGGGGGTGCATGGGGGCATCCCCAAGCTTGAGCGTTTGACACTCCTGAATCTTTTTATCATCTTCCCTCGCACACTTGAAAACTCCCTTCATACATAACTCATCATAATCTGATTAGCGAGGTTAGTACCCATAATAAAATAATTGTTCCTTGCTGGAAATAGGGATATTCTTGAAGGTCTACTGTTTCTCAAGATTGCCAAATGGTTTTTGCAAAGAAAAAGCAAGCTCAAGGTTTGAAAAATGAAGGAAAGGCAAAACATGACATAATTTGTGAAAAACAGAACAACAGGTAGTAAATGATTTTTTCGGGGCACTTCTGCAACTCTAATCAAAAACTCAGAACAGACGCACTAAAGACAATTGTATAGAGCACGCTGTCGAAAAAATTCAGACCAAAAAGATGATCTGGTGATTTTATACGAATTTTTCTATCCAAGGACAGAATCTGTTTCCTGGACAGCACGTCACAACTTTTGAACTTTCTTGCAATCAGAGGCTAAACTTGGCACAAAGCTGAAAAATAAAGATACAATGATGTTGCTACAGTAGTAACAAACATCAAGACCACTAAAAACTGAAAGGAAAGATAACAAGGGTTGTCTCCCTAGAGCTCTTTCTTTATAGCCATAAAGATAGGCTTAAGACTTTAATGATGCTCTCGTAGGAATAAGAATTGAAGAACAAAAGAGAGCATCAAGAAGCAAATACCAAACACATTTAAGCCTAACATGCTTCCTATGCATAGGAATATTGCAATACAATAATTCATTGAAGCACAAAGCAATAAGCATAGGAAGACAAAACAAGTGCAGCTTCAAAACCTTCAACATAAAGAGAGGGAACTTGATATTATTGAAATATCTATAAGCATATGTTCCCTTCTCATAATAATTTTCAGTGGGATCACAAATAAACTCAACAATATAGGCATCAGATAAAGCATTGTTACCATGATCCACATGCAAAAAGGTATCATTACTCTTCATATAAGCAAAATATTTCTTATTAGGAATAGTGAGAGTAAAGCAATCATAACCATCATGGTAATCATTGTATTTAGGAGGCATATCATAATCATAATAAATTTTATCCTCAATAGTAGGTGGACTGAAAACATCATATTCATCATTGTAATCATATATAGGAAGCAAAGTGTCATCAAAGTAAATTTTCTCTTCAAAAGTTGGGTGACTAAAAATATCATGTTCATCAAACGTGTCATCCCCAAGCTTAGAGCTTTCCATGTCATTAGCAATATTGATATTCAAAGAAAGCATACTTATAACATCACCACCATCATGATTGTTATGCAAATAATAAAGTTCCATAGGTTTTTTTATTTTCTCTTCAAACACATCATGTCCCAAAGCAAGGTAGAGCTTATAAAGCTCTCTCATATTTTTGTTGTTTTCCATTAAGCAAAACTAGTGAAAAGACATAAAGAAAACTGAAAGGTAAACTAACAAGACTAAAAAGCAAAGATAAAAGATAGTGTGCAACTCCCCTGTCTTGAAGAGTGGAGTCCCCGGCAACGGCGCCAGAAAACTTAGCTTGATGGCTTCTCGCCCCTCGTTGGTTACCCCAAGTGGAAGGTTTGAGATGCAGTGTAGCAGAAGTTTTCCCTTGGCAAAGATACCAAGGATCGATTTCCCCTGAGACTCCCAGTTTCAACAAGAAGGTGTCAACTGCTAACGGCGCCAGATATTAGCAATCAACGTGGACCTGCACACAGATACAAATAACTTTGCTCCCAACGAGTACAGAGAGGTTGTCAATCCCTCCGGCCTTGTCGTTTACAAAGGATCAAACGCAAGTGATAATAGTGATAGGTATTGCTGCAAATGGTAAGTAAAAGCGGAAAGTAAATAGCGGATGTGATCAGTGATGGTAATATGGATCGGGGTCCCATGATGTTCACTAGTGATGTCTCTCTCCCAAAAGACGATAAAACAGCTATGTGAGGTGAACGAATTACAACTGGGCAATTGACAGAATTATGTGCGCAAACCAATGCTAACTATGTTGCAAGAAAGGTAGAGGTTCAAAGCATGGGCGGTACGCCAAGGCAAGTAGACCGAAATCCATCTGCATCTACTACTAATCATCCACCTTGAGATATCTATCCAGAACATCTCGCTGGTATTAAGTTGCGAGTCCCACCCATAGTGTAAACTCAAAGCAACATACAACTGCACTAAAAGAACTTTGCGTAAAGTAAACAATCCTTGCACCCGCGGGCACAAGCACCATTGTTTTCCCCCTTGTGGCAAAAGCACATCCCCTTGACTCATGTTTCTGTCACTCAAGCTAGTCATCGAGGGGCATGAACCCACAATCAAGCATAACGTTCCCTCTTGGAGTCACTACCTACTACTTGGCCAAAGCAATAAATAGCAACGGAGAACATGCAAGAATTACTTACGAACATAAATATAAAAGAGGTGAATCAAATATATTACTCAAACACAATCTGAACATAATCTCACAATCCATCGGATCCCAGCAAACTCATCATAGCAACAGCATAAGGATTACATATGTGCCTCGATCATGTAGGGCAGCTCACGAGGTCTAATTAGTGAAGCACAAGAACGGGAGGAGAACATCACATAGCTACTGGTCATGGACCCATGGTCCAAGGGAGACTACTCACAACTCATCCGGGAGGCGTCCATGGTGGTGGAGAGGCTCCCGGTGGTGATCCTCCCCTCCGGCAGGGTGCCGGGAAGAGTTCTCCTGGTGCTCCCGATCTTGGAAGCGCGGCGGCGGCGGAACAGAGATGAGATCGCGAAAAAGGGTTCCCGTCTCGAGGGTTTCGGGACGCGTGTTAAATATATGCCAAAGGGGGGCATCAGCGGAGGCCTGGGGGGCCCAGGCGCCCCCCGGCGCGGCCAGGAGGGGGGCCGCGCCACCAGGGTGCCTGGAGCTCTGGTGGCCCCCCTCCGGCCCTACTTCGACCGTGTGGAAGCTTCCGGAATGCTGATTTTTTATATAATTTTTCCGGGATTTTTCTGGCAGTTTAGGTGATGGGAAAACCTGAAATACAAAAACAGCAGAAAACAGAAACTGGCACTGGGGTGCACTGAGTTAATAGTTTAGTCCAAATATGATCAGAACTGTATGGAAGTGTATAAATATCATAGCAATATCACCCAAAAGAGGCATGTAGCAAGCAGAAATTATAGATATGTTTTGGACGTATCACCTATCTTAACCAAGTCCTTGGGGTCTTCAAATCCTCTGGTCCTTCTCCGAGTACTCCGCATACTTCGTCAACTAACGTCGGAAATAATCACAATAAGCAACACAACAAGGCAAAAATAAAATTGATCTAAAAATAGGAGTTGGACTTTTCTAAGATACCTCTGGTCATATGAAAAATAACCAGAGTGGTTTCATTGGGATTGGATTAGTGGATATTTCTGATCATTTCAATATGTTGGAATCAAGGAGTTTAAGGATTTGCAAGAAGTGTACAGAAATATATTTTTGAAAAGTGAGCAAGGGCACCCATTTAACAAATCATGATTTTAGAAGCATCTAGGAGTTGGTTTAACTGGATTTGGAGTTCAAATGAATTTCCTAGGATTTTGCAAAGTTGACAAATATGAAGAAATGGCTCATTATTTTGTGGGGTACAAAAAGTATTAGGAAAAATGTTCCAAAACTAAGTTTTGGTATAACAAGTATCTAGGAATTTGAACCATTGCATTTGAATCAAATTTGAGTTCTATGTGATTTTCTAAAGTTCATCTCAGAAATGGAAAATGAGATTTGATAAATATTTGTGAAGAAAAAGTCGCTGGAAAAATGTGCATGTTGCACCAATAGGTAGATCATGATTTTAGAAACTCCTAGAAATTTGAATCACCAAATTTGGAGTTTATTTGATTTGTTTAAGGATATTAGATGTTCACTGGAAAAATAAAAAGGAAAAAGAATTTGCAGGCCACTTTAGCCTGTAGCTGGGCCGGCCCGGAGCCACGCCAGCCCAGCCGAACCGGTGCGTGCGCACACGCACGTTCAAACTTGACGGCGGGGGCCCGGCGGTCAGCGACAGAGAGGGGAGAGAGAGAGAGGTGAGGATGACAGGCGGGGCCCGCCTGTCATCTTCAACCTCGCGACCAGGGAAGCGGCGAGCTCACCGGTGGCGGTATGGTGCACGGCGAGGCAATCCGAGGGAATGGTCGTGCTCAGGGAGGAGTCGCGGTTCTGGTGGTGCGGGAGTTGGCCTGGTTCGTCGGTGGCGAGGTGGAACGGCGGCGGAGCGTCGGGAGGGTCCTGGTTGGCTCGCTTCGGGCTGCAACAGGAGAGGGAGAAGGAGGGGAATGGGTCAATGAGCTGCGGCGGTTCCAGATCGAGGACGAGGAGTGGCAGAGGGAGGCTGTACCGTGAGATCACCGGTCGCCCGAGGCGGCAGAGCTCCGGTCGACCCCGTGCACAGAGGCCCTTCGAGGGCGAGTGGGTGGTGCTGGCATGTTCTTGGGGGTGTGGAGATGAGATGGATGCCAGTGGAGAGGCCCGGGGCACGCTTATATAGTCGGGCTCCAGTCCACCGTGGACTCGTGCGCCGGCGAGGTCACGGGCGAGGCCAGTGGCCGTGCAGGCACACGCGAGCGAGTCGGGGCTGTCCGTGGATGAGGTCTACGCCCATGGGACGGAAGAGGAGGAGCGGGGAAGCATCTAGAGAGCTTGCACGTGTGAAGCCAGAGATTGGAGCTCGCGGGCGGCCGGCGCGCGTGCGAGGGCAGCAGCAGGAGGGAGAAGGAGCTCGCGGGCGGCCGGCGCGCGTGCGAGGGCAGCGTGTCGTGTCCCGGACGTCGAGGCACCTCGACTGGCGCAAGGGGGAGGCCCGAGGTGGCCGGGCGCTGTGGATTGGGGGTGGCTACAGTGCGGGTGTGCACTGTAGCGTGCTCTGGAGCACGCCAATTGCATGCTAGGGCATGTCTTTGGCTTGCTGGGCGTAGCCACTTTGTCTGGGGGTCTGATGAGGAGTAAACAAGGGGGTGGTGGCCTTGGATGCCCTGGGGAGCCAGTAGGAGAGGAGAGACACAGAAGAAGAGGGAGAGAGGGGCTGTCCAGGGAGGTAAAATGAGGGTTTTCACCCCTCAATCATTGAGCTCTGGTCATGGGAGAGTTACTGGGGGTAGGAGAGGACTAGGAGGAGCTGTGGTAAAAAGTTGGGCTCAAGGAGAATAGTGTAAGTAGTCAAAATGGTGATTTTAGAGAAGTGACCGAAGGTGTTTGATGCAAATTTGGGCAAGCAAATTAACTCCACTTAACATGAGACTTAACATGATCACATGGCATATAGAAATAGGGTATCCCACCAAGTTTGAGCTCATTTGATGAAACTTGCCAATGTAACTTTGGTAAACCCTAGAAATCAACAGAAATGGAATTTCCAAGATTAAGTTAAGCAAATCATCTCTCCTTGATGCACCACTTGGTGTAGTGTCGTCATTTGGGGTTGTGAGAATGTCCACATAATTTGAGGCCCCAAGTAAAAAGTTGGCAATGTAGAGTTGTTCAAATTTGGATCTGGCCAGAAAGGGTTTTGGGGCACTTAGATCAAGTTATCCTTCTCCAAAACTTGTGCCATTTGGCATAGATGCATATTTACATCATTTGAGCATGTGCACCAAGTTTGAAAGCATTTGGACAAGTTTGGCAATGTGAAGTTGCTCAAACTTCAAAATGGACAGAAATGGTTTTGAGGGGATTTGATGATGATTTCTTGATCTTCAAGGCATGAGGTTTTTTAAGATCATTAAATATGTCATATTTGACATGATAGAATTTCCCTGGAATTTTTGGAGAATATTTCCTTTGTAAATATTTCAAAAGCTTGAAATATTGAGAAAGGGTTGTGGAAGGATTTGCCCAATATTTTCAACATGACCATGTATTGAAACTCTTATATATGGACAATATATGTCCTAGGAGTCTCTCTGAATTTTGGCAAACATTTTTGAAATAGTTAAATAATTTTTACCTATTAAAGACCATTTATGGCCTAAAGAAAAAGCCTTTAAATAAAATAGGAATATAACTTTTAAAATTATAATTTTGTGGTTTATGGGAGTCCTATACCTAATAGGATTCAAACATACTTTTTGAAAGATTTTTCACACCCTAAATAAGGTACTTGCAGTACAAACCTCAATTCAGGGGTTTTTGGAAAACTAAATTTAGAAAATACTATTTGGCCAAAAATATTTTTGTAAGAAAATACTATACTGTTCTATACACATGTTATGGTCATTGGGCAGAAGTTTGGAGCAAGGGGATGAAGTATAAGAGTTGGAGGATTTATTTGATTTTTAGAGCACTTGCAAACAGCAGATAAAAATCAAATCAAGCAAAGTCCAAAACACTCAAAAAGTTTTTGTTAAACCATATTTTATCATGATTATTAGCTTAAGTGTAGTGGCATGAAAATCAGGGTGTGACAGTATAAAAAAGACCCTGAAACGATCAACATCGATCGACAAACTATTATAAACATTATCCACACCAACCATCTCTTGACACCACAAGGACAACGACGTTCTTCAACAACAACACCTTCATGAAGAAAATGACGCTCAATCGTCTTCGTTACCGGATCCAACACCAAAGATTAGATTCTAGGTTTTCATCCTGAAGAACATGTCCGAGCAAATCAGAGCAATGCCTTCAACAAGGGAGCGACGCAAAATCATCATAATTGCCAAGTTTAACAACATGAGTCAAACCTAGGTTTTACACGTTAGAGCTTGAGACCGGATGCTCAAGAAGCACCTTGGTTGCACATAAGTTTTGCAAATTACTACGGCAAGAGTCAAACTAATTAACTCGATTGATAATGACATGCATGCACTTGCACACTACAACCGGCCTATAAATACCACCTCAAACAACCCAAGAAAACCATCCCAAACTAGCGAAGCCTACAACAGACCAGTAAGATCGATCAGTAGCAATGGCACCCTCCAAACTCGCCCTATTCCTCTCCCTAAACCTGGTCCTCCTTGCCGCCGCCCAGGGTTGCGGACCCTACTGCCCACCGGTTGTCCCTACCCCGCCGATCCGTCCACCACCTGTCGTGCCATCTACCGGCGGGGGCAGCTGCCCAATCAACACGCTGAAGCTGGGTGTGTGCGCCGCCGTGTTGAACCTGCTGAAACTCCGGATCGGTGTGCCGGAGAACGAGGAGCGGTGCCCGCTCCTGGGCGGGCTCGCCGACCTCGACGCTGCCATGTGCCTCTGCACCGCCATCAGGGCCAACATTCTCGGCCTTAAGCTCAACGTCCCCATCGACCTGACCCTCCTCCTCAACCAGTGCGGCAAGAAGTGCCCCTCTGACTTCACCTGCCCCATCTGATCCATCCAACTATCGTCGAATATTATACATGCATAATCGGTGTACTCGTAACTAGTTTGCATGTCATACGTACGCACCACACGTATATTTTCTATGTTTTAGTTCAGGCACTATATGTTAGGTGTTTGCTTGGGCTCCCTGGCTTGTGCATGCATGCTTGATAAGCTTGTGATTGATCAATGATCAGTGTATCCCGTTATGGTATCTAAATGCATGATTAATGTATTTGTAAAAAGATATACAAAGTTGTCTTGGCTGTGAATGAAATTAATTTGTTCATATTTTTACTAACCACTACTAGGAAAAGCGCTATAGATAATATGGCCACTAATGGCGCACCAGACATGTGGTGCGCCATTAGTATATACTCATGGCGCACCAGGTGTCGGTGCGCCATTAGTGTGCAAATACTAATGGCGCACCAGATATTCGGTGCGCCATTAGTAACAACTTTTTCACAGACATATTAATGGTGCACGGTGGCACAGTGCGCCATTACTAGTTACACAGTGCGCCAGTACTAATTTTTTTTTTTGCAAAAGTACTAATCACGCACCAGCCATCAATGGGCCATTAGTAACGCTGGTTACTAATGGCGCATTGATGACTGGTGCGCCATTAGTAAAGTAGGACCAGCTAGATATTTTGGACAGCCACACCTACCCACTTACTTTTCCTTCATTCTCCCCACCTCGATCCTCCTCCAAGCTTGTGTCGGCTGCAAACTGGGCGAGTACGCATACCGGAGGTGATGTTCCAGTTGTGCCCGCTGGCTCATGCCCGCTGGCTCGTGCCTGCTGTGCCGCCGAATCGCCGATGGGCCTGTTTGAAGCCGACCATATCGGAGCTCGTGGAATGCTAAGATCTGCGCTGCAGTGTGTTCGTCACGGCCTCCCATCTCAGGCTCCGGCAGCGGCTGGTTCGTCACCGCCTCTCCAGCATCAGCTCGCGTCCTCCTCGACCTCGTCGGCTGCAAGTCGTTGGTGTGCTCCATCTCAATTTTATTAGCTAGTACATGTATGATGCATATAGTTTTATTTTCTTGTGCTTGTTCATGTCAAATCTGCTCGTGCCTGAATGATGCACTTTTGCAACTTCGATTTGATGCTCATACTTGTTCAAGTCTTGGTGGTTTGGCTGTCTAATTTGGACATTATGTTTAACTGTTAAGTACTCTGGAGAACCAAGTTAGTTGGTTAAGGACGGGTAGATAATCCTCGTTTTGAAATTTAGGACATTGCACTGAAAATAATAATATCTACGGTTGTTCCATTTATCGTCACAATACACATTCATTCAGTGAAAAGTTGATGGACAGTGTTGCTGGAATGTCGATTAACTTCCGTTCCATCAAATTCGGGTACTCCATATGTCCTATTTTCAGCAAAGGTCATGCTGAAATTTTCCGTGAATTTTAGCATGACTTTGCTAAAACTAAGACATATGGGGTACTTAAGAGTCTGCCGGCATCTAGACAGTTGATATACTTCAGAGACATACTAGGAAAATTAAACATATGGATGCCGGAGACATACTAGATGGGATTTAATTAAGTCTGCCATACTACTTAAGAACCTGCCATTCTACTTCAGTTCACAACCATACTAGCTAGCGCAAAAGTTAAACATCATCAACTTCACAGAGGGTGACTACATGGGACTCATAGCCTTCAGGAGGGCTGCATGCTCTGCCCTGATCTTCAGGTCCCTCCCACTCGTCTTTACACCGCGTGCATGCGACATAAGGTGCTCATACATCCCATCCTTGGGAATTGGCTTAGTGGTGCAGTATGGGCACCTGAACTTGCCTCACTTGTAGTACGCCGCCTTCCCCTTCTATCTGATCTTCTTGGCTTCCTTCTCAATGAAGGACTTGTGGTTCCACTCTTCCACCTCATCTCCAGAGTTGTAATCCACATACAAATGATTTGCATACATACATACTTCCCATTTAGAGTAATGTAATTAACAAACATCAGATAATTGCCATTTACTGGAATTTAATGAACAAACAAACATCAGATAACTGCAATCTACTGGAATTTAATTAACAAACATCAGATAGCTAGCCACGAACGTCCAGGAATTAATTAAACAGAAATAGACCATAGGTAATCTAACCAAACTGAACTCAAATCACGGGTCTCAATTTTGACATGCGCTAAAACTACAATTTGATTTGATCATTTGTCCCACACGTAAGATGCATATCGACATTACTCAATCCAGATAACTATCCTATGATCGAAGCAAATGCCATCCCAGCAAATGATTAACACATAGTAGTGATACGTCGAAAACGTATCTATAATTTCTGCTTGCTCCATGCCTCTTTTGTGTGATATTCCTATGATATTTATGCACTTCCATACACTTTTGATCATATTTGGACTAACCTATTAACTCAGTGCACCCCAGTGCCAGTTTCTGTTTTCTGCTGTTTTTGTATTTCAGGTTTTCCCATTACGTAAACTGCCAGAAAAATTCCGGGAAAAATATATAAAAAATCAGCGTTCCGGAAGATTCCATGCGGCCAAAGTAGGGCCGGAGGGGGGCCACCAGGGCTCCAGGCAGCCTGCCCACGCGGCCCCCCTCCTGGCCGCGCCGGGGGGGGCGCCTGGGCCCCCCTTAGCTCCCCTGGCGACCCCCTTTGGCATATATTTAACACCCGTCGAGGAAACCCTGATTCCAGACCCTTTTTCTCCAGACGCAATTCCGATCTCAGCCGCCATCGCCATCAAGCTTGGGGGACCAGAATTCCTGTGCCGTCACCCTGCCGGGACGGGGAAGTGCCCCCGGATTCATCTCCATCGACGTTGCTTCCTCCCTCCATGATGCGGGAGTAGTTCCTCCTTGGGACTGAGGTTTCTACCAGTAGCTATGTGGTTATCTCTCTCTCCCATGATGTGATCTTCGTTGTGATCATAGGCTATGTTAATCTAGGGTGATCCCATGATGTTTCCCCTTCCTCTATGTATTGGATTGATGTACTCACTTGTCTTTATCTAGTATAATCCCCGAGACCAAGGTGACAGCGGTCTATTAGACATGGATTAGAAAAATATTTTCATGAGTGATTTCCTCTCTTGTGTGTTGATTGAAGATTGAGAGTCTCTTGGTGCTTGTCTTTGACTATCCTTTAGATATGTTGTGGTGATTGTGGGACTCTCTTTGGATGGCCGCGGTGACATTGGGAAATCCTTAGATTGAGAACTACGAACTTTGAGGTGTGCTTTTGTAGCCCTACATAATTCTCGTCCTCTCTTGACCACGAAGGAATGACCTCCGGGTGCGTCTCCATTGCATGTTTTATGGGAAATATCATGTGATTCGATTATGTTAATGTTGTTGGGAGTTGCCAGTAGTGAAAGTATGAAGCCTAGGCCTTGTTTCCACCAATGCAATACCATTTGTGCTCACGTTTACCACTTGTTTGCTTGCTGCACTTTTTATTACAGATTTATATTACTTTGCTTTGCCACTCCTATCATCCATATTTTACCATCTCTTCGTCGAACTAGTGCACCTATACAACTCCTAGTTGTATTAGGTGTGTTGGGGACACAAGAGACTTCTTGTATCTTAGTTGCAGGGTTGCTTGAGAGAGACCATCTTCAACCTCTACTTCCCTGAGTTCGATAAACCTTAGGTCATCCACTTGAGGGAAATTGCTGCTGTCCTACAAACCTCTGCGCTTGGAGGCCCAACATAGTCTACAAGAGTAGAAGCGTGTGTAGACATCAAGCTATTTCTGGCGCCGTTGCCGGGGAGGTGAGCGCTTGAAGGTATATATTTAGATCTTGCAATTAAATCTTTTTGTTTCTTGTTTTTATTTCACTAGTTATGCTTATGGACAACCTTGCTATTGGATCGTTGCTTGCGGGAAGACGCCCCACACCTGTGGTGGTTGCTCCTCCCCCTACTGAAATTGTGCCCTTAAAATACCGGTTGGTATTATCGATTATGTTTTGGCTAATCGTTACGCAGGAGACAGACATCCCGGTGAACACTTGCTATATCTGTCAACATTATGTTCATTATTTAAGCTTGCAGGTGTATCAAGGGAGTTTGTCATGAGGAAATTGTTCGCCGTATCACTTATAGGAAAAGCATTGGAATGGTATAGGCTACTAAATGACTCTCACCTACTGGAGTGGGAAGAGATCCAGTCTCTCTTTTACTCCAAGTTTTATCCTCTTCATGAAGTCCATGAGAACAGGAATTATGTTTATAATATTTATCCTCATGACGGAGAGAGCATAGCTCAAGCTTGGGGGAGACTGAAAACGTTAATGCTAAAATGTCCTAACCATGGGCTCCCCAAAGATATGATTATTACTAATTTCTATGCGAGGCTCTCTCGACAGGATAAAGATTTGCTCGATGCTTCCTCTATGGGTTCTTTCACAAACGAAAAGATTGATGCTAAATGGGAACTCCTTGAAAGAATTCAACGCAACACTGAAGATTGGGAGATCGACAAAGGTAAAGAGTCAGGTATAATTTATGAGTATGATTGCATTAAGTCCTTTGTTGAAACTACAAGTTTTAATAAGTTTAGTGCTAAGTTTGGGCTTGATTCTCAACTCCTTGTTGATTTCCTCAAATCTTTTGCTTCACATCTTAATATGCCTAAGGAGGATTGGATCGAGCATCATAAACCTTTTAAAGAGATTTGAAAAGAAAATGAAATTGTTCATGATGATTGCAACATGCATGATCCAATTCCTAAAAATGAAGTTTTATATAAGCATGTTAATTTTTGTGGAGTGGATAGACCTTGTGAAAGGCCTATGATTGAAGAAGAGAAGTATTGTAAGCAACATAAGCATGAAAGAACAATCACTTGGGTCAGAGATTTAAATGAAATTGCTAGAGAATTGTGTGACCTTTATCCTTTTACTTGTGAACTTTGCCGTATAGAGGGTTACTTTAATTTTCAATGCATGCACTTTCAAAACATAATTGTTAACCAGTTGTGTGATAACATGATCACCTCTGATCTTTATGGTGAGCTTATGTTATTTTTGATGTGTGAAGAGTTATCAAAAAATACTTCTTGGCTAGATGTTAATGCCATAGGAATAAAAAACACTTTGCAAAATTGCCATCTCTATTGTGTTGTTAATTGCCATGAAAATGATTACATAAGTAAGATTATAAAGGAGGGGACTTTACCAAAGTATAAAAATGTCTCTTATATTTCTGCTAATAAAAAGGAGAGTTTCTCCCAAGTTTCCCCTATTGTTTCTAATGATAAACCAGGATATGTGGAGAAGCTTCATCTCCAACCACTCCCTCCTAAGGTTAAGAAGAAGAAAAAGAAGAGGAGGAGGAAGAGGAGCAAGAAGGAAGAAGAATGGGTATCAACCTGGCCTGAGCATATTCCTCCCATCAACTTTTATCCTAACGGTTGTAAGTTTAAAGAAGAAGGTGAAGTTTATTGCCTTAATTATCATCTTGATGATACGTCCATAGGTACTATTGAAGATGATTTTGATTATGATATGCATGTTACTTATTGTGATTGGGAAAATGATGATAATGCTACTTATGATCTTGAAAATCTTTTTGGTACCAATTCTGAAAGTGATGATATGGGAAGCTCTAAGCTTGGGGATGATAGGATTGCAAATCCTTTACCCACTAGTGATGTGATAATTGATAATTCTTTTGCTAGTAAGAATAAAGACAACATGTTTACAAATATAGTTGCTAGCAATGATAATGCTCTTCTCTACTATGATGATGTTATAACTCCAATCTATAGTGATTATAAAGGTACCTATGACATAAGGAGAAATTATCCTTATGAAACTTGTCATAATCATGGAGGGAATTACTCCCTTGTTGAACACCATCTTCCTAATACACAATTAATCTATAGTGTGAAAGTTGTTTATGATAGTCCTACTCCCACTATTACCAATAAGAAAGACTATGCTTATGTGGAGAGTAAGAGTGCCTTTTTGCATGTGGATCATGGTAACAATGCTTTATGTGATGCTTATATTGTTGCGTTTATTCGTGATCACACTGAAAATTCTTATGAGAAGGGAACATATGCTTATAGATATTTCAATAATATTAAGTTCCCTCTCTTTATGTTGAAGGTTTTGAAGCTGCACTTGTTTTGTCTTCCTATGCTTATTGCTTTGTGCTTCAATAAATTATTCTATTGCAATATTCCTATGCATGGGAAGCATGTTAGGCTTAAATGTATTTGGTATTTGCTTCTTGATGCTCTCTTTTGTTCTTCAACTCTTATTCCTACGAGAGCATCATTAAAGTCTTAAGCCTATCTTTATGGCTATAAAGAAAGAGCTCTAGGGAGACAACCCTTGTTATCTTTGCTTTCAGTTTGTTCTTTCAGTTTTTAGTGGTCTTGATGTTTGTTACTACTGTAGCATCATCATTGTATCTTTACTTTTCAGCTTTGTGAAAAGTGTAGCCTCTGATTGCAAGAAAGTTCAAAAGTTGTGACGTGCTGTCCAGGAAACAGATTATGTCCTTGGATAGAAAAATTCGTATAAAATCACCAGATCATCTTTTTGGTCTGAATTCTTTCGACAGCGTGCTCTATACAATTGTCTTTCGGGCGTCTGTTCTGAGTTTTTTGATTAGAGTTGCAGAAGTGCCCCGAAAAAATCATTTACTACCTGCTGGTCTGTTTTTCACAGATTCTGTCCTGTTTTGCCTTTCCTTCATTTTGCAAACCTTGAGCTTGCTTTTTCTTTGCAAAAACCTTTTGGCAATCTTGAGAAACAGTAGACCTTCAAGAATATCCTTATTTCCAGCAAGGAAAAATTATTTTATTATGGGTACTAACCTCGCTAATCAGATTATGATGAGTTATGTATGAAGTGAGTTTTCAAGTGTGCGAGGGAAGATGATAAAAAGATTCAGGAGTGTCAAACGCTCAAGCTTGGGGATGCCCCCGTGCACCCCCAAGACATATTCAAGAAGACTCAAGCGTCTAAGCTTGGGGATGCCCCCGTGCATCCCCTTCTCCATCAACAATTATCAGTTCTTCTTTCGTTCCACTATATTTTTATCACTTCATGTGTTATGTGCTATGCTTGGAGCGTCTTGCTTTTAGTTTCCTTTTTAGTTTTCTTTAGATTTGCTTGCTATCATAACGAGTTGGAACCCATCTTTCTTTGTGTGGGAGAGAAACACGCTCCACTTCAACCTAGAACATGACATAGAATTTTCATGTCTATCCTTGCTGTGTGTGTTCTTTGTCTTTCAATAGCTACTATCATGTTCAGCTCTTAGTTTTCATGCTTTACTTTTTAAAGAGCTTTTGTTTAGTTGGTCGCTGGAACTCTCTTTATTTATCATGCTTATCTTATTAAGAGAGTTGGCTTCTGTTGCACTGGTCGATATGTCTATGATAAAATGATATGTGCATAATGATGCTTAGTAGTTCATGTTTTCTTATGGTTAGTCTCAAATAGCTGCGGGGTTCTCAATGTGTTATTGGAGTACCAACATGATTTGTTTGCCTATGATGTGGTATGGTTTAATGATATCTTCCTTCAAGAATTTATTTTGATTGACTTGGCGTATGCTCACGCATATTTAAGACTGTAAAGAAAGTCTGTCAAGCCTTGATGATCTTTAATTTCTGAGTAGCGATATAACTTCCATGCCTGATTCAATGTTGCTTTGTCGCTCCGCATGATTATGACCGTCATTGCTCTTTTAGTTGGTCGCTCCCAGTCTTTTGCTAACCTTCGCCTGTACTAAGCGGACTGACTGCTTGTGCATCCAAAATCCTTTAAACCAGTTATGCCATATGAGTCCACCATACCTTCCTATACATGGTATTTACCTGCCATTCCTAACGAAGGCTTTCATGTACCATCTTGAAATTATTCAAAAAAGCATTTCTATTTTGTGCCTCTGTTTTAGCTCATGAGGAAGTAGTAGTTAATTCATGATCTTTTTAAGTTGGACAAGCTTCACCCCGGGATTGCATGTCTAATGTGGAAACCCATAATACGAGAAGGAACTGGCATAGAGTGCGCCCGGCTCATTAAAAATTATACAACAAACAAACCCTCCTTCACGCTTTGTTCATGAGAAATCAGAAAACTTTGGCAGTGATAAACAAAGGAGATTAAGAGGATGTGATCGTCCTCATGCGGGAGCCGTTCCTCGAAACTTGTCTAGCTCAAGAAGTGATTGGGTTATCTGCTAGCATTCGTTGACGAAATATGCATATTCTAAAAAATAATTATTACCTCTGTTTTTAAAACCAAGAGCTCTGGTACATGTTTAGTAATTGTTTCCGACCATGGATTTTCAACCTTGCCAACAAAAGCCATGGTTCGAGAGTCTCCACCTTCTTTCTTTAAAGCACCAACTATTAAGAGCATGATTGTCATTCTGAGTGTAATGTGCATTGTCCCAAAGTACCATTGTCTTTTGCATGATTATGATATTGTTTATTCTGAAATCATTGTATCTAGTCGTCACTTAAACATTGGAGGTGCCCCTGCATTTATGTTTTGCTTCACTAAAGGGGGCAAGCGAGATATCACTTTGTCATATTTGCACACCATGCTCACTACAAATCTATTGAGTGTTTCAGTATCATATTGTAAAACTTTCAGTTCTTTGTGGTTTTCTCATGAGGCAACTTAATTACTACAGATTAATTATCTCAGTAAGCACTTGTCATGTGACTGTGAAAAGTTCTTATATGGTTAATAGCATGTCACCACAGAAATTATGCTTGTTATCATTTACCTACTCGAGGACGAGCAGGAATTAAGCTTGGGGATGTTGATACGTCCAAAACGTATCTATAATTTCTGCTTGCTCCATGCCTCTTTTGTGTGATATTGCTATGATATTTATGCACTTCCATACACTTTTGATCATATTTGGGCTAACCTATTAACTCAGTGCACCCCAGTGCCAGTTTCTGTTTTCTGCTGTTTTTGTATTTCAGGTTGTCCCATTACGTAAACTGCCAGAAAAATTCCAGGAAAAATATATAAAAAATCAGCGTTCCGGAAGCTTCCATGCGGCCAAAGTAGGGCCAGAGGGGGGCCACCAGGGCTCCGGGCGGCCTGCTCACGCGGCGCCTGGGCCCCCCTTAGCTCCCCTGGCGACCCCCTTTGGCATATATTTAACACCCGTCGAGGAAACCCTGATTCCAGACCCTTTTTCTCCAGACGCAATTCCGATCTCAGCCGCCATCGCCATCAAGCTTGGGGGACCAGAATTCCTGTGCCGTCACCCTGCCGGGACGGGGAAGTGCCCCCGGATTCATCTCCATCGACGTTGCTTCCTCCCTCCATGATGCGGGAGTAGTTCCTCCTTGGGACTGAGGTTTCTACCAGTAGCTATGTGGTTATCTCTCTCTCCCATGATGTGATCTTCGTTGTGATCATAGGCTATGTTAATCTAGGGTGATCCCATGATGTTTCCCCTTCCTCTATGTATTGGATTGATGTACTCACTTGTCTTTATCTAGTATAATCCCCGAGACCAAGGTGACAGCGGTCTATTAGACATGGATTAGAAAAATATTTTCATGAGTGATTTCCTCTCTTGTGTGTTGATTGAAGATTGAGAGTCTCTTGGTTCTTGTCTTTGACTATCCTTTAGATATGTTGTGGTGATTGTGGGACTCTCTTTGGATGGCCGCGGTGACATTGGGAAATCCTTAGATTGAGAACTACGAACTTTGAGGTGTGCTTTTGTAGCCCTACATATTTATCGTCCTCTCTTGACCACGAAGGAATGACCTCCGGGTGTGTCTCCATTGCATGTTTTATAGGAAATATCATGTGATTCGATTATGTTACTGTTGTTGGGAGTTGCCACTAGTGAAAGTATGAAGCCTAAGCCTTGTTTCCACCATTGCAATACCATTTGTGCTCACGTTTACCACTTGTTTGCTTGCTGCACTTTTTATTACAGATTTATATTACTTTGCTTTGCCACTCCTATCATCCATATTTTACCATATCTTCGCCGAACTAGTGCACCTATACAACTCCTAGTTGTATTAGGTGTGTTGGGGACACAAGAGACTTCTTGTATCTTAGTTGCAGGGTTGCTTGAGAGAGACCATCTTCAACCTCTACTTCCCTGAGTTCGATAAACCTTAGGTCATCCACTTGAGGGAAATTGCTGATGTCCTACAAACCTCTGCGCTTGGAGGCCCAACATAGTCTACAAGAGTAGAAGCATGTGTAGACATCTAGTAGTAGGATGTACAAATAAATCCCAAATTTGGACATGCGCTAGAGAACATATATTCTGTCTTGAAAAGAATGATTCAAGAGAAGTAGTAGGGGCATTAGAACATCACACATAATAACATAAGGCAGAAATTCACCAAAGATGCAGGCAGAAGTTTACATAATAACATAATAACATCAAGCAAATTGTGCCTGGTCGATGCTCCCAGTCCTAGATAAATGGCAACCCAGAACATGATTATTACCAAAACACATAGTAGCAGCTACGACATGGAACGGGTACGCTAGATGTAGTAGACCTTGAAGAGATCCATGGCGAGCACCCCAAACTAGCTCTAACTTATGCATCCAAACAGGGCCAAAAAACAGCTTGGGGTTATCTCCTCGTCGTCATTAGAATCAGACGGGTTGTTGAACCCAGCGATGTCCAGCTTCCTCTTGTTGCCAGCATCTTCCTCATTCTGCAATATAAGTTATTAATTCAATTATACTACTAACTACATATAACACATCACATAACAGAATCTAACAATTAATTGAGGGAATATGCACAACAAATCTAACAACATATACAGCACATAATAGAATCTGAGCACATGTGGCAATCCAGATTCTAATATATATAACCTAACTAAACATCTAATTAGAAAACCATAACCACTACATCCACTGGATGATTCAATCACAGATTCTACATATAACTGCCTATAAATTAATCCAATACAAAAAAACCCTAACCACACTACATCCACTGGATGATTAATTCAATCATAGCTTCCACATATCAGTGGCTATAATTGAATCCATTACCAAAAATCCCCAACTAAACATCTAACTCAAAAACCCTAAGTAGTAGATCTACTGGATGATGCAATCACACCAAACTTAACCTTTCACTATAAATCAATCAATCAAACATCTAAATCTACTGCTTAATGAGGGTAACTAGAAACTGAGGGGACTTGTAGCGACCACGATCCGAATGGACCGAAGTCTCTGTGTTCTGTGTCATCCCTGGATCGGTAATGCTGACACACACAGTACTTGAAGGATCTATAACAGAGTGGCAATCACACACTTATTACATCGAATGTCTCCAATGAGAACTTATTACAAAATCTATGGCTTAAGGCCATCTAACAAAACAACAGCGGAAGGCTTGGAAGATAAGTGAGTCCATCAGCTCCAACGGCATAGCTGAGTGCATGACAAACGACCTAGCACGTCTTATTCCTCGTCTGAAAAGTCTGCAACGTGATAGGTTGCAGCCCGAAAACGGGTCAGCACATGGAATATGCTGGCAAGATAACACAAGGATGCAAGTAACAGAATAAAGGCTATACTATATGCATATTTGGCTGGTGGAGGCTCTAAGGTTAAAGTTTTTGCGTAAAGCCAATTTTTTCCTACAACAAAGGAATAAATTTTATTTTAACTCTCATGTTGGTTGAAAATCATTGAGAAGGTACCCCCAACTCAATCCCAAATTAAAAGTTCATCATTAACCCAGCAAATTAAATTATAGAGTGATGAGATCAACCAATAATTCAAGTACCAGATACTCAAGATGTCCATAACCGGGGACACGGCTAATCATGATCAGTTTGTACACTCTGCAAAGGTTTGTGCACTTTTCCCACAAGACTCGATCGCCTCCGGTTGGTTTCTCGCACTGCATGGTGTTTGAGAAACGGATGACCGAGACACAGTCTTTCCTAAGAGGTCCCCTTAACCGGATAGATAGGCCGGTACACCTACAATCCCTCTACATCTGCTAGCTCATCATGGAAAGGTTTCCCACAACTTACTCAACTATGCCAGAGCCCATATTGCCATGTGGCTGCACACGGAAGTTTCTAGCATGAATAGTTTTATGATCCCTTTGAGCCTGGGTGGCATTCCATAGGAAAAATCACACGGAACCCCGGGATTTCCTAGGACAACACTGGATTCCCCAGGTGCCCTGCAACCAATCCACCCATATGTGTATTCAAGTAGCCACCTTAAGTTGAAACCTTAGTTAACATCTCACATATGTCATGGATTTCACTCAAACCCAAACCCACGTCTACGAGCATAGCATAGCAACCTAAGCAAATGTAGAAGTAACTCCCAAGGGTTTGAAAATAATGCACGTAATAGGTTCTACCTCAATCTACTTCCCAGTCCCACAAGTTTAAGATATCCTACTCGTTCAATGTGTGAGGGTTTAATCTAATGCATAAAACAGGGTAATAAAAGGTATGATCAAAGTGTTACTTGCCTTGCTGACGATTCGCAAAACCTAGAGACTCGTAGTAGCACGCTTCACAGTCCGGGTATTCTATCGCAAGCAAACCATAGCATACATAAGCAAACAAGCAGTGATGCACAAACAAAACTCCAAAAGATCAGATCTAACCAGAAAGTTCAACTTAAGAACTCTGATTTGTAAAACGAATCAAATCGAAAGAAGCAAAGAAACTCAAACTGCGAAAGAAACGAGCTCCGGTTACTAATTGGTCTAAAGTCAAATTTTACAGTAGCCAAAACTTTGTTCAAGTTGGTTAAATGGAAAGAGGGCGTCGAGACGAAGATCTGGGATTTTGAATCACCTGATTCCGACTCTCGAGCGAAAAGAAAAACGAAAAACAAGATCAAGGCAGAAATCGTTATCGGAATAATCGCGGATAAATACCCCGAAAAAGGAAACTGACGAACAAGCTAACGAACGAACGTTCGCTGTCTGCGGCTAACGGACGAAAAGCGTTCGTTAAAACGGACGTACGGATGAATGTCCGCTAAATAACTAAACAGACGAAAAACCGAACCGATCTAACCTAATAAAAAAACAGATCTACGGTTTACAAAAACCGATCGGTTTTAAAAAAAACCATTAACTACCTTGTACGACGAACTCTGGCGAGATCCCGGCGGTCCGACGGCGGGGCTGCGGTGAGGCGGGCGGCGACGCAGCGGCGCGGCAAGCGGCGGCGCGCTGCGGGGCGGCGGGGCGGCTAGCGGCGGGCGGCGGCGCGGCGAGCGTCGGGCGGCAGCGCGGCGAGCGGCGAAGTGCGGCGGCGGCGCTAGGGCAGGGAGGCGGGGCGGCTCGGGGCTAGCGGGCCGGGGCGGTCGGCTTATAAAGCCCAGAGTCACGGGCCTATACGGCTCCAAGTCGGTTTGCATTTTTTTTTTCTAAAAGAATCCTGGCACAGAAAAACTAACGAAAGAAATACTAAACGAACTCCAAAAATCCCGAAATAAAGTTTCACCGTCCTCTAATTATATTTAGGACAAAATGAACATTTTTCCCGGACCTAAATGCAATTTTGAAAAACGCTCATTTTTCCTATGCAAATAAAATCGCAAATAAATCCAGAAAAATACCAAAAGTGATTTTAACATTTTCCTCCAATATTTCTGTTATTTTGGAGAAGTCATATTATCTCCACTCATATATCGTATTTTAGAAATATTTTTAGGAGAGAAAAATAATTAAAATCACACTGTCCTCGTACCGGTATTCGAGTAAACTCAAAAACGAAAATGGTAGAATTCCCAACTCTCTCCGTAGGTCCTTGAGTTGCTTAGAATTTCGAAGAACGCCACAAACAAAAATGCAAAGAGCATGCAATGCAGTATGATCTATGTATAACATTCCAAATTGAAAATTTTGGATGTTACAAACCTACCCCCCTTAGAATGAATCTCGCCCTCGAGATTCGACTTGGCTAGAGAACATGTGTGGGTGGTCCTTGCGTAGATCATCTTCTCGTTCCTAGGTGGCTTCTTCCTCGGTGTGGTGACTCCACTGAACTTTGCAAAACTTGATAACCTTACTGCGGGTGACTCTGCTCGGAAAATTCGAGAATCTTAACAGGCTTCTCCTCGTAGGTCAGATCACTGTCCAACTGAATTGCTTCCAGGGGTACTGTGTCTCTAAGCGGTATATCGGCCATCTCCGCTGGCACTTCTTAAGCTGCGAAACGTGAAACACGTCGTGCACTCCTGACAATCCTTCGGGCAATTCCAATTTATAGGCAACCTCTCCCATGCGTTCCAAAACACGGTAAGGTCCCACAAATCTCGAGGCTAGCTTTCCTTTAACTCCGAAATGTTTAACTCCTCGCAGAGGCGATACTCTCAAGTACGCTCTGTCTCCGATCTCATAGGCTATCTCCTTGCGCTTCGAGTCTGCGTAACTCTTCTGCCTGGACTAGGCTACCTTCAATCTATCTCGAATCAACTTCACTTTCTCCTCAGATTCTTTGATCAAGTCTGGTCCAAACAACTATTGGTCTCCAACTTCATCCCACATTAACGGTGTTCGGCATCTCCTTCCATACAATGCCTCGAACGGTGCCATCTTCAAACTGGCCTGGTAACTGTTGTTGTATGAGAACTCTGCGTAGGGAAAATTATCATCCCAGCTAGATCCATAATCTAACGCACAGGCTCTCAACATGTCCTCTAGGATCTAGTTGACTCTCTCGGTCTGTCCATCGGTCTGCGGGTGAAATGCTGTACTAAATTCCAGCCTCGTTCCCAAAGTTTGGTGTAGCTGATGCCAAAATTTTGAGGTGAACTGTGTTCCTCTGTCTCATACAATGGTCCTCGGAACTCCGTGCAGACATACGATCCTGGTCATGTATCTCTTGGCCAACTTCGCACTGGTGTATGTGGTTTTCACAGGGATAAAGTGGGCTACCTTCGTCAATCGGTCCACTACTACCCACACTGAATCATATCCTGCTTTGGTCCTGGGCAATCCGGTGATAAAATCCATGCCAAGCTTCTCCCACTTCCATTCGGGTATCGGCATAGGCTGCAGCAATCCTGCTGGCTTCTGATGCTCTGCCTTTACTCTCTGGCATACATCACATACGGCTACATACTCGGAAATATCCTTCTTCATTCCCGTCCACCAGAAACGTTCCTTCAAATCCAAATACATTTTGGAGTTTCCGGGGTGTATCGAGTATCGTGAATCATGTGCTTCTTGCAGTATCAACTTCCTTATCTCCGGGTCGTTGGGCACATAGATTCGATCCTCAAACCACAAGGTGTCATGTTCGTCCTCACGAAATCCCTTGGCTTTTCCTTCACTCATCCTTTTTCTTATCTCCGCAATTTCCTTATCATCCTTCTGGCTTCGCGTATCTTTCCAAGTAATGTCGACTGAACTTCCAACGTTGCAACGAAACCTCTAGGAACTATCTCCAAACAAAGCTCCCTGAAAAGTTTTGCTAACTCCTGTGGCAATCTCCCTTTTACTAGGGTATTTGCATAACTCTTCCGGCTCAAAGCATCTGCCACGACGTTGGCCTTTCCTGGATGATAGTGCAGCTTCATATCATAATCCTTTATAAGCTCCAACCATCTCCTCTGTCTAAGGTTCAGCTCCTTCTGTGTGAAAATGTACTTCAAACTCTTGTGGTCCGTGAACACATCACAACGATTTCCAATAAGGTAATGTCTCCAGGTTTTCAGTGCGTGCACTACTTGTTGGGGAACGTAGTATTTTAAAATTTTCCTATGATCACACAAGATCTATCTACTAGATGCATAGCAACGAGAGGGGAGAGTGTGTCTACGTACCCTCGTAGACCGGGAGCGGAAGCGTCAAGTGACGCGGTTGATGTTGTCGAACTTCTTCGCGATCCAACCGATCAAGCACCGAACGTACGGCACCTCCGCGTTCAGCACACGTTCAGCTTGATGACGTCCCACGAGCTCTTGATCCAGTTGAGCTTCACGGGAGAGTTTCGTCAGCACGACGGCGTGGTGACGGATATGACGTATTCACCGGTGCAGGGCTTCGCCTAAGTACTGCAACGGTATGACCGAGGTGTGTTTCTGTGGAGGGGGGCACCGCACATGGCTAAAACAATTCAACTTGTGTGTCTTTGGGTGCCCCCCTGCCCCCGTATATAAAGGAGCAAGGGGGGAGGCCGGCCGGCCCTTGTTCGGTGCGGCTAGGGTGCAATCCTACTAGGAATAGGATTGCAATCCTATTCCTAGTAGGAATCACCAAAAGAAGGAAGAGAGGGAAAGGAAAAAGGAGAGGTGGCCCCCCCCCCCAATCCTAGTCCAACTAGGAACCCTAGGTGGGGCGCCGGCCAGCCCTATGGGCTGCCTCTCTCTTTCCCTTAAGGCCCACTATGGACCATCCCCTCTCGTAGGGGGTTCCGGTAACCCCCTCCGGCAATCCCGTTAAATCCGAAACTTTTCCGGAACACTTCCGGTTTCCGAATATAGTCGTCCAATATATCAATCTTTATGTCTCGGACATTCCGAGACTCCTCGTCATGTCCGTGATCTCATCCGGGACTCCGAACTACCTTCGGTACATCAAAACTCATAAACTCATAATACCGATCGTCATCAAACGTTAAGCGTGCGGACCCTACGGGTTCGAGAACTATGTAGACATGACCGAGACTCATCTCCGGTCAATAACCAATAGCGGAACCTGGATGTTCATATTGGCTCCTACATATTCTACGAAGATCTTTTATCGGTCAAAACCGCATAACAACATACGTTGTTCCTTTTGTCATCGGTATGTTACTTGCCCGAGATTCGATCGTCGGTATCTCTATACCTAGTTCAATCTCGTTACCGGCAAGTCTCTTTACTCGTTCCGTAACACATCATCTCGTGACTAACTCATTAGTATTTTGCTTGCAAGGCTTATTGTGATGTGTGTTACCGAGAGGGCCCAGAGATACCTCTCCGACACTCGGAGTGACAAATCCTAATCTTGATCTATGCCAACACCACGAATACTTTCGGAGACACCTGTAGAGCATCTTTATGATCACCCAGTTACGTTGTGACGTTTGATAGCACATAAGGTGTTCCTACGGTATTCGGGAGTTGCATAATCTCATAGTCATAGGAACATGTATAAGTCATGAAGAAAGCAATAGCAGTAAAACTAAACGATCATGGTGCTATGCTAATGGATGGGTCTTGTCCATCACATCATTCTCCTAATGATGTGATCCCGTTGATCAAATGACAACTCATGTCTATGGTTAGGAAACATAACCATCTTTAATCAATGAGCTAGTCTAGTAGAGGCATACTAGGGACACTCTGTTTTGTCTATGTATTCACACATGTACTAAGTTTCCGGTTAATACAATTCTAGCATGAATAATAAACATTTATCATGATATAAGGAAATATAAATAACAACTTTATTATTGCCTCTAGGGCATATTTCCTTCAGTCTCCCACTTGCACTAGGGTCAATAATCTAGCTCACATCGCCATGTGATTTAATACCGATAGTTCACATCGTTATGTGAATAACACCCATAGTTCACATCACCATGTGACCAACACCCAAAGGGTTTACTAGAGTCAATAATCTAGTTCACATTGCTATGTGATTAATACCCAAGAGTAATAAGGTGTGATCATGTTTTGCTTGTGAGAGAAGTTTAGTCAACGGGTCTGTCATATAGAGATCCCTATGTATTTCGCAAATTTCTATGTCTACAATGCTCTGCATGGAGCTACTCTAGCTAATTGCTCCCACTTTCAATACGCATCCAGATTGATACTTAAAGTCATCTGGATTTAGTGTCAAAGCTTGCATCGGCGTAACCCTTTACGACGAACTCTTTATCACCTCCATAATCGAGAAACATTTCCTTAGTCATCCAATTACTAAGGATAATTTTGACCGCTATACAGTGATCTACTCTTGGATCACTATTGTACTTCCCTGTAAAACTCATGGCAAGGTACACAACGTGTTTTTGTACACAGCATGGCATACTTTATAGAACCTATGGCTGAGGCATAGGGAATGACTTTCATTCTCTCTATATTTTTCTGCCGTGGTCTGGCTTTTGAGTCTTACTCAACTTCACACCTTACAAGTCAGGCAAGAACTCCTTCTTTGGCTGATCCATTTTGAACTACTTCAAAATCTTATCAAGGTATGTATTCATCGAAAGTCTTATCAAGCGTCTTGATCTATCTCTATAGATCTTGATGCCCAATATGTAAGCAGCTTCACCAAGGTCTTTCTTTGAAAAACTCCTTTCAAACACTCCTTTATGCCTTCCAGAAAATTCTACATCATTTCCGATCGACAATATGTCATTCACATATACTTATCAGAAAGGTTGTAGTGCTCCCACTCACTTTCTTGTAAATACAGGCTTCACCGCAAGTCTGTATAAATCTATATGCTTTGATCAACTTATCAAAGCGTATATTCCAACTCCGAGATGCTTGCACCAGTCCATAGAAGGATCGCTGGAGCTTGCACATTTTGTTAGTACCTTTAGGATTGACAAAACCTTCTGGTTGCATCATATACAATTCTTCTTTAATAAATCCATTAAAGAACGCAGTTTCGTTATCCATTTGCCAGATTTCATAAAATGTGGCAATTGCTAACATGATTCGAACAGACTTAAGCATCGTTACGGGTGAGAAAATCTCATCGTAGTCAACACCTTGAACTTGTCGAAAATCTTTCGCAACAAGTCGAGCTTTGTAGACAGTAACATTACCATCGGCGTTAGTCTTCCTCTTAAAGATCCATTTATTTTCAATGGCTTTCCGACCATCGGGCAAGTCAACCAAAGTCCACACTTTGTTCTCATACATGGATCCCATCTCAGATTTCATGGCTTCAAGCCATTTTGCGGAATCTGGGCTCATCATCGCTTCCTCATAGTTCGTAGGTTCATCATGGTCTAGTAACATGATTTCCAGAACTGGGTTGCCGTACCACTCTGGTGCGGAACGTACTCTGGTTGATCTACGACGTTCAGCAGAAACTTGATCCGAAGTTTCATGATCATTATCATTAACTTCCTCACTGATTGGTGTAGGAATCACTGGAACAATTTTTTGTGATGTACTACTTTCCAATCCGGGAGAAGGTACAATTACCTCATCAAGTTCTACTTTCCTCCCACTCAATTCTTTCGAGAGAAACTCCTTCTCTAGAAAGGATCCACTCTTAGCAATAAAGACCTTGCCTTCGGATCTGTGATAGAAGGTGTACCCAACAGTTTCTTTTGGGTACCCTATGAAGATTTACTTCTCCGATTTGGGTTCGAGCTTATCATGTTGAAACTTTTTCACATAAGCATCACAGTCCCAAACTTAAAGAAATGACAGCTTAGGTTTCTCATCAAACCACAGTTCATACGGTGTCATCTCCACGGATTTAGATGGTGCCCTATTTAACGTGAATGTAGCTGTCTCTAATGCATAACCCCAAAAGTGATAGTGGTAGATCGGTAAGAGACATCATCAATCGCACCATATCTAATAAAGTACGGTTATGACATTCGGACACACCATTACACTATGGTGTTCCAGGTGGCGTGAGTAGTGAAACTATTTCACATTGTTTTTACTGAAGGCCAAACTCGCTAACTCAAAATATTTTACCTCTACGATCATATCGTAGAAACTCTTATTTTCTGTTACGATGATTCTCCACATCACTCTGAAATTCTTTGAACTTTTCAAATGTTTCAGACTTGTGCTTCATTAAGTAGATATACCCATATCTGCTCAAATCATCAGTGAAGGTCAGAAAATAACGATACCCGCCGCGTGCTTCAACACTCATTGGTCCACATACATCAGTATGTATGGTTTCCAACAAATCTGTTGCTCGCTCCATAGTTCCGGAGAACGGAGTTTTAGTCATCTTGCCCATGAGGCATGGTTCGCAAGCACCAAGTGATTCCAAAAGTCCATCATTATGGAGTTTCTTCATGTGTTTTACACCAATATGACCTAAACGGCAGTGCCACAAATAAGTTGCACTATCATTATTAACCTTGCATCTTTTGGCTTCAATATTATGAATATGTGTATCACATGATCGAGATCCAACAAACCATTTTCATTGGGTGTATGACCATAGAAGGTTTTATTCATGTAAACAGAACAACAATTATTCTATGACTTTAAATGAATAACCGTATTGCAACAAATATGATCAAATCATATTCATGCTCAACGCAAATGCCAAATAACATTTTATTTAGGTTTTACACTAATCCCGAAAGTATAGGGAGTATGCGATGATGATCATATCAATCTTGGAACTACTTCCAATACACATCGTCACTTCATCCTTTAACTAGTTTCTGTTCATTATGCAACTCCCATTTCGAGTTACTATTCTTTAGCAACTGAACCAATATCAAATACCGAGGGGTTGCTATGAACACTAGTAAAATACACATCAATAATCTTTATATCAAATATACCTTTGTTCACTTTGCCATCCTTCTTATCCGCCAAATATCTAGGGCAGTTCCACTTCTAGTGACCATTTCCTTTGCAGTAGAAGCACTTGTTTCAGGCTTGAGTTTAGCTTTGTGTTTCTTCACGGGAGTGACAACTTGCTTATCATTCTTCTTGAAGTTCCCCTTCTATCCCTTTGCCCTTTACTTGAAACAAGTGGTCTTGTTAACCATCAACACTTGATGCTTTTTCATGATTTCTACCTTCGCCGACTTCAGTATCGCGAAGAGCTGGGGATTCCTTTCGTCATCCCTTGCATATTATAGTTCATCACGAAGTTCTACTAACTTGGTGATAGTGACTAGAGAACTTTGTCAATTACTATCTTATCTGGAAGATTAACTCCCACTTGATTAAAGTAATTGTAGTACCCAGACAATCTGAGCACATGCTCACTGGTTGAGCTATTCTCCTCCATCTTGTAGGCAAAGTACTGTCAGAGGTCTTATACCTCTCGACACGGGCATGAGTATGAAATACTAATTTCAACTCTTGGAACATCTTATATGCTCCGTGGCGTTCAAAACGTTTTTGAAGTCCCGGTTCTAAGCCGTAAAGCATGGTGCACTTAAACTATCAAGTAGTCATCATATCGAGCTTTTGTCAAAACGTTCATAACGTCTACATCTGCTCCTGCAATAGGTCTGTCACCTAGCGGTGCATCAAGGACATAATTCTTCTGTGCAGCAATGAGGATAATCCTCAGATCACGGAACAATTCCGCATCATTGCTACTAACATCTTTCAACTTGGTTTTCTCTAGGAACATATGAAAAATAAACGGGGAGCAACATCGCGAGCTATTGATCTACAACATAGATATGCTAATACTACCAGGACTAAGTTCATGATAAATTAAAGTTCAATTTAATCATATTACTTAAGAACTCCCACTTAGATAGACATCCCTCTAGTCATCTAAATGATCACGTGATCCAAATCAACTAAACCATGTCCGATCATCACGTGAGATGGAGTAGTTTCAATGGTGAACATCTTATGTTGATCATATCTACTCTATGATTCACGCTCAACCTTTCGGTCTCCAGTGTTCCGAGGCCATATCTGCATATGCTAGGCTCGTCAAGTTTAACCCGAGTATTCTGCGTGTGCAAAACTGGCTTACACCCGTTGTATTTGAACGTATAGCTTATCACACCCGATCATCACGTGGTGTCTCGGCACGACGAACTTTCGCAACGGTGCATACTCAGGGAGAACACTTATACCTTGAAATTTAGTAAGGGATCATCTTATAATGCTACCGTCGTTCTAAGCAAAATAAGAAGCATAATAAGATAAACATCACATGCAATCAAAATATGTGACATGATATGGCCATCATCATCTTGTGCTTTTGATCTCCATCTTCAAAGCACCGTTATGATCACCTTCGTCACCGGCGCGACACCTTGATCTCCATCGTAGCATCGTTGTCGTCTCGCCAACTATTGCTTCTACGACTATCGCTACCGTTTAGTGATAAAGTAAAGCAATCACATGGCGATTGCATTTCATACAATAAAGCGACAACCATATGGCTCCTGCCAGTTGCCGATAACTTTACAAAACATGATCATCTCATACAAAACCGTATAACTCATCATGTCTTGACCATATCACATCACAACATGCCCTGCAAAAACAAGTTAGACGTCCTCTACTTTGTTGTTGCAAGTTTTACGTGGCTGCTACGGGCATAGCAAGAACCATTCTTCCTACGCATACAAAACCACAACGATGTTTCGTCAAGTATGTGATGTTTTAACCTTCACAAGGACCGGGCGTAGCCACACTTGATTCAGCTAAAGTGAGAGAGACAGACACCCGCCAGTCACCTTTAAGCAACGAGTGCTCGTAACGGTGAAACTAGTCTCGCGTAAGCGTACGCGTAATGTCGGTCCGGGCCGCTTCATCTCACAATACCGCCGAAGCAAAGTATGACATGCTGGTAAGCAGTATGACTAGTATCGCCCACAACTCATTGTGTTCTACTCGTGCATATCATCTACGCATAGACCTGGCTCATGATGCCACTGTTGGGGAATGTAGTATTTTAAAATTTTCCTATGATCACGCAAGATCTATCTACTAGATGCATAGCAACGAGAGGGGAGAGTGTGTCTATGTACCCTCGTAGACCGGGAGCGGAAGCGTCAAGTGACGCCGTTGATGTTGTCGAACTTCTTCGCGATCCAACCGATCAAGCACCGAACGTACGGCACCTCCGCGTTCAGCACACGTTCAGCTTGATGACGTCACACGAGCTCTTGATCCAGTTGAGCTTCACGGGAGAGTTTCGTCAGCACGACGGCGTGGTGACGGATATGATGTATTCACCGGTGCAGGGCTTCGCCTAAGTACTGCAACGGTATGACCGAGGTGTGTTTCTGTGGAGGGGGGCACCGCACACGGCTAAAACAATTCAACTTGTGTGTCTTTGGGTGCCCCCCTGCCCCCGTATATAAAGGAGCAAGGGGGGAGGCCGGCCGGCCCTTGTTTGGTGCGGCTAGGGTTGCAATCCTACTAGGAATAGGATTGCAATCCTATTCCTAGTAGGAATCACCAAAAGAAGGAAGAGAGGGAAAGGAAAAA
>LR738715.1:852325847-852335925 GCA_902687465.1 Secale cereale | reverse complement strand
CCCCCCCCCAATCCTAGTCCAACTAGGAACCCTAGGTGGGGCGCCGGCCAGCCCTATGGGCTGCCTCTCTCTTTCCCTTAAGGCCCACTATGGACCATCCCCTCTCGTAGGGGGTTCCGGTAACCCCCTCCGGCAATCCCGTTAAATCCGAAACTTTTCCGGAACACTTCCGGTGTCCGAATAAAGTCGTCCAATATATCAATCTTTATGTCTCGGACATTCCGAGACTCCTCGTCATGTCCGTGATCTCATCCGGGACTCCGAACTACCTTCGGTACATCAAAACTCATAAACTCATAATACCGATCGTCATCAAACGTTAAGGGTGCGGACCCTACGGGTTCGAGAACTATGTAGACATGACCGAGACTCATCTCCGGTCAATAACCAATAGCGGAACCTGGATGTTCATATTGGCTCCTACATATTCTACGGAGATCTTTTATCGGTTAAAACCGCATAACAACATACGTTGTTCCTTTTGTCATCGGTATGTTACTTGCCCGAGATTCGATCGTCGGTATCTCTATACCTAGTTCAATCTCGTTACCGGCAAGTCTCTTTACTCGTTCCGTAACACATCATCTCGTGACTAACTCATTAGTCTTTTGCTTGCAAGGCTTATTGTGATGTGTGTTACCGAGAGGGCCCAGAGATACCTCTCCGACACTCGGAGTGACAAATCCTAATCTTGATCTATGCCAACACCACGAATACTTTCGGAGACACCTGTAGAGCATCTTTATGATCACCCAGTTATGTTGTGACGTTTGATAGCACACAAGGTGTTCCTACGGTATTCGGGAGTTGCATAATCTCATAGTCATAGGAACATGTATAAGTCATGAAGAAAGCAATAGCAGTAAAATTAAATGATCATGGTGCTATGCTAACGGATGGGTCTTGTCCATCACATCATTCTCCTAATGATGTGATCCCGTTGATCAAATGACAACTCATGTCTATGGTTAGGAAACATAACCATCTTTGATCAATGAGCTAGTCTAGTAGAGGCATACTAGGGACACTCTGTTTTGTCTATGTATTCACACATGTACTAAGTTTCCGGTTAATACAATTCTAGCATGAATAATAAACATTTATCATGATATAAGGAAATATAAATAACAACTTTATTATTGCCTCTAGGGCATATTTCCTTCACTACTGCTGCTAACTCCAGATCGTGCGTCGCGTAATTCAACTCGTGCGGTCGTAGTTGACGGGATGCATAGGAAACAACTCTTCCATCCTGCATAAGTACTCCTCCAAGTCCTATGCGTGAAGCGTCGCAGTACACTTGGAAATCCTTGCGTATATCTGGCAATATCAGCACTGGGATGTCGTCAACCATTTCTTCAACTCCTGGAAACTTTCTTCTCATTCTTCAGTCTAATCGAACTTTGTCTCCTTCTTCAACAATGTCGTCATTGGCTTTGCAATCTTGGAGAAATTTTCTATGAATCACCGGTAGTATCCCGCGAGTCCAAGAAAACTGCGGATTCTCCAACTGAGGTGGGTGCCAACCACTCCATGACTGCCTGCACTTTGACGGGGTCTACTGCTATACCTTCTCCCGATATAACATGCCCTAGAAATCCAACTTCCTTCAACAAAAACTCGCATTTGCTAAACTTGGCATATAACTGATGTTCTCTGAGCTTCTCCAATACTAAACGCAAATGCTCTGCATGTTCTTCTTCATCCTTTGAGTATATCAGAATATCATCTATGAATACCACGATGAACCTATCCAAGAACTCCATGAACACCTTGTTCATCATACTCATGAAGTAGGCAGGGGCGTTAGTCAATCCAAATGACATAACCGTATACTCATATAGCCCGTACCGTGTGGTGAAGGCTGTCTTAGGTATATCCTTCTCTCGGATCTTCAATTGGTGGTATCCAGATCGTAGATCTATCTTGGAGAATACTTTCGCTCCCTGGAGTTGGTCGAACAAATCGTTGATCATCGGTAGCGGGTACTTATACTTAATAGTCACTTCATTCAGTGCATGATAATCAACGACCATTCTTAAAGATCCGTCCTTCTTCTCGACCAAAAGCACTGGGGCTCCCCAAGGTGATGAACTTCGGCGAATAAATCCTTTCTCCAACAACTCCGTAATCTGCTTCTTGATCTCCTCCAGATCATTTGCTGGCATCTGATACGGTCTCTTAGATATTGGTCCGGTGCCAGGCAACAACTCTATCAAAAACTCAATATATCTATCCGGTGGCATGCCAGGTAACTCCTCTGGAAACACATCTGGATAATCCTTTACTACTGGCACTTCCTCCTGAACAACTCCCGTGAGAGAATGTACTTGAGTCCTTATAGGCGAATGCCTAGATACATACTTAATCCTTTTTCCCTCCGGGGTGGTGAGCAAAATAGACTTGCTGGCACAATCAATGTTACCTCCATACTTTGATAGCCAATCCATACCTAATATCACATCCAATCCTTGTGACTCCAGAACTATTAGGTCAGAGGGGAAAGTGTGGCGTCCTATGGTCAATGGCGTCTGAAAACATCCTTGGTGTGCCATATACTCTGCTCCTGGTGGACTTACTAACATGGGGGTCTTAAGAACTCGGGTGGACATCCTATGTCTATTCACGAATCCCCTTGAAATGTATGAATGCGATGCACCAGTATCGAAAAGAACTATTGCGGTAAATGTTTTCACCAAAAACTTACCGACAACAGCATCTGGTTGCTCCTCTACCTCCTCCACGGTCACGTGGTTCACTTGTCCTTTGTTGAACGGGTTGGGCTTCTTCCCGGCGCTTCCATTGCCATTCCCATTCTTAGCTTCCGGGCACTCATTGGCATAATGTCCATTCTTCCCGCACTTGAAACAAGTGACGTGGCTGAAATCCTTCTTGGTGGGTGTGGACGGTGTAGGGCGGCTCTGGTTATTGCTTTCTCCATTCCCATTTCCATTCTTAGGGCCATTGTGGTTATGGGGAATTCCATGGTTGTGGGTATATCCTCCCGAATTCGGAGTGAATCGGGGCTTCTGCTGGGCTCCAGAATTATTCCTTCCTTGTCCATACTTCCTCGTGCAGCTTTCCATCTGCTGGTGCTTCCATTCAATCATAAGAGCTTTATCTACCAACTCCTGGTAGTTGTTGAAAGTTGCCACCATCAACTGTACGCTCATCTCATCATTCAGCCCTTCCATAAATCTCTCCTGCTTAGCGGCATCTGTGGCCACATCATCTGGGGCATAACGAGACAGGGTACTAAACTCATCCACGTACTGAGCTACAGTACGGTTTCCTTGGTGCAAGTTGCGAAACTCCCGCTTCTTCATGCTCATAGCTCAAGTTGAGACATGGGCAGTACGGAAAGCTTGCTGAAACTGCTCCCAAGTGACATTGGCTATGGGGAAAGTGGTTGTGTAGTTCTCCCACCATGCTGCGGCTGGTCCAGACAACTGGTGTGCGGCAAATCGCACCTTCTCAGCGTCCGAGCAATTGGCGGTGGTCAAATCCCTTCCAATCTTGCATAGCCAGTCATCAGCCACTATTGGTTCGATGCTGCTAGCAAACACGGGTGGTTGCAACAACGTGTCAGGTTGTCCACGGGTGGTGGTGGTGGAGGGTTGTTGTTGTTGTTCTGGTTGTTCTGAGTGTTCTGGACAAGAAGTTGCATCAAGGTGTTATGCTGCTGGATCAACTGGGTGAGCTCAGGGGGAAACTCAAATCCAGGCTCACGTCTTGGAGGCATCTGATGGGTGTAGAGGGAAGAGATTAGAACAGAATTGAGGTCTAAGGGAAATCACTACCCATATGCACATGAGACAAACACAATCATATCACACCAATCAATTTCAAGCAAGATCTTACAAATCTAACTACCGTTACAAAGAGTGCTCTAAACTAATATATGGAGGTAAACTACTAGTCAGAGGGTGGTCATCTAAAAATATTGATCGGCGGACGATTCCATGATGTCTGCTCTAGCTTCATCTTCATAGTCTTCGTCTTTACTATCACCGCGTTCTGAATTCGTGTCGTCGATGATAATGTAATCTTCGGGAGGAATTTCCTTGGGTTCTTCTTCCTCTTCTTCACCTCCTGGTGCTGGATGTCCCATGAATACTCCTAACTTCCTTGTTAAATCATCATTCTTCTCCACTAGTATCAACATCTCCTCCTCGTATCCGTCACGAGTAGACTTAAGTTCCTCTTCTAGCTCCAAATTCATGTTTAGTGCCTTCTTCAATTCTATCATCCCAGTGCACATCTGGTGCTCCTGTCGTCGAATGTGCTGATTCAACTCCTAGATGAATGCTGCAATGGATCTATCCTTTCGGGTGTTGATCATATCCCAATTCTCATCTCGGTGTCCACAAATCTGGTAGATAGTGTCCTTCAGCTCCTGCTTGTAGACTTCTCCGATCCTTCCCATCGTGATGTGGGCGGCCATGCTCTTGCCTAGACTCCAGGTTGGCACATCAAAAGAAAACTCTATTGGCTCAGTGGATGGTGCGAAGGTTCTTCCGGGAATTTGAACTTAAATGCTCCATCGCTCCTCTTCTGGTAAAGTGGCGGTGTAGGTCCCGGTAAAGCTTGGTATTCCTATGTTCAGGTACCTAGTGACTTCCTTCAAGTGTCGTCCAAAGGGTGTGTCTTCATCCGGTTGAGTGAACTTGTTCCTTGGGTCCACCATCCTAAAGAAGTAGAAAATGGAGAGAAGTCAGAAATGAGTAGAGAAGAGTGATCTAGGGTCTGTCTTAGTGGTCGTGTCCTACATTCAGCATGTGCTCTGATACCATCTCTATAGCGACCACGATCCGAATGGACCAAAGTCTCTCTGTTCTGTGTCATCCCTGGATCGGTAATGCTGACACACACAGTACTTGAAGGATTTATAACAGAGTGGCAATCACACACTTATTACATCGAATGTCTCCAATGAGAACTTATTACAAAATCTATGGCTTATGGACATATAAAAAAACAACAGCGGAAGGCTTGGAAGATAAGTGAGTCCATCAACTCCAACGGCATAGCTGAGTGCATGACAAACGACCTAGCACGTCTTATTCCTCGTCTTAAAAGTATGCAACGTGATAGGTTGCAGCCCGAAAACAGGTCAGCACATGGAATATGCTAGCAAGATAACACAAGGATGCAAGTAACAGAATAAAGGTAATACTATATGCATATTTGGCTGGTGGAGGCTCTAAGGTTAAAGTTTTTGCGTAAAGCCAATTTTTTCCTACAACAAAGGAATATATTTTATTTTAACTCTCATGTTGGTTGAAAATCATTGAGAAGGTACCCCCAACTCAATCCCAAATTAGAAGTTCATCATTAACCCAACAAATTAAATTATAGAGTGATGAGATCAACCAATAATTCAAGTACCAGATACTCAAGATGTCCATAACCGGGGACACGGCTAATCATGATCAGTTTGTACACTCTACAGAGGTTTGTGCACTTTTCCCACAAGACTCGATCGCCTTCGTTTGGTTTCTCGCACTGCATGGTGTTTGAGAAACGGATGACCGAGACACAGTCTTTCCGAAGAGGTCCCCTTAACCGGATAGATAGGCCGGTACACCTACAATCCCTCTACATCTGCTAGCCCATCACGGAAAGGTTTCCCACAAATTACTCAACTATGCCAGAGCCCATATTGGCATGTGGCTGCACACGGAAGTTTCTAGCATGAATAGTTTTATGATCCCTTTGAGCCTGGGTGGCATTCCATAGGAAAAATCACACGGAACCCCGGGATTTCCTAGGACAACACTGGATTCCCCAGGTGCCCTGCAACCAATCCACCCAGATGTGTATTCAAGTAGCCACCTTAAGTTGAAACCTTAGTTAACATCTCACATCTGTCATGGATTTCACTCAAACCCAAACCCATGTCTACGAGCATAGCATAGCAACCTAAGCAAACATAGAAGTAACTCCCAAGGGTTTGAAAATAATGTAGGTAATAGGTTCTACCTCAATCTACTTCCCAGTCCCACAAGTTTAAGAGATCCTATTCATGCAATGTGTGAGGGTTTGATCTAATGCATAAAAATTGGGTAATAAAAGGTATGATCAAAGTGTTACTTGCCTTGCTGGCGATTCGCAAAACCTAGAGACTCGTAGTAGCACGCTTCACAGTCCGGGTATTCTATCGCAAGCAAACAATAGCATACATAAGCAAACAAGCAATGATGCACAAACAAAACTCCAAAAGATCAGATCTAACCAGAAAGTTTAACTTAAGAACTCCGGTTTGCAAAAAGAATCAAATCGAAAGAAGCAACGAAACTCAAACTGCGGAAGAAACGAGCTCCGGTTACTAAATGATCTAAAGTCAAATTTTACAGTAGCCAAAACTTTGTTCAAGTTGGTTAAATAGAAAGAGGGCGTCGAGACGAAGATCTGGGATTTTGAATCACCTGATTCTGACTCTCGAGCAAAAAGAAAAACGAAAAACAAGATCAGGGCAGAAATCGCGATCGAAATAATTGCGGATAAATACCCCAAAAAAGAAAACTGACGAACAGGCTAAAGAACGAACGTTCGCTGTCTGTGGCTAACGGACGAAAAGCGTTCGTTAAAACGAACGTACGGACGAACGTCCGCTAAATAACGAAACCGATGAAAAACCGAACCGATCTAACCTAATAAAAAAATAGATCTACGGTTTACGAAAACCGATCGGTTTTAAAAAAAACGTTAATTACCTCGTACGACGAACTTCGGCGAGATCCCGGCGGTCCGGCGGCGGGGCTGCGGTGAGGCGGGCGGCGGCGCGGCTACGCGGCGGCGCGCCGCGGGGCGGCTAGCGGCGGGCGGCGGCTGGCGGCGAGCGGCGGGCGGCGGCGGCGGCGGCGGCGCTAGGGCAGGGACGCGGGGCGGCTCGGGGCTAGCGGGCCGGGGCGGTCGGCTTATAAAGCCCATAGTCCCGGGCCTATACGGCTCCAAGTCGGTTTGCACTTTTTTTTCTAAAAGAATCCTGGCACAGAAAAACTAACGAAAGAAATACTAAACGGACTCCAAAAATCGCGAAATAAGTTTTCACCGTCCTCTAATAATATTTAGGACGGAGTGAACATTTTTCCCGGACCTAAATGCAATTTTGAAAAACGCGCATTTTTCCTATGCAAATAAAATCGCAAATAAATCCAGAAAAATACCAAAAGTGATTTTAACATTTTTCCTCCAATATTTCTGTTATTTTGGAGAAATCATATTATCTCCACTCATATATCGTATTTTAGAAATATTTTTAGGAGGGAAAAATAATTAAAATCACACTGTCCTCGTACCGGTATTCAAGTAAACTCAAATACGAAAACGGTAGAATTCCCAACTCTCTTCGTAGGTCCTTGAGTTGCTTAGAATTTCGAGGAACGCCACAAACAAAAATGCAAAGAGCATGCAATGCAGTATGATCTATGTATAACATTCCAAATTGAAAATTTGGGATGTTACAGGACTGTTGGCAAGGATTACCTGCAGGTCCACGTGCTCGCCGCCGGCCTCCGTAGGTCCATGAGATGGGCCGCTCGACGCCGTCACGCCAAGCTCCGGCACGGCGAAGGCTGCCACGGCCACCTTCTTCTCCTCCACACCCGCCGCCGCAGCGACCGATCCAGCGCGTGGGGATGCAGCACCTCCTTCTGTCATGGCAGCTTCGCCACGGCCTTGCTCCATCCGAGCCAGAAGCAAGCAGGAGGAGAGAGGGAGGCGATGGTGGTGAGCGAGCAGGTGGGGTGGCCGGTGAGGGAGACGACGAGGCAGAGGAGAGAGGAGGGAGAGGGAGGCGATTTGGGGGAAATGGGGTGGGCGATGCGGCCGGTGCCCGTTCCCCTCCTCTTATACTAGGAGCCTTTTTTGGAAAATATCCACACACACACGTGCACGCGCACGACCACGGGAAACGGAACCGCCAGCAATGGTTGTGGTTAGCGCGCGATGGTCGTAAGTGTCCTGCAACAGACATATGCTTGTGGTTAGAGCAGTGAAGCATATAGTTGTGTACATTGAAGCCTGAGCCGGACGTGTTGGTAGCATGTGAAAATGAGAAGTTTTTTATGTGAGTTGTATGTAGGATGAAGCACAAACATGCTTGTTTATGGGGCAACTGTGATGGTAATTTTGGTTCTCGGAAGCATGGAAAACAAATGGTAGATGCATGTAATTGACCCCTTAGGTGTAGGCAGGATAGTACTCTCGGTAATGGCCACCTTTTCCGAGAGGAGCTCTCGGTAAAGCATCTAACCTAGATCTCTTTCCTTCTTGTGCATTCTCGATAATACGTATTATACTTTTGTTGTTGTTTTCTTCCATGCTTGGCAAACAACCTTAGCACATCATAATTATCATCTTGTGTTTTCTTCTTTGGATGGGCCTCATCCGGTTCTAGAGACCGGCACCCCTCCGGTGGCCCCGGCGGTCTAAGGCGTTGTTCGGCACCTAGAGGGGGTAGGCCACGGAGAATAACTGCTTCTTTGTGTTAGTGCATGTCATTACGAGATGACAGACCAATTCTAGGCCCGTTCTGTCACGGGATCACCCACCGAAGACTCTGTCTCGGGGACGAACGCAGCCGGTCCTCGACGTTCCCGCCCGTGTGTGTGGTTTGTGAGGCGCGTGCCACGTCAAGGACGTGTGTTGGTTATTCATTACTTATGTAATGTTACAAGGGAGGAACCGGAATCTAGATACACCACTAGGGTATCTAGCGGTTACAGTTACAAAGGGTACACCACTAGGGCGGAGGCAGAATCTAGATACGCGCGCTATCTAGCGGGAGAGAGGAGGGAGCGTTGGAGGAACCGGATGAAGACGAGTTTCATCGCGATGATACTCATCATGATGACCGCAGCTCTCTTCTATGTGATGGTAATTTAGATGATCGATATCGACTTGTAATGTGAAGACAAACTCGCTACTCGCGGTCTTGAGACTTGTAATATAATGTTCTATCTTTGTTCGGTCTTTTGAATTCAGAGACTAATATGATGAATTGTATTCGGAAACTAATCTTCTATTATATTCGATGAATCTGGTGTTGTCTAAATTCTGTCCAATAATATATTTTGTATCCTGCGAAAATATCAGAAAAGAAAAAAAATAATCCCTTATATTCATACTAGTGGCGCACCACTCAAGATACTAATGACGCACTGTCCAGATTATACTAATGGCGCATCACCCATCAGTGCGCCATTAGTATGCCAAAGCACATGGGTACATATGGCCCACTTGGGAGGCATACTAATGGCGCACAGATGGACATACTAATGGCGCACAGATGGACATACTAATGGCGCACTGCCTGGTGCGCCATTAATGCACCAGATACTAATGTCGCACCAGGGGTGCGCCATTAGTAAAAAAATCTAATGGTGTGGTGCTAGTGGCGCACCATTAGTGCGCCATTAGTAGATGAAACTGGTGCGTCACTAGCATGCCTTTTCCTAGTAGTGAACCCTTTAATAAAAAATTATGATTTTTTCTTGTGTATGAAGTTTTTAAGATCTAGGGGAGATATTGATATGAGAAGAATAAGAAGAGGAAAAAACCTAAGCTTGGAGATGCTCAAGGCACTCCAGAAAACTATTCAAGAAGTCTCAAGCGTCTAATTTTTATTTGTTCACATTCTATGTGCTATTCTTGGAGCGTCGTTTGCTATTTTTTTTTCTTTGCTTTGCTTGTTGGTATTTACAATCATCATATCCTGGTCACATTTCATTGGGAGAGACGCACATTGGTCATGAATTTATAGAAAGTTCTATGCATTTCACTTATATCTTCTGAGTTGTGGTATTTATGGAATTGTCCATTTGCTTCAGTTATACATAGGGTTAGAGCATTGCGAGAAAAACATGCTTTTATAGAACGGATGATCATAACTCTTGCTTAACTTATACCTGTCTAGACAACTGATTGTTTTCTCGGATTTATATACTGGAACACAAAAATAAAGGTATATATGGGGGAGTATAATGTGGGGATCCCCACACTAGAGACGGAATCGAAGATTGAGATCAAGGCACGGCACGGAGGCGGCTACCTCTTATCTTAGAACCCTAACTCC
>LR738715.1:852274499-852309292 GCA_902687465.1 Secale cereale | reverse complement strand
CAAAACCTCCAACCCCCCCTCCCCTTTCAAAAAAAAAAACAAAAATCACAGCCACAGAAATGCTGACGCGTGGATGCCTTTTGGTCCCGGTTGGTGCCACCAACCGGGACCAAAGCCCCTCCTGCCTGGGCTCGGCGCACAGGCCACGTGGACACCCATCTGCCCCGGTTCTGGATCGAACCGGAACAAAAGGGTCAGAGCATTAGTA
Organism: Secale cereale; assembly: GCA_902687465.1. Lineage (NCBI taxonomy): Eukaryota > Viridiplantae > Streptophyta > Magnoliopsida > Poales > Poaceae > Secale > Secale cereale. The sequence continues at coordinate 852,309,084 of LR738715.1, read as the reverse complement.
CCGACACTTTTGTCCCGGTTCAAGAACCGGGGCTAAAGGCCCTAACAAAGCGGGTCTGATCTCCCTTTATCTACTAGTGGATCCCCACACTAGAGACGGAATCGAAGATCGAGATCAAGGCATGGTACGGAGGCGGCTACCTCTTATCTTAGAACCCTAGTTCCCCCGTCCCCGTCCCCCCTCTCAGACTGATTTTCTTGTAAGGAGCACATCTTGTAAACCTAGCTACCTTAATCCAGTCAGACTCATGTGGTGTTAATAACTCGTCCCACAAGGCTCGCCGTGCAATAGCTCCCTGGCCGCCTGCCCCCTTTCTGTGACCCACAGCTAGCCGCACAAGCCCCACTCCGTCACCTACCTTCTTATCTTGTTGCTCGACGCACACCAACTGCTCGAAAAAAAAATATCCAGACGGGTTAGAATGGGAAGGACGAAGATTTCCATGTGGGCGATGACTAGTCAAAACCACGCCAAGTGAGCATGAAACCTCTTTTGTTGAGTCAAGGGACTAAAGTAATCCGGTTTTAGAATTTGGGATACTAAGATTTGCTGGTTCTGAAGTTGAGGGATCATTTCTATACTTTCAAGAGAGTTCAGGGACATAAGATATACTTCTCTAAAAGAAACAAGCAGTGCCGGGTTACGGTGGCAGGAACGAGGTTTCAGCCCGAGCTGGCCCTAGGAGTAATAGGGGGGCTCTTTAATCATAATAACTTTGTAAATGCAATTTTAGCGTGTAGGTTATACCTGAAATGAGATGGGAACGCAGATGCTTAAGTGTTGATCCATAGACTTCAATTCTTAATTGGTTTACGTGCCCTTGTTCGATTGAATGTAAGCTAGCTATAAGGGTGTTCTCTCGACGAAAAAAAAGTACTACAATGTGTAACTATTTTGTGTTCAACTCAATCAAATAGGCTCTATCTTGCACCATGGCGTTTAAGTAGTATTGAAATTGGGACCGTCTATATGTCGGGTATCTAGGAAAAAAAATCTGCATCATTAAATTTTATGAGCCGTTGGAACGATCGTGCCGCCACCTGCTAACCTTCTTCCCCTCACATCTTCCTCTCCCGTGCGACGGTTCCTCCTCCTCCCATGTGATCTACCCTGCCCTAACTGGCAGCCTCCTTCCGACCATCGGGAGGTGCCACACATCTCCTCGCCAGCCTGCCATCCCTTCAACCTCCCCCGACCACCATGCTGGCCATCCCCCGCCCCCCGCGCGCGCGATCTCCAGTTAACTCCGACGTCCCCCGCACCTCCACCCTCAACCTGCATCAGTCAAGTTTTGGACTCGCTCCTGCTCGTCTTCGTTGTTGTCACCCCTCACATCATCCCTGCTTTAGGCGTCGCACAAAACAGGCTGTGACACAAAAGGAAAATTTCAGGTACCTGGTGTTTACCAAATGTGTGGAATTCTTCGTCGGCACAAGCAGTGGTAATGGATTAACCAATTATTATACAGAAGCTGAAGGTACGTATCCGCCAACGAGCCAGTATAATAAACCAGAGTACGACAGATATAATAGACACATGGAATCAAGAGCATACAACTCCTATATGCGTCTCCCGTGACCCTGATGATCGTAGCGCTGTCATGCCAGATATATTCCTTTGTCCGATGCTATGTACGCTTATAAAGCCATCAAATATTTATATGCACATAGCAGACAACATGCATATTAAGAGTACTTTTCTTGGAAACTAAAGGAAAGTCTCCTGGCCCAGCTCTCAGGTTTTTGTTCATTAGCGAACAGATTAAACTCCAATGATGGATGTTACACACGTAACATGCCAGTACAATAATGGTTGCACATAAGTTTTGCAAATTACTACGGCAAGAGTCAAACTAGTTAGAGCATCTCCAACAGGCGTCAAAAAAGAGCTCCGCGCGCTATAAAGTTGTTTTTTGGGCGCCGAACAGCTCTAACAGAAGCTGTAAAATTATGCGCGCGCTAAAAAAATTTGGGCACGCGCTGAAAAACGCCATCGTGCGCACTATATTTTGGGCGTCGGATTGGTTGCGCTTCACAATTTGCACTGCGTGCTGTTTTGAGCGCGCGTTTTTAGGCGTCTACTAAAACAATGTTGGTCCCGGCGCACTAAAAGTGCTACAGTGGCGCGCTATAAATTTTATTGGGCGTGATTTTTTTGTGCGGCCGTTGGAGATGCTCTTAGCTCGATTGATAATGAATACCACCTCAAAGTCTCCTCAACCAGTGCGGCAAGAAGCGGGCCGAAATCAGTGTTCTGACCTTGTCAACGTTTATCGTCGCAAACTGAACTCGACATGAAAGTATTTCACAATTTGACCCTTTTAGCAACGCTAGAGCCCGCGGCGTTTCTGTCCAACACTGAAATGCCGAACCAGCTAGCGTTTCTAACCAACATGGAAACACCAAGGTAGCTAGCGTTTCAACCCTGGCCCACGGTCAGCCCGAACCCGCTGTTGTCGCTGATGTGGCACGGCTGAAACGCCAACGTCACTGGCGTTTCCGGCCTGGATCAAGTAATGCGCGCGGGACTGCGGGGGCCGGACCCAGCCCATTCGCAGCCCCGGTCGGGCAGTTCGTCCCAGCGAGGAACTGGCAGCCGCCCCTCCCTCTTCTTCACCAAATCCTCCCCAAATCTGCTATTTTGACCATCAAGACGAGTAGATCGGAGCATCTCCGAGTTGCTAGAGGTATTCTCTTTCCAATCCTCCATTTATTTTCAGTCAAGATTGGCTATTGTGGATGCATTTTTTCAAACATGGTGGAACCCTAAGATGAGTTATTAGTGATTTGTTTGATGAATATTTTGGTTAGATTCTGCTTAGAAAGAAGACATGTACTCCTTGTGTTGAAGTATTCTTAGTGAACTTGTGTAGTATTGGATTTAGAGATAGACCATTTTTTTTGGATTAGGTTGATCCTATTATTTGTTCATAATTAGTTGTAATAGATTCTTTGGGATAAAATAGGTTGAAAAGAATTGGTGTTGGTAACATGGTTCGTGATTTGTAGTAGTTTCTCACAGGATTTTGTATATGATGTGGTCATAATTTTAAGCATATATCATAACGAATCCATTGATCTTATTTTGTAGGATGTTTGAGCCGGATTAAATATCCCGGTCTTGATGATTATTACGAGGAGAAGCATCATGTTGTGCCAGTGGAAAGAGGGAAGGTAATTTTGTATCTACATTGTTGATTCTCATATTGTGAGTAGTTTAGAGAAGTATCTAAATTGTGCGTGTGTTTCTTGTAGGTTCCTCCAATACTTCGGTTGAGAGGCCACAACCCACGTGAGTCCCTGAAGTATGATCGTCACTACGAGCCTTATTTTAGAAGAACAGATCTTATCCAGTTTGCGCTCAACTTTAAAGGCACACCACCATGGCTGAACTCGACGGCCATTACCGCCCTTACGGGCCGTTGGAGGCCGGAGACGCACCCTTTTCACCTTGCTCTTGGTGCGATGACCGTCACTTTGGAGGATATTGTGATGATCTCCGGGCTTCCGATCGAGGGCAGGGCTCTTGCCGGGCTTAAGACAGGCCAGGCTTTGAGACGCACTCTTTTCATTTGTTGCAGTTATACATAGGGTTAGAGCATTGCTAGAAAAAAACATGGTTTATAGAAAGGACGATAACTCTTGCTTAACTTATACTGTCGGGCCCGTGGGACTGGGGTACTAAGGCCCGTCTTCATGTGGCTCAGTGCGCGGTATCACCAAGAGGCCCAAGGCAGGCCCCCCACCAGGGTTCCACGAGCAGGGCCCTCGTGAAGGACCAGCCTCGCGAGTGATGCGTCAGCAAGTCGTTAGGAGCCTCGTGAGGTCCTCTCGTGGGGCAGCTTCCCAAGGCCCCTTGCGGAGGCGTACAATCAAGAGCAGCTCAAAAGAGTCATGCGGCATTGCGTCCTCATGTGGGTGACGCGCGTGGCGACCACCGAAGACAACGGGGTGAAAGTCGGTGCGGACAAAGGGAGTTTCCTCTTTGGTGCTAAGGAGACCTAGCCATCCGCCAGTTCTCGAGGCAATCCTCAAAGGTTGTCGTTTCGGTGCAAGGAGGCCAGGACGATGGGCGCGTCAGGACGGAGGTCATCACCATGCTTGCTCATGCCCCCGTTCCCTTTCAGTTTTGCAGTGATGCTTTCTCTATCGCCTGTTTTCTCATTAACAGGATTCCTACACGACTCCGTCAGATGAAAACACCACTTGAACTCTTGCTAAATGAAATTCCTCATTATAAGTTTCTTAAGGTGTTTGGGTGTGTGTATTGGCCACATCTTCATCCATATAACCAACACAAGTTGGAGTTTCGGTCTAAACCGTGCGTGTGTCTTGGTTATAGTTCTCTTCATAATGTGTACAAGTGTCTTCATGTTCCCTCTAACCGCGTCTACATTTCTCGTGATGTGGTGTTCTATGAGAATGTTTTTCCTTTTTCCGCACCTCCAGCCAGTTCCACCACTCTCATTGCACCTGAGAAATCTGTTTTATCTCTGCCTAGTCAATTTGTAAATGTTGCATATACCCACTTGTTGCTACCTAACCATGGTGCAGGTACTGGACAAGGAGCACACCTCGAGCTTCTAAATGAGCAGTCACGTGTGTTCCCTCAGGCGTTTGACAATGGGCGTGCTCGTGACGCCTCCCCGTCGCCTGACCCGCCGAAGGAGCTGTCCACACCGGCTCCTATCTCTTTGGCCCAACATGGGGCTGGTACGGTGCCCACGGCGGTCGAGCTGGCAGAGCCGGCCGAGTCGGCCTCTACCCAGTCCCCTTCGACCATCCTGAGGTTATTATTTATTTACTGGTTTATGTTGATGACATTATTCTTATCAGTTCCTCAGTGACTGCTGCTGATCTTCTGCTGTCTGCTCTTAGTGGATACTTTGTTGTTAAGGATCTGTGGGTTCTACATTACTTTCTTGGCTTGGAGGTCTCGCGGTCATCTGATGGACTGACTCTCACTCATCATAAGTGTTACCTGGACTTGTTGCGAAGTGTTGGTATGTTTCAGTGCAAACATGCTACCACTCCTATGCCTGCAACTGATCGATTATCAACTCTGGATGGTGATTTACTTTCTTCAGATGATGCTACTGAGTATCGCGGTGTTGTTGGTGGCTTGCAGTACGTGACTCTGACACGGCCAGGCATCTCCTATGTGGTCAATCGTTTGTGCCAGTATCTTCATGCTCCTCGGACTTCGCACTGGTCAACTGTGAAGCGTATACTGCGGTATCTCTCTCCCATACTGTTTCATATGGATTGCACCTCCGGTCTTACTTCTTGAGTACTCTCTCGGCATTCTCTGATGCTGATTGGGCTGGGAGTCTGGATGACAGGCGACCAACCAGGGGATATGTTGTCTTCTTTGGTCCCAACTTGATCGCCTAGAGTGCGCGCGCAAGCAGGCCACAATGTCTCAGAGTAGCACTGAAGCATAGTATTATGAAGTTGCCAATGCCACAACTGAGCTTATCTGGGTTCAGTCTCTATTGAAAGAGTTAGAGGTCTTTCAACATCTGTCGCCAGTCTTTTGGTGTGACAACATTGGCGCATGTATCTTTCATCGAATCCAATTTTCCATACTCGGCCAAAGCACATCGAAGTTGACTATCACTTTGTGAGGGAACACATTGCACAGAAGCTTCTTCATATCAAGTTTATATCCTCCAAGGATCAACTTGTTGATATCTTCACGAAGCCACTGTCATGACCTCAGTTTGAAGGTTGTAGGCGCAATCTTAAATTGCTATGTACTTCAGGTCACAGTTAAGATTGAGGGAGGGTGTTAGACAATGCTTATAGTAGCTTCTGTATATGGCATGTATCTTGTATTTATACGCTTGACGTACCCGTATATATATATAAGATAGCCACACCCTTATTGGGTGTCGAGTTGTTTCCCTCAACCCTAAGTTTTATATTGCCAAACATAGTATTAACCAAACCTACATACAAACAGTAATCGGCACTCAGACCTACATACTAATTAACGTTACACTAGTAGAAAAAGGGCCATTTGTCCCGGTTCGTAAGGGCCATTTGTCCCGGTTGGGGAACCGAGACTAAATGGTCGATACAAATGCCCTAGACCATTAGTCCCGGTTCTTATACCAATCGGGACAGATGGGGTTCCACGTGGCCACTGCGGCTTGCCCAGGCAGGGGGGCCTTTTGTCCCGGTTGGTAGCACCAACCGAGACAAATAAGCTTCACGCGTCAGCAGTTCAGTGGCTCGGGTTTTTGTTTTTTTTTTCTGAAAGGGGGGAGGGGGTTTGGGGGTTTTGTAGGGTTAATTTAGGGGTTTCATATATTGTGTTAGCCCGCTAATAGAGAGAAGTGTCCTCTCTTATCTTCGTGCTTGGTCGACGCTATGTACTATATATATATATACATATAGATTGGAGGACTCGACACGCTAGCTAGTAAGCAAATGAAGGAAACCATTAAGTACAGAAGATCGACCTCTCTCCTTCTCCAAGAGAGATAGGTCGAACAACAAGTTTTCGTATACCTATCCGATGCTACTGGCTGATGACCCACAACCGTAAGGGATCTATTGCAGCGTTTTCGATAAGTAAGAGTGTCGAACCCAACGAGGAGCAGAAGGTATTGGTAAGTGATTCTGAGCAAGGAATAACTGCAAGCACTGAAAGATAACTTTTTAGGGGTTTTCTTGATATAAGCAATAGGAAAGTAAAAGCGAGCAAAGTAAAAGGCACTGGAGAGTAACAAGTGGCCCAATCCTTTCTGAGCAAAGGAGAGGCCTAGCAACTGAACTTATAAAGGCTAAAGTGTTCTTGAGTACACACGGGAGAGGTAGTCATGTGCTTTCGCCATATTCCGTATCGGTACTATGTGATGTGTTGATAAGTGTTGAGTGGGTGGATCTATGCTAGTACACTCTCTAGACTAAGATGAGTGCACTCTTATGATTAAACACCTTCCAAGCATCCGCAAATACAAGATAGTATTTAAGGCAAAAGCCTAACCATAGCAATACGATCGATGATCCATTGTTCCCTTGTGCAAAAGTGTGCGAACTGGGGTTCAGGTTTCTGTCACTCCGGCAACCCACCGTAAGCATTCTTTATACACAATGTATTCCCCTAGGTCCTTAATAAGGCGAAGTGTTGAGTGTTCGACTCACACAACACCACTAGGAAAATAACAACACAACTTAAGTATCAAACAACACATATTACTTCAACATCATATGACTACTAACAACAAGACTTTTCCTATGTCCTCAAGAACTAAAGTAACTACTCACAAGACGTAAAAGAGATCATGATCAGTGGAGATAGATGGGTGATAAACAATCTGGACATAATGATATTTCTCCAACAAAACTCAATAGCATTCACCACAAAGTAGTAATCAACACCGATAGAGTAGAGAGGATAGATAGTACGGATTACAACACAAGTTGCAATGGTGAGATGAGATTGGATGAAGATGGAGATGGTGCTGATGTTGGGGATGATGTTGATGATGATCTCGATGATGACCGTGACGATGGTGATGACGATGGCGATGATCTCCCCTTCCGGGAGGTGATCTCCCCGGCGGAATCTGCCCGCCGGAGATGGCTTTTTTTCTCTGTAGGTTTCTGCCACGGAGCGGCGGCGGAACTCTGTCAAAACTCTCTTTTTTAGGGTTTCTGAATGACGAGGAGTATATAGGCCCAAGGGGGCAGCCGGGAGTGGGCCCGGGGCTCCAGGCGCCCTCCCGGCGCGGCCAGGGTGGGGGCGCGCCAGGTGGCCGCCTGGGCGCCCTGTGGCCCACCTCTGGTTGCTCTTTTGTGTGTCTTCGTGATCCTTCTGGAAAATACCCTCCGTCGATTTTCAGGTAATTTGGAGGTATTCTTCTTCAGCAACTCAGCGTCCACTTTTTACCGCTGAATCCTGCGTCTGCTGCTTCGGCACCGGAAAGTTGCAAACTGTGTAAAATAGGCCAAAACAACATAAGAACATCATCGTAATGTGAAATATATCAATGAATAAGGATGAATTACGATATAAAATAGTGATGCATTTTGGACGTATCACTGGCTACATACAATATAAGATCTCTTACTACAATTCCCTAACATCTTAACTCAATTTCCAGATGGTATTCTCCGGCTTTATTGATGACATGATCAAGAAAGAATCCCGCCAATTCCTCTTGAATTGCCCGTATGTGAGCTTGTGGTAGGAGTTCATCCCGCATCTGCCACATCTAATTTGAAGAAGGGGGTCAATACATATATATATGAATTAAACTCAACATAAATGATGGTAATAAAATAAAATTGTGAATATTTTTGCTTACGCACCTCAAATTGTCTTTTAGAGTAGCCTCACCTATTCTTGGCCGTTGCGTTGTAGATGAACTCGCAGACGTAGTATCCACATTAATTATTCCCGGGTTCCTGCCACAAGCACTTTACAAGAAATAGAGGTCAATCAAACTGATAATGAAGCATTATAAATGCATTGATGAAAGTATAGCTAGAGTCAACATGAGATGTGCGGAACTAGCTAGCTAGTAGTACTTACTTTCGGGTAAATTCATCGCAGTTGCCGCGGCAGTGCCGGAACTTTTTTGGTGAATTCTTTCCAAATTCTGCGAGACAAAGAAAACAATTACTTTATATCAGAAAATGAACAAAGTTGCCGATATGGTGCGGTAATGATCGATTGGACTTACTTGTTGAGCATTTTAGACATGTCCGCATAGTCCTCGAGATCTTTTCGTCTCGAGTCTAAGACGGTTACTAGTCGCTCCTCAAGCTTAATCTCTAGGAGAATAAATGGAACCTGCGCACGCATGCATACAACTCATCAATTACATTAATTACTATAACCTCGAGTAATATATAATTAAGGGAAACCGAATACGCACAAGACAGTAACACTCACTTGAAGTTGTAAGGAAGGAGTATTTTATCTTTTTTGATTTACTATCAACGATTGTAGCAAGTTGGCCTCGGCTTCTTTGACATGAAATTGAACCTGATATTTATCTATGAGATTTGTGTTAATAAAGCAATATCATAGATATCAGCTTTTCTACATTCGACGATCTTCAACCTGCATAATATAGTGACGATAATTATATATACTTGCAATATGAAGAGCTGAGATATATATAGAGACTTAATTATAATGACAGAACTAGTACTTACAGAAAGTAGCAACTGATCGTTGGTTTATCGAGGGCCTTCTGATTGAAAAAGTTGAAGAACTCCTCGAATGTAATAGACAACATATCAATTCCAATGAGGTCGTGGTCCTCTTTAACTTTCAGCATCAGAGTATCCTGGCCACCAGAGTCTCTACAGGTTTCCATGTACCAGTCATGTAATCTTCGCATCATCGTGGTTAGAGTTCTGGCATCTTTGGCAAGAGGCTTCCCGTACCGGTATTTGTGATCATCCACCTCTAACGCATCAGGAAGTACATCATCGGTCAGGTAATCTGCAAGATTGGTACCGGGCACCATCCCCGGATGATGAGGGACGATGTCGCTAGGCACCTTGAGCGGGGGGCACGATTGGTTCTCTTGTTCGCCGAGCTGGGGAATTTGTTTCCCGCTTTTTTTTCTGTGCTAACCTATGATCACTGCAAGTACTTCCCGACTGCGATGCTTCGACATATGACTTTTGAATAAGGCGCTCATAGTTGGTTTTCGGCGAAGACGGTGGTGGTTTCTTCAAGGCATCAATAGTGCGCTTCGCTCTCGTCGGATCTATCTTCTGCTTCGGAGGTACATGTTTCTTTGCAAAAAATTCCTTCACTTCGGCTTTACAGATCTCCGCGTTCTCCTCGTCGGCCCTCTCGTATGGTAGCTTCTCCAAGGGCATGAGAGATGGACCATATCTGTATTGCCTCCTGCCTCTGGTTGTACTGCTAGACGCCTGAGCAGTCCCAGCGGCTGCCTTCTTTTGTTGCTTACGAGGCGGAGGAGGAGGCGGGGTGCTACCACGCGCCGGAGCAGCCAGAGCATCGGCGACTCTCTTCACGCCTTGCTGACGAGGCGGAGGAGGAGGCGGGCTGCTCGGATGCGCCGACGCAGGCGGAGGAGGAGGCGGGCTGCTCGGACGCGCCCGCGCAGGAGGAGAAGGAGGCGGAGTGCCGCCACGTGATGTCTACACACGCTTCTATTCTTGTAGACTATGTTGGGCCTCCAAGCGCAGAGGTTTGTAGGACAACAGCAATTTCCCTCAAGTGGATGACCTAAGGTTTATCGAACTTAGGGATGTAGAGGTCGAAGATGGTCTCCCTCAAGCAACCCTGCAACTAAGATACAAGAAGTCTCTTGTGTCCCCAACACACCTAATACAACTAGGAGTTGTATAGGTGCACTAGTTCGGCGAAGAGATGGTAAAATATGGATGATAGGAGTGGCAAAGCAAAGTAATATAAATCTGTAATAAAAAGTGCAGCAAGCAAACAAGTGGTAAACGTGAGCACAAATGGTATTGCAATGGTGGAAACAAGGCCTAGGGATCATACTTTCACTAGTGGCAACTCCCAACAACATTAACATAATCGAATCACATGATATTTCCCATAAAACATGCAAGGGGGACGCACTCGGAGGTCATTCCTTTGTGGTCAAGAGAGGACGAGAATTATGTAGGGCTACAAAAGCACACCTCAAAGTTCGTAGTTCTCAATCTATGGATTTCCCAATGTCACCACGGCCATCCAAAGAGAGTACCACAATCACCACAACATATCTCAAGGATAGTCAAAGACAAGCACCAAGAGACTCTCAATCTTCAATCAACACACAAAAGAGGAAATCACTCATGAAAATATTCTTCTAATCCATGTCCAATAGACCGCTGTCACCTTGGTCTCGGAGATTATACTAGATAAAGACAAGTGAGTACATCAATCCAATACATAGAGGAAGGGGAAATATCATGGGATCACCCTAGATTAACATAGCCTATGATCACAACGAAGATCACATCATGGGAGAGAGAATTGACCACATAGCTACTGGTAGAAACCTCAGCCCCGAGGAGGAACTACTCCCGCATCATGGAGGGAGGAAGCAACGTCGATGGAGATGAATCCGGGGGCACTTCCCCATCCCGGCAGGATGCCGGCACAGGAATTCTGGTCCCCCGAAACTTGGTGGCGATGGCGGCGGAGATCGGAATTGCTTCTGGAGAAAAGGGGTCTGGAATCAGGGTTTCCACGACGCGGTGTAAATATATGCCAAAGGGGGTCGCCAGCGGAGCTAAGGGGGGCCCAGGCGGCCTGGCGCCGCGGCCAGGAGGGGGGCCGCGCCCTCAGGGCACCTGGAGCCCCTGTGGCCCCCCTCTAGCCCTACTTCGGCCGCATGGAAGCTTCTGGAGCGCTGATTTTTTATATATTTTTCCCGAAATTTTTCTGGCAATTTAAGTAATGGGAAAACCTGAAATACAACAACAGCAGAAAACAGAAACTGGCACTGGGGTGCACTGAGTTAATAGGTTAGTCCAAATATGATCAAAAGTGTATGGAAGTGCGTAAATATCATGGCAATATCACACAAAAGAGGCATGGAGCAAGCAGAAATTATAGATACGTTTTGGACGTATCAACATCCCCAAGCTTAATTCCTGCTCATCCTCGAGTAGGTAAATGATAACAAGCATAATTTCTGTGGTGACATGCTATCAACCATATAAGAACTTTTCAGAGTCACATGACAAATGCTTACTGAGATAATGAATCTTTAGTAATTAAGTTGCCTCATGAGAATATCACAAAGAACTGAAAGTTTTACAATATGATACTGAAAACACCCACTAGATTTGCAGTGAGCATGGTGTGCAAACATGACAAAGTGATACCTCGCTTGCCCCCTTTAGTGAAGCAAAACATAAATGCAGGGGCACCTCCGAAGTTTTAAGTGACAACTATATACAATGATTTCAGAATAAACGATATCATAATCATGAAGAAGACAATGGTACTTTGGGACAATGCACATTACACTCAGAATGATAATCATGCTCTCAATAGTTGGTGCTTTGAAGAAAGGAGGTGGAGACTCTCAAACCGTGGCTTTTGATGGCAAGGTTGAAAACCCGTGGTCGGAAACAAAGACTAAACATGTACCAGAGCTCTTGGTTTTAAAAAGGTAAAAAATTATTTTGGGGTATGCATATTTCGTCAACGAATGCTAGTAGATAACTCAATTACTTCTCGAGCTGGACAAGTTTCGAGGAACGGCTCCCGCACGGGGACGATCACATCCCCTTAATCTCCTTTGTTTATCACTGCCAAAGTTTTCTGATTTCTCATGAACAAAGCGTGAAGGAGGGTTTGTTTGTTGTACATTTTTTTAATGAGCCGGGCGCACTCTTTGCCAGTTCCTTCTCGTATGAGGGGTTTGCAGATTAGACATGCAATCCCGGGGTGAAGCTTGTCCAACTTAAAAAGATCATGAATTAACTACTACTTCCTCATGAGCTAAAACAGAGGCACAAAAGAGAAATGTTTTTGAATAACTTCGAGATGGTACAAGATAGTCTCCATTAGGAATGGCAAGTAAATACCATGTATAGGAAGGTATGGTGGACTCATATGGCATAACTGGTTTAAAGGATTTTGGATGCACAAGCAGTCAGTCCACTTAGTACAGGTGAAGGTTAGCAAAAGACTGGGAGCGACCAACTAAGAGAGCAATGACGGTCATAATCATGCAGAGCGACAAAGCAACATTGAATCGGGCATGGAAGTTATATCGCTACTCAGAAATAAAAGATCATCAAGGCTTGATAGACTTTCTTTACAGTCTTAAATATGCATGAGCATATGCCAAGTCAATCAAAATAAATTCTTGGAGGAAGATATTACTAAACCATACCACATCATAGGCAAACAAATCATTTTGGTACTTCAATAACACATTAAGAACCCCCCAGCTGTTTGAGACTAACCATAAGAAAACATGAACTACTAAGCACCATTATGCACATAACATTTTTATCATAGACATATCAACCAGTGCCACAGACAAACTCTCTTAACAAGATAAGCATGATAACTCAAGTGAGTTCAGCAACCAACTAAACAAAAGCTCTTTAAAAAGAAAAGCATGAAAACTAAGAGCTAAACATGACAGCAGCTATGGAAAGACAAAGAACACACACAAGAAGATACGCATGCAAGCCTATGTTGTGTTCTACAGTGGGGTGGAGCGTGTTTCTCTCCCAAACAATGAAGGCTAGGATCCAACTTGTTATGAACAGCAAGCAAAGCTAAAGAAAACTAAAAAGGAAACTAAGAGCAAGACGCTCCAAGCATAGCACATAACGCATGAAGTGATTAAAATATAGTGGAACGAAAGACGAACTGATAATTCTTGATGGAGAAGGGGATGCACGGGGGCATCCCCAAGCTTAGACGCTTGAGTCTTCTTGAATATTTCTTGGGGGTGCACGGGGGCATCCCCAAGCTTGAGCGTTTGACACTCCTGAATCTTTTTATCATCTTCCCTCGCACACTTGAAAACGCCCTTCATACATAACTCATCATAATCTGATTAGCGAGGTTAGTACCCACAATAAAATAATTTTTCCCTACTGGAAATAAGGATAATCTTGAAGAGCTACTGTTTCTCAAGATTGTCAAAAGGTTTTTGCAAAGAAAAAGCAAGCTCAAGGTTTGCAAAACGAAGAAAAGGCAAAACATGACAGAATCTGTGAAAAACAGACCAGCAGGTAGTAAATAATTTTTTCGGGGCACTTCTGCAACTCAAATCAAAAAACTCAGAACAGACGCCCGAAAGCCAATTGTATAGAGCATGCTGTCAAAAAAATTCAGATCAAAAAGATGATCAGGTGATTTTATACGAATTTTTCTGTCCAAGGACAGAATCTGTTTTCTGGACTGCACGTCACAACTTTTGAACTTTCTTGCAATCAGAGGCTAAACTTGGCACAAAGATGAAAAATAAAGATACAATGATGTTGCTACAGTAGTAACAAACATCAAGACCACTAAATACTGAAAGGACAAGATGAAAGCAAAGATAACAAGGGTTGTCTCCCTAGAGCTCTTTCTTTATAGCCATAAAGATAGGCTTAAGACTTTAATGATGCTCTCGTAGGAATAAGAGTTGAAGAACAAAAGAGAGCATCAAGAAGCAAATACCAAACACATTTAAGCCTAACATGCTTCCTATGCATAGGAATGTTGCAATATAATAATTCATTGAAGCACAAAGCAATAAGCATAGGAAGACAAAACAAGTGCAGCTTCAAAACCTTCAACATAAAGAGAGGGAACTTGATATTATTGAAATATCTATAAGCATATGTTCCCTTCTCATAATAATTTTCAGTGGGGTCACGAATAAACTCAACAATATAAGCATCACATAAAGCATTGTTACCATGATCCACATGCAAAAAGGTACTCTTACTCTCCACATAAGCATAATCTTTCTCATTGGTAATAGTGGGAGTAGGACTATCATAAACAACTTGAACACTATAGATTAATTGTGTATTAGGAAGATGGTGTTCAACAAGGGAGTAATTCCCTCCATGATTATGACAAGTTTCATAAGGATAATTTCTCCTTATGTCATAGGTACCTTTATAATCACTATAGATTGGAGTTATAACATCATCATAGTAGAGAAGAGCATTATCATTGCTAGCAACTATATTTGTAAAAATGTTGTCTTTATTCTTACTAGCAAAAGAATTATCAATTATCACATCGCTAGTGGGTAAAGGATTTGCAATCCTATCATCCCCAAGCTTAGAGCTTTCCATATCATCAGTTTCAGAGTTGGTACCAAAAAGATTTTCAAGATCATAAGTAGCATTATCATCATTTTCCCAATCACAATAAGTAACATGCATACCATAATCAAAATCATCTTCAATAGTACCTATGGATGTATCATCAAGATGATAATTAAAGCAATAAACTTCACCTTCTTCTTTAAACTTACAACCGTTAGGATAAAAGTTGATGGGAGGAATATGCTCAGGCCAGGTTGATGGGCCTCTAACCCCTCGTTGGTTACCCCAAGTGGAAGGTGTGAGATGCAGTGTTGTGGAAGTTTTTCCCTTAGCAAAGATGCCAAGGATCGAATCCCCAGAGACTCCTAGGTTCAACAAGTAGGTGTCAACTGCTAACGGCGCCAGATATTAGCAATCAACGTGGACCTGCACACAGATACAAATAACTTTGCTCCCAACAAGTACAGAGAGGTTGTCAATCCCTCCGGCCTTGTAGTTCACAAAGGATTAAACGCAAATGATAGTAGTGATAGATAATGTTTGCAATAGTAAGTAATAGCGAAAAGTAAATAGCGGATGTGATCAATGATGGTAATATGGACCGGAGTCTCATGATGTTCACTAGTGATGTCTCTCTCCCAAAAGACGATAAAACAGCTATGTGAGGTAAACGAATTACAGCTGGGCAATTGACAGGACCACGAACGCAAACCAATGCTGACTACATTGCAAGAAAGGTTGAGGTTCAAAGCATGGGAGGTACGCCAAAGTAAGTAGACCGAAATCCATCAATATCTACTACTAATCATCCACCTTGAGATATCTATCCAGAACATCTCGCTGGTATTAAGTTGCGAGCCCCACCCATAGTGTAAACTCAAAGCAACACACAACTGCATTAAAAGAACTTTGCGTAAACTAAACAATCCTTGCACCCGCGGGCACAAGCACCGTTGTTTTCCCCCTTGTGGCAACAGCACATCCCCTAGACTCATGTTTCTGTCACTCAAGCTAGTCATCAAGGGGCATGAACCCACAATCGAGCATAACGTTCCCTCTTGGAGTCACTACCTATTACTTGGCCAAAGCAATAAATAACAACGGAGAACATGCAAGAATTACTTATGAACATAAATATAAAAGAGGTAGATCAAATATATTACTCAATCACAATCTGAACATAATCTCATAATCCATCGGATCCCAGCAAACTCATCATAGCAACAACATAAGGATTACATATGTGCCTCGATCATTTAGGGCAACTCACGAGGACTAATTAGTGAAGCACAAGAACGGGAGGAGAACATCACATAGCTACTGGTCATGGACTCATGGTCCAAGGGAGACTACTCACAACTCATCCGGGAGGCGTCCATGGTAGTGGAGAGGCTCCCGATGGTGATCCTCCCCTCCGGTAGGGTGCCAGGAAGAGTTCTCCTGGTGCTCCCGATCTTGGAAGCGGCGGCGGCGGCGGAACAGAGATGAGATCGCGAAAAAGAGTTCCGTCCCGAGGGTTTGGAAGGACGCTCTAAATATATGCCAAAGGGGGGCACCAGACGGGGCTCGGGGGGCCCAGGCGCCCCCCCGGCGCGGCCCAGGGGGGGCGCGCCGCCAGGGCGCCTGGGGCCCTGGTGCCCCCCCCCCCGGCTGTACTTCGGGCGCAAGGTAGGTTCTGGAATGCTGATTTTTTATATAATTTTTCTGGATTTTTCCTGACAGTTCTCGTAATGTGAAAACCTGAAATACAAAAACAGTCGAAAACAGAAACTGGCACTGGGGTGCATTGGATTAGTAGGTTAGTCCAAATATGATCAAAAGTGTATGGAAGTGTATAGATATCATAGCAATATCACCCAAAAGTGGCATGGAGCAAGCAGAAATTATAGATACGTTTTGGACGTATCAACATCCCCAAGCTTAATTCCTGCTCGTCCTCGAGTAGGTAAATGATAACAAGAATAATTTCTGTGGTGACATGCTATTAACCATATAGGACTTTTTCATAGTCATATGACAAAAGCTTACTGAGACAATGAATCTGTAGTAATTAAGTTGCCTCATGAGAAAATCACAAATGACTGAAAGTTTTACAACATGACATTGAAGCATCAAATAGATTTGCAATGAACATGATGTGCAAATATGATAAAGTGATATCTAGCTTGCCCCCTTTAGTGAAGCAAAACATAAATGCAGGGGCACCTTCAAGGTTTAAGTGATGACTAGATACAATGATTTCAAAATAAACGATATCACAACCATGCAAAAGACAATGCTACTTTGGAACAATGCACATTACACTTAGAATGACAATCATGCTCTCAGTATTTGGGGCTTGAAAAAAGAAGGTGGAGACTCAAAAAGTAAAAGAATGGTTATGTGCTAGAGCTTTTTATTTTGAAAACATAGAAGCAATTTTGTCAACGGTAGTAGTACTTCATATGTGTTATGCATAAGACATCCTATAAGTTGCAAGCCTCATGCATCGAATACCAATAGTGCTCGCACCTTGTCCTAATTAGCTCGGATTTCCATGGGTTATCATTGCATTACATATGTTTCAACCAAGTGTCACAAAGGGGTACCTCTATGCCACCTGTACAAAGGTCCAAGGAGATAAATCGCATTTGATTTCTCGTTTTTGATAGATCTCAACTTGAGGACATCCATACCGGGACAACATAGAAAATAGATAATGGAGTCCTCTTTAATGCATAAGCATATTCTCATAAGAGATTGAGGATTAATGTCCAAGCTAAAACTTCCACCATGATACATGGCTTTGGTTGGCGGCCCAATGTTCTTCTCTAACAATATGCATACTCAACCATTCAACCCATGGCAAATCACCCTTACTTCAGACAAGACGAACATGCATAGCAACTCACATGATATTCAACAAAAGTGTGACAGTTGATGGCGTCCCCAGAAACATGGTTACCGCTCAGCAAGCAACTTATAAGAAATAATATACATAGGCAACATATTCTTTACCACAATAGTATTTAAGCTACTTTCCCATGAGCTATGTATTGCAAAGTTAGTCTGCTTAGTACAGGTGGAGGTTAGCAAAAGACTGGGAGCGACCAACTAAGAGAGCAATGACGGTCATAATCATGCAGAGCGACAAAGCAACATTGAATCAGGCATGGAAGTTATATCGCTACTCAGAAATAAAAGATCATCAAGGCTTGACAGACTTTCTTTACAGTCTTAAATATGCGTGAGCATACGCCAAGTCAATCAAAATAAATTCTTGAAGGAAGATATTACTAAACCATACCACATCATAGGCAAACAAATCATGTTGGTACTCCAATAACACATTGGGAATCCCCCAGCTATTTGAGACTAACCATAAGAAAACCTGAACTACTAAGCGCCATTATGCAAGTAGCATCTTTATCATAGACATATCAACCAATGCAACGGAAGCAAACTCTCTTAATAAGATAAGCATGATAATTAAAGAGAGTTCAAGCAACCAACTAAACAAAAGTTCTTTGAAAAGATAGGCATGAATACTAAGAGCTGAACATGATAGTAGCTATTAAAAGACAAAGAACACACACAGCAAAGATAGACATGAAAATTCTATGTTATGTTCTAGGTAGAAGTGGAGCGTGTTTCTCTCCCACTCAAAGAAAGCTGAGTTCCGACTCGTTATGAAAAAATAAAAAGGAAACTAAAAGCAAGACGCTCCAAGCATAGCACATAACACATGAAGTGATAAAAATATAGTGGAACGAAAGACGAACTGATAATGTTGATGGAGAAGGGGATGCACAGGGGCATCCCCAAGCTTAGACGCTTGAGTCTCCTTGAATATTTCTTGGGGGTGCACGGGGGCATCCCCAAGCTTGAGCGCTTGACACTCCTGAATCTTTTTATCATCTTCCCTCGCACACTTGAAAACTCCCTTCATACATAACTCATCATAATCTGATTAGCGAGGTTAGTACCCTTAATAAAATAATTGTTCCTTGCTGGAAATAAAGATATTCTTGAAGTTTTACTGTTTCTCCAAATTGCCAAAAGGTTTTTGCAAAGAAAAAGCAAGCTCTTGGTTTGCAAAATGAAGGAAAGGCAAAACAGGACAGAATCTGTGAAAAACAGAACAGCAGGTAGTAAATGATTTGTTCGAGGTACTTCTGCAACTCAAATAAAAAAACTCAGAACAGACGCACGAAAGACAATTATATAGAGAACGCTGTCGAAAAAATTCAGACCAAACAGAAGACCTGGTGATTTTATACGAATTTTTCTATCCAAGGACAGAATCTGTTTCCTGGACAGCACCTCACAACTTTTGAACTTTCTAGCAATCAGAGGCTATACTTGGCACAAATATGAAAAGCAAAGATACAATGATGATGCTACTGTAGTAAACAACATCAAGACACAACAAAAGCAAAATATAAAAATTTATTCATGTGGGCTGCCTCCCAAAAGCGCTTTCTTTTATGCCTTTAAGCTAGGCATAATGCATAGAGATCAAGTTTTTGTTGGGGAACGTAGTATTTTAAAATTTTCCTACGATCACGCAAGATCTATCTACTAGATGCATAGCAACGAGAGGGGAGAGTGTGTCTACGTACCCTCGTAGACCGGGAGCGGAAGCGTCAAGTGACGCGGTTGATGTTGTCGAACTTCTTCGCGATCCAACCAATCAAGCACCGAACGTACGGCACCTCCGCGTTCAGCACACGTTCAGCTTGATGACGTCCCACGAGCTCTTGATCCAGTTGAGCTTCACGGGAGAGTTTCGTCAGCACGACGGCGTGGTGACGGATATGATGTGTTCACCGGCGCAGGGCTCCGCCTAAGCTCCGCGACGGTACGACCGAGGTGTGATTCTGTGGAGGGGGGCACCGCACACGGCTAAACAATTCAACTTGTGTGTCTTTGGGTGCCCCCCTGCCCCCGTATATAAAGGATCAAGGGAGGAGGGGCCGGCCAACCTCTATGGTGCGGCTAGGGAGGGGACTCCTACTAGGAATAGGATTGCAATCCTATTCCTAGTAGGATTCACCGAAAGGAAGAAGGGGGAAAGGAATAGGAGAGGTGGCGCCCCCCCCCCCAATCCTAGTCCAACTAGGATTCCTAGGTGGGGGCGCCGGCCAGCCCTATGGGCTGCCTCCCTCTCACCCTTTAGGCCCACTATGGACCATCCCCTCTCGTAGGGGGTTCCGGTAACCCCCTCCGGCATTCCCGATAAATCCGAAACTTTTCCGGTATACTTCCGGTGTCCGAATATAGCCGTCCAATATATCAATCTTTATGTCTCGGACATTCCGAGACTCCTCGTCATGTCCGTGATCTCATCCGGGACTCCGAACTACCTTCGGTACATCAATACTCAAAAAACTCATAATACCGATCGTCATCAAACGTTAAGCGTGCGGACCCTACGGGTTCGAGAACTATGTAGACATGACCGAGACTCATCTCTGGTCAATAACCAATAGCGGAACCTGGATGTTCATATTGGCTCCTACATATTCTACGAAGATCGTTTATCGGTCAGAACCGCATAACAACATACGTTGTTCCTTTTGTCAAACGGTATGTTTACTTGCCCGAGATTCGATCGTCGGTATCTTTATACCTAGTTCAATCTCGTTACCGGCAAGTCTCTTTACTCGTTCCGTAACACATCATCTCGTGACTAACTCATTAGTCTTTTGCTTGCAAGGCGTATTATGATGTGTGTTACCGAGAGGGCCCAGAGATACCTCTCCGACACTCGGAGTGACAAATCCTAATCTTGATCTATGCCAACACCACGAATACTTTCAGAGACACCTGTAGAGCATCTTTATGATCACCCAGTTACGTTGTGACGTTTGATAGCACACAAGGTGTTCCTACGGTATTCGGGAGTTGCATAATCTCATAGTCATAGGAACATGTATAAGTCATGAAGAAAGCAATAGCAGTTAAACTAAACGATCATAGTGCTATGCTAACGGATGGGTCTTGTCCATCACATCATTCTCCCAATGATGTGATCCCGTTGATCAAATGACAACTCATGTCTATGGCTAGGAAACATAACCATCTTTGATCAATGAGCTAGTCTAGTAGAGGCATACTAGGGACATACTGTTTTGTCTATGTATTCACACATGTATTAAGTTTCTGGTTAATACAATTCTAGCATGAATAATAAACATTTATCATGATATAAGGAAATAAATAATAACTTTATTATTGCCTCTAGGGCATATTTCCTTCAGTCTCCCACTTGCACTAGAGTCAATAATCTAGCTCACATCGCCATGTGATTTAATACCGATAGTTCACATCGTTATGTGATTAACACCCATAGTTCACATCGCCATGTGACCAACACCCAAAGGGTTTACTAGAGTCAATAATCTAGTTCACATTGCTATGTGATTAATACCCAAGAGTAATAAGGTGTGATCATGTTTTGCTTGTGAGAGATGTTTAGTCAACGGGTCTGTCATATACAGATCCCTATGTATTTCGCAAATTTCTATGTCTACAATGCTCTGCATGGAGCTACTCTAGCTAATTGCTCCCACTTTCAATACGCATCCAGATTGATACTTAGAGTCATCTGGATTTAGTGTCAAAGCTTGCATCGGCGTAACCCTTTACAACGAACTCTTTATCACCTCCATAATCGAGAAATATTTCCTTAGTCATCCAATTACTAAGGATAATTTTGACCGTTGTACAGTGATCTACTCCTGGATCACTATTGTACCTCCCTGTCAAACTCTTGGCAAGGTACACAACGTGTTTTGTACACAGCATGGCATACTTTATAGAACCTATGGCTGAGGCATAGGGAATGACTTTCATTCTCTCTATATTTTTCTGCAGTGGTCGGGCATTGAGTCTTACTCAACTTCATACCTTGTAAAACAGGCAAGAATCCTTTCTTTGACTGATCCATTTTGAATTTCTTCAAAATCTTATCAAGGTATGTGCTTTGTGAAAGTCCAATTAAGCGTCTTGATCTATCTCTATAGATTTTGATGCCTAAATGTAAGCAGCTTCTCCGAGGTCTTTCATTGAAAAACTTTTATTCAAGTATCCTTTTATGCTATCCAGAAATTCTATATCATTTCCAATCAACAATATGTCATCTACATATAATATTAGAAATGCTACAGAGCTCCCACTCACTTTCTTGTAAATACAGGCTTCTCCAAAAGTCTGTATAAAACCATACGCTTTGATCACCTCATCAAAGCGTATATTCCAACTCCGAGATGCTTGCACCAGTCCATAGATGGATCGCTGGAGTTTGCATACTTTGTTAGCACCTTGTGGATCGACAAAACCTTCTGGTTGCATCATATACAACTCTTCTTTCAGATATCCATTTAGGAATGCAGTTTTGACATCCATTTGCCAGATTTCATAATCATAAAATGCGGCAATTGCTAACATGATTCGGACAGACTTAAGCATCGCTACAGGTGAGAAAGTCTCATCGTAGTCAACTCCTTGAACTTGTCGAAAACCTTTTGCAACAAGTCGAGCTTTGTAAACAGTAATATTACCGTCTGCGTCGGTCTTCCTCTTGAAGATCCATTTATTTTCGATGGCTTGCCGATCATCGGGCAAGTCAACCAAAGTCCATACTTTGTTCTCATACATGGATCCCATCTCAGATTTCATGGCTTCAAGCCATTTTGCGGAATCTGGGCTCATCATCGCTTCCTCATAGTTCGTAGGTTCATCATGGTCTAGTAACATGATTTCCAGAACTGTGTTGCCGTACCACTCTGGTGCGGAACATACTCTGGTTGATCTACGACGTTCAGCAGAAACTTGATCCGAAGTTTCATGATCATTATCATTAACTTCCTCACTAATTGGTGTAGGAATCACTGGAACAATTTCCTGTGATGTACTACTTTCCAATCCGGGAGAAGGTACAATTACCTCATCAAGTTCTACTTTCCTCCCACTCACTTCTTTCGAGAGAAACTCTTTTTCTAGAAAGGATCCGTTTTTAGCAACGAATATCTTGCCTTCGGATCTGTGATAGAAGGTGTACCCAACAGTCTCTTTTGGGTATCCTATGAAGATTTACTTCTCCGGTTTGGGTTCGAGCTTATCATGTTGAAACTTTTTCACATAGGTATCGCAGTCCCAAACTTTAAGAAACAACAACTTTGGTTTCTCGCCAAACCACAGTTCTTAAGGCGTTGTCTCAACGGATTCAGATGAGGCCCTTATTTAACGTGAATGCAGCTGTCTCTAATGCATGACCCAAAACGATAGTGATAAACCGGTAAGAGACATCATAGATCGCACCATATCCAATAAAGTACGGTTATGACGTTCGGACACACCATTACGCTGTGGTGTTCCAGGTGGCGTGAGTTTTGAAACTATTCCACATTGTTTCAAATGAAGACCAAACTCGTAACTCAAATATTCTCCTCCACGATCAGATCGTAGAAACTTTATTTTCTTGTTACGATGATTCTCTACTTCACTCTGAAATTCTTTGAACTTTTCAAATGTTTCAGACTTGTGTTTCATTAAGTAGATATACCCATATCTGCTTAAATCATCAGTGAAGGTCAGAAAATAACGATACCCGCCGCGTGTTTCAACACTCATTGGTCTGCATACATCAGTATGTATGATTTCCAACAAATATGTTGCTCGCTCCATAGTTCCGGAGAACGGAGTTTTAGTCATCTTGCCCATGAGGCATGGTTCGCAAGCACCAAGTGATTCATAATCAAGTGATTCCAAAAGTCCATCATTATGGAGTTTCTTCATGCGTTTTACACCAATATGACCTAAACGGTAGTGCCACAAATAAGTTGCACTATCATTATTAACCATGCATCTTTTGGCTTCAATATTATGAATATGTGTATCACACGATCGAGATCCAACAAACTATTTTCATTGGGTGTATGACCATAGAAGGCTTTATTCATGTAAACAGAACAACAATTATTCTCTAACTTACATGAATGACCGTATTGCAATAAACATGATCAAATCATATTCATGCTCAACACAAACGCCAAATAACACTTATTTAGGTTCAACACTCATCCCGAAAGTATAGGGAGTGTGCGATGATGATCTTGGAACTATTTCCAATACACATCGTCACTTCATCCTTTAACTAGTTTCTGTTCATTATGCAACTCCCGTTTCGAGTTACTACTTTTTAGCAACTAAATCAGTATCAAATACCGAGGGGTTGCTATGAACACTAGTAAAATACACATCAATAATCTGTATATCAAATATACCTTTGTTCACTTTGCCATCCTTCTTATCCGCCAAGTATCTAGGGCAGTTCCACTTCCAGTGACCATTTCCTTTGCAGTAGAAGCACTTAGTTTCAGGCTTGAGTTTAGCTTTGGGTTTCTTCATGGGAGTGACAACTTGCTTGTCATTCTTCTAGAAGTTGCCCTTCTATCCCTTTGCCCTTTACTTGAAACAAGTGGTCTTGTTAACCATCAACACTTGATGCTTTTTCATGATTTCTACCTTCGCCGATTTCAGCATCGCGAAGAGCTCGGGAATTACTTTCGTTATCCCTTGCATATTATAGTTCATCACGAAGTTATACTAACTTGGTGATAGTGACTAGAGAACTTTGTCAATTACTATCTTATCTGGAAGATTAACTACCACTTGATTAAAGTAATTGTAGTACCCAGACAATCTGAGCACATGCTCACTGGTTGAGCTATTCTCCTCCATCTTGTATGCAAAGTACTGTCAGAGGTCTTATACCTCTTGACACGGGCATGAGTATGAAATACTAATTTCAACTCTTGGAACATCTTATATGCTCCATGGCGTTCAAAACGTTTTTGAAGTCCCGGTTCTAAGCCGTAAAGCATGGTGCACTTAAACTATCAAGTAGTCATCATATCGAGCTTTTGTCAAAACGATCATAACGTCTACATCTGCTCCTGCAATAGGTTTGTCACCTAGCGGTGCATCAAGGACATAATTTCTTCTGTGCAGCAATGAGGATAATCCTCAGATCACGAAACAATTCCGCATTATTGCTACTAACATCTTTCAACTTGGTTTTCTCTAGGAACATATGAAAAAATAAACGGGGAGCAACATCGCGAGCTATTGATCTACAACATAGATATGCTAATACTACCAGGACTAACTTCATGATAAATTAAAGTTCAATTTAATCATATTACTTAAGAACTCCCACTTAGATAGACATCCCTCCGGTCATCTAAATGATCACGTGATCCAAATCAACTAAACCATGTCCGATCATCACGTGAGATGGAGTAGTTTCAATGGTGAACATCTTATGCTGATCATATCTACTATATGATTCACGCTCGACCTTTCGGTCTCCAGTGTTCCGAGGCCATATCTGTATATGCTAGGCTCGTCAAGTTTAACCCGAGTATTCTGCGTGTGCAAAACTGGCTTACACCCGTTGTATTTGAACGTAGAGCTTATCACACCCGATCATCACGTGGTGTCTCGGCACGACGAACTTTCGCAACGGTGCATACTCAGGGAGAACACTTATACCTTGAAATTTAGTAAGGGATCATCTTATAATGCTACCGTCGTTCTAAGCAAAGTAAGAAGCATAATAAGATAAACATCACATGCAATCAAAATATGTGACATGATATGGCCATCATCATCTTGTGCTTTTGGTCTCCATCTCCAAAGCACCGTCATGATCACCCTCGCAAAACATGATCATCTCATACAAAAACCGTATAACTCATCATGTCTTGACCATATCACATCACAACATGCCCTGCAAAAACAAGTTAGACGTCCTCTACTTTGTTTGTTGCAAGTTTTACGTGGCTGCTACGGGCTTTAGCAAGAACCGTTCTTACCTACGCATAAAAAACCACAACGATGTTTCGTCAAGTATGTGTTGTTTTAACCTTCACAAGGACCGGGCGTAGCCACACTTGATTCAGCTAAAGTGAGAGAGACAGACACTCGCCAGTCACCTTTAAGCAACGAGTGCTCGTAACAGTGAAACCAGTCTCGCGTAAGCGTACGCGTAATGTCGGTCCGGGCCGCTTCATCTCACAATACCGCCGAAGCAAAGTATGACATGCTGGTAAGCAGTATGACTAGTATCGTCCACAATCTCATTGTGTTCTACTCGTGCATATCATCTACGCATAGACCTGGCTCATGATGCCACTGTTGGGGAACGTAGTATTTTAAAATTTTCCTACGATCACGCAAGATCTATCTACCAGATGCATAGCAACGAGAGGGGAGAGTGTGTCTACGTACCCTCGTAGACCGGGAGCGGAAGCGTCAAGTGACGCGGTTGATGTTGTCGAACTTCTTCGCGATCCAACCGATCAAGCACCGAACGTACGGCACCTCCGCGTTCAGCACACGTTCAGCTTGATGACGTCCCACGAGCTCTTGATCCAGTTGAGCTTCACGGGAGAGTTTCGTCAGCACGACGGCGTGGTGACGGATATGATGTGTTCACCGGTGCAGGGCTTCGCCTAAGCTCCGCGACGGTACGACCGAGGTGTGATTCTGTGGAGGGGGGCACCGCACACGGCTAAACAATTCAACTTGTGTGTCTTTGGGTGCCCCCCTGCCCCCGTTTATAAAGGAGCAAGGGAGGAGGGGCCGGCCAACCTCTATGGTGCGGCTAGGGAGGGGACTCCTACTAGGAATAGGATTGCAATCCTATTCCTAGTAGGATTCACCGAAAGGAAGAAGGGGGAAAGGAATAGGAGAGGTGGCGCCCCCCCCCCCAATCCTAGTCCAACTAGGATTCCTAGGTGGGGGCGCCGGCCAGCCCTATGGGCTGCCTCCCTCTCACCCTTTAGGCCCACTATGGACCATCCCCTCTCGTAGGGGGTTCCGGTAACCCCCTCCGGCATTCCCGATAAATCAGAAACTTTTCCGGTATACTTCCGGTGTCCGAATATAGCCGTCCAATATATCAATCTTTATGTCTCGGACATTCCGAGACTCCTCGTCATGTCCGTGATCTCATCCGGGACTCCGAACTACCTTCGGTACATCAATACTCAAAAAACTCATAATACCGATCGTCATCAAACGTTAAGCGTGCGGACCCTACGGGTTCGAGAACTATGTAGACATGACCGAGACTCATCTCTGGTCAATAACCAATAGCGGAACCTGGATGTTCATATTGGCTCCTACATATTCTACGAAGATCTTTTATCGGTCAGAACCGCATAACAACATACGTTGTTCCTTTTGTCAAACGGTATGTTTACTTGCCCGAGATTCGATCGTCGGTATCTTTATACCTAGTTCAATCTCGTTACCGGCAAGTCTCTTTACTCGTTCCGTAACACATCATCTCGTGACTAACTCATTAGTCTTTTGCTTGCAAGGCTTATTATGATGTGTGTTACCGAGAGGGCCCAGAGATACCTCTCCGACACTCGGAGTGACAAATCCTAATCTTGATCTATGCCAACACCACGAATACTTTCGGAGACACCTGTAGAGCATCTTTATGATCACCCAGTTACGTTGTGACGTTTGATAGCACACAAGGTGTTCCTACGGTATTCGGGAGTTGCATAATCTCATAGTCATAGGAACATGTATAAGTCATGAAGAAAGCAATAGCAGTTAAACTAAACGATCATAGTGCTATGCTAACGGATGGGTCTTGTCCATCACATCATTCTCCCAATGATGTGATCCCGTTGATCAAATGACAACTCATGTCTATGGCTAGGAAACATAACCATCTTTGATCAATGAGCTAGTCTAGTAGAGGCATACTAGGGACATACTGTTTTGTCTATGTATTCACACATGTATTAAGTTTCCGGTTAATACAATTCTAGCATGAATAATAAACATTTATCATGATATAAGGAAATAAATAATAACTTTATTATTGCCTCTAGGGCATATTTCCTTCAGTTTTATCAAGAGTAAAAGAATAGCTAGGCCGTACAACGGACTCAAAAGGTAACTTGATCTTCTTTCGAGGGAAGTGTTCCATCCCTTTCTTGAGAGGAAACTGAAATTTTATATTACCCTCTTTCATGTCAATGATAGCACCAACGGTGCGTAAAAAGGGACGTCCCAAACTGGGGCCTCTAGGAAATTCCCATTGATAGCAGTATCTAGAATAAACCTATTCCAAGAAGTAATTCCAACATAAAAATTTCTAAGCAGGATAGTAGTGGGTTGCTTCTTGGTGGCTCTTTTTTGTGAATCATTAATTTTATACCAAGCATCTTTCAAACTTTCCCCACCTTTTTGTTTAAAGGTGAGAACTTCTGCCTCGTCAAAGACAAAAGGACCCGACATAATGACAACTAAAGAACGAGATAACTATTTTTGTGATTTTCGATAAAAGGTACTAAAGCAAAAACTGAAAGGTAAACTAACAAGACTAAAAAGGAAAGGTGAAAGATAGCATGCAATTCCCCTATCCTGAAGAGTGGAGTCCCCGGCAACGGCGCCAGAAAAACTCTTTGATGGGCCTCTAACCCCTCGTTGGTTACCCCAAGTGGAAGGTGTGAGATGCAGTGTTGTGGAAGTTTTTCCCTTAGCAAAGATGCCAAGGATCGAATCCCCAGAGACTCCTAGGTTCAACAAGTAGGTGTCAACTGCTAACGGCGCCAGATATTAGCAATCAACGTGGACCTGCACACAGATACAAATAACTTTGCTCCCAACAAGTACAGAGAGGTTGTCAATCCCTCCGGCCTTGTAGTTCACAAAGGATTAAACGCAAACGATAGTAGTGATAGATAATGTTTGCAATAGTAAGTAATAGTGAAAAGTAAATAGCGGATGTGATCAATGATGGTAATATGGACCGGAGTCTCATGATGTTCACTAGTGATGTCTCTCTCCCAAAAGACGATAAAACAGCTATGTGAGGTAAACGAATTACAGCTGGGCAATTGATAGGACCACAAACGCAAACCAATGCTGACTACATTGCAAGAAAGGTTGAGGTTCAAAGCATGGGCGGTACGCCAAAGTAAGTAGACCGAAATCCATCAATATCTACTACTAATCATCCACCTTGAGATATCTATCCAGAACATCTCGCTGGTATTAAGTTGCGAGCCCCACCCATAGTGTAAACTCAAAGCAACAGACAACTGCATTAAAAGAACTTTGCGTAAGGTAAACAATCCTTGCACCCGCGGGCACAAGCACCGTTGTTTTCCCCCTTGTGGCAACAGCACATCCGTTAGACTCATGTTTCTGTCACTCAAGCTAGTCATCGAGGGGCATGAACCCACAATAGAGCATAACGTTCCCTCTTGGAGTCACTACCTATTACTTGGCCAAAGCAATAAATAACAACGGAGAACATGCAAGAATTACTTATGAACATAAATATAAAAGAGGTAGATCAAATATATTACTCAATCACAATCTGAACATAATCTCATAATCCATCGGATCCCAGCAAACTCATCATAGCAACAGCATAAGGATTACATATGTGCCTCGATCATGTAGGGCAGCTCACGAGGACTAATTAGTGAAGCACAAGAACGGGAGGAGAACATCACATAGCTACTGGTCATGGACTCATGGTCCAAGGGATACTACACACAACTCATCCGGGAGGCATCCATGGTGGTGGAGAGGCTCCCGATGGTGATCCTCCCCTCCGGCAGGGTGCCGGGAAGAGTTCTCCTGGTGCTCCCGATCTTGGAAGCGGCGGCGGCGGCGGAACAGAGATGACATCACGAAAAAGAGTTCTATCCCGAGGGTTTCGAAGGACGCTCTAAATATATGCCAAAGGGGGGCACCAGACGGGGCTCGGGGGGCCCAGGCGCCCCCCCCCCCCCCCGGCGCGGCCCAGGGGGGGGGCGCCGCCAGGGCGCCTGGTGGCCCCCCCGGCTGTACTTCGGGCGCAAGGTAGGTTCTGGAATGCTGATTTTTTATATAATTTTTCTAGATTGTTCCTGACAGTTCTCGTAATGTGAAAACCTGAAATACAAAAACAGCCGAAAACAGAAACTGGCACTGGGGTGCACTGGATTAATAGGTTAGTCCAAATATGATCAAAAGTGTATGGAAGTGTATAGATATCATAGCAATATCACCCAAAAGTGGCATGGAGCAAGCAGAAATTATAGATACGTTTTGGACGTATCACAGGTTGATACCCATTCTTCTTCCTTCTTGCTCCTCTTCCTCCTCCTCTTCTTTTTCTTCTTCTTCACCTTAGGAGGGAGTGGTTGGAGATGAAGGTTCTCCACATATCCTGGTTTATCATTAGAAACAATTGGGGAAACTTGGGAGAAACTCTCCTTTTTATTAGCAGAAATATAAGAGACATTTTTATACTTTGGTAAAGTTCCCTCCTTTCTAATCTTACTTATGTAATCATTTTCATGGCAATTAACAACACAATAGAGATGGCAATTTTGCAAAGTGTTTTTATTCCTATGGCATTAACATCTAGCCAAGAAGTCTTTTCTGATAACTCTTCACACATCAAAAATAACATAAGCTCATCATAAAGATCAGAGGTGATCATGTTATCACACAACTGGTTAACAGTTATGTTTTGAAAGTGCATGCATTGAAAATTAAAGTGACCTTCTATACAGCAAAGTTCACAAGTAAAAGGATAAAGGTAACACAATTCTCTAGCAATTTCGTTTAAATCTTTGACCCAAGTGATTGTTCTTTCATGCTTATGTTGCTTACAATACTTCTCTTCTTCAATCATAGGCCTTTCACAAGGTCTATCCACTCCACAAAAATTAACATGCTTATATAAAACTTCATTTTTAGGAATTGGATCATGCATGTTGCAATCATCATGAACAATTTCATTTTCTTTGCAAATCTCTTTAAAAGGTTCATGATGCTTGATCCAATCCTCCTTAGGCATATTAAGATGTGAAGCAAAAGATTTGAGGAAATCAACAAGGAGTTGAGAATCAAGCCCAAACTTAGCACTAAACTTATTAAAACTTGTAGTTTCAACAAAGGACTTAATTCAATCATACTCATAGATTATACCTGACTCTTTACATTTGTCGATCTCCCATTTTTCAGTGTTGCGTTGAATTCTTTCAAGGAGTTCCCATTTAGCATCAATCTTTTCGTTTGTGAAAGAACCCATAGAGGAAGCATCGAGCAAATCTTTATCCTGTCGAGAGAGCCTCGCATAGAAATTAGTAATAATCATATCTTTGGGAAGCCCATGGTTAGGACATTTTAGCATTAATGTTTTCAGTCTCCCCCAAGCTTGAGCTATGCTCTCTCCGTCATGAGGATAGAAATTATAAACATAATTCCTATTCTCATGGACATCATGAAGAGGATAACACTTGGAGTAAAAGAGAGACTGGATCTCTTCCCAATCCAGCAGGTGAGAGTCATCTAGTAGCCTATACCATTCCAATGCTTTTCCTTTCAGTGACAAGGCAAATAATTTACTCATGACTCCATCTCTTGTCAAACCTGAAATCTTAAACAACTCACAAAGTTCTGTAAGTTTCGACAAATGAATACTAGGATTGACTGTCCCATCATAACAATCATTCCTAATTATTTCAATTATCCCAAGTGGTATTTTGAACAGGATACATTCAGTAGGTGGAGGAGACTTCTCTACCACGGGTGTGGTAAAGCAGCCTTCCCCAAGCAGCGAACTAAGATTGCGGTTTTCCATAAACATAACTAGTGAAATAAAAACAAGAAACAAAAAGATTTAATTGCAAGATCTAGAGAAGGTACCTTCACTTACCTCACTTCCCCGGCAACGGCGCCAGAAATAGCTTGATGTCTACACACGCTTCTATTCTTGTAGACTATGTTGGGCCTCCAAGCACAGAGGTTTGTAGGACGGCAGCAATTTCCCTCAAGTGGATGACCTAAGGTTTATCGAACTCAGGGAAGTAGAGGTCGAAGATGGTCTCCCTCAAGCAACCCTGCAACTAAGATACAAGAAGTCTCTTGTGTCCCCAACACACCTAATACAACTAGGAGTTGTATAGGTGCACTAGTTCGGCGAAGATATGGTAAAATATGGATGATAGGAGTGGCAAAGCAAAGTAATATAAATCTGTAATAAAAAGTGCAGCAAGCAAACAAGTGGTAAACGTGAGCACAAATGGTATTGCAATGGTGGAAACAAGGCCTAGGACTCATACTTTCACTAGTGGCAACTCCCAACAACATTAACATAATCGAATCACATGATATTTCCCATAAAACACGCAAGGGGGGCGCACTCGGAGGTCATTCCTTTGTGGTCAAGAGAGGACGAGAATTATGTAGGGCTACAAAAGCACACCTCAAAGTTCGTAGTTCTCAATCTATGGATTTCGCAATGTCACCGCGGCCATCCAAAGAGAGTACCACAATCACCACAACATATCTCAAGGATAGTCAAAGACAAGCACCAAGAGACTCTCAATCTTCAATCAACACACAAAAGAGGAAATCACTCATGAAAATATTCTTCTAATCCATGTCCAATAGACCGCTGTCACCTTGGTCTCGGAGATTATACTAGATAAAGTCAAGTGAGTACATCAATCCAATACATAGAGGAAGGCGAAATATCATGGGATCACCCTAGATTAACATAGCCTATGATCACAACGAAGATCACATCATGGGAGAGAGAATTGACCACATAGCTACTGGTAGAAACCTCAGCCCCGAGGAGGAACTACTCCCGCATCATGGAGGGAGGAAGCAACATCGATGGAGATGAATCCGGGGGCACTTCCCCGTCCCGGCAAGATGCCGGCACAGGAATTCTGGTCCCCCGAAACTTGGTGGCGATGGCGGCGGAGATCGGAATTGCTTCTGGAGAAAAGGGGTCTGGAATCAGGGTTTCCGTGACGCGGTGTAAATATATGCCAAAGGGGGTCGCCAGCGGAGCTAAGGGAGGCCCAGGCGGCTTGGCGCCGCGGCCAGGAGGGGGGCCGCGCCCTCGGGGCGCCTGGAGCCCCTGTGGCCCCCCTCTGGTCCTACTTCGGCCGCATGGAAGCTTCTAGAGCGCTGATTTTTTATATATTTTTCCCGGAATTTTTCTGGCAATTTAAGTAATGGGAAAACCTGAAATACAAAAATAGCAGAAAACGGAAACTGGCACTGGGGTGCACTGAGTTAATAGGTTAGTCCAAATATGATCAAAAGTGTATGGAAGTGCATAAATATCATGGCAATATCACACAAAAGAGGCATGGAGCATGCAGAAATTATAGATACGTTTTGGACGTATCACCACGCGCCTGATCACCCGGAGAAGGAGATAGAGTGTGCTGATCCCTTGCCGGAGGAGGAGGAGGAGAAGGAGGCGGAGTGCGCTGACTCGCCGGAGGCGTCCTGTTCACAAGGTTGATGAGGTCCTTCCGCCATAGGCACGGAGTCTTCAGAGAAGAACCCAGCCGAGTCTCCCCTTCACCGGTAGGGTGGTCAAGCTCGAGATCCTCAAACCCCTCCGTTATTTGATCAATTAGCTATAGTGTCAGCACATACTTAATGAATACATATATACCTGGCCGGACTCCGTTCGGTCACCGGAGCCGTCATCACCGTGTCCTTCTTCCACCAGTAATCGGTCACCAGAGTCGTCATCACCGTGTCCTTCTTCCACCGATAATCGGTCACCGGAGCCATCATCATGTGTTTCCTCCTCCATTGGACCATCATAATCATGTGTTATCTCCTCCATTGGATCACCGTAGCCTACTTCTTCATCATCATGTCCTTCCAAATGACCATCGTAGTCGACGTTCATATACAATTCGACAGTAGCTCCGTCTGCGATTATGTCCCCCAACACCTGTTCTGCTACCTCGTCTCGTCCTCTCTCCATAGTTTCTGCAAATATTACGACATGGAAATTATTATACAACCATGACAGAACGGATATATTAGTGGCAAACGTAGACCTAGCTAGCTAGAATCACAACAAGGAACCATATTAGTGGCCTCGACGCTTCTCTAGGGTTTGCGGTGGCCTTGGCGACCCTCGACCCCCTCGACCCTCGAACCCTCAGCAACCCTCGACCCCTCGGTTACCCCTCCCCCCCTCATGTCGAAGTTATCGGGGAGGGGGTATATATATATATATATATATATATATATATATATATATATATATATATATATATATATATATATATATATATAATATATATATCGAGAACGACGACATATACGTAGAAAAAAATGTTATAGGGTAGGGGGGTAGATATCGATCGACCCCCCTCATGTCGAAGTTATCGGGGAGGGGGTATATCGACAAAATTACATCATGATATATCATCGAATAAAATTACATCATCATCATATATTATACATCTAAAAAAGTTTTCATATATCATCATATATATCATCATCATCTAGTACAAAAAATTGACCAATCAAGTTTTCATATATCATCATCATCTACTACAGAAAAATTGATCGCTCGATGACACTCGAACCCTCGACCCTCGAACCCTCGGCCCTCGACGACCCTCGAACCCTCGACCCTCGACCCCTCGGCGACCCTCGACCCCTCGAACCCTCGACCCTCGACCCCTCGACCTTTTTTTCTTCTTCTTCCTCTTCTTATTTATTTCTCCCCTTCTTCTCCTTTTTTTTTCCTTCTTCCTAACCTAAACATAAACTAAAATAATCCTAAAACTAAACAAAACTTCTCCTCCTTTTTTTCTTCTTCTTCTTTTTTTCCCATCCTAAAACTTTAAGAACAAAATTACAACAGAAAAAACCATAAAATTTCTATGAACAAAATAAAAATTCTATGAACAAAATTACAACAGAAAAAATCATAATAATTCTAACATTTGCTTATTCTTTGCATATGAACATATACATCATCATAT
>LR738715.1:852237463-852274250 GCA_902687465.1 Secale cereale | reverse complement strand
TATATGAAAAAAACAGAGAGGATGCCGACCAAGGTGAGGAGCAGGGCCGCGGGGTCGGCAGCGACGACGGGGGCGGGCCGGGGTGGCGCGCGTTGGGGCAGTGGCGGCGAGCGGCGACGGCGTCGTGCGAGGGCGCGGGCGACGGCGAGGGCGAGGGCGTGGGCAACAGCGAGGGCGGGCGACGGCGAGGGCGCGGGCGACGGCAATGGCGGGGGTGGCGGGCGGCGTGGGGGCAGCCTGGCGGCGTCGATGTCGTCGGCGTCGTCGGGGGCAACTGTGCGAGATATGAGATGTGAAAATTACAAAGTGCCAGTTTATATAGGAAAGCCTTTAGTCCCGGTTCGTGACAACAACCGGGACCAATGCCACCTATTATTCCCGGTTGGTGCCACCAACCGGGACCAAAGGTCTCTTTTCAGCAGCCCAAAGGGCGGGAAGCTGAGGCCTTTCGTCCCGGTTGGTGGCACCAACCGGGACTAAAGGGGGGGCATTGGTCCCAGTTGGTGCCACGAACCGGGACCAAAGGTTGGTGTTGGTCCCGGTTCCTGGCACCAACCAGGACCAATAGCCTGTGCACAGCGGCGTGGTGGTGGGAGTTTAGTCCCACCTTGCTAGCTGAGAGCGACGAGGACCTGTTTATAAGCCCCGCTGTCTCTTCCATATTGAACTCCTCTGAACTGCAGGCCTATGGGCCTAAACTGACACCGCTATGCCTATGGGCTTGCTGGGCTTTCTACGGGCATGAATCCTGGCCCACGGTTGGCTTTCTAGTCGTATTCAGGCCGTGGTGGCCCAGTAGGTGCCATTTTTTTATTTTTTTTATTTGTTGCTTTATTTTTTAGTTTTGTTTCTACTTTCAACAAAATACTTACAGTTGCTATTTTTATTTATTTTATTAAATTTTATTTATTTTACTTTATTAAGTTTATTTTGTTTCTACTAATTTATTTTATTTTTATTCTACTTATTATTTTATTTTCTTTTTTGCTTTTACTTATTTATTTTATGAAAATTCTTTTTGCTTTTAGAACAGAAAATACTTTGATAATTTTAGTTGCATAAATTTTATATAATTCTAGTTTCACTAATACTAGAGGTTTATAAAAGCTTTTTGGTTGATTCCTTTAGCTATTAGAGTTTCATTAAACTTTTCTAGTTCATTCTTTTTCGTTGAGAGGGTTACGACATCATCAACTGGATGCACTTCGTGTACCAAATGGACTATCTGTTTCGAGGTATCAGGGTTTCAGACGAAAACTCATTTCTTACAAAGGGATTTCAAATTTTTAACTTATTTGAACTACGTAAAGACTACTTCTGAGTTCAAAATGCACCATTACAAAGCGATATTCTAGATTAAATGCATCATCACAATAGTTGTGGAGAAAAAGTCTTCACTTTTTCTTCGCTTGTGTCCTTTGCTTATTGCGTCGTAACCATGGATAATCTTCATCGTTTATCAGGGTGCTTGGGTCAGCCTTGACTTTGAAGGGAGGAATTTCATGAAACTTTTCATAATCTTCGGAAATGTCTGTCTTACCCTCCACTCCGAGGATGTCTCTTTTTCCTGAAAGAACTATGTGGCGCTTTGGTTCATCGTTTGATGTGTTCGCTTCCATATCTTTTCTTTTTCTGGTTCTTGTAGACATGTCCTTCACATAGAAAACCTGCGCCACATCATTGGCTAGGACGAACGGTTCGTCTGTGTACCCAAGATTGTTCAGATCCACTGTTGTCATTCCGTAATCTGGGTCTACCTGTACCCCGCCTCCTGGCAGATTGACCCATTTGCACTTAAACAAAGGGACCTTAAAATCATGTATGTAGTGAAGTTCCCATATGTCCACTATGTAACCATAATATGTGTCTTTCCCTTATTGGTTGCTGCATCAAAGCGGACACCGCTGTTTTGGTTGGCGCTCTTTTTATCTTGGGCGATCGTGTAAAATGTATTCCCATTTATCTTGTATCCTTTGTAAGTCAATACAGTCGAAGATGGTCCCCTGGACAACGAGTACAACTCATCACAAACAATGTTGTCACCTCTGAGACGTGTTTCCAACCAACTGCCAAAATTCTTGATGTGTTCACATGTAATCCAGTCGTCACACCGCTCCGGGTGGTTGGAGCACACACTGTCCTTGTGTTCATCGACATACGGGGTCACCAGGGTAGAGTTCTGTAGAACTCTGTAGTGTGCTTCGGACCAAGAGTGCCCGTCCCTGCATATTATTGACTCCCCTCCAAGCGTGCCTTTCCCAGTTAGTCTCCCCTCATACCGCGATTTAAGGAGACCAATCTTCTTAAGGCCAGGAATGAAGTCAACACAAAACCCAGTGACATCCTCTGTTTGATGGCCTATGAAGATGCTTCCTTCTAGCCTAGCGCGGTTATGGACATATTTCTTTAGGACTCCCATGAACCTCTCAAAGGGAAACATATTGTGTAGAAATACGGGGCCCGGAATGACAATCTCGTCGACTAGATGAACTAGGACGTGCGTCATGATATTGAAGAAGGATGGTGGGAACACCAGCTCGAAACTAACAAGACATTGCGTCACATCACTCCTTAGCCTTGGTATGATTTCTGGATCGATCACCTGATGTCTACACACGCTTCTATTCTTGTAGACTATGTTGGGCCTCCAAGCGCAGAGGTTTGTAGGACAGCAGCAATTTCCCTCAAGTGGATGACCTAAGGTTTATCGAACTCAGGGAAGTAGAGGTTGAAGATGGTCTCTCTCAATCAACCCTGCAACTAAGATACAAGAAGTCTCTTGTGTCCCCAACACACCTAATACAACTAGGAGTTATATAGGTGAACTAGTTCGGCGAAGAGATGGTAAAATATGGATGATAGGAGTGGCAAAGCAAAGTAATATAAATCTGTAATAAAAAGTGCAGCAAGCAAACAAGTGGTAAACGTGAGCACAAATGGTATTGCAATGGTGGAAACAAGGCCTAGGCTTCATACTTTCACTAGTGGCAACTCCCAACAACATTAACATAGTCTAATCACATGATTTTTCCCATAAAACATGCAATGGAGACGCACTCGGAGGTCATTCCTTTGTGGTCAAGAGAGGACGAGAATTATGTAGGGCTACAAAAGCACACCTCAAAGTTCGTAGTTCTCAATCTATGGATTTCCCAATGTCACCGCGGCCATCCAAAGAGAGTACCACAATCACCACAACATATCTCAAGGATAGTCAAAGACAAGCACCAAGAGACTCTCAATCTTCAATCAACACACAAAAGAGGAAATCACTCATGAAAATATTCTTCTAATCCATGTCCAATAGACCGCTGTCACCTTGGTCTCGGGGATTATACTAGATAAAGACAAGTGAGTACGTCAATCCAATACATAGAGGAAGGGGAAATATCATGGGATCACCCTAGATTAACATAGCCTATGATCACAACGAAGATCACATCATGGGCGAGAGAATTGACCACATAGCTACTGGTAGAAACCTCAACCCCGAGGAGGAACTACTCCCGCATCATGGTGGGAGGAAGCAACGTCGATGGAGATGAATCCGGGGGCACTTCCCCGTCCCGGCAGGATGCCGGCACAAGAATTCTGGTCCCTCGAAACTTGGTGGTGATGGCGGCGGAGATCGGAATTGCTTCTGGAGAAAAGGGTTCTGGAATCAGGGTTTTCGCGACGGGAGAATAAATAGGAGGCCAAGTAGGGCACCAGAGGAGGTGGGAGCACCCCAGGCGGCCTCCCGGCACGGCCAGGGATGGGGCCGCGCCATCAGGGCGCCTGGGGCCCCTCTGGCCCCCCTCTGGCCCCACTTCTGGCACATGGAAGCTTCTGGAGCGCTGATTTTTTATATATTTTTCCCGGAATTTTTCTGGCAATTTAAGTAATGGGAAAACCTGAAATACAAAAACAGCAGAAAACAGAAACTGGCACTGGGGTGCACTGAGTTAATAGGTTAGTCCAAATATGATCAAAAGTGTATGAAAGTGTTTCAAAAGCATAGCAATATCACCCAAAACATGCATGGAGCAAGCAGAAATTATAGATACGTTTGGGACGTATCAACATCCCCAAGCTTAATTCCTGCTCGTCCTCGAGTAGGTAAATGATAACAAGCACAATTTCTGTGGTGACATGCTACCAAAGAGTCTTTCACAATCACATGACAAATGCTTATTGAGATAATGAATCTTTAGTAATTAAGTTACCTCATGAGAATATCACAAAGAACTGAAAGTTTACAATATGATACTGAAACACCCAATAGGTTTGTAGTGAGCATGGTGTGCAAACATGACAAGGTGATACCTCGCTTGCCCCCTTTAGTGAAGCAAAACATAAATGCAGGAGCACCTCCGAAGTTTAAGTGACGACTAGATACAATGATTTCAGAATAAGCGATATCACAATCATGCAGAAGACAATGGTACTTTGGAACTATGCACATTACACTCAGAATGACAATCATGCTCTCAATAGTTGGTGCTTTGAGGAAAGAAGGTGGAGACTCTCGAACCGTGGATTTTGATGGCAAGGTCAAAAACCCGTGGCTGGAAGCAAAGACTAAACAAGTACCAGAGCTCGTGGTTTTAAAAACAGAGATAAAAAGCTTTTGGGAGGTGCATAATTCGTCAACGAATGCTAGTAGATAACCCAATTACTTCTTATGCTGGACAAGTTTCGAGGAACGGCTCCCACGCGGGGACGATCACATACCCTTAATCTCCTTTGTTTATCACTGCCAGAGTTTCCTGATTTCTCATGAACAAAGCGTCAAGGAGGGTTTGTTTGTTGCTATTATCTTTTGTGAGCTGGGCGCACTCATGCCAGTCCCTCCTCGTATTAGGGGTTTGCAGATTAGACATGCAATCCCGTGGTAAAATTTGTCCAACATAAGAAGATCATGAATTACCTACTACTTCCTCATGAGCTAAAACAGAGGCACAAAAGAGATATGCTTTTGAATAATTTTGAGATGGTACAAGAAAGTCTTCGTTAGGAATGGCAAGTAAATACCATATATAGGAAGGTATGGTGGACTCATATGGCATAACTGGTTTCAAGGATTTTGGATGCACAAGCAGTCAGACCGCTTAGTACAGGTGAAGGCTAGCAAAAGACTGGGAGCGACCAACTAAGAGAGCAATGACGGCCATAATCATGCAGAGCGACAAAGCAACATTGAATCGGGCATGGAAGTTATATCACTACTCAGAAATTAAAGATCATCAAGGCTTGATAGACTTTGTTTACAGTCTTAAATATGCGTGAGCATATGCCAAGTCAATCAAAATAAATTCTTGGAGGAAGATATCACTAAACCATACCACATCATAGGCAAACAAATCATGCTGGTACTTCAATAACACATTAAGAACCCCAAGCTATTTGAGACTAACCATAAGAAAACATGAACTACTAAGCACCATTATGCACATAGCATTTTTATCATAGACATATCAACCAGTGCCACAGAAGCCAACTCTCTTAACAAGATTATCATGATAACTCAAGAGAGTTCCAGAAGCAACAACCTAAACAAAAGCTCTTAAAAAGATAAGCATGAAAACTAAGAGCTGAGCATGACAGCAGCTATGAAAAGATAAAGAACACACACAAGAAGATACGCATGCAAGCCTATGTTGTGTTCTACAGTGGAGTGGAGCGTGTTTCTCTCCCAAACAATGAAGGCTAGGATCCAACTTGTTAAGAACAGCAAGTAAAACTAAATAAACTAAAAAGAAAAGAGTAAGACGCTCCAAGCATAGCACATAACGCATGAAGTGATAAAAATATAGTGGAACGAAGGACGAACTGATAATTGTTGATGGAGAAGGGGATGCACGGGGGCATCCCCAAGCTTAGATGCTTGAGTCTCCTTGGATATTTCTTGGGGGTGCATGGGGTCATCCCCAAGCTTGAGCGTTTTACACTCCTGAATCTTCTTTTATCATCTTCCCTCGCACACTTGAAAACTCCCTTCATACATAACTCATCATAATCTGATTAGAGAGGTTAGTACCCACAATAAAATATTTTTTCTTTACTGTAAACAAAGATATTCTTGAAGGTCTACTGTTTCTCAAGATCGCCAAAAAGTTTTTGCAAAGAAAAAGCAAGCTTAAGGTCTGCAAAACGAAGAAAAGGCAAAACAGGGCAGAATCTGTGAAAAACAGACCAGCAGGTAATAAATAATTTTTTTGGGGGTACTTCTGCAACTCAAATCAAAAAACTCAGAACGGACGCTCGAAAGCCAATTGTATAGAGCATGCTGTCAAAAAAATTCAGATCAAAAAGATGATCTGGTGATTTTATTCGAATTTTCTTTCCAAGGACAGAATCTGTTTTCTGGACAGCATGTCACAACTTTTGAACTTTCTTGCAATCAGAGGCTAAAATTAGCACAAAGCTGAAAAATAAAGATACAATGATGTTGCTACAGTAGTAACAAACATCAAGACCACTAAAAACTGAAAGAACAAACTGAAAGCAAAGATAACAAGGGTTGTCTCCCTAGAGCTCTTTCTTTATAGCCATAAAGATAGGCTTAAGACTTTAATGA
This sequence comes from Secale cereale, assembly GCA_902687465.1. Lineage (NCBI taxonomy): Eukaryota > Viridiplantae > Streptophyta > Magnoliopsida > Poales > Poaceae > Secale > Secale cereale. Next base: position 852,267,691 of record LR738715.1, on the reverse strand, counting down.
TGCTCTCGTAGGAATAAGAGTTGAAGAACAAAAGAGAGCATCAAGAAGCAAATACCAAACACATTTAAGCCTAACATGCTTCCTATGCATAGGAATATTGCAATAGAATAATTCATTGAAGCACAAAGCAATAAGCATAGGAAGACAAAACAAGTGCAGCTTCAAAATCTTCAACATAAAGAGAGGGAACTTGATATTATTGAAATATCTATAAGCATATGTTCCCTTCTCATAATAATTTTCAGTGGGATCACGAATAAACTCAACAATATAAGCATCACATAAAGCATTGTTACCATGATCCACATGCAAAAAGGTACTCTTACTCTCCACATAAGCATAATCTTTCTCATTGGTAATAGTGAGAGTAGGACTATCATAAACAAATTGAACACTATAGATTAATTTTTATTAGGAAGATGGTGTTCAACAAGGGAGTAATTCCCTCCATGATTATGACAAGTTTCATAAGGATAATTTCTCCTTATGTCATAGGTACCTTTATAATCACTATAGATTGGAGTTATAACATCATCATAGTAGAGAAGAGCATTATCATTGCTAGCAACTATATTTGTAAACATGTTGTCTTTATTCTTACTAGCAAAAGAATTATCAATTATCACATCACTAGTGGGTAAAGGATTTGCAATCCTATCATCCCCAAGCTTAGAGCTTTCCATATCATCACTTTCAGAGTTGGTACCAAAAAGATTTTCAAGATCATAAGTAGCATTATCATCATTTTCCCAATCACAATAAGTAACATGCATATCATAATCAAAATCATCTCCAATAGTACCTACAGACGTATCATCAAGATGATAATTGAGGCAATAAACTTCACCTTCTTCTTTAAACTTACAACCGTTAGGATAAAAGTTGATGGGAGGAATATGCTCAGGCCAGGTTGATACCCATTCTTCTTCCTTCTTGCTCCTCTTCCTCCTCCTCTTCTTTTTCTTCTTCTTCACCTTAGGAGGGAGTGGTTGGAGATGAAGCTTCTCCACATATCCTGGTTTATCATTAGAAACAATAGGGGAAACTTGGGAGAAACTCTCCTTTTTATTAGCAGAAATATAAGAGATATTTTTATACTTTGGTAAAGTTCCCTCCTTTCTAATCTTACTTATGTAATCATTTTTATGGCAATTAACAACACAATAGAGATGGCAATTTTGCAAAGTGTTTTTTATTCCTATGGCATTAACATCTAGCCAAGAAGTCTTTTCTGATAACTCTTCACACATCAAAAATAACATAAGCTCATCATAAAGATCAGGGGTGATCATGTTATCACACAACTGGTTAACAGTTATGTTTTGAAAGTGCATGCATTGAAAATTAAAGTGACCCTCTATACAGCAAAGTTCACAAGTAAAAGGATAAAGGTCACACAATTCTCTAGCAATTTCATTTAAATCTTTGACCCAGTTGATTGTTCTTTCATGCTTATGTTGCTTACAATACTTCTCTTCTTCAATCATAGGCCTTTCACAAGGTCTATCCACTCCACAAAAATTAACATGCTTATATAAAACTTCATTTTTAGGAGTTGGATCATGCATGTTGCAATCATCATGAACAATTTCATTTTCATTGCAAATCTCTTTAAAAGGTTCATGATGCTTGATCCAATCCTCCTTAGGCATATTAAGATGTGAAGCAAAAGATTTGAGGAAATCAACAAGGAGTTGAGAATCAAGCCCAAACTTAGCGCTAAACTTATTAAAACTTGTAGTTTCAACAAAGGACTTAATGCAATCATACTCATAAATTATACCTGACTCTTTACCTTTGTCGATCTCCCAATCTTCAGTGTTGCGTTGAATTCTTTCAAGGAGTTCTCATTTAGCATCAATCTTTTCGTTTGTGAAAGAACCCATAGAGGAAGCATCAAGCAAATCTTTATCCTTTCGAGAGAGCCTCGCATAGAAATTAGTAATAATCATATCTTTGGGGAGCCCATGGTTAGGACATTTTAGCATTAACGTTTTCAGTCTCCCCCAAGCTTGAGCTATGCTCTCTCCGTCATGAGGATAGAAATTATAAACATAATTCCTATTCTCATGGGCTTCGTGAAGAGGATAAAACTTGGAGTAAAAGAGAGACTGGATCTCTTCCCAATCCAGCAGGTGAGAGTCATCTAGTAGCCTATACCATTCCAATGCTTTTCCTTTCAGTGACAAGGCAAATAATTTCCTCATGACTCCATCTCTTGTCAAACCTGAAATCTTAAACAACTCACAAAGTTCTGTAAGTTTCAACAAATGAATACTAGGATTGACTGTCCCATCATAACAATCATTCCTAATTATTTCAATTATCCCAAGTGGTATTTGGAACGGGATACATTCAGTAGGTGGAGGAGACTTCTCTACCACGGGTGTGGTAAAGCGGCCTTCCCCAAGCAGCGAACTAAGAGTGCGGTTTTCCATAAACATAACTAGTGAAACTAAAAACAAGAAACGAAAAGATTTAATTGCAAGATCTAAATATATACCGTCAAACACTTACTTCCCCGGCAACGGCGCCAGAAATAGCTTGATGTCTACACACGCTTCTATTCTTGTAGACTATGTTGGGCCTCCAAGCACAGAGGTTTGTAGGACGGCAGCAATTTCCCTCAAGTGGATGACCTAAGGTTTATCGAACTCAGGGAAGTAGAGGTTGAAGATGGTCTCTCTCAAGCAACCCTGCAACTAAGATACAAGAAGTCTCTTGTGTCCCCAACACACCTAATACAACTAGGAGTTGTATAGGTGCACTAATTTGGCGAAGAGATTGTAAAATATGGATGATAGGAGTGGCAAAGCAAATTATATAAATCTGTAATAAAAAGTGCAGCAAGCAAACAAGTGGTAAACGTGAGCACAAATGGTATTGTAATGGTGGAAACAAGGCCTAGGCTTCATACTTTCACTAGTGGCAACTCCCAACAACATTAACATAGTCTAATCACATGATTTTTCCCATAAAACATGCAATGGAGACGCACTCGGAGGTCATTCCTTTGTGGTCAAGAGAGGACGAGAATTATGTAGGGCTACAAAAGCACACCTCAAAGTTCATAGTTCTCAATCTATGGATTTCCCAATGTCACCGGGGCCATCCAAAGAGAGTACCACAATCACCACAACATATCTCAAGGATAGTCAAAGACAAGCACCAAGAGACTCTCAATCTTCAATCAACACACAAAAGAGGAAATCACTCATGAAAATATTCTTCTAATCCATGTCCAATAGACCGCTGTCACCTTGGTCTCGGGGATTATACTAGATAAAGACAAGTGAGTACATCAATCCAATACATATAGGAAGGGGAAATATCATGGGATCACCCTAGATTAACATAGCCTATGATCACAACGAAGATCACATCATGGGCGAGAGAATTGACCACATAGCTATTGGTAGAAACCTCAGCCCCGAGGAGGAACTACTCCCGCATCATGGAGGGAGGAAGCAACGTCGAAGGAGATGAATCCGGGGGCACTTCCCCGTCCCGGCAGGATGCCGGCACAGGAATTCTGGTCTCCCGAAACTTGGTGGCGATGGCGGCGGAGATCGGAATTGCTTCTGGAGAAAAGGGTTCTGGAATCAGGGTTTCCGCGACGGGAGAATAAATAGGAGGCCAGGTAGGGCACCAGAGGAGGTGGGAGCCCCCCAGGCGGCCCCCCGGCGCGGCTAGGGATGGGGCCGCGCCATCAGGGCGCCTGGGGCCCCTCTGGCCCCACTTCTGGCGCATGGAAGCTTCTGGAGCGCTGATTTTTTATATATTTTTCCCGGAATTTTTCTGGCAATTTAAGTAATGGGAAAACCTGAAATACAAAAACAACAGAAAACAGAAACTGGCACTGGGGTGCACTGAGTTAATAGGTTAGTCCAAATATGATCAAAAGTGTATGAAAGTGTATCAAAAGCATAGCAATATCACCCAAAACATGCATGGAGCAAGCAGAAATTATAGATACGTTTGGGACGTATCATCACCTTCCGAGAGATTGCATTAAGGAATGCACATAGCTTCACAATGGCTAATCGGACGTTTTCCGGTAGAAGCCCCCTCAGTGCAACCGGAAGCAGTTGCGTAATAATCACGTGGCAGTCATGAGACTTTAGGTTCTGGAACTTTTTCTCTGCCATATTTATTATGCCTTTTATATTCGACGAGAAGCCAGACGGGACCTTCATACTGAGCAGGCATGCAAAGAAGATTTCCTTCTCTTATTTGGTAAGAGCGTATCTGGCAGGACCTTCATACTGCTTTGGAGGCAGGCCGTCTTTTTCATGCAAACGTTGCAGGTCCTCCCGTGCCTCCGGTGTATCTTTTGTCTTCCCATACACGCCCAAGAAGGCTAGCAGGTTCACGCAAAGATTCTTCGTCACGTGCATCACGTCGATTGAAGAGCGGACCTCTAGGTCTTTCTAGTAGGGTAGGTCCCAAAATATAGATTTCTTCTTCCACATGGGTGCGCGTCCCTCATCGTCATTCGGAACAGATAGTCCGCCGGGACCCTTTCCAAAGATTACCTGTAAATCATTGACCATAGCAAGTACGTGATCACCGGTACGCATGGCGGGCTTCTTCCGGGGATCTGCCTCGCCTTTGAAATTCTTGCCTTTCTTTCGACATTGACGATTGGTCGGAAGAAATCGATGATGCCCCAGGTACACATTCTTCCTGCATCTGTCCAGGTGTATACTTTGGGTGTCATCTAAACCGTGCGTGCATTCGTGGTATCCCTTGTTTGTTTGTCCTGAAAGGTTACTGAGAGCGGGCCAATCATTGATGGTTACAAACAGCAACGCATGTAGGTCAAATTCCTCCTGGTTGGCCTCATCACACGCACGTACACCTTCTCCATTCCATAGCTGTAAAAGTTCTTCAACTAATGGCCTTAGGTACACATCAATTATGTTGCCGGGTTGCTTAGGGCCTTGGATGAGTATTGGCATCATAATGAACTTCCGCTTCATGCACAACCAAGGAGGAAGGTTATAGATACATAGAGTCACAGGCCAGGTGCTGTGATTGTTGCTCTGCTCCCCAAATGGATTAATGCCATCCGCGCTTAAACCAAACCATACATTTCTTGCGTCACCTGCAAACTCCTCCCAGTACGTTCTCTCGATTTTTCTCCACCGAGACCCGTCAGCGGGTGCTCTCAACTTCCAGTCTTTCTTACGGTCCTCTGCGTGCCATCGCACAACTTGGTATGCTCTTTATTTCTGAATAGGCGTTTCAACCGTGGTATGATAGGAGCATACCACATCACCTTGGCAGGAACCCTCTTCTTAGGGCGCTCGCCGTCAACATCACCAGGGTCATCTCGTCTGATCTTATACCGCAAGGCACCGCATACCGGGCATGCGTTCAAATGCTCGTATGCACTACGGTACAGGATGCGGTCATTAGAGCATGCATGTATCTTATGCACCTCCAATCCTAGAGGGCATATGACATTCTTTGTTGCGTACGTACTGTCGGGCAATTCGTTATCCTTTGGAAGCTTCTTCTTCAATATTTTGAGTAGTTTCTCAAATCCTTTGTCAGGCACACCATTCTCTGCCTTCCAGTGCAGCAATTCCAGTACGGTACCGAGCTTCGTGTTGCCATCTTCGCAATTGGGGTACAATCCTTTTCTGTAATCCTCCAACATGCGATCGAACTTCAGCTTCTCCTTTTCACTTTCGCACTGTCTCCTTGCATCAACAATGACCCGGCGGAGATCATCGCCGGGCACAACATCGTCTGGTTCCTCTTGACCTTCAGCAGCTTCCTTCGTTGTAGCATCACCGTATTTCGGGGGCACATAGTTGTCATCGTCTTCTTCTTCTTCGTTGTCTTCCATCATAACCCTATTTTTCCGTGCTTGGTCCAAACATTATAGTGTGGCATGAAACCCTTATAAAGCAGGTGGGTGTGAAGGGTTTTTGAGTCGGAGTAAGACCTCGTATTCCCACAGATAGTGCATGGACAGCACATAAAACCATTCTGCTTGTTTGCCTTAGCCACTTCGAGAAAATTATGCACGCCATTAATGTACTCGGAGGTGCGTCTGTCATCGTACATCCATTGTCGGTTCATCTGCTTGCATTTATATATAATTAAGTGTGTCAAAAACCATTATAGAACATCATGGATAGATAAGTGATCAAATTAATATAAGTTCATCATCACATTATATTCAAAGTACATGCATAGCTCACCACGGTGGTGCCAGCGACGAGGGCAATCGACGGCGGTGAAGACGGGGACGGGAGGTGACGGACCGCTTAACCTAGCCAAATCTCGGAGAAAATGGAGCTTCGAGTTCGAGCTTCGAGAGGAGAAAGTTTAACTAGTATGGCTCGGGCATTTCATCGAACACCTCATGTGCATATATGGGAGGTGAGCTAGAGCACCACACAAAGCTCTCCCCTCGCCGGCCAAAAAAAACAGAGCAGTGTGGGCTCGCCAACGATGGGGTATATATACGCAACCAATTGGTCCCGGTTCGTTACTGGAACCGGGTCTAAAGGCAACCCATTTGTCCCGTTCCAGTCACGAACCAAGACCAATGGTTGTGGGCCAGGAGCGAGGCCCATTGATCCCGGTTCGTGTTTGGAACCGAGACAAATGGGTCCAGACCAACCGGGACAGATGCCCCACGAGGCCCGACCGGCCCCCTGGGCGCACGAATCAGGACGTATGCCCCCATGGGTCCCGGTTCGTGAGTGAACCGGGATTAATGGGCTGGCCAGGCCCGAACCAAAGCCATGTTTTCTACTAGTGTTAGTGCAGCTAGTGTAGATCAGCCCTGGTAAAACAATAATAAAATCTTTCTGATTTTCGAGCAAGGAGCTTCTGCAGTGCCATGTATTTCTCAAAGAAAATGTACTTGGCTTACACTCGTCTAAGCTGAGCACCTGAGATATAACACTCGGCTTATAGGAAAACACTAGGGCACGTGTGTTTTTCCTATAGTGGCTCAAGCAGAAAATTGGATACGACTTCAAGTAGATACCATATCGAATCTAAGCGAGGAAGATGATTACTAAAATAGCAGCTTAAACAAGGTTCGATCAGAACAAGATAAAAACATAACACGTTGCAGGCCAGTACTATTACGACAGCTCCATTACAGGGTTTGTAGAAGCAGACTTTGTGTGCGTAAGTTTCAACTTTCAAGGACCTTAGCGGACAGCGTTTTCCTTCTTCGGTTGCCTCCTGTCCTCGGGCCTGTACTTGCGAGCATCACGCACCATCCGCTCGATCTCCTCCGTGCTCAGCCGCCCCTTGTCATAGGTGATGGTGATTGCCTTCTTCTTCCCCGTCGCCATGTCCTCCGCCGACGCCGTCAGGATGCCGTTGGCGTCGATGTCAAAAGTCACGTTGACGCGGGGCACCCCCCTCGGCGCCCGTGGGATGCCCGATAACCTGAACACTCCGAGGAGGTTGTTGTGCTCAGTAAAGGCTCCTTCGCCCTCGTACACCTGGATGAGCACGGTGGTCTGGTTGTCAACGTATGTCGTGAAAACCCTCTCCTTCTTGACGGGGATGGTGGTGTTCCGGTGGATCAGCTCGCTCATCACACCGCCGACCGTCTCTATCCCAAGCGACAGCGGCGTTACGTCGAGCAGCACCATATCCCGAAGCTGTTGCTCGCCACGCTGATTGCCGGTGAGGTAGGCAGCGTACAGGGCTGCGCCATACGCGACAGCCTCGTCAGGGTTGATGCTCCTGCAGAGCCTCTTTCCGTGGAAGAGGTCTCGGAGAAGCTCCTGCACCTTGGGGATTCGGCTGCAGCCTCCCACAAGAACCACGTCATGGATTTCGGACTTGTCCAGTATCTTGGCGTCCACGAGGCACCTCTCCACGGCCTCCATGCACTTGCGGAACAGGTCCTTGTTAAGCTCCTCAAAACGGGCACGGCTGAAGGTTGTATAGAAGTCAATGCCATCGTGGAGCGAATCAATCTCAATGGTGGTCTCCGCCGTGGAGGAGAGCATCCTCTTCGCCCTCTCGCAGGCCGTCCTCAGTCGCCGGAGCGCCCTCGGGTTGCTTCTGATGTCTTTCTTCTTGTATTTCAACAAAAACTCCCGAACGCAGTGCTTCACCATCTGGCTGTCGAAATCGTCGCCGCCAAGGTGGGTGTCGCCGGCCGTGGCCTTGACCTCGAAGATGCCCATATCAATGTCAACTCCCGGATCAATGCTGATAACGGAGACATCCAAGGTACCGCCGCCGAGATCGAATATGAGCACCGTCTTCGCTTCGTCGATGTGGGGGATCCTGTTCAGACCGTATGCGAGAGCGGCGGCAGAGGGCTCGTTGATGATTCGAATGACATTGAGGCCGGCGATGGCGGAAGAAATTCTTATACGACCCGGGTCGTACATCCCGCTTCGTGCGACCCTTTCCTGATGATGACACCTAACAAAACGAATCTCAAAGCACACGTTCCTTTCTTCCACCTCTGACCTCTCTCCCCAAATGTCTTTCTTCTCTGTAAGCAACACTAGCACGCGCAGTACCAGCAGCCAGAGCACGTCCAAGGTCCAGCCAGAGCACGTCAAGGTCCAGCCGCTGGCACCATCCCAAGCAAATTCTCCTCCCTCGCCGCCCCGGCGTCTCCTCCCATGGCTTGCCCTTCCAGATCGGCCGCAGCACGACGCCCCGTTCGTGACCGTGTTCCATGGCTATCTGGCCACCAACAGCCCCAATTTCTTTGCCGCCGCTGCCGGAGCAGCAGCCGAGGAGACTCAAGATCCTCGCGTAGGCAGCTAATGAGGAAAAGATCCAGGGAGGCGGACGGCCTTGAACTCGAAGACACTGCACGTCATCAAGGCCCGAGGGCAGCTGCGAGCCCGTGCGTTAGTCGAGGAGAGCGGCGGGAGCAGAAAAAGATAGGAGAGAGAGGTCAGAGGTGGAAGAACGAAGATGTGCTTTGAGATTCGTTTTGCTAGGTGTCATCATCAGGGAAGGGTCGCACGACGCGGGATGTACGACCCGGTCGTATAAGATTTTTTTCCGGCGATGGCACCAGCATCCTTGGTGGCTAGGCGCTGGGAGTCATTGAAGTAGACCGGGACAGTGATGACAGCATTATTCACCTCCATGCCGAGGTAGGCCTCGGCGATCTCCCGCATCTTTGCCAGCACTATGGCCGAGATCTGCTCGGCCTCATACTGCTTCTCCTCGCCCCTGTACTGAACCACGATCCTCGGGCGGTTGCTGGGACCTGGCACGACTTTGAAAGGCCACATCTTGATATCTCCTTGCACCGACATGTCGCTAAAATGCCGGCCAATAAGTCGCTTCACATCTGGAGAAAATATCAGTAAACCGATTAGTCATGTGAAATGTATAGTACTCAGTACTCCAGTAGTTTCTTCACATTTACTAGCAGTTTCTTAATTATAAGTCGCTTCACATCTCTACTGTTAGTAGTAGTATTTTATAATTATGATGTATACTGGTGCGCAGTTAACTCTACTGGTAAAAATACACAACCTTGCGTCTTCCATGCATACAGAAGTTGGAACGGTTCAAAGCTAACCATTCCAACTCTTTTTTTTCGGGGGAACTATTCCAACTTCTTAATTACCTGCTACTTGGGGATATGATCCACATAAACAGTTCGTGGTTCTTAAGAAATCTGAACAGATTCATTTGATAGAAACTACAATAGAAACAAACTAATCTATCACATCGAAAACGGAATCCTCGTCAAGAAAAAGCGAGCAAGAAATATCAAAAGTTGAACTTTGGCAACCGATAAAGAAACGGAGCTTAACTGTGGCTTGAAAGTAATCAAGTAAAATTCCAGCGTGCCTAGAAGTACTGTAGTTAGTTAGCACCGAGAGATAATGTGTGATCCATTGTTACCGAAGATGGTGTTGACAGGGTTCCTTGCGGCTTGGTTGAGAGCCGCGTCCCCGACAAGCCGCCAGGTGTCGGTGAAGGCGACGCAGGACGGCGTGGTGAGGTTTCCCTGGTCGTTGGCGATGACCTCGACACGGTTGTGCGCCGGCTGCCACACGGCTACACACGAATATGTGGTGCCGAGGTCGATGCCGACCGCCGGGCCGTCTTGGCACTCCTCTGTTGCCCCCATCTCCTCCAACCAGGCAGAGACGCAAAGGAATGAGGTTTCTGTGCAGGTCCAGCAGGAATGGGGCACGATAGGAATGGAGTCAAGGCCAAGGGGTGCACGGATCATATAAAGGAGTAGAGGAAGACGAGCGGGCGTGCCGTTGCCAGCAGCAGTGTGAATGCGTACCGGTTACAAATAGCCTCGTGGGCTACTCGAGGTCGAGTGGACGCACACACATCTCAAAAAAGAAGAAGTGAGAGGACCCACACACAAGAGAAAATTATTACATACTCCCTTCGTTTCAAATTACTCGTCGTGGTTTTGGGAACCTTCCACACTGGTTTCGGAAAGCTCCCATTTGTTTGTCTACACTGATTATTTTTGTTTTCTTCGGTTTTCGTTTTTTTCTTTGTATTCTCACTGGTTTTTCTTTCTATTTTGTGTTTCTTTGTGTTTTCAACTAGTTTCCCGGGGGTACATGGAAAACGTTTCAAGTTTAGGGCTTGGCGACTCTAGGGCGACGCGGTCGCCGCCGGCGCCGCCGCCACTTTCCCTCGTTCCGGGCGGGGATGTTGCCACTCGTAGCCTTCGGGGGCCCGGTGGCCTTGTTGCGGTGAAGTCCTCCTATGTTACGTCGGAGCGTGACGTTCCCGGATCGGAGTCTCTCCGTCCTGGGAATCCTACCTTGAAGAGCAATACACAGATCGGTAACTGCGTGTACGATCAGAACTCCTCCTTGGAGGCAGGTGTGATCGGATTGGGAGGTAATATAATGCAGATCGGGAACCCTGTGGAACACCATCAAACCCTAGGTGAACCACCAGATCGAAGGGGAAGGCCTCTCCCTAAGGCGCAACCTAATCTGCTGCAACCCATGGCAACACCTGATGATCGTCGATCGATGCCGGCTACGATTACTGAGGCAGGACTGAACGCCGGTGGGGTGAACTAGGGGTGACCGGTGAGGTCGCCACCCACCCGAAGCCGGCGGGTGGACCTGCTTGTGTTTCAACGATGGTAAAGACGCCGGTCCAGGACTTGGTGACGGCAGTGCATAGCAACCCGACGGCAGCGGCAGCGGCTGCGGGGAACACTTTTGATCGCGATGTGGCAGGACCAGAGGACTTCGTTGAGGGCACTGATGAGGAGATTGTGGAAGATCTGGAAACTATTGACCTGACTGAACCAGGAGTAGTGGCACCGCAGGAACACCCATGGACTGTAATCGCTAGGCTGTACTCGCTGCATCGCCCAACTCCGCTCACTTTGTTTGATACGATGCAGCCAGCATGGAACCTCAGGGAGGATATGAAGTATCGTTACCTGGGGGAAAACAAGTACTTTATCCACTTTGGGTGTGAGAGAGACATAATGCGTGTGATGCGAGGAGGTCCATGGCAGTACCATAATGACGGGATGGTCATGGAGGCGTATGACGGCATGAAGCAGCAATCAGAGTACAAGCTGGATGCCATTGTTGTCTGAGTTTGTGTATTTGATGTTCCCACGGACTGGATGAAAGAACCTGTTGCTAGGGCGCTGATGAAGAATATTGGCAAGATCAGAGAGGTGGACATAAAGAAATCTAGTATGGATAACATGGGTGCATATATGAGTATTCGCGTTGAGCTGCCGGTGTACAGAGCCATACCAGTCAAAGCAGCAATGAACACTAGGATCCAGGGGAAGGTGCAGCGGGTGGAGTTTGCTGTCAAGTATGAGAGATTACCTCACTTATGTTTCTTTTGTGGATTCCTTGGACACACAGAGGATGATTGTGGCAGGAAGAGCCGAGGGGAGCAGGCCCCTGGCATATACAGCAGCAAGCTTCGGTGTTCGCCACCGCGCAATGCCTTCCAACAGACAGGTGTTCTAAGGGCGAAGGAAAAAACCCTGGTCTTTCGAGAATTATTCCCAACAACAAGTGGTAACTCAAGTACTTCGCCACATCGAAGGGAAGCCGGGGATCGAAGAATTCCCAGAATCAACGACGAAATATAGTGCATGAACCTAAGATATGGACTACAACGAATCGGGCAAACGACGTGTACCTAGCGGAGAAACTTGTTGATCTCAAAGGTGTCACTTCTGCGCGGGGAGTGACTGAACCACAGTCAAGCCAGACTGGGATAAACCAGCAGAATATGGGTGCTAGCCCCAGTTTCACCAAGGACCCCAAGGGTCGATGCCTGACTGACCCGAAGAGTTCTGATATGCTTCCCATGTTCAAGACACTCGAGGAAGATGCTAGGGACGCCAACATGGAGGAGGCAGAGGAAGGAAATTCTATGCTGGGGAAGAGAGTAGCAGGTGCACAACAGACCTTTGGTAGTACAAGGATTGATGAAAGCTTGGCTCTTGTTCCCTTTGTCAGGCAGACTTGGGCAGGAGGTGCAGCAAATTACAGGGACGCCAAAGAAACAGAAGCTGGACAGTACGGAGAGGTCGACGCAAGATGCAGACATGGGAGTACATGCAAACGGAGGCAGCCAGCCTAGGGGCCGCTGGTAAACTGATGGGGACACATGATGTGCCCCGTCAGGAGCAACGAATTGCTTAGCTTGGAACTATTGGGGGGTGGCCAATGACCCGACAGTTCGTGATTTGGTTGGCCTGGTCAAATCGGCCAATGCCAGGTTGGTGTTCTTGTGTGAAACGCGTCAGAAAGCAAATAAAGTTCATCGTCTTCGTGGAAGACTAGGTTTAGGAGGTTTTGCTGGTTGTGATAGTAATGGTCTTAGTGGTGGTTTGGCACTGTTTTGGTGTGATCAGATTCATGTTGAGATTAAAGAAATAAAGGAGAGATATATTGATGCTTATATTCGTTTGTCTGATGATGCTCCTTTATGGCGTTTAACTTGTGTTTATGGAGAGCCCCGGGTGGAGAACCGTCATCTCATGTGGACTGCGTTGCAAGATCTTAAAGCTCAGTCTGACTTGCCACGATGTGTTCTAGGGGATTTTAATGAGGCTATGTGGTCTTTTGAGCATTTCTCTGCTACAAGGAGAAGTGAAGCTCAGATGTTGGCATTCAGAGAGGTACTAGAGGTGTGTGAGCTCATTGACTTGGGCTTCTCTGGCTTGGCTTATACATATGATAATAAAAGACATGGAAACCGGAATGTAAAGGTACGGCTGGACCGAGTTGTGGCAGATAACAGCTGGAGGGATATATTTTCAGAAGCGCGAGTTGTACACCAAGTGAGTCCTTGCTCGGATCATTGTCCCATTGTTCTGCGATGCGAGAAAGAAGAGCACACGCGGCAACCCCGACAGAAACAGTATGAGGTGATGTGGGAACGTGACTCAAGTTTACCAGAGAGAGTCCAACAAGCATGGACAAAGGCCGGTGTTAAGCATGACCTTGGTGGTGTCCGTTGTGGGCTCTCTGCCCTTATGGACGAGCTACAGGTATGGAGTAAAAAAGCTTTTGGGCAGCGTCACTAGAGAGCTGGAAAAATCTCGAACGCGCCTTGAGGAACTTATGGCGATGAATGCTGATAGAAGGGAAATACAGAAGGTTGAGGATCATATAAATGAGCTACTGTACAGAGAAGATCTCATGTGGCTGCAGCGCTCTCGCATCGATTGGCTTCGTGATGGTGATCGGAACACCAATTTCTTCCATCGGAAGGCCGTGTGGAGAGCCCGGAAAAATAAGGTGCGTCGATTGGTAGATGATGCCGGTAACAGCCATAGTGACCATACAATCATGGGGAACATGGTAATGACGTATTTCCAAAACCTTTTTACTAAAGATGAACAACTTGATCCTTCACCGGTTTTAAATCTTTTTGAGCCAAGAGTAACCACAGCAATGAATGAAAAGTTGTGTGCACCTTTTACGAAAAAGGAGATTTCGGACAGTCTTTTTCAGATTGAGCCATTAAAGGCACCTGGCAAAGATGGCTTTACAGCATGTTTTTTCCAGCGCAACTGGGCAGTGTTGAAGGAGGAAATTGTGAAGGAGGTACAAGAATTTTTTTCTATCTGGACATATGCCTCCCGGTGTCAATGATACGGTAACTGTTTTAATTCCTAAAGTTAAAGATCCAGTCCGACTTACTGATTTTCGGCCAATTAGTCTATGCAATGTCATATATAAGATCGTAACCAAGTGCTTGGTTAACAGATTGAGGCCTATTTTGGATGATATTATTTCACCAGAGCAGAGTGCGTTTGTGCCGGGAAGATTAATCACGGATAATGCATTATTGGCCTTCGAGTGTCTCCATTACATGCAGCATGAGAAGAATCAGGAGAGAAATTTTTGTGCTTATAAATTAGACCTGTCTAAGGCCTATGATAGAGTGGATTGGGGTTTCCTGCGACAAGCGATGCAAAAGATGGGCTTCGCTCACCAGTGGGTACAGTGGATCATGACTTGTGTTACCACGGTGAGATATTCGGTTGAACTCAATGGAGCTATCTTGGATTCGTTTGTACCGTCACATGGGCTTCGGCAAGGTGACCCTTTGTCCCCGTTCTTGTTTCTGCTTGTGGCCGATGGTCTGTCTTCGCTTCTCAGACAAGGTATGGAGATGCATGTGATTGATCCGGTGAAAGTGTGCACCAACGCGCCGGGTATATCTCATCTTTTATTTGCGGATGACACGCTTTTATTTTTCAAAGCTAACCATGACCAAGCTGTTCATATCAAGGAAATCATAGCCACATATGCTAGCGCTACTGGCCAACTCATTAATCCACAAAAGTGCTCAATTCAGTTTGGTGAGTGTTGTGCAGATGTGGACAAACAGGAGGTACGTGTTGTTCTGGAAGTCCAAGCTGAATGTTTTGAAGAGAAATACTTGGGTCTCCCTACACCGGATGGTCATATGCATAAGGGAAGATTTAAGAACTTGCAAGAGCGACTGACGAAAGAGAATCTTGCTTTGGGGTGACACCATATCAATGGCGGGCAAGGAGAAAATGATAAAATCTGTTGGTCAGGCCCTTCCAACTTACATAATGGGAGTTTTTAAGCTGCCATATTCAGTTTGTGATGATCTTACGAGCTTGGTCATAAACTTTTGGTGGGGGAAAAGGAAAGCCCAATGGGTCGCATGGGACAAGATAACAGAACCAAAGAGCGGAGGAGGGCTGGGGCTTAGAGATTTTCGTCTGTTCAACCAAGCATTGTTTGCAAGGAAAGCTTGGCGCCTACTTACAAAGCCGGACTCGCTTTGTGCGAGAGTGCTCAAAGCTAAATATTACCCCAATGGCTCTCTAGTGGATACTGTTTTTGCAGGTAACGCGTCCTCTACATGGCATGCAATCCATCATGGCCTAGACCTTCTTAAGAAGGGTCTGATTTGGCGCATTGGCAACGGGGAAAGTGTCAGAATATGGCGAGACCCGTGGGTGCCTCGGCCACCTTCCTACCGGGTGATCACAAACCGCGCCACTTGTCGCCTCAGGAGAGTGGCACAGCTGATCGACGCCCAGGGTCGCTGGGACCAGGGGCTGTTCCGCGCTCACTTTATGCCTCTTGACGTCGATGAGATCAGCAAGATAAAGCTGAGCCCGCGGCTGGTGGAGGACATCATTGCATGGGCGCCAGATGCTCGTGGGATCTTCAGCGTAAGAAGCGCGTACAAGATGGCCCTCGACGAGAAAAATCGCACATCTATATGTGCAACGAGCAGGGCACCGGACGGCACCAGAGCCGTCTGGGACACGTTATGGGGGTGCCCTGCTCCCCCAAAGGTGTGCGTACTGGCTTGGCGAGTGGTGAAAAACGCACTAGCTACTATGACAAATTTGGCTAGAAGAAATATATCTGAAAGCACATTTGCTCCCTGGGTGGTTTTGGTAATTAATGACAACACACTTTGTGGTTGGACTAATGCTTTTATCAAGTATGTTTCAGGAAATTCAATCACATTGGCTTGGCAAAAGGATTGAAGAAGTGGACCCCTCAAAATGCTAGGACAAGCATTGGCAAAAGCTCAAGACTCCATTTTTGGTTTAGTGATCCAAGATCACATTGAGTCCATAGGAAAAGCCAATACTATTAAAAGGGGATGAGGTTGTGTTGATGATCTGGTTGCTCAAGTGCTTAGTGATATATCTCCTTCAACTATCAGCAACTTTCACTACTATACACACTCATAAGTAATCTCGGACCAACCGATTTTCCAAACTCAGTCCCACCGAGATGAACCACCTCAGCCATAAGCCAAACCCTAGAAAAATCGGTCATTCCGAGTTTGAGTTCGGTCTCACCGAAATATGGGCTGTCAAGCTTCTGTAACCATTTGTCATCATTTCGGAATAACCGAGTTGATGATTTCGGTCCCACCGAAACTGGCAAGTTCCTATCTTTACTCAAATCGGACTAACCGAGATTCTATTTTCGGTCCCACCGAAAACTCCAACGTTCATATTATTTGCACTTTCGGTCTCACCGAGATGGTATTTTCGGTCCCACCGAAAACCCCAACGTTCACTATATTTGAACTTTCGGTCTGACCGAGTTGTCAACTTCGGTCTCACCGAGATTGCTCAATTATGTGTGTAACGGTTGGATTTTTGTGTGGAGGCTATATATACCCCTCCACCCCCTCTTCATTCGTGGAGAGAGCCATCAGAAAGAACTACCACTCCTACCTTACACTTTCTGAGAAGAGAACTACCTACCCTTGTGTTGAGATCAAGTTGCTCCATTCCTATCATATGAAACTTGATTTCTAACCTTCCCAAGTTGCTTTCCACTCAATCCTTTCTTCCACCACAGCCATATCAGTGAGGAGAGTTGAGTGTTGGGGAGATTATCATTTGAAGCACAAGAGCAAGGAGTTCATCATCATCTACAACATCTATTACCTTTTGGAGGGTGGTGCCTCCTAGATTGGTTAGGTGTCGCTTGGGAGCCTCCGTCATCGACATGTGGAGTTGAACCAAGAAGTTTGTAAGGGCAAGGAGATCGCCTACTTCGTGAAGATCTACCCCGAGTAAGGCTAGCCCTCCGTGGGCGTAGGCCATGATGGAATAGACAAGGTTGCTTCTTCGTGGACCCTTCGTGGGTGGAGCCCTCCGTGGACTCGCGCAGCCGTTACCCTCCGTGGGTTGAAGTCTCCATCAACGTGGATGTACGATAGCACCACCTATCGGAACCACGGGAAAAATCATTGCGTCTCCAAATTGCGTTTGATCTTCTCCACTTCTTTTTACTACTTGTGCAATTTACTTTCCGCTGCCCATACTCTAGAATTGCATGTGTAGTGTGCTACTTGACTTGTGTGTTATGCAAAATCTGCCAAAATCTGTCCTTGATAAAAGACAGAAATTTTATCTTGTCGAGTAGTCTAATCACCCCCCCTCTAGACACTCTCACCTTCTTCGATCCCTCAATTGGTATCAGAGCTTTGGTCTCCATTGCTTTGGTTTACACACCATTGGAGGAAGATGGACGTGTCTACGTTTGGGAGTGTTAGCCATAGAGTGCCTATTCTTAATGGAGAGTCATATAACTCATGGAGGTCTGAAATGCTTAGTATCTTTAAGATGTACAATTTGTGCAAATATGTTGAGACCCCCTATGTGCCTCCTTTTGATCCCTTGCACCCTACCATGGATGAAGAGCTTGATTTGCTTCGTAACCTTAGGACTGTAAATCTTATCATTAGAGGGTTACCCGATGACTTGCTTAAGCTTGTTACAAACTTTGAGTGCGCCTATGCTATGTGGAAGTTCTTGGAAGAACTTTATCCGGACTACTCTTTGAGAAGTCTTGATGAAATTCTACACAAGACTATTGAATTTGATAAGATGCGCCCCAATGATCCCAACTTTGATAAATGCTTCTTTGAGCTTCGTGATCTTATGAAAAAGAAGGGTGATCCCGGTCTTATCAATGTTTTAATTAGAAATGCTCTTGCATTACATTCCCAAGATTATTGTCACATTGACAAAACTAATGCAAGTGGTTATCAAATTGACCTAGGTGTTGATGATGAACAATCTATGGGTCAATATGATGATAAGCATGAGCATGATGATGATTACTCCGACTCGGACACCGAGCTAGACAAGATCATGAAGAGTCTCAATCTTATGGCAAATCTGAGAGACTACATGTCCGGCGGAAAAGAGTGGATTCTTGATAGTGGATGCACCGACCACATGACCGGAGACAAAGACATGTTTGGAGAGCTTGCAAAGAACGATGGTCCACGCAAGTATGTGACTTTTGGAGACAACTCCAAGGGTAAGGTACTTGGCCTTGGTAAGGTGGCCATATCTCATGATAGCTCTATTCAAAATGTCATGCTTGTAGAATCTCTTGGATACAATTTACTTTCCGTGTCTAGATTAGCTGACTTTGGATTCAATGTGTTGTTCACCAAAGTAGATTGCCAAGTCTTTCGTCGTGACAATCAAAACATGGCATTTATCGGTATCCGTAGAGGTGATCTATATATTGTTGATTTCACTAAGAAAGCCCAACCTAGAGCTTGTTTCATTGCTAAATCCTCTAAAGGTTGGTTATGGCATAGAAGGCTTGGACATGTTGGTATGCGTAATCTAGACAAGTTGATCAAAGGTGATCATATTCTTGGCGTTAAAGATGTTTTCTTTGACAAAGATAGACTTTGTAGTGCTTGTCAAGCAGGAAAACAAGTAGGTGGAAGTCATCCCGTGAAAAACATCATGACCACAAGGAGACCGCTTGAGCTTCTTCATATGGACCTCTTCGGTCCCAATGCTTACAAAAGCCTTGGTGGTAACTCCTTTGGTCTAGTTATAGTTGATGATTATTCCAGATTTACGTGGGTATTTTTCCTTGATGACAAATCGCAGGTTCAGAGAATCTTCAAAACCTTTGCCAAAAAGGCCCAAAATCAATTTGAAGTGAAGATCAAGAAAGTTCGGAGTGACAATGGAACGGAGTTCAAGAATGCCAATGTAGACTCTTTTCTCGATGAGGAAGGGATTCTACATGAGTTCTCGGCTACATACTGAAAGTGCAACTAATCCCCTGGTGGTTTTGGTAATTAATAACAACATATATATCATTGAACTAATATTTACTTGAGAATCATTTCAGAGAAGTTCGATGATATGGGTATGGAAATGTCTGAAGAAGTGGACCCCTCAAAATGCTAAGACAAGCATTGGCAAAAGCTCAAGACTCTATTTTTGGTTTAGTGATCAAAGATCACATTGAGTCCATAGGAAAAGCCAATACTATTAAAAGGGGATGAGGTTGTGTTAATGATCTGGTTGCTCAAGTGCTTAGTGATCTAGCTCCCTCAACTATCAGCACTCTTCACTACTTAACACACTCATAAGTAATCTCGGACAAACCGATTCTGCAAACTCAGTCCCACCGAGATGAACCACCTCAGTTATTCTTCCAAACCCTAATTTCTCGGTCCATCCGATTTTGAGTTTCGGTCTCACCGAAACTGGACTGTCAACCTTCTGTAACCAATTGACATCACTTCGGAATATCCGAGTTGTTAATTTCGGTCCCACCGAGATGGCAAGCTCCTACCTTTGACTCACTTCGGACACACCGAGATGGTATTTTCGGTCCCACCGAAAATCCCAACGTTCACTATATTTGAACTTTCGGTCTGACCGAGTTTTCACTTCGGTCTCACCGAGATGGCTCAAATATGTGTGTAACGGTTGGATTTTGTGTGGAGGCTATATATACCCCTCCACCCCCTCTTCATTCGAGAAGAGAGCCATCAGAAAGTCTACCACTCCTACCATACACTTTCTGAGAAGAGAACCACCTACCCTTGTGTTGAGATCAAGCCATTCCATTCCTACCATATGAAACTTGATTTCTAGCCTTCCCAAGTTGCTTTCCACTCAATCCTTTCTTCCACCACAGCCATATCAGTGAGGAGAGTTGAGTGTTGGGGAGATTATCATTTGAAGCACAAGAGCAAGGAGTTCATCACCATCAACAACATCTATTACCTTTTGGAGGGTGGTGCCTCCTAGATTGGTTAGGTGTCGCTTGGGAGCCTCCGTCATCGAGATGTGGAGTTGAACCAAGAAGTTTGTAAGGGCAAGGAGATCGCCTACTTCGTGAAGATCTACCCCGAGTAAGGCTAGCCCTCCGTGGGCGTAGGCCATGATGGAATAGACAAGGTTGCTTCTTCGTGGACCCTTCGTGGGTGGAGCCCTCCGTGGACTCGCGCAGCCGTTACCCTCCGTGGGTTGAAGTCTCCATCAACGTGGATGTACGATAGCACCACCTATCGGAACCACGGGAAAAATCCTTGCGTCTCCAAATTGCGTTTGATCTTCTCCACTTCTCTTTACTACTTGTGCAATTTACTTTCCGCTGCCCATACTCTAGAATTGCATGTGTAATGTGCTACTTGACTTGTGTGTTGTGCAAAATCTGCCAAAATATGTCCTTGATAAAAGACAAAAATTTTATCTTGTCGAGTAGTCTAATCACCCCCCCTCTAGACACTCTCACCTTCTTCGATCCTACAATTGGTATCAGAGCTTTGGTCTCCATTGCTTTGGTTTACACACCATTGGAGGAAGATGGACGTGTCTACGCTTGGGAGTGTTAGCCATAGAGTGCCTATTCTTAATGGAGGGTTCTATAACTCGTGGAGGGTTGAAATGCTTAGTATCTTTAAGATGTACAATTTATGCAAATATATTGAGACCCCCTATGTGCCTCCTTTTGATCCCTTGCACCCTACCATGGATGAAGAGCTTGATTTGCTTCGTAACCTTAGGACTGTAAATCTTATCATTAGAGGGTTACCCGATGATTTGCTTAAGCTTGTTACAAACTTTGAGTGTGCCTATGCTATGTGGAAGTTCTTGGAAGAACTTTATCCGGACTACTCTTTGAGAAGTCTTGATGAAATTCTACACAAGACTATTGAATTTGATAAGATGCGCCCCAATGATCCCAACTTTGATAAATGCTTCTTTGAGCTTCGTGATCTTATGAAAAAGAAGGGTGATCCCGGTCTTATCAATGTTATAATTAGAAATGCTCTTGCATTACATTCCGAAGATTATTGTCACATTGACAGAACTAATGCAAGTGGTTATCAAATTGACCTAGGTGTTGATGATGAACAATCTATGGGTCAATATGATGATGAGCATGAGCATGATGATGATTACTCCGACTCGGACACCGAGCTAGACAAGATCATGAAGAGTCTCAATCTTATGGCAAATCTGAGAGACTACATGTCCGGTGGAAAAGAGTGGATTCTTGATAGTGGATGCACCGACCACATGACCGGAGACAAAGACATGTTTCGAGAGCTTGCAAAGAACGATGGTCCACGCAAGTATGTGACTTTTGGAGACAACTCCAAGGGTAAGGTACTTGGCCTTGGTAAGGTGGCCATATCTCATGATAGCTCTATTCAAAATGTCATGCTTGTAGAATCTCTTGGATACAATTTACTTTCCGTGTCTAGATTAGCTGACTTTGGATTCAATGTGCTATTCACCAAAGTAGATTGCCAAGTCTTTCGTCGTGACAATCAAAACATGGCATTTACCGGTATCCGTAGAAGTGATCTATATATTGTTGATTTCACTAAGAAAGCCCAACCTAGAGCTTGTTTCATTGCTAAATACTCTAAAGGTTGGTTGTGGCATAGAAGGCTAGGACATGTTGGTATGCGTAATCTAGACAAGCTGATCAAAGGTGATCATATTCTTGGTGTTAAAGATGTTCTCTTTGACAAAGATAGACTTTGTAGTGCTTGTCAAGCAGGAAAACAAGTTGGTGGAAGTCATCCCGTGAAAAACATCATGACCACAAGGAGACCGCTTGAGCTTCTTCATATGGATCTCTTCGGTCCCAATGCTTACAAAAGCCTTGGTGGTAACTCCTTTGGTCTAGTTATAGTTGATGATTATTCCAGATTTACGTGGGTATTTTTCCTTGATGACAAATCGCAGGTTCAGAGGATCTTCAAAACCTTTGCCAGAAAGGCCCAAAATCAATTCGAGGTGAAGATCAAGAAAGTTCGGAGTGACAATGGAACGGAGTTCAAGAACGCCAATGTAGACTCTTTTCTCGATGAGGAAGGAATTCTACATGAGTTCTCGGCTACGTATACTCCTCAACAAAATGGAGTTGTTGAGAGGAAGAACCGAACGCTCATAGAGATGGCGAGAACGATGCTTGATGAATACAAGACACCGAAGCATTTTTGGGGAGAAGCGGTCGAGACAGCTTGTCATGCTATCAACAGGATTTATCTTCATAAGCTCCTCGGCAAGACATCATACGAGCTCCTCACCGGTAACAAACCCCAAGTGGGATACTTTCGTGTCTTTGGTTCAAAATGCTATATCCTTGATAAGCATCGTCGGTCTAAATTTGCTCCTAAATCTCATGAAGCCTTTCTCCTTGGTTATGGATCAAACTCCCACACCTACCGTGTCTACAACAATTTCACCCGAAAGGTTGAAGAGACGGTAGATGTGAAGTTTGATGAATCTAATGGCTCGCAAGTAGAGCAAATGCCTATTGATGTAGGAGACAAGGACCCATCGGAAGCTATCCAAGATTTATCTATTGGAAAGATCCGTCCCATGGAAGTGAAGGAGAGTACCTCATCTACATATGTGGAGCCACCTACCTCACGGCGAGATGAACCTCAAGGCAACATGGAGGCCTCCACAAGTGGAAATCACCAAGATGAGGAAGTGCAACAAGAAGATCCACCACAACCTCCTTCTCCACCGCCTCAAGACAACACCAACAACAATGAAGAAGAAGAAGAAGAGGAAGATGAAGATGATGAGGAAGCTCAGCCACAACATCAACAAAAGCTATCCCGAGTCCGAGCAAGAATCAAGAAGAATCATCCCGTGGAACAAATGATGAACGACATCAACTCCGGGAGAATTACTCGCTCTAAAACTCGCTTAGCTAACTTTTGTGAGCATTACTCATTTATCTCTAGTATTGAACCTATGAAGGTAGAAGAAGCACTTGAAGACCCGGATTGGGTGAACGCTATGCACGAAGAACTACATAACTTTGAGAGGAACAAGGTATGGACTTTGGTAGAGAAGCCCAAGGATGATCAAAACATCATTGGAACCAAATGGGTGTTTCGGAACAAGCAAGATGAAGATGGACAAGTCATCCGCAACAAGGCTCGTCTCGTAGCTCAAGGTTACACACAAGTCGAAGGTATGGACTATGGTGAGACATATGCCCCCGTTGCTAGACTTGAGTCCATTCGCATTTTTCTTGCTTATGCCAATCACCATGATATTACTCTCTATCAAATGGATATCAAAAGTGCTTTCCTAAATGGTGAAATTGAGGAGGAAGTATTTGTGAAACAACCTCCCGGATTTATGAATCCCAAAAAGCCTAATCATGTTTACAAGCTGCACAAAGCTCTTTATGGTCTTAAACAAGCTCCTAGAGCTTGGTACAAATGCTTGACTAGCTTTCTTCTTGAAAAAGGCTTTGAGATTGGAAAGATAAACTCAACGCTGTTCACGAAAAGGGTTAATGGTGAACTATTTGTGTGCCAAATATATGTTGATGATATTATCTTTGGTTCAACTAACCCTCATTTTAGCAAGAAGTTTGGACAACTCATGTCGGAGAAGTATGAGATGTCCATGATGAGTGAACTCAAATTCTTCCTTGGGTTGCAAATCAAGCAATCTAAGGAGGGTACCTTTGTCTCACAAACAAAGTACACCAAGGATCTCTTCAAGAAGTTCAACATGCAAGAAAGCAAAGGTATGAGTACCCCCATGCCTACAAGTGGACATAATGACTTGACAAAAGATGGAGAACCCGTTGATCAAAGGGTTTACCGTTCTATGATTGGTTCTCTACTATATCTTTGTGCTTCTCGTCCTGACATAATGTTGAGTGTATGCATGTGTGCGCGATATCAAGCAGCCCCTAAAGAATGTCATCTTAAAGCTGTTAAAAGGATAGTGAGATATTTGATACACACACCAAACTTTGGCATTTGGTATCCTAAGAGAGCCTCTTTCGATCTTGTTGGCTATTCCGACTCGGACTATGCCGGTGACAAGGTTGATAGAAAGTCAACTTCGGGTACATGTCAATTCCTTGGTCGATCCCTTGTATCTTGGTCCTCCAAGAAACAAAATTCGGTATCATTATCCACTGCCGAAGCGGAATATATTGCTGCTGGTTCGTGTTGTGCTCAATTGCTGTGGATGACACAAACGCTTAAGGATTATGGGATACATGTGAGACATGTTCCCTTGCTTTGTGACAATGAGAGTGCGATTAAAATTGGACACAATCCAGTGCAACACTCTCGAACGAAGCATATTGAAGTTCGTCACCATTTTATTCGTGATCATATTGCCAAGGGTGACATTAATCTTAAGCATGTTCGTACTGACAAACAACTTGCTGATATCTTTACAAAACCTCTTGATGAGAAGGTGTTTTGTCGCTTAAGGAGTGAGTTGAACATCATTGATGCTTCAAACTTGGAGTAAGAACTCCATTGATGCATTCAAGTCATGAGCCCTCTTGACTAATCCTTGATATTTCTCTTATGATGGTGATCATATGTCTTGGACACATTTGCCTCCTTGTATTGCATCTAACTCTTTGCAGGTACTTGGATGATCTACATTCCACAAAGATTACCACACACTCAAATCATGAGTAATCTTGTCATTGACCAAGTATCTAGCCCTTTGGGAAGTTGAGTTCAAGGAACAAAATTCTACATATCCTTTTTGACATCTTATACATCTAGTATTTCACTCTTGTCATCTTGGATATCCTCGAGTATTTCCTTGCTTGCCTAACCCATGTAGGAAGATGAACTACACAAGTAGAAATGGCGCTCCAACTTCACATTCAATGAGCACCTACATCAAGCTTACCTACATGAGTAAAGCAACAACAAGCCCAAGGTATGTTCTTCACATCTTTAAGGAGCTTTGCTCAAAGTCATGAGTACAAGCAGCTTCATAAGATGTGATCACATCAAATGCTTAATCGAAAAATGGCAACCCCATTTTGAGCTTAAATGATGAGTATGACCTATGATCAAATGTCCTCATTTGACTCCTAAGTCAATATACTCAAACATAGGTGACATTGTCGCCGACCTTTATCTAGATGAAGTATATATGTTTTGGAGTCTTTCTATTTTCTCTTATGTTCTCTCATTGAGTTTTCTTTACAAAAACAAAAAAAACTTCATCTAGGAATCTTTTTCATTTCTATTCTTATGACTTTTTGTGAATATCTCTCTGGCTCTGATCATTTCCTTGAAAATCTTTCACAAATTCATTGCAAATCCCTTGAAACATTCCTCGCAAAGTGAGCTGAATTATTTCAATATTTCCTTGGAATTAAACTCGGCGTCACCGATTTAAAATTTTCGGTCTAACCGAAAAGGATCTGCCCTAAGTCCCTGACTTTCGGACCCACCGATCCATCTAACTCGGTGTCACCGATTTATCTCTTCCAGGATATCAATTTCTGCAGCTCCACTCAATGTTTCTCTATGCATGTTCCTATTTGCCCTGTTGTGATTCTTCAGGATCCCACTTCTTCCTTTCCATCTTTCCTGACCTTCCTAGTTTGCTGTCCTTTTCGGCACTTGATGTCAAAGGGGGAGAAGACTTAGGGGGAGTAGGGGGAGAAGAGAAGACTTAGGGGGAGAAGAAAAGCAATCTTATCTTAAGGGGGAGAGAATCACATCAAAGCTTTGTCGTATTTTACATTGGACATCATTCT
Source organism: Secale cereale (assembly GCA_902687465.1). Taxonomy (NCBI): domain Eukaryota; kingdom Viridiplantae; phylum Streptophyta; class Magnoliopsida; order Poales; family Poaceae; genus Secale; species Secale cereale. The sequence goes on along the minus strand of LR738715.1, from coordinate 852,241,877 downwards.
CTTTTGACATCATTCTTTTGATTTTGCTTTTTCCGTCACACCCTTGTTCTGAGAGAACTCAAAGGGAGAGGAATCTTCACAATTGATATCTTATGGAAAGCAAAATCTCTCAGAATTCATTGAAAATCTTTTAGTTTCGGAGACATGTTTGCTGATTCAAGCCTGTGCTCAATATGAGACACTCTTTATACATGTCCTCCCTGGCTTGGTACTCTTGATGTTCTTGCAGTTGGTTGAAGAAATACTCTTGTGTTATCTAACCTTGTTTTCCCAAGTTTATCTCTTCAGGTACAATGCCAAGGAACCTCAAGGTAAGTATATGCACCTTGCAGAATGTGCATGATGGTGACTTGCTTGTAAATACTTGTTTGCAAGAAATCACCATGCACATATGCATTATCACTCACTTCCTTTCATCTGCTCTGATGCATATAGCCAAGCTGCATGTAGCACATCTTGCTTATCTCTCTTGTGTGCTTGTGGTAGTCCAAAACCATAATCTATGAAAATCTTGCACACTTGTAGGGGGAGCCTATGTACTACATGTTTGTCAAAGCTTTCATGATAATTCTTTCTTTCTTTCAATAAGCTTTGATGTCTTGTTTAGTGTGATTTTAGTGTGTTGCCATCAATTACCAAAAAGGGGGAGATTGAAAGCACATTTGCTCCCTGGGTGGTTTTGGTAATTAATGACAACATACTTTGTGGTTGGACTAATGCTTTTATCAAGTATGTTTCAGGAAATTCAATCACATTGGCTTGGCAAAAGGATTGAAGAAGTGGACCCCTCAAAATGCTAGGACAAGCATTGGCAAAATCTCAAGACTCCATTTTTGGTTTAGTGATCCAAGATCACATTGAGTCCATAGGAAAAGCCAATACTATTAAAAGGGGATGAGGTTGTGTTGATGATCTGGTTGCTCAAGTGCTTAGTGATATATCTCCTTCAACTATCAGCAACTTTCACTACTATACACACTCATAAGTAATCTCGGACCAACCGATTTTCCAAACTCAGTCCCACCGAGATGAACCACCTCAGCCATAAGCCAAACCCTAGAAAAATCGGTCATTCCGAGTTTGAGTTCGGTCTCACCGAAATATGGGCTGTCAAGCTTCTGTAACCGTTTGTCATCATTTCGGAATAACCGAGTTGATGATTTCGGTCCCACCGAAACTGGCAAGTTCCTATCTTTACTCAAATCGGACTAACCGAGATTCTATTTTCGGTCCCACCGAAAACTCCAACGTTCATATTATTTGCACTTTCGGTCTCACCGAGATGGTATTTTCGGTCCCACCGAAAACCCCAACGTTCACTATATTTGAACTTTAGGTCTGACCGAGTTGTCAACTTCGGTCTCACCGAGATTGCTCAATTATGTGTGTAACGGTTGGATTTTTGTGTGGAGGCTATATATACCCCTCCACCCCCTCTTCATTCGTGGAGAGAGCCATCAGAAAGAACTACCACTCCTACCTTACACTTTCTGAGAAGAGAACTACCTACCCTTGTGTTGAGATCAAGTTGCTCCATTCCTATCATATGAAACTTGATTTCTAACCTTCCCAAGTTGCTTTCCACTCAATCCTTTCTTCCACCACAGCCATATCAGTGAGGAGAGTTGAGTGTTGGGGAGATTATCATTTGAAGCACAAGAGCAAGGAGTTCATCATCATCTACAACATCTATTACCTTTTGGAGGGTGGTGCCTCCTAGATTGGTTAGGTGTCGCTTGGGAGCCTCCGTCATCGAGATGTGGAGTTGAACCAAGAAGTTTGTAAGGGTAAGGAGATCGCCTACTTCGTGAAGATCTACCCCGAGTAAGGCTAGCCCTCCGTGGGCGTAGGCCATGATGGAATAGACAAGGTTGCTTCTTCGTGGACCCTTCGTGGGTGGAGCCCTCCGTGGACTCGCGCAGCCGTTACCCTCCGTGGGTTGAAGTCTCCATCAACGTGGATGTACGATAGCACCACCTATCGGAACCACGGGAAAAATCACCGCGTCTCCAAAATTGCGTTTGCTCTTCTCCACCTCTCTTTACTACATGTGCAAGTTACTTTCCACTCAATCCTTTCTTCCACCACAGCCAAATCAGTGAGGAGAGTTGAGTGTTGGGGAGATTATCATTTGAAGCACAAGAGCAAGGAGTTCATCATCATCTACAACATCTATTACCTTTTGGAGGGTGGTGCCTCCTAGATTGGTTAGGTGTCGCTTGGGAGCCTCCGTCATCGAGATGTGGAGTTGAACCAAGAAGTTTGTAAGGGCAAGGAGATCGCCTACTTCGTGAAGATCTACCCCGAGTAAGGCTAGCCCTCCGTGGGCGTAGGCCATGATGGAATAGACAAGGTTGCTTCTTCGTGGACCCTTCGTGGGTGGAGCCCTCCGTGGACTCGCGCAGCCGTTGCCCTCCGTGGGTTGAAGTCTCCATCAACGTGGATGTACGATAGCACCACCTATCGGAACCACGGGAAAAATCCTTGCGTCTCCAAATTGCGTTTGATCTTCTCCACTTCTCTTTACTACTTGTGCAATTTACTTTCCGCTGCCCATACTCTAGAATTGCATGTGTAGTGTGCTACTTGACTTGTGTGTTGTGCAAAATCTGCCAAAATCTGTCCTTGATAAAAGACAGAATTTTTATCTTGTCGAGTAGTCTAATCACCCCCCCCCCCTCTAGACACTCTCACCTTCTTCGATCCTACAATATCTGATACTGATATTTGTCCTTTGTGTGGTATGGAACGAGAGGACACGTACCACGTCTTCTGCAGATGTCCGAGAGCCAGAGATCTTTGGTACGCCATGGAGGAGTCATGGAGCATGCCAAAGCTGGACACCGTTGCTAATACAGGACCGGAGTGGTTGCTGCACCTACTGGAACGGTGCAGCGAGCAGGAGCGCCTTCCGCTGCTCATGACGGTATGGCGAATATGGCATGTACATAATGAGATTACCCACAATAAGCCGGCGCCACCTACTGAAGCATCTCGGCGATTCCTCTCGAGCTACATGGACTCGCTGATGTGCATTAAACAGCATCCAAACGCGGACATGGCTAAAGGGAAGATGGTGGTCAGCTATGGTCAGGCGGAGAGGAAACAACAAGACCACATCTCCCTTGCTGACAACCCAAGCCCCCCGGAGAGATGGAGCGCACCGCCAGAGGGATGGTGCAAACTGAACGTCGATGGTGCCTTCGTGGAAGCGGACAAGACAGGAGCTGCTGGTATGATTCTTCGTAATTCTGAGGGAGAGGTCATTTTTGCATCTTGCCGCTATTTATCATCATGTGCCGCGCTGGAGGCAGAACTCGCTGCTTGTCGGGAAGGGATTTCACTCACACTTGAGTGGAGCACGCTACCTTTCATCCTGGAGACGGACTGCACCATTGCTTTGAGCATGCTCAAGGATATAGAAGTTGATAGATCACCAGTTGCGGCAATAGTGGAGGAAGCAAAACATATGCTGAGCTTGGGGCGACCACATGAAATAACACATGTTAGGAGAGGTTTGAACTGTGTTAGTCATGCACTTGCGCAACTAGGGAGGCAGCCTCGACAGCAGTCTAGCTGCGCCATGCCCCTGAACACATCTTAGCCTTATGTAAGATAGACTGTAATGCTCCTGGTTGATGAATGAAGCTTTACATTCGCAAACAAAAAAAAAAACTAGTTTCCCGGGGTTTTTTAGTTTTTAGTTTTTTCTTTCTGTTTCACTTGTTTTCTGCTCTTCTTCCTTTTTTTTTCCTATTGTGTTTCCCACTGGTTTTTAATTCAGTATTCCATGATTTTTTTTGTATTTTCATGAACATTTTTTAATTCGTCAGGAATTTTTGAATTCATGAGTAGGTTTCAGAATTTGTGAAGAACCTTTCATATTCTTGAGGAAATTTTTCTATCGCAATTTTTTTATGATACACGTTTTTTTGGACTTTTGAATAAATTTCTAAATACATGAACATTTTTAAATTTTGTTAGTGCTTCCAAATTTATGAATTGTTTTTTGTATTTATGAATAGTTTCAAATGCGCAAATAGTTTTCCAAACTGTGTAAAGCTTTAAAATTCATAAAAGAATGAATTCATGGCATTTTATTGATTTGCATGAATGTTTTTGAATTCGCAAACATTTTTAACCTCATGAACATTTTCACAAATTTTCGAAATTAAACTTATTCATGAACCTATTTTTATTACGACAAACTTTTTTTGAATTCATGAACTTTTTATTTATTTCCTCTAACTTTTTGAATTCCCAAACATTTCTCAAATTTGCGAATATTTTTGAATTCCCAAAAATTTTCTTGAATTCGTCAATTATATTTGATTTACAAATATTTATAGTGTAGAAAACTATGAAGAAATAAAAAGTGTAAAAAACTAAAGAGAACCAAAATAAAATCCATACC
>LR738715.1:852224047-852237358 GCA_902687465.1 Secale cereale | reverse complement strand
AACCCGTATGTGAATGAGGGGAGCACCTATTTGACGTGTTTTGTGTCCAATAGGCTGAGTGGGGTGCCATCACATGGAAATTAAACCGAGACCAACTGTTGGCGAAGGTGTGTTGCCAACTAGTAGAGCTAACGATTATCAGTGACCAATGACCAACGTCAAAGTTTAAGAACTAATAGCAGCGGCAGATCCGAACATTTTCTAAATTTTCTGACTTTTCTTGGTAATTGTGAACAAGTTTTAAAAGGAAAATAATGTTTGAGAATCTGGAAAAAAAAATTGAAAAGATCGAACATATTTAGATATTTCAATTTTCTGAAAGAAAGAACAAAATTTGAAAATTAAGAACATTTTTAAAATTGTGAAATAACAATTCCAAAAAAATGTGGTTGTGAAGAATTTTTCAATTCCCAACTAGTTTTAAAAATGCAAACAAATATGCAAATTTCACAGTTTCCAAGTGAATAAGTGATAGAAAATCCGAAAGTTTGCCATGGGGGCATTACAAAGAGACCTAAAAATTGCCGTGTCTTTTTTTTCATGATAATACGTGTCCCATTCATATTATAAAGATCAAAGTACAAGTCACGTAAGGACCGACATACAAAACTGAAAAGATGGTAGAACATCTTGAGTTTGACACCAACGCCTGTGACCTGCCTCCAGCACCACCATAGCAGCCACCGAAGAAAAGAATGACGGATCACCTCCTCACCCGAGCTCGACGCGACTCCATCGCTGATATGCAGCTTTGCGGACCTATAAGGTGGCTCACCAAAAGTGAAGCTCTTGCCGTTGAACGAATCAGACTGGGGCAACACCCCGGACACGCAATCGAACTACAGATGTCGTCGAACCATGAACCCAGCACACGTTCCGTCTTCCAGATGTCGTTGATGCAGACCACAATATGCATCCGCTCCTGGACTACCTCACAAGCTCCGCGCTGACGCTGGAGCTCAACGGCGGAGCCCGAGGACACAGGTCCACCGCGAGGATGCCGTCGCCGCCATGCCATCCTTGCTTGAACATACTGGTTTCCAAATTCATCCCCAACCATAGGACCAATTGCCTCGTCAGGGATGGATCCGAAGAATCTTTATTCAGCGTTGTCATCGTCGCCGGGGAAGCCAAGACAATGCAAAACGAATCTTTATTCTGCGCTGTCATCGTCACCACTCCTATTGGAGGTTGTGAAATCGAGACCCCCACCTTGCTCTCTTTTTTTTGTGAAGGGAACAAATATAGGACTTTCGATAGGATGCTGTCTATGGGGAACAAGTCTGGGAAAGCTGATGTAGTACAAGTCTTGTGCTGTGATTTTTTTTTTTGAAACGTCGCCGGGGGCAGAAAAGACTGCCCACCTGAATTTTCATATAATCAGTTCAAAAAAGAGCCTGCCATACAAGATGTAGAGAGAGAGGGGGGGTTCCAAAACACCCAATTACAAACCCTACCGGGGGACTAAGAAACCAAAAACTACAGCAAGGCAGCAAAACGCTGCACCCACGATTCTAAGATAGTTTTGCAGATAGTGCGGGAGCATCTCCATCTCCAGAGGGAGACATCGGCAATGATGCACCGTGCAACTTCGAGTGGAGGGAGGTCTTGGTTGCGGAAAACCTTGCGTTTCTGCTCTTCGAGATGTTCCAGAGAATCGCAATGCCACTGTTGTGATTCGGGCGAGATAACCGAACGACAACTAGAATGTTTGCTGGGAAAACATCTCGGACAAACGTTCGTCGGATATTATTTTCATTAATTAATTGCCTTAATAACTTGATTTCCAAAATTTATTTTTGCGTACAAAATCTCTATTTAAATAGACCAAATTAATTGCATATGTAATTACATGTATTAATGACTTGATTTTTCAGATTTATGCTCGTTTTCTAAATTATATATCCAGCGTCGCACGGCCTCCTGCGTGCGCGTCCTTTGGTCAACGACGAGACGACGAGTCCTTGTCTCACACCACAGCTCACGGCGACAGCCACAACCACAATGGCGGCGGCGAGGGTGCTCCTGCCGTCCTGCGCCGCTCTCGTCATACTCCTCCTCGTCCTGCCCTCCAGCGTCGACGCCGCCGGCACCGCCGATGGGTCGGAGGAGTGGGGATACGTGGAAGTCCGGCCGAGTAAGAAAATTCTTTCCCAGTCGTCGCAATGGTAATCCATTAATAGATATTTGGTGAATGTTAATTGTTGTATTGTACCTACGAATCATGCAGGTGTAGCCCTCGGGGATAGCTGGATTTCGCCCGTGGACTCCGTGGTAAGTAACGGTCCACTCCACTCCCCCGTGTCTCGTGCTTGCAAGATCGAGTAACTAATTAGCAGAATTACTCCTCCTATACTATATATTTACTGGATTCTTGTGGATTGGTTTACCCTTTACTGGATGCAGTCGTCGTGGGGGCCGTTGCTGTACCAGCTGTCCCGTGTCGACGAGAAGGGACTGCAGCAATGCGACAGGTTCAAAACCTTCCAATTCTGCGCGATCACGCATGTTCAAAACCTTACTTCTGGGGAGTACCTAAAACTCATCTAAATGAGATACTCCCTCCGTTCCATAATGTAGTGCCTATAGATTTTTACAAAAGTCAAACATTACAAACTTTGACCATGTTTATAGAGAAAATTATGTACATCTACAATACCAAATGCACATCATTGGATACATCGTGAGTTATATTTTTAGAATGTACATGTTTGATATTGTAGATGTAGACAATTTTCTTTATACACTTGGTCAAAGTTGGCAAAGTTTGACTTTTACAAAAATTTATAGGCACTACATTGTGGAACGGAGGGAGTATAATTTGGTCTCATTCACCTGAAAAATAAGAACGGATACAACCCACATCAGTACCTAAAATTCATCTAGATGAGTGATACGTACATACTTACTTACGCAGCCTGGCGCGGCAGATCAAGGGGCAGCTCAAGGCGAAGCAGTACGCGGCGGCCGAGATGTCGTGGGCGAAGCTCGAGTCTGCCGTCCACCAGCACAGCAACAACGTCGTGCGTGCGCATCCTGACCTAGCTAGCTAGCTACCTACCTCTTCATCCTCTCGCTTCTACTGCCTGTGCTTTGTGTTCTATTCTAACTTGATACATCGTGGGGCTCGCTCGATCGTACGTGTGGCCGTGTGGTGGCAGAACTTCTACAACATCCTCAAGGACACCTCGTCGGCGGACGCGGCGGCCGTGAGGAAGACGGGGTACGTGAGCTACCTGAGCTCCATAGCGACGAGGGAGGGCGGCCTCGACGGCCTCATGAACGCCGAGGTCAAGGCCAAGCTCGGCATCGTCCCCCGAAACTTCACCTGGGGAGAGCAGTCGGGCGACGTGTTCGAGGCACTCAAAGCCGACTTCATGAACCCTAAAATCCACGAGGTGATTGATATATTCTCCTAATAACTAATTTGATTGCAGCTAACTGCAAGTCTGCAACTGATGGCGAAATTTATTAACCTGGTGTGAGTGATGATGGATTATATACATATATATGCAGGTTGACGAGCTCCTGAAACTTGGCGTGGAGGTGACCATCTACAGCGGGCAGGTATATACGGGCACAAGACCCAAGCTCACGCGCATTTGTAATGAGACCCAACTAATATAATCAACGTTGGTTCTGGCAGCTCGATCTCATCTGCGCAACCAAGGGGACACTGGACTGGGTCCAGAAGCTCAAGTAAGTAAACTCACCACTGCATAGTACACTTCTCTCTGTGTGTTTGCAAGGACTAGTGAGCTTAACTGTTGATGCATGTTGTCGTCAGGTGGGAAGGCCTGAAGAAGTTCACGGACGCGCCCAGAAAGCCGGTCTACTGCAAGGGGGGTGAGGCGGTCGGCACCCAGGCCTTCGTCAAGTCGTACAAGAACCTGAGATTCTACTGGATACTCGGAGCCGGGCACATGGTAATCCATCACTAATTAACTTGCACTTACACTTTCATCAAATAATTAAGCACCTTATGGGGTCAGGCAGGCAGGTGTGCTGCCTGTTGGATGTCCATGGTGGCTGAAATCTTATGCTCGATCGACCTTTTTCCTCTGACAGGTACCTATCGACAACCCTTGCCCTGCACTCAAGATGCTGGTTGACATTACACAATCTCCTGCTCGGTAGAAAGAAGTATAAGAAGAAGACGACGACGACACACCACCCAGCCTGACACCAACAGAAGAAAGGATTTCCTTTTCCTTTTTTTCTTTTCACAGTAAAAATGGCGGGCATTCATGAGAAAAGAGAGATACTCCTGAATGAACAGAGAGACATCTGTCTGACCTTATAGCAGACAGTACTGGTGCTGTGGTGCAGTTGTGTTATTTTTCGATGAGAGGGTATAATCAAAAATCAAAATTTATTGCATACAGCCCGCGCAGTGGCTGCGACCCGCGGCCAAAATCATTGTTTCTCTAACAGGTCATTGTGGTTGATTGTTTCATTTTGGTTTTAACCGCGTTGCTTTGGGTATTAAATTATGTTATGCTTGTGTTTATTTCGCTTATTATATCGTGTTGGTTGGAAACCCAGTAAAAAAACAAGAAAATATATACCAATTTAGAAATCTTTTATAAGGTTCCCAAACCTTGTAAGACCAGACAAGAACCTGGTAGAAGGTTTCGAAAACCAAAATGAAAAAGGACAGGTAATTGAGCCGGCCTAATGCGCTCGAGCATGTGCATTTGGTTGACATTACTATGCAACATGTGCCGAATAGGAATTTCGAGGGGAGCAACTAACTAAGGGGTACCCCCTACGGGGATACCTAGCGAGCAATGTAGGGTGGCCCATATGTGAGTAAGGGAAGCACCTATTTGACAAGGTTTGCGTCAAATAGGCTCGATACGCACACAACAAGCCCCGACTGAGCAGGCCCATTCTCACGCAACTATGCGATGTAAAAAATCATAAAAAGGGATGTCGTCGCATGGAACTAAAACCCGAGACCACAAGTTGGCAAAAGGTTTGTTGCCAACTAGTGGATCTCACAATTATGAGTGACAAATGACCATTATCGAAGTTTACGAACTAACATTAGCAACAGATCCAAACACTTCTTGGAATTTTTCAACGTTTTACTGGGAATTATGAACAATATTTGAAAATGCAAATAATGCTTGAAAATCTGAATAATTTTTGAAAAAACTTGAACAAACTTTGATTTTTTTTAAAGGATGGCGATATTTTAAAATATGAACAGTATTTGAAATTGTGAAAATAACATATAAACATTTATTGTAATTGTGAATAATTTTTCAATTTTCAAGTATTTTTTTTGACAAAGATTCCACGAAAATGACTATTTGTTCACCTGCCTTGGGTGATATTGTGAAGATATGGCATGATAGATGGATTGGGGAGCCCCTGAAAGATCAAATGCCACACCTATTCTCATATGCCAGAGACAAAGATTCCACTATTGCCATGATGAACATCACCGAGCAGGACTGCTTTAGGATAATTTCCACACCCCTATGTCCTCAGATGTTGTCCAGCAAACTAACCATCTAAGGTATATAATTAATAATAATGTTGGGGAACGTAGCAGAATTCAAAAAAATTCCTACGCTTCACCAAGATCAATCTAAGGAGTCATCTAGCAACGAGCATAAAGGAGTGCACCTACATACCCTTTGTAGATCGCGAGCGGAAGCGTTCGAAGGGACGTGGATGATGGAGTCGTACTCGTCGTGATCCTCGTCACCGATGATCCAAGCGCCGAACGGACGGCACATCCGCGTTCAACACACGTACGGTACATCGACGTCTCCTCCTTATTGATCCAGCAAGGGAAGAGGAGAGGTTGATGGAGATCCAGCAGCACGACGGCGTGGTGGTGGATGCAACGGGGAAAGCTGCAGGGCTTCGCCGAGACCCTGCGGGAGGAGTAGGAGATGTAACGGGGGGGAGAGGCGCCAGGGGCTGAGGTACGACTGCCCTCTCTCCCCCCACTATATATAGGGGGCCAGGGGGGCGCCGGCCCAAGGAGATCCAATCTCCTAGGGGGGCGGCGGCCAAGAGGGTGGCTTGCCCCCCAAGCCTAAGGGGGGCGCCCCCACCCCTAGGGTTTCAACCCTAGGCGCATGGGGGGAGGCCCATGGGGGGTGCGCCAGCCCACTAGGGGCTGGTCCCCCTCCCCTTACGGCCCACGGGGCCCTCCGGGATGGGTGGCCCCACCCGGTGGACCCCCGGGACCCTTCCGGTGGTCCCGGTACACTACCGGTGACCCCCGGAATTCTCCCGATGGCCGAAACTGGACTTCCTATATATCATTCATTACCTCTGGACCATTCCGGAACTCCTCGTGATGTCCGGGATCTCATCCGGGACTCCGAACAACATTCGGGTTTCCGTGTGCATATATCTCTACAACCCTAGCGTCACCGAACCTTAAGTGTGTAGACCCTACGAGTTCGGGAGACACGTAGTGTCAGGCCCAAGATGCGATTCTATCCCGATCACGTGACACTTACGTGATTGGGGCACAACCGCATTTCGGGCGCTTAGCAAGATGGATATCATTACATCAACCATTACATGCATACATGGGGGATACAACAATACATACAAGTCACATGAATACAACAATATCAATACAAGGCATCCGACTACGGATGCAAACATGAAAAACACACGACATCCAACTGCTATCCCAGGCTGCCGACCCGGAACCTAACCCAAGACTGAAGAAGAAGAAGAAGAAGAAGAAGAAGAAGAAGAAGAAGAAGAAAGAACTCCAACACAACGATCAACGCTCTCACGCCAAGACATCGGAAACCTGCACCTGCAACTGTTGTTGTAGTATCTGTGAGCCACGAGGACTCAGCAATCCCATAACCATGGGTAACAAGACTATCAAAGCTTAATGGGAAGGAGGAGGTAAAGTGGTGAGGTTGCAGCAGCGGCTAAGCAATATATATGGTGGCTAACTTACGAGCACAAGAATAAGATGAGCATCTACGCAAACAGTCGCAACTAGTAGTGATCGCTAAAGATCCTGAACGACTTACGATTCAAACATAACCTCACCGTGTTCTCTTCCCAAAGTGAAAAGAGACAGTCACGGTTACTCACACAGTTGTGTGTTTTACTTTGGATCCTCTGTCAAGTTTTCTACAACCGGACATTAACAAATTCCAATCTGCCACATAACCGCGGGCACGGCTTTCGAAAGATCATTACCCTGCAGGGGTGTCCCAACTTAGCCCATCACAAGCTCTCACGATCAGCTGAAGTGATAAATATAATATCATCACCCCTTATCTTAGGGAAATCCGATCAGGCTCGGCATCCCGGTGCACAAGACATTTCGACAATGGTAAAACAAGTCCAGCAAGACCTCCCAGCGTGCCGACACCCTGATAGTAGCCGCGCGTATCTCGTCTCAGGCCACGTCCGGATGGGACAGCCTACAGGAAAATACCAAATACCTCGGGTTTCCCCAAGGCGGCCCTGCAGTCTGCCCGTTTGGGACCAACACCATCAGCACTGGCCCCCCTGCTATGTAGAAAGAATCAATGGGGACGCGACCCCCTATGCAATTTTAATTAATTAATTAAGTTGTTATTATGAGGCAAATTAAAACCAATGTTGGGCCTTGCTGGAGGAGTTTTATTCAAAGATGAAGTGTCAAGGGGTCCCCATATACCCAACCGTGTAAGGAACGCAAAATCAAGGAACATAATTCCGGTTTATCGGCGCCTAAGGTGGCATGAGTGGAACAAAACACCGAGCAAAAGGCCAAGCCTTCCACCCATGCCCAGTATATAGGTGTGTTAATAATAATAATAGATATTGTGATATTCCAACAACAAGTTCCCTCCTGGAACGATCTTCATCTTCACCTGCAACTAACAACGCTATAAGAGGGGCTGAGCAAGCGGGTAACATAGCCAAACAATGGTTTTGCTAGGAAGGTTTCAAAGGTTAGAGGTTTCATGGCAACAATGAGAGGGGCTGACAATAATGATGGGTGGCGCGACATATAACGATAGCATCGAGACAACTAAGCATGGGAATGGTAGTAAAGGTATCCAAGGTTACGGTCATCTTGCTTGAGATCCCGCAAGGAAGAAGAACGGATCCATGAAGAAGACGAAGAAGAAGCCTTGAAGAAGAACCACGGGAAGACGAACGAATCCTCACGATCGCAACGGAACAAGCACTAACGAGAAGAAGCAAGCAACACGGTAAACACACCACACGAGAAATGACAATATGCTCAACCAAGTATGATGCAAGACGGTCTACATATGATGCACATCAAGTCTATATGGGAAGCAAAACATGGCAAGGTAGGAAGCACAGAAAACAGCACAAGTCTATATATGATGCAATACATGGCAAGGTATGATGCATGACAAATCTATACAGGAAGTAATACATGACAAGGTAGGAAGCACAGAAAAACAACACAAGTCTATATGATGCAATACATGGCAAGGTATGATGCATGACAAGTCTATACAGGAAGCAATACATGGCAAGGTAGGAAGCACAGAAAAACAACACAAGAAACATGACAATAAGCTCAAGCGAGTATGATGCAAAACAAGTCTATATATGAAGAAATACATGGCAAGGTAGGAAGCACTCAAAAACAACACAAGTCAACAAGTTTAAATGAGGCCAGAAACTACTTAAGACAAATCCGGTAAGCCCTCATGTGCATAACTTGAAAATAGTCCAGATCTGAACAAACCTTATGTTCAAGTTGTTAAACAGCAAGTTAACATGCACCGACATGATCTACACGAAATTCTAGTCAAGTTTCATATAAAGTTTTTTTTAATTCGAAGCTACGGCCTAGAAGATATGAGCAAAACAAGACAAACATGGCAATGGTGCAAGATGCACCCAAACATCAAGCAAACTCACTCCAAACATGAAAACAATATGATATTATGATTGTACATGCAAAATCACACAAGTTTCATATAAAAGCACACCCAAAACGGAGCAACGGGCTAAAAGATACACATGAAACAATATACAACAACAAGCTGAAGTTAACCGCAACATAGCAACTTTGGGAGCAAGAAATATATACTCTACAACACTCAAACATGGTGACAAGAAGCATGGACATGAAGTAGACATATCCTACAGCAAACAAATCCATTGGATCATCTCCATAGGAGGCATGGATCAATAGCAACAAGCTACAACATTTTGATCATGACAGTAAAAACCTGACAGAAATATTTTATAGCAACTTGGGAGCAAGAATTTAATAAGCTACAACAAGCCATATGAACAAGTAACGGCATTAATGGATAGACAACAACATATACAACAAGGAATGATCAATGGCCACCCCAAAACTAACATGGATTTGCCTAGGACATCAAGCAAACATAGCGTCAGGATAAGACAGATTCCAGACTTAGTGAAATTTCACTAAGTGTTAAAACAGTAACATTACCATGGCATGTTTACAAGCATGTTTAATTCACCTCAAGGAATATCATGGAAAGATGAATGCACCACAACAAAGACCACATCATGGAGATTCTAAAACATCTAGGCATGTGACATGGGGACAAACACATCAATAGCAACGAGCTCCTCAACTAAGCATCCCATAACAAGTTACAAAACCTAACAGCCACATGCACTTTTGCAACAGAGATAAACATGGCAATATGAACTCCAACATGCATGCTATAGCAACCAACATGTAGAGCATCTCATGATGAACATTTTGACATATCATTTGCATCATTTGGATAAACATGCACCAAGTTATCACATCTCAAACATGGCATGAAAATAACAAGTAGCAGCAGTTTATAACAAGTAGCACTCTTACAACAGAGATTAGAGCAACTAGATGAACTCAAATTAGCATGGCACAATGGAACAAAGTGTAGAGCACATCACCACGATCATTTTGACATATCATACACTCAAAATGGATCACCACACAAAAAGTTATTAGCTCCACAAGAATGCAATAAATTATGGCAGAACAAATGACTTAGCAGTTTTTACAAAAAAAACAACGAGCGCTATATACTAAACGGTGCACTGGGCGGGAGATTAGGTGGGATCACCAAATTAGGCCGAGGCCCAGTAGGCAGAGGAGGAGGGCTGGCTTGGAGTTGGGCCTGGAGGCCGAGCCGGGCTAGAGGGAGGGAGGCGTGGACGGGCTGGCCCAGAGAGGCAATGAGGACGGGCGATGCGTGGCGGCTGGGCCGCCTCGGCCGTGGCCCACGCGGTGGCGACGTGCTGCGGGCGCACGCGTCTGCCCGCCGAGGCCGCCGACGATGGCCGAGCGGCGGAGGCCGTCGGGGTCCGGCGAGGCCGGGCCTCAGGCGCGGCGGCGGACTCACCAAACGGATCGGGCGCGGAGCTTCTAGATCCGGCGGCGGGGAGGCCGATCTGGCGGCTGGAGGCGGTGGGCGGCGATCCGGCGAGGTCGCCGGCGAGAAGCAGCGGCGGCGCGACGAGGCACGGCGGCGGAGGGCGGCCGACACGAGAGGCGGGGCTCGTGCGCCTGCGGGCTGGCAGCGGCGGCGCTTCTGGCCCGGGTGGGCCAGATGCGGGCCAGGCGGTCCGCGCGGAGGTGGGAGATGGCGCCGGGACAGGTGGCGGCCTGCCATTGGTCCGGGGCGGCGGTGGCGCTGATGTGGCGGCTTCTAATTGGCTGTGATGATGTGGAGGGGCGCTGGACATGTTCGGCCACCGGCGGACATGTCCGGCTGCGCGGAGGAGCTCGGGATTAGGGTTGGATCTGCGCGAAAATGGAGAGGGAGGCACATATTTATAGCTAGAGGGAGCTAGGAGTGTCCAAATGAGGAGTCGTTCGCAGCCACGCGATCGTGATCGAACGGCCAAGAGCATGGAGGGGGTTAGAATGGGCTAGGTGGGCTGTGCAAAAGGGGTGCTGGGCCAAAAGGCAAAAGGCTTCCGGCGGTTAACACGGTTAACCGTTGGGCTACCAAACGAACTCCGAACGCGACGAAACTTGACAGGCGGTCTGCCTATGCTATAATAAGACCACACACCAAGTTTCAACCCATTCCGAGAACGTTTTTCGGCCACTCACAAAATAAATACTCGGAGGCGCCGCGGGCGCGTGCAAGTGTGTCTGGGCTCAGAACGGACAATGGAGAGGACGAGGGAACTCGGGCGGATGCAAGTTTTGAAAACATGCTGATGCAACACACATGATGACATGGCAAGATGCAACACGCAAGCAGATGACATGGCACTGACAACGAATAACTAGCTGACACCTGGCGCACCGGTCTCGGGGTGTCACAACACTCCCCTACTAACAAGAGATCTCGTCCCGAGATCTTAGGAACGAGACGGAAGAGAAAAAGGAAGAACAAAGTTCTTCGATGACAAAAGAGCGAAACCAAAGAATGTTGAGAGGTTGAATAACTTGAAAGAAAGGATACAACAAAGAAGAACGAAGTTGCAAGACTTCGTTAAATAAGAGGACAAGGATTACGACGAGAACCCAAAAGGTTGAAGGACTAAGAATGAATTTGAAACCACTCCGGTTAGGAAGAGATAGAAAAGAAATCTCCACGAAGGAATTCGGGTAGCACTCCGGCTGAAACTGAAAGAAATAGCACACCGGTTGAATATGAATGGAATGTGACAAGAACTTGAAAAGATGAAATGATGCTCGACGAGAGCAACAACACAATGCCTCTGGAAGAATTGAAAGAGTTGGATGAAACGAACGGAATAGAAAATGACAACTTCCATCACGAATGAATAGAAAATGCATCTTGAAAAGAAAGCTTGAACGGAGTTGTTGAGAAAATCAACAACAAAAGAATGAGCTTGTTGTGGACTTACGAAAACACATCTCAAAACTTGAGGACAATTTGAATGACGAGAACGAAGAGATTTTGAACTGATTAAAAAAATACTTGAACAAGCACCGGAAGAATGTGAGACGAACGAAGAGGCATCAATGAAGAATATTTGGAGGACGAAGTTGAAAACTGGGAACGAAGAAATCTTCTGAAATGATGGCCTTCGGAGGAACACAAAGAAAAGAATTCATAAAATGCTCCGGATGGGTAAGGAAAAGAATTTATGACAAACAGGATAATTCGAGAGGATAGCATTAAGCTAGAAGCACGAATCTCCGAGAAAACGGAGAAGATTCAGGGGAAAACGCTTCTTCGGTCTTCAAATGTCGACGAGAAACACAACCAAAATTATTGAGATACTCCGGAAGAATGAAAAGAAGAAAGGCTGAACCAACGATGAGAAGAATTGAAAGCGAACTTGGAGAAGGCAAATGACTGATGGAATCCATACTTACGTCACATTTGAAAGAATTTTGGAACACCGGGAAATAAAAGAGTCAGGTAAGATCCTGGGAAAAGACATGTGGGATATGAGCCCACCGAATAGAAAACTCCGTTGGAAAGGATTGAAAGGAGAAGATGCACCGGAACAATTGAAAACTCGAATGAGGTGACAACCTCGAATTAATTGGAACACAGAAAAATCTCTTGAGAATGTCTTCGGAACTCCGGAATAATTAAATGGTGAGGGGCGAACGAGACAAAGGAAAAATACTTGAACCGATGAAAGAATAAGATCAACACCGAAAACTTGAATTGATTGCACCGGAAAAGAAGAAGAGGTGAAGAATATCAAACGAGAGGAGAATTCATCGGAGAAGAAAAGAGAAGAATGGTGACGAGCTAGACGAGAAATCACCGGTTGAAATAACTGAGGAAAGAATGCAAAGGATTCACACGAGTAGGATGGATACTCGATTACGGACTCTGGCTCCGAGAAGCAAAAAAAGTGTGGGTGGCACTACTGGAATCAGCTACTTTGCCATCTGCCAGCTCTTCTGCTAGCAGACGGCAAAGAAGCTCTTTGCCATCAGCTACCCAAAAGCAGACGACAAAGAACTGGCTGATGGCAAAGACCTTCTTTGCCATCAGCCAGTTCTTTGCCGTCCGCTAGCAGACAGCAAAGATTCTTTGCCGTCAGCTGGCAGACGGCAAAGAGGGAGGTGGCCCACACTAACGGGCTGATTAAGGAAAACCTAACGGGGCCCCTCTTTGCCGTCCGCTAGCAGACGGCAAAGAGTAAAAAAGCGGACGGCAAAGGGGGCAAACAATTAGGGTAATAACGGCCGAGCCCCACCCCGGCCGCCCACCTCGCTCTCTGTTTCTATCCCCTCCTCCCCGACGACCGCCGCCTCCCGCCGCAGCCCCCGCCACCCACTGCCGCCCCCTTGCCCCACCTCCCCTCGCCGCCGCCGCCACCCGCCACCGCCCCCGTCCCAACCACCCGCCGCCGCCGCCA
>LR738715.1:852179682-852221541 GCA_902687465.1 Secale cereale | reverse complement strand
GAGGGTCGGCTTCCAGAGCTTGGATTGAGCTGGGAGCACTACGTGGCTGCCCCGGCCCCGCCAAATGAGATTATCGACGGTGTCGTGTGTGAAACGAGGGCAGATATGGTGATCAGAAAGTTCTGGGTAATTTCTCCTTTACACATTTAAAAATCTTCAACTAGCTAGTTATTAATTGTACTAATCAACATTGTCTCATTTGATTGCAGACATTCTACAGGTGTGAGGAGGGATACGAGGAGGACGTGGCAAATGTTATCGAGAACGTCTGCAAGCGCCTACTCCAGAACTTACGGCACGAGGCTCGGGTGCAGGCTGTTCGAGACTACTACGCCTTGCGTGGTATCAAGAAGACCAAGCCGGCGTGCCGCGATAAGTTCCTGAGTAAGGAGCAGTACATGAAGGTAATTCTTAAGGCCTTCTCTACTTAAGTTCCTTCATTTAGTAATTCTTAGCCGTAGTGCTCAAGTTTCTATTTGCTAACTTAGGCGCCTCCGAGATGGTGTGCGGATCGGATGGATTGTTGGGAGGTGTTGGTCGATGAGTGGTGCTCACAACGATGGCTAGCCCTCCACAAGGAGGCCAAGGACAAACGTGCCCAAATGGAAGGTGTGCCACACCATCAAGGCAGCTCCAACTTATATCAGTTCGGGCGCAACTGGGTATGTGGTTTGCTTCATGATTCATGCAATTCATTCATCATGCTAGCTTGAGCCCTT
The DNA here is from genome assembly GCA_902687465.1 of Secale cereale. Taxonomy (NCBI): domain Eukaryota; kingdom Viridiplantae; phylum Streptophyta; class Magnoliopsida; order Poales; family Poaceae; genus Secale; species Secale cereale. Next base: position 852,220,822 of record LR738715.1, on the reverse strand, counting down.
TAATTACTAATTTTCATTGTTTCTCTCTTTCAGGCACGCTACAATAAGGCGGATAAGGTGCCAGAGGTGTATGACCTGTATGCCATGGCCCACACTGCCTCTTTCAAGAAAGTCAAGGCTTTCTCTCAGTCTGACCTCGATGATGCAAACAACTTCACCAACATCTCCTCCCACAACAAGCTCGTGAGATATAGAGATGAGGGGAAGGCGAGGAAAGGGGAGGACTTTAACCCGAGCCAGGGTCCCATTGATCCAGAGCTGTTGATGATATCTGGTGGTGGGAGGTCCCATGGCTCCATAGCCATTGGAGATGGACTTATCCGTTGTCCTAGCACTCTCCCGGAGATCAAGGCACGCCAGTCGAGCTCCGCTCCTGAGATAAGGCCTCGTGAACGGCCAGTGCAACTCGCCATCAAGGTTAGTGATACGTACTCAGTTATCTTTCTGCATTACATTGTGTGCGCTTCCATCAATGATTACAAATGGTCATGTGAGTGGTATTGCAGGCTGCTATACAGAGTGAGAGAGATAGAACAGAGAAACTTCTGGCGGAGGCGGCGGAGAGGCAGCGGGAGTTGGAGGAGAGGACGACAAAGATGCTGGAGGAGGAGAGGTCACGGAATGACATGCAGGCAAGGGCCATGTACGAGCTCCTTGTGGTAAGTTTCTTCTGCAGATTAGCCAAAACATTCATGTAGTGTTTGTCTCATTACTAACTAGTATGACTGAGTCGTCAAAACCAAATGTGCAGTCTGTGTGCGAGAATTCAGGTCAGACCGCTCCGCCGATGCCAGTGATTGCTCCTGGGACCACGGTGAGTTTTATTTGAATGGACATTACTTGCTAGTCTTAACATTTGAGTGTCATCATGCTAACAAGACATTGGAAATGATCTTTGGTGCAGCATAACTCCAGACAAGCATCACACGATCCTTCTCCAGCTACCGACACGAGCCACCCCGCTCCTACACCTCCTGGATCTTGGTAAGTTTATCTAGTGTTTTGCTTAACACATGCATAAAGACCTAGACTTAGCTTTATTTCCTCCAATGCTTACCATAATGACGTAGACTTAGCTTCTTCTCCTCCAAAATGACTTAATAAGCTTACTGACCTCCAAAACCATCCATTTTACCTAAGTTAGCTCTAAAACGATCTATACTTAGCTTACTTATGACAAAAATTGCATAATTAGCTTAGTTAGCTCATATACGATCCATTTTACCTAAGTTAGCTCATAAATGATCCATTCTACCGAAGTTAGCTCTAAAATGACCCATTTTACCTAGCTTAGCTCCAACATGATCCATCTTACCTAGGTTACCTCTAAAATGATGCATTTTACCTAAGTTTGCTCATAAGCGATCCATTGCACCTAGGTTAGCTCATAAACGATCCATTTCACCTAAGTTAGCTCACAAATGATCAATTTCACCTAAATTAGCTCATAAATGTCATATATATTCTTCTTCTTCTTCATTTTCTTCTTCTTCTTCTTCTAATCTTCTTCTTCTAACTTTCTTATTTCCCATTTTGCAGATTTCATTCACTTGACGAAATCTTGCTTAGATGGAGTGCTCCTTATCCCTTTCTCTGTTTCTTTTGTATCGTTGAACTATGCATGTATCGTTGGATGAAACTATTGTAATATATATGGTTGGATGCCTCTATGTTGAACTTGTTATGTATGATGGAACTATGCATGTAATATATATGGTTGGATGATGAAGTTATGTGTTGGATATCTTATATGTTTGCTCTGTAATGGCCTTTTGAAATATACCTATATATGTCATATATATTTGTGATGAAAATTGTTGGATTTAATAAAAAAACAGATAAAAAAACCAATATGCAGGCTCTTTGCCGTCTGCCACCGACGGTAACGGGCTCTTTGCCGTCTGTCGCGGACGGCAAAGAAGCCACGTGGCGTCCACCTGTTCTTCCTGGGAGCTGACCCATTTGGTCAGTTTGCCGTCAGTGGCAGACGGCAAAGGCCTTCCGCGGCGGACGGCAAAGACCTTCCGTTAGCCACTTAACGGACTGACAGCGCAATTATTGCCGTCCGCCATCTTTGCCGTCTGCCGCTCTCTCTTTGCCGTCCGCCGCGGACGGCAAAGACTTTGCCGTCAATAGCAGACGGCAAAGAACCTGTTTACCGTAGCCTACTTTGCCGGAGCCTTTTGCCGTCCGCCGCTGACGGCAAAGGCCTTTGCCGTCCGCCGTTCATTCCTTTGCCGTCCGCTATGGCGGACGGCAAAGTAGCTGATTCCTGTAGTGTGGGTGGGAAAAGGAAAATCAACTTTGGACGAGGAAAACAACACCGGTTGAAAGAAATGAGGATTGAACTTGCAAGAAGAAGAGGGTTGAATCCACTTGACGAGGGATGCACCAGATGAAAGAACTGACAACGCAACAAGCGAAAACTAACCACGTGATCCTAAAAAAAATTGAAGGGGAAGAGGAGTAAATCAAAACACCTACGTCAAGATTCCTCACCAGAGCGACGAAGGGGCAGGGGAGTAAAAAGAATTCCTACTCTCCGATATAACTAGACTCCGGAAAAGTTTTAGCTAGACTCAACAACGGCCAGACTACGATCAATCAAGGGGGCTCCTATGGTCGGTCGAGGCTCTGATACCAACTTGTCAGGCCCAAGATGCGATTCTATCCCGATCATGTGACACTTACGTGATTGGGGCACAACCGCATTTCGGGCGCTTAGCAAGATGGATATCTTTACATCAACCATTACATACATACATGGGGGATACAACAATACATACAAGTCACAAGAATACAACAATATCAATACAAGGCATCCGACTACGGATGCAAATATGAAAAACACACGACATCCAACTGCTATCCCAGGCTGCCGACCTGGAACCTAACCCAAGACAGAAGAAGAAGAAGAAGAAAGAACTCCAACACAACGATCAACGCTCTCACGTCAAGACATCGGAAACCTGCACCTGCAACTGTTGTTGTAGTATATGTGAGCCACGAGGACTCAGCAATCCCATAACCATGGGTAACAAGACTATCAAAGCTTAATGGGAAGGAGGAGGTAAAGTGGTGAGGTTGCAGCAGCGGTGAAAGGATCGATATGGTTGACTAGAGGGGGGGGTGAATAGGCAACTAACAATTTTAGCTTTTCTTAACCACTTTAAAATAAGCGTCAAAGTAAGTTGTCTAGATAAGTTACTAAGATGACAACTAGAAGAAAGTAAAGATCACAACTTCACAAGCAAGCTATATAAGATAAACAAGTAAAGCTTGCACAAGTAAAGGATAGAAAATAACCACAAGTGGGGACGGTGAAGACGAGGATGTGTTATCGAAGTTCCTTCCCTTTGAGGGGAAGTACATCTCCGTTGGAGCGGTGTGGAGGCACAATGCTCCCCAAGAAGCCACTAGGGCCACCGTATTCTCCTCACGCCCTCACACAATGCAAGGTGCCGTGAATCCACTAGTGGTGCCCTTGAAGGCGGCAACCGAACCTTTACAAACAAGGTTGGGGCTCTCTCCACAACTTAATTGGAGGCTCCCAACGAAACCTCGGAGCTTCACCACAATGGAATGTGGCTCCGTAGTGACCTCTTCCGTCTAGGGTGCTCAAACACCCAAGAGTAACAAAATCCACACAAGAAAGTATGGGGGAATCAAGTTTCCTTTGGTGGAAGTGTAGATCTAGGTCTCCTCCTTCAATCCCTAGCAAATCAACAAGTTTGGTTGGCTAGGGAGAGAGATCGGGCAAGAAAGCTTTAATGGCATTAGTGGTGGAGAGAGAGAGGCAAGAGATAGGATGGAGGTGGGAGAAGGGCCTCCCTAAATAGGGTCACCAACAATCCAACCGTTATGTGCAGAAATGCATAGGACCGGTTCTTCCGCTCACCACACCGGTAGTACCGGTGAGTGAAGGAACCTGCGCCCATGGCACCAAGGCGGTACTTCCGGTGGCGCACCCGGTAGTACCGGTCTTCCGGAGAAAACCGGAACTACCGCCCCACCACCGGTCAACTACCGCTTTGAGACCAGAAGGTTTCACGCAAGGGCGGTAGTTGGGACGGTGGTTGGGCCGAAACTACCGTCAGGCAGATAGTTTCTGTGTGATGGCAGTCAGAGCGGTACTACCGCCCTGAACACCGGTAGTACCGGTTTAGTTGGAAGAACACCGTTACTTTCGGGCCACCACCGGTCTACCACCGCACCCAGTACAGAAGGTATCACCCCTGAGCGGTACTTGGGGCGGTGGTTCGACCGGAACTACCGTCCACCGGTACAACCGCCTACAACGGCGGTACTACCGCTGTAGAGGAAACTACACACAAGGAAGAATAGAAGGGGACCTCTCTCTCCACGAACGGAGGCAATATAGTGGGTGCAAAGTATCTGTGTACGTGACTTGATTCACCCATTACCTTCCGATGTAGGTTCCCTCTTAATAGTACGGATTTCCTATGACCAAGAGAAACAAAAAGGCATCGGAACATCCGTCTTCGATCTTTTCCTTCTAGAGGGAAGGCCTAACCGTCTTGTGCCACAAGCTATAACCTGAGTAATATTGACACACGATTAGTCCACACACGGATTGTCATCATCACCAAAACCTTAGGCAAGAGATGCCCTTACAATATCCCCCTTTTTGGTGAATGATGACAACCACATGACAATCACGGGGGTGTATAGGATGTAGGCAGAGCTCCCCCTGAGTGTGAGCACTTATTTAGAGTTTGCTTTTGGAATGCAAAAGTGCTCAAACTAGGATCTATGCTCCCCCTAGGTTTTATAGACCGGCCAGCGACCACAATCAAAACAAATAGTCAACAGAGCATATGATTGCAGAGAGCTGAAAACATAAGTGCATAGATAACTTAGATAAGGGCACATGTCTTACACCATGCAACTGATAAGTTCACAGGAAAAGCAGGAACTAACGAGAAAAACACCAAGAAAAACCCATGCAACTCCCGTGACCTAGCAACTCTCAACTCTCTCCCCCTTTGGCATCAAGCACCAAAAAGGAAAAGAGCGAGACTAACGCCCCAGTGCTCAGTAAAGCTCCTCGCCTGTCGCCAGGGAGTCATCTGAGTCATCATCGTCAGAGTCCTCTGTATACTCAACGTCCTCAGCAGCCTCAGCCTCAGTCTCCATAGCATCCACAGTCGCTCGAGCAGAGGATGACGGAGGCTCGTCATCAGACCACTGGCAGTTGGCCAGACACCACTTGTCCTCGGGAGTGATGCTTTTCTCAGAGCCACTCTTCACATCAGGCACATTGAGGTGCTTCATCATGTGAATCTGCCGGCGGCACGCCATCTTCTCAGTCACATGAGCCTTGTAGAGCTTCTTCTGGATGTGGGCCTGCAGGCAGAAGGTCTTCTTGACCTTGGCAGTAAGCTTCTCCACCCAAGAAGGCTTGGCCCCAGCCTCTAACTCAAAGTCATCATCATCTGAGGTAGCAAAGATATCCTCCTCATTTTCCCCGGCGAATCGAGGAGCTGCATGTTTCTTCTGTCTCAGCACCTTGACCTCATGCTCCGTGAGCCTATCTGGAGTAGAAAGAGGCTCTCCAGGCCTCCGAACTTCCCAAACCGAGTACAGGAAGCGCATCACAAAGGGAGCGTAGATCGGTACCTTGCGGTACCAGACACAGTTGTACATCTCCTCCCACATCCACTTGGACACATCAAAAGTGATGCCCTTGCCTCGCTTGGTCTTCATGGCCACAAGCAAATCCACCAGATAACCATAAATGTCATACTGGTTCCCAACTTTGGGCAGCAGCACACACCGGAACACACGGTGTAGAATGTCATAGAGTGGCAGGAGATCATTGGATTTACCTACAATGCCACGGCCAGGGATATACAGAGGGGCTAGCTTCACCTTATCCATGGGGTTGGCTTGGTCGTGAGAACGGAGACCACCTTGACCCTCCAAGCCAGTGTCATCATAGCCCAGAGCATTGCAGAAGGCACTCCAGGGAACACGGAAGAACTCATCCCGGCACATAAAGGAAAGGTGACGCTGATCATCACTGCAGAAGTGGACAGTAGCATAGAACTGATGAATGTGTTCCACATCAAAATCACATCGCAGCTCCATGAGCTTGATCAAATCAAACTCCTCACAGACCTCCAGAGCCTCTCCAAAGTAATTGCGGTTGCTTCTCCACTTCGCAAGGTCAATGGACCACATCCAGGTGAACTTGTTCTTGTGGTGCTCGAAGATTTTAGACACAATCCTTAATTGCATTTCATTGCGGAATTGAAGATTATTCCAGCGTGGAGGACGTGGTGTGGTGTATGGGTCCTGAAAGCGAAACTTCTCCCAGTCCGGAAGCTTCCACTTATACATAGGAAGCGCTGCACGCTGCTTGGCAGCAACCGACTTTTCCCGGCGAGTTGATTTGGAGGGGATCATGACCTCGGGAACATCTTCATCATCTGCCGGCCTCTTGCCCCTACGGGCCTTTCTTTTGGCGGACTGACCAGTACGAGAGCTAGAGCCACCTACAAACACACACGGAGAACACATAGCAACCCAGACAAGATGAGAGGAATGTACACAAGATCAGAAGAATAATTCACAAGTACGTAAGGAGAATAGAGACCATGCATATAAATTCAGAGCAACCAGTAGTTTCGGGCCGGCGGTAGTACTGGTCATGTGACCGGTAGTACCGCTGAGAACAGTTCTGCCAAGTAGAGGAGGAGAACTACCCGATCTCAAAACTACATGCACGATGTCTATTCTTAACTACGCCCAAGTGAATAGGAATCTATAAGGATCTCTCCCTCAAAACATTTCGCCAAAAATGAAGGAGTACACGCATTGCCCTAGAAGAAGGATTCAAGATAAGAACCCTAACAAAAAGGAGAAGCAGGGCAATAGCGGTATCCATGGGAGGAGATCGAAGAGGAAGCGGCCTCCATGGAGCGGATCCGGTGAAGGGCCGGTGGATCCGAAGTGCCGGAGGGCGCTTCGGGGCAGTGAGTAGAGCACCCGGCGGCTAGGGCAAAAGAATGAACGAGTGAAGGGGAAAACCCCTTCAGTCCGTGCCTTTTATACCCGCCCTATTAAGCCACCGGTAGTACCGGTCCGGGGACCGGTAGTACCGGTCCGGATGCTGCCAGGTGGTTGGGGCGGTACTTCCGTGCTAAGCGGTAGTTCCGCGAACCAACACCGGTAGTACCGGCCAGGGACACAGGTCAGAGTACCAGCGGTAGAACCGCTGGCTTCTCCGGTACAACCGCTGTGCTGTAACCTGGTGGTCAAGTGATACGTCTCAAACGTATCTTCTTTTCCAAACACTTTTGCTATTGTTTTGCCCTCATTCTTGCATGATTTGAACTAAACTAACCCGGACTGACGCTGTTTTTAGCAGAGCTGCCTGTATGGTTTTATTGTGTGCAGGAAAATGGATTTTTAGGTGTCTCAGAAAATTCCAAGAAAAATCATAGAAAATCCACGCACCCGAAGGGCCATTGTGCCAGAAGTGGGGCCAGAAGGCAGCCAGGGGGGCCCCAGGCGCCCTGCTGGCGCGGCCCCACCCCTGGCCGCGCCAGGAGGCCGCCTGGGAGGGCCCCCCCTCTGGTGCCCTACCTTGGCTCCTATTTATTCCCGTGGCGAGGAAACCCCAGAAGAGAAGTCATTTTTCCAGTTTCCATCGCGGAGCCGCCGCCACCCTCTGTTCTTCTTCGGGAGGGCTAATCTGGAGGCTGATTTGGCCTCCGAAGAGGGGAGATCGTCGCCATCGTCATCATCATCACCACTCCATCCTCCCTCCATGACTTCTCCTTCCATGTGTGAGTAATTCCCTGCTGTAGGCAAAGGGGATGGTAGGGATTGGATGAGTTAGATCATGTAATAGTTTATCAGATTGTTGGGGGCATGTTGCCTATCATCTACTTTGGTGTTTATCATCTTTGCTTCAACTTGTTGCTCTTAATGCTTGTCACTTTGGGCCCGAGTGCCATGTTTTCATATCTGAACCCTATGTGTTTGCATGAATATATTTGTGTTCTTGATCCTATCTATGAGTTGTTTGCACCTATTATGGTCCGGAACCGGCGATCCCAAAGATGACAGCTTGGGACACCAAAGGGGATGATCCATAATTTGAGGATTCCATGTATCCATTGAGTTTATTGCTTTGTTCCGGTGCTCTTTGACAGGAGCACCTTAATCTCCATAAGTTCCTTTCGGCCCCGTTCGTAGCGGGATGGTAGGACAAAAGATGTTGTGCAAGTTCTTATTGCAAGCACGTACAACTACCTGTTGGGGAACGTAGTATTTTAAAATTTTCCTACGATCACGCAAGATCTATCTACCAGATGCATAGCAACGAGAGGGGAGAGTGAGTCTACGTACCCTCGTAGACCGAAAGCGGAAGCGTTAGAACAACGCGGTTGATGTAGTCGTACGTCTTCACGGCCCGACCGATCAAGCACCGAAACTACGGCACCTCCGAGTTCTAGCACACGTTCAGCTCGATGACGTCCCTCGAACTCCGATCCAGCCGAGTATCGAGGGAGAGTTCCGTCAGCACGACGGCGTGGTGACGATCTTGATGTTCTACCGTCGCAGGGCTTTGCCTAAGCACCGCTACAATATTTATCGAGGAGAACTATGGTGGAGGGGGGCACCGCACACGGCTAAGAGATCAAGAGATCAATTGTTGTGTCTAGAGGTGCCCCCTGCCCCCGTATATAAAGGAGGGAGGGAAAGGCCGGCCCTAGAGGGGGCGCACCAAGTGTGGGGAGTCCTACTAGGACTCCCAAGTCCTAGTAGGATTCCCCTTTCCTTTCCGGAGTAGGAGAGAAGGAAAGAGGGGGAGAGGGAGAAGGAAAAGGGGGCTGCACCCCTTGTCCAATTCGGACCAGAAGGGGGGTGCACGCCTCCTTCCTTTTGGCCTCTCTCCTCTATTCCCGTAACTCTCCGGTACTCCGAAAATACCCGAATCACTCGGAACCTTTCCGATGTCCGAATATAGTCGTCCAATATATCGATTTTTACGTCTCGACCATTTTGAGACTCCTCGTCATGTCCCCGATCTCATCCGGGACTCCGAACTCCTTCGGTACATCAAAACTCATAAACTCATAATAAAACTATCATCGAAACCTTAAGCGTGCGGACCCTACGGGTTCGAGAACTATGTAGACATGACCGAGACACGTCTCCGGTCAATAACCAATAGCGGAACCTGGATGCTCATATTGGCTCCCACATATTCTACGAAGATCTTTATCGGTCAAACCGCATAACAACATACATTGTTCCCATTGTCATCGGTATGTTACATGCCCGAGATTCGATCGTCGGTATCTCAATACCTAGTTCAATCTCGTTACCAACAAGTCTCTTTACTCGTTCCGTAATACATCATCCCGCAACTAACTCATTAGCTGCAATGCTTGCAAGGCTTATAGTGATGTGCATTACCGAGTGGGCCCAAAGATACCTCTCCGACAATCGGAGTGACAAATCCTAATCTCGAAATATGCCAACCCAACAAGTACCTTCGGAGACACCTGTAGAGTACCTTTATAATCACTCAGTTACGTTGTGACGTTTGGTAGCACACAAAGTGTTCCTCCGGTATTCGGGAGTTGCATAATCTCATAGTCATAGGAACATGTATAAGTCATGAAGAAAGCAATAGCAGTAAAACTTAAACGATCATAGTGCTAAGCTAACGGATGGGTCTTGTCCATCAGATCATTCTCCTAATGATGTGATCCCGTTGATCAAATGACAACTCATGTCTATGGCTAGGAAACATAACCATCTTTGATCAATGAGCTAGTCTAGTAGAGGCATACTAGGGACACTCTGTTTTGTCTATGTATTCACACATGTATTAAGTTTCCGGTTAATACAATTCTAGCATGAATAATAAACATTTATCATGATATAAGGAAATAAATAATAACTTTATTATTGCCTCTAGGGCATATTTCCTTCAGTCTCCCACTTGCACTAGAGTCAATAATCTAGTTCACATCGCCATGTGATTTAACACCGATAGTTCACATCGTCTTGTGATTAACACCCAAAGGGTTTACTAGAGTCAATAATCTAGTTCACATCGCTATGTGATTAACACCCAAAGAGTACTAAGGTGTGATCATGTTTTGCTTCGTGAGAGAAGTTTAGTCAACGGGTCTGTCACATTCAGATCCGTATGTATTTCGCAAATGTCTATGTGTCTACAATGCTCTGCATGGAGCTACTCTAGCTAATTGCTCCCACTTTCAATACGCATCCAGATTGATACTTAGAGTCAGCTGGATTTAGTGTCAAAGCTTGCATCGGCGTAACCCTTTACGACGAACTCTTTATCACCTCCATAATCGAGAAACATTTCCTTAGTCATCCAGTTACTAAGGATAATTTTGACCGCTGTACAATGATCTACTCCTGGATCACTATTGTACCCTCTTGACAAACTCATGGCAAGGTACACAACATGTTTGGTACACAGCATGGCATACTTTATAGAACCTATGGTTGAGGCATAGGGAATGACTTTCATTCTCTCTATATTTTTCTGCCGTGGTCTGGCTTTGAGTCTTACTCAACTTCACACCTTACAAGTCAGGTAAGAACTCCTTCTTTGACTGATCCATTTTGAACTACTTCAAAATCATATCAAGGTATGTACTCATCGAAAGTCTTATCAAGCGTCTTGATCTATCTCTATAGATCTTGATGCCCAATATGTAAGCAGCTTCACCAAGGTCTTTCTTTGAAAAACTCCTTTCAAACACTCCTTTATGCTTTCCAGAAAATTCTACATCATTTCCGATCGACAATATGTCATTCACATATACTTATCAGAAAGGTTGTAGTGCTCCCACTCACTTCTTGTAAATACATGCTTCTCCAAAAGTCTGTATAAAACCATATGCTTTGATCACCTCATCAAAGCGTATATTCCAACTCCGAGATGCTTGCACCAGTCCATAGATGGATCGCTGGAGCTTGCATACTTTGTTAGCACCTTTTGGATCGACAAAACCTTCTGGTTGCATCATATACAACTCTTCTTTGAGATATCCATTTAGGAATGCAGTTTTGACATCCATTTGCCAGATTTCATAATCATAAAATGCGGCAATTGCTAACATGATTCGGACAGACTTAAGCATCGCTACAGGTGAGAAAGTCTCATCGTAGTCAACTCCTTGAACTTGTCGAAAACCTTTTGCAACAAGTCGAGCTTTGTAAACAGTAATATTACCGTCTGCGTCGGTCTTCCTCTTGAAGATCCATTTATTTTCGATGGCTTGCCGATCATCGGGCAAGTCAACCAAAGTCTACACTTTGTTCTCATACATGGATCCCATCTCAGATTTCATGGCTTCAAGCCATTTTGCGGAATCTGGGCTCATCATCGCTTCCTCATAGTTCGTAGGTTCATCATGCTCTAGTAACATGATTTACAGAACTGGGTTGTGTTGGGGAACGTAGTATTTAAAAATTTTCCTACGATCACGCAAGATCTATCTACCAGATGCATAGCAACGAGAGGGAAGAGTGTGTCTACGTACCCTCGTAGACCGGAAGCGGAAGCGTCAAGTGACGCGGTTGATGTAGTCGAACTTCTTCGCGATTCAACTGATCAAGCACCGAACGTACGGCACCTCCGCGTTCAGCACACGTTCAGCTTGATGACGTCCCACGAGCTCTTGATCCAGTTGAGCTTCACGGGAGTGTTTCGTCAGCACGACGGCGTGGTGACGGATATGATGTATTCACCGGCGTAGGGCTTCGCCTAAGCACCGCGACGGTATGACCGAGGTGTGTTTCTATGGAGGGGGGCACCGCACACGGCTGGAACAATTCAACTTGTGTCTTTGGGTGCCCCCCTGCCCCCGTATATAAAGGAGGGAGGGAGAGGCCGGCCCTAGAGGGGGCGCGCCAAGTGTGGGGAGTCCTACTAGGACTCCCAAGTCCTAGTAGGATTCCCCTTTCCTTTCCGGAGTAGGAGAGAAGGAAAGAGGGGGAGAGGGAGAAGGAAAAGGGGGCTGCACCCCTTGTCCAATTCGGACTAGAAGGGGGGCACGCGCCTCCTTCCTTTTGGCCTCTCTCTTCTATTCCCGTAACTCCCCGGTACTCCGAAAATACCCGAATCACTCGGAACCTTTCCGATGTCCGAATATAGTCGTCCAATATATCGATTTTTACGTCTCGACCATTTCGAGACTCCTCGTCATGTCCCCGGTCTCATCCGGGACTCCGAACTCCTTCGGTACATCAAAACTCATAAACTCATAATACCGATCGTCATCAAACGTTAAGCGTGCGGACCCTACGGGTTCGAGAACTATGTAGACATGACCGAGACTCATCTCCGTTCAATAACCAATAGCGGAACCTGGATGCTCATATTGGCTCCTACATATTCTATGAAGATCTTTATCGGTCAAACCGCATAACAACATACGTTGTTCCCTTTGTCATCGGTATGTTACTTGCCCGAGATTCGATCGTCGGTATCTCAATACCTAGTTCAATCTCGTTACCGGCAAGTCTCTTTACTCGTTCCGTAATACATCATCCTGCAACTAACTCATTAGCTGCAATGCTTGCAAGGCTTATAGTGATGTGCATTACCGAGTGGGCCCAGAGATACCTCTCCGACAATCGGAGTGACAAATCCTAATCTCGAAATACGCCAACCCAACAAGTACCTTCGGAGACACCTGTAGAGTACCTTTATAATCACCCAGTTACGTTGTGACGTTTGGTAGCACACAAAGTGTTCCTCCGGTATTCGGGAGTTGCATAATCTCATAGTCATAGGAATATGTATAAGTCATGAAGAAAGCAATAGCAGTAAAACTTAAACGATCATAGTGCTAAGCTAACGGATGGGTCTTGTCCATCACATCATTCTCCTAATGATGTGATCCCGTTGATCAAATGACAACTCATGTCTATGGCTAGGAAACATAACCATCTTTGATCAATGAGCTAGTCTAGTAGAGGCATACTAGGGACACTCTGTTTTGTTTATGTATTCACACATGTATTAAGTTTCCGGTTAATACAATTCTAGCATGAATAATAAACATTTATCATGATATAAGGAAATAAATAATAACTTTATTATTGCCTCTAGGGCATATTTCCTTCAGTCTCCCACTTGCACTAGAGTCAATAATCTAGTTCACATCGCCATGTGATTTAACACCGATAGTTCACATCGTCATGTGATTAACACCCAAAGGGTTTACTAGAGTCAATAATCTAGTTCACATCGCTATGTGATTAACACCCAAAGAGTACTAAGGTGTGATCATGTTTTGCTTCATGAGAGAAGTTTAGTCAACGGGTCTGTCACATTCAGATCCGTATGTATTTCGCAAATGTCTATGTGTCTACAATGCTCTGCATGGAGCTACTCTAGCTAATTGCTCCCACTTTCAATACGCATCCAGATTGATACTTAGAGTCAGCTGGATATAGTGTCAAAGCTTGCATCGGCGTAACCCTTTACGACGAACTCTTTATCACCTCCATAATCGAGAAACATTTCCTTAGTCATCCAATTACTAAGGATAATTTTGACCGCTGTACAGTGATCTACTCCTGGATCACTATTGTACCCTCTTGACAAACTCATGGCAAGGTACACAACATGTTTGGTACACAGCATGGCATACTTTATAGAACCTATGGCTGAGGCATAGGGAATGACTTTCATTCTCTCTATATTTTTCTGCCGTGGTCTGGCTTTGAGTCTTACTCAACTTCACACCTTACAAGTCAGGTAAGAACTCCTTCTTTGACTGATCCATTTTGAACTACTTCAAAATCATATAAAGGTATGTACTCATCGAAAGTCTTATCAAGCGTCTTGATCTATCTCTATAGATCTTAATGCCCAATATGTAAGCAGCTTCACCAAGGTCTTTCTTTGAAAAACTCCTTTCAAACACTCCTTTATGCTTTCCAGAAAATTCTACATCATTTCCGATCGACAATATGTCATTCACATATACTTATCAGAAAGGTTGTAGTGCTCCCACTCACTTCTTGTAAATACCATCACTTATCTTTTGTTGCAAGTAAGTATATTTCAGGTGCGGTTGAATTGACAACTCAATTATCAAAGCTTATAAATACTCTTTGGCTCCCCGTGTGTCGAATCTATAAATTGGGTTATTCTTACCCGCGAAGACTATCTCGATCCCTTACGGTTGAGGGTTATCAAGTACCGTTTTCTGGCGCCGTTGCCGGGGAGCATAGCAATATTTACAAGTCTACTTGAAGTATCCTAACTGCTGCACTTCATCCGCTATGGGTAAGAAAGGAGACCCCAAGGTTCCGATCTTACTATCCACTACAAGAAGAGGTACTGTTCTAAACACTAGTGCTACACTTGATTCACCTTCTGTTATGAGTAAGTTTGCCTCACCACCATCACATGATGCTTCTACTGAATCTGTTACTATGTCCGATACTTTTGATGATGCTTCTACTACTCTTGATGATAATGGTTCACTTGGTTATGCTCTTGAGAAACAGATCGCTGCTGCTGCAAAAAAAATTTGGAATTGAAATTCCTGTTACTCGCTACCCTATTGGTGGAACTTATGATTATCCTGATTTGAGTAAACTCAAGGAGAGACTCCTTGATGATGATTACATTATGCTTGATGATGATTTATGCAGGGAACTGACAGAGTTTGCCGACTCTGACCCTGAAGCTATTAAGAAGCTGCTTGAAAAACACTCCTTGAAGAACAAGACTGTTCCTGATCCTGAATTTGCTACATCTCCTATATGCATCAATGATCCTGATTATGATTTCTCTGTTGATCTTTCACTTATATCTATGGTTGAAGCTAACCCCTTTTATGGCAGAGAAAATGATGATGCTATTGCACACCTGACCAAACTCACTGAGTTGGGTGGCTTGTTTACCACGAATGAAAAGATACGAAACTTTTATGTGACTAAGCTTCTTCCTTTCTCTTTGAAGGAAGGTGCTAAAACATGGTATGATGCACTACCATGTGGTTCCATTAAGAGTCCTCAATACTTAGCTCACTCTTTTGTTGATAAGTACTTTCCTGCTCATATGCAACATGCTGCTTTACAAAGAATTTATAACTTTAAACAGTTGCAGCATGAGCACCTCCCTAAAGCTTGGGGGAGGTACTGTAGTCTGATCCAGGCTAGACCAGGACATGGAGTCCCTAAGAATGAATTAATCGATATATTTTATGCTGGTCTAACTGATGAATCCAGGTCCTATTTGGATAGTTGTGCTGGTTGTGTTTTCAGGAAAAGAACACCAGACGATGCAGAAGAATTGATGGGCAGGATTGCCAAAAACCATGAAGATTGGTCCGTCCCTGAACCACCTCCACCACCAAAGAAGAGGGGCATGCTTGTTCTAAGCCCCGAAGATATGCAAGAATCAAAGAAGTCTATTAAAGAGAAGGGTATTAAAACTGAAGACGTGAAGAATCTACCCCCTATTGAGAAGTTGTGTGAGCCTACCACTCACCCTCCTATGGTAGAGGTACACTCTCTTTTAGATTTCAACGCAAGTGACATCCCTCATGGTAAGCCTCCTGATCAATGTTTAGATGAGCTTGATAATTTTATTATGAAGCAAAGTCATTTTAATGAGAGGATACATAGTCAATTGCATGATAATTCCCTTGCTATCAAAAGTTTGCTTGATGTTCTAGGTAGAACAGTTAATGATGTTAAATGTCTTGTGAAGCATTTTCATATGGTTCAAACTCAGCTTGAACAAATTTCTAATGTGCAAAAAGATTTGCTTGCTAACAATACCAAACAAGATGATTTACAGGCCTTCGGGATTAAGACCGAGGAGGAACTAGCACTCAAGATCCTCTCTATCCAGAGGGGCATCCGAGGAGAATCGAGCAAGATTCTCAAATGCAGGAAGAAGAAATTGTTGGCTCTCCAAAGAAGAAGAAGAAGAAACACAAGGAGGCTGACAATTCCAATGATCCTATTACAAGTGAAGAGCCAGCTGTTGATCCCAACAGTATATCTACCTCCGATGCTGAGACTGAAGACGGTGCCGAACTTGAAGATAAGGATAAGGAGAAGAATGATCCGCCTGAAGTTCGAGAAGAAGAAGCACCTGACAAACGCAAGAAGTACACTAGAGAAGACTTCGTCGCAAGAAGACATGGGAAGGAAAGAGAACCATGGATATAGAAACCCATGCCCTTTCCAGGTAAGTCTCTCAAATCTAAAGAAGAAGAGCATTACAATAAGTTTTGTGAGTGGATGAAACCGCTTTTTCTTCAAATCCCTTTGACTGATGCTATTAAGTTACCTCCCTATTCAAAATATATGAAAGATATTGTTACTAATAAAAGAAAAGTTCCTAATGAAGCAATATCTACTATGCTTGCTAACTACTCTTTCAGTGGCAAGATTCCTGAGAAGCTTGGTGATCCAGGTATACCCACCATTCCTTGATCCATAAAGAATAATTATGTCAAAACTGCTTTATGTGATCTTGGAGCAGGAGTGAGTGTTATGCCTTTCTCTCTTTACAAGAGGCTTTGTTTAGAGAAACTAATTCCTACAGATATCTCTCTTCAGATGGCTGACAAGTCAGCCGCCGTCCCGATAGGTATTTGTGAGGATGTTCCCGTAGAAGTTGCTAATTGTTTGATCCTTACTGATTTTGTCGTGCTTGACATGCCCGAGGATGGGAGCGTGTCCATTATTCTTGGTAGACCTTTTCTTAACACCGCAGGTGCTATTATTGATTGCAATCAAGGAAAGGTTACCTTCAATGTGAATGATAAAGAACACACGGTGTATTTTCCAAAGAAGACCGACAAGAGGCATGGCCTCAACTCTATAGAAAATATCGAGACCGTGAAGATTGGAGAATGGGACTGTCCACTACATGTGCACCACAAATACAAAACTATTATGGTGGGGACAATGTCCATTAAAGTAAAGGTGCAATGATCACTTCGTAAGAGGTGGGACTTTTTGCTCTATATATCGCCGGTTTGTTGGTAAGATTTGATCAACATTACTAGTGAGCATGTTTTATATAGGTAAAAGGTTGAGCTTGTTATGTTTTCATTTGTTTTAGATTTTGTTCTCCTTGCTGTACCAAGTGTTTGTGTTTTTGAAGCTTCACAATACTAATCACTGCTTTAAGTTTTCAGAAAGTTTTGCAGCTTTTTGAACTTCGAAAAAATTTCAACAGTGAAGTTTTCAGAAAAATTCCAGAAAAATAAAAATTAAAATTTCCATGCCGGGAGTGACCCAGAGGCACCTGGGGCTGACCGGGGGGGCCACCAGTGGCCCAGGCAGCCAGCTGGCGCGGCCTGCCCCTGGCCGCGCCCATAGGGCGCCTGGGGCCCACAGGTCCCGCCTCTAGGTGAGTCTTCTTCCTCTCTCTCTCTCTTTCTCTCCAAAAACACGAGTTCTGCACCTGTTCTTGCGTTCTTGCTGTTCTTGGAGGCAATTTTCGATCTCTCTCTACAGCCTATCATTCGAGCTGAGATTTTGAACAAATACTCCCTGGTATGTAACTCCCCCACCCCTCCAAATAGATTTTTTGTTGGTGGCTTCATTTGTGAGTATTTAGTAGTTCTTGGTGCTGTGTAGATGAGCTTGCATGCATGTGTAGAAATTTATTTTCCAAGTTTTGATGCAAGTTTATGCCTTAGGTAAGTGAGTTGAGTAGTTTGCCTTAACCCACTTTGTTTAAATCCTTGTTTTTGTAATTTGCCAAAAAATTCAGAAATGAGTTTGTTAGGAAGGGCAAAGGGGTGGCTTGAGAAGAAGAAGCCCGTGCGCTCCGATCGAGTTACTAGAGCCGTAGCTTCACTCTCGACTGCTAGGGTGAGCTACAATGAAGATCATGTGCCCCTAGAGTTGTTGGAAGACAAAAATCCAGCACGTGAAATGATGTTCCCATGTGATGAATTCCTTGAAGCTGCAGGAATTAAGGATCAGTTTTATAACCTTTGTGCTAATGCAGGTCTGACACGGCTCGTCACGTGTCGTGTTGCTCAGTATCAAAAACTCACCTCCGGTTTCATTAACAGTTTTAGATATAACCTTGATACTGTTTCTATTGAGTTTAAAATTTACAATAATCTTTTGACCATGCCCTTGGAAAAGTTTTGTGAAATAATAGGTGTGCCAAACATTGGGCGGACGGCGAAGATGACCTCTCAGCCCTCCGAGCTGAGAACCGTCTTCAACTCTCTCTGCAGCATGGATACGAGGGATATTCATCGGTCAAAAATCTCCAGCATCTTATTCCCTCATCTCAGGTATTTTGCGTATTATGTTGCTAGAGGGGTGTTAGCTCGTGACAACATGAGCAGCATTTCTGCGCCGGATATTGCTATCCTGGCAACCGCCCTCTCAGGGAGGTTTGATTATAATGTGGGTGCCTTAATTGCTCGACGCCTTGCTATGAATGGTAACAAGGGAAATTTATTTGGTGGCATTTATGCCACACTTATCTTAGAGTATCTTAAAGGCACCCCACACCCTGATGATAAGCCTTGTACTTATTTAAGTTTTGATCTTGCTGCTATGAAAAGGCATAAGTTTGTTACCATGACTTCTGAGTTTGGTAACCTTGTTTATATCTTGCGTTTCGGAACTACCACGGAACGCAAGATCCGTCTACCTGCACCTCTTTTGTTTGATTTTACTCGCAGGAACGGATGGTCCTTTGATGTTATCCAGTTCGATGAGTTCATGGTCCAGCATCAGTTTCATAATCCCATGGAGGGGGTTGTGCCCGACGAGGAGGAGCACGGTGAGTTACCACCTTTTCAGGGGGAGACCGCCACCCAGTTTGGTGAAGGGTCTTCCTCTGCTTGGAGTGTGGACCCTTCTTCGTGGGAGGATCCGAGGACTTCGGTGTACGCACCGGAACCCCTATACGACCCTTGGACTCACCAGTACCACCCCGGAGCAGGAGGCTCCTAGGGGCAGTAGCTACTACCAACTTAGGCCAAAAGCCTAAGCTTGGGGGAGTACGTGCCCTTCTCACTTTTCCATTGTATTATCCGTTTTATTTTTGTTCGCTTTGATCTTTTCAAAGTTTTTGCCCGTTCTTCTTTGTTCTTTCTTTGCAAAAACAACAAAAAGATTTTCTCTTTCTTTTGCTTTCGTTCAACCTTTGAAAAAACCCAAAAAGATTTCCTTTCTCTCTTTAGTTTGCTTTGTTTTCAGAGTTCAGCTCGAGTCCGTGATGGCATTTAATTATATTTCCTACGTTCGATCGTGCAAGTGACAAGGCAGTAATGACGAAGATCGACGAAAGGGAAGCAACAAGGAAAACTGGTATGAACTCTTCTTGTTTCTACTTTTGTGCATATGCCTGTACTTATGATCTAGAGACCAGCTTGTAGCGACATAGTGCTATGTTTACAATGCTTTCCCAGTGGTTCATGCTTTCCTTGTGGCTAATCTCAAATAGCTAGAGTATATAATGTGTTATTGAAATGATTTACATGCATTGCATTGTTCATGGTTTGGCATACTAAGGTGGTATTTCCCTTTGGAGAATTCTTGGATTGACTTGGCACATGTTTACACATGTTTAAGACTAAAAAGTGTGCTTTGCCTTGATGATCTTTGAGTTTCAGAATAGTTATATCACTTTCATGCCCAATTCAATTTTGCTTTGTCGCTCTGCATGATTATGACCGTTATTGCTCTCTAGTTGGTCGCTTTCCAGTCTCTTGCTAGGCTTCGCTCGCACTAAGCGGAATTCTGCTTGTGCATCCAAATCCTTTCAAACCAGTTATTCCATATGAGTCCACCATACCTTCCTATGTGGTATTTACCGGCCATCCTAACGAAGACTTTCTTGTACCATCTCGAAATTATTCAAATTTACTCCTGTTCTGTGCCTCTGTTTTAGCTCATGAGGAAGTAGCAGGTAATTCATGATCTTCTTATGTTGGACATGTTTTATCCCGGGATTGCATGTCTAATCTGCAAACCCCTAATACGAGGAGGGACTGGCATGAGTGCGCCCAGCTCACAAAAGATAATCACAACCAACAAACCCTCCTTCACGCTTTGTTTATGAGAAATCAGAAAACTTTGGTAGTGATAAACAAAGGAGATTAAGGGAATGTGATCGTCCCCATCTTGGGAGCCGTTCCTTGAAACATGTCTAGCATAAGAAGTGATTGGGTTGTCTACTAGCATTCGTTGACGAAATATGCACCTCCCAAAATCATTTTTACCTCTGTTTTCAAAACCAAGAGCTCTGGTACATGTTTAGTCTTTGCTTCCAACCACGGGTTTTCAACATCGCCATCAAATTCGACGGTTCGAGAGTCTCCACCTTCTTTCTTCAAAACACCAACTAGGAGAGCATAATTGTCATTCTGAGTGTAATGTGCATTGTCCCAAAGTATTACATTGTCTTCTGCATGCTTGTGGTATTATTTATTCTGAAATTCTTAGTTCTAGTCTCCTTTAAAACTCTGGAGGAGTTTCTGCATTTATGTTTTGCTTCACTCATGGAGGCTAGCGAGATACCACTCTAGTATGTTCAAGCTATGTGCAATGTAATCTTGTCTTGATTTTCAGTAGCATATTATTTACTTTTAGTTATTTGTGATTGGTCACTTGAAAGAAGGATTGCTTCGTGCATTGTCCTCATAGCATTGTTTCAATACTTGCTAGACTCTTTTCATAGTACATGCTTATATACATCTAATGAAGCAAAAGAGTTTGTCAAAGTTTTCTTTGTCGCGTCCAGTTCGTTGAACGGAATTGCTTGAGGACAAGCAATATGCTAAGCTTGGGGGAGTTGATACGTCTCAAACGTATCTACTTTTCCAAACACTTTTGCTATTGTTTTGCCCTCATTCTTGCATGATTTGAACTAAACTAACCCGGACTGACGCTGTTTTCAGCAGAGCTGCCTGTATGGTTTTATTATGTGCAGGACAATGGATTTTTAGGTGTCTCAGAAAATTCCAAGAAAAATCACAGAAAATCCACGCACCCAAAGGGCCATTGTGCCAGAAGTGGGGCCAGAGGGCAGCCAGGGGGGCCCCAGGCGCCCTGCTGGCGCGGCCCCACCCCTGGCCGCGCCAGGAGGCTGCCTGGGAGGGTCCTCCCCCCCTCTGGTGCCCTACCTTGGCTCCTATTTATTCCCGTGGCGAGGAAACCCCAGAAGAGAAGTCGTTTTTCCAGTTTCCGTCGTGGAGCCGCCGCCACCCTCTGTTCTTCTTCGGGAGGGCTAATCTGGAGGCAGATTTGGCCTCCGGAGAGGGGAGATCGGCGCCATCGTCATCATCATCACCACTCCATCCTCCCTCCATGACTTCTCCTTCCATGTGTGAGTAATTCCCTGCTGTAGGCAAAGGGGATGGTAGGGATTGGATGAGTTAGATCATGTAATAGTTTATCAGATTGTTGGGGGCATGTTGCCTATCATCTACTTTGGTGTTTATCATCTTTGCTTCAACTTGTTGCTCTTAATGCTTGTCACTTTGGGCCCGAGTGCCATGTTTTCAGATCTGAACCCTATGTGTTTGCATGAATATATTTGTGTTCTTGATCCTATCTATGAGTTGTTTGCACCTATTATGGTCCGGAACCGGCGATCCCAAAGGTGACAGCTTGGGACACCAAAGGGGATGATCCATAATTTGAGGATTCCATGTATCCATTGAGTTTATTGCTTTGTTCCGGTGCTCTTTGACAGGAGCACCTTAATCTCCATAAGTTCCTTTTGGCCCCGTCCGTAGCTGGATGGTAGGACAAAAGATGATGTGCAAGTTCTTATTGCAAGCACGTACAACTACCTATGGGATACATGCCTAATGTTTGATATTTGCCTAGATGATCATTACTTTTCTGGGTGCCTTGCCCCAAGTTAGATTCATGATGTATCTCTTCCATGCAGCGCCCAACCATCCATCTCCCTAGCCTACAGTGTTTCAATCATGCTGGTTATTAGTTGTTACTTTTGCTGTTTACTTTTGTTGTCACCACCATCACTATCATATCACCGTTACCACTTATCTTTTGTTGCAAGTAAGTATATTTCAGGTGCGGTTGAATTGACAACTCAACTGCCAAAGCTTATAAATACTCTTTGGCTCCCCGTGTGTCGAATCTATAAATTGGGTTATTCTTACCCGCGAAGATTATCTCGATCCCTTACGGTTGAGGGTTATCATCAAGCGGTAGAACCGCTTGTACCACCGGTTGTACCGCCAGGGAGCACCAACTCACTCCATGAAAACAAGCTTGTGTACATTTGGAGAAGATGGCTTGGATGAGAAGGCTTAGGATGGAGCTAGTCACTTTAGTATGAGGAAAACAACACGAAAGCCAGAAACCAAACAAGCATGAGGGCGGTGGCCGGAGCCACCTATGTTAGAGTCAATTGGCATGGCACCGCGAAGAATTATCCTTGGGCCCATAACCAAAACTCGTCTTTGAAGCACAAGTGTCATAAAAAATGACGAATGTGGAAAGATGATCAATTTATGCATAATGGGGGGAGGGAGAGTTCATTGAGAGAACACCACTCCCCCTATTTCCATGCCTACACCTAGAATAGACAATATGAAGAGTATGGTGGGGTGTGCACGTGCTCAAGCCACATTGCTCAAATCAATGATATTTAGCTCATGCCTTAACTCGCGAAATCTTGCTTCATCCAACGGCTTCGTGAAGATATCTGCAAGGTTATCATGAGTGTTGACATAGTGAAGCTCGATTTCTCCTTGCCTTATGTGATCCCGGATGAAGTGATACCAAATCTCTATATGCTTTGTCTTGAAGTGTTGCACCGGGTTGAGAGAAATCTTGATGGCACTTTCATTGTCACACCAAAGAGGCACTTTGTCACAAGTGACACCGTAATCCTTTAAAGTTTGCCTCATCCATAAGAGTTGAGCACAACAACTGCCAGCAGCCACATACTCTGCTTCGGTGGACGAGAGAGACACACAACTTTGCTTTTTGGAAGACCAACTAACAAGAGAGCAACCAAGAAATTGGCACCCTCCAGAAGTGGACTTCCTATCCACTTTGTCTCCCGCCCAGTCAGAATCAGAGAAACCTACAAGGTTGAAGTTTGCTCCTCTTGGGTACCATAAGCCAAAGTTTGGGGTATGAGCCAAATATCGAAAGATTCGCTTGACAGACACAAAGTGACTTTCCTTAGGTGAGGCTTGAAACCGTGCACAAATTCCCACACTCAACATAATATCCGGTCTAGATGCACAAAGGTAAAACAAGGAACCGATCATAGAGCGATATACCTTTTGATCCACCGCTTTACCATTGGGATCAATGTCAAGTTGGCACTTGGTTGGCATTAGTGTAGTAGCCGGCTTGACATCACTTAGATTGAACCTCTTGAGCATGTCTTGAGTATACTTGGATTGTTTGATGAAGATCCCTTCTCTTCTTTGCTTGATCTCAAACCCAAGGAAGTACTTCAACTCTCCCATCATGGACATCTCAAAATGTGTGGTCATGAGTGCGGCGAACTCATCATTGAAAGCTTTGTTAGGAGAACCAAAGATAATATCATCAACATATAGTTGGCATACAAACAACTCCCCTTTGACCTTCTTAGTAAAAATAGTGGGGTCGATTTTCCCAATTTCAAACCCACGATCTTGTAACAACTCGGTAAGATGCCTATACCATGCACGTGGGGCTTGTTTAAGGCCATGGAGTGCCTTACCGAGTTGGTACACGTGATTGGGGAGCTTAGGATCCCCAAACCCCGGGGGTTGTTTAACATACACCAACTCATTAATAGGACCATTCAGAAATGCACTTTTCACATCCATTTGTTGCAATTTAAAGTTATGATGGGAAGCATAGGCAAGCAACAAATGAATGGATTCATGACGAGCAACGGGTGCAAAGGTTTCACCGTAGTCGATACCCTCGACTTGGGAGTAGCCTTGAGCCACCAGACGCGCCTTGTTGCGGATGACAATGCCATGTGCATCTTGCTTGTTCTTAAAGATCCACTTGGTTCCAATGACATTATGGTTCTCCTTTGGCCTTGGCACCAGACGCCACACCTTGTTGCGCTCGATGTTATGAAGTTCTTCATGCATGGCATTGAGCCAATCAGGGTCTTCGAGTGCTTCATAAACCTTCTGAGGTTCAACACAGGAGACAAAAGCTTGATGAGCATAATAGTTTGCTAATTGTCTACGAGTGCTTACCCCCCTTTTGATGCTTCCCAGAATGTTCTCCATGTGATGTTCTCTGGAAGCAAGCCTGGAGGCAACTTTTGCAGCACGACGCTCCAATTGCTCTTCAAGTGATAACTGAGGAGCATTGAGTTGATCATCTTGAGCGTCGTCAGAAGCTAGATCTTGATCTTGAGCTTCCTCTTGACCTTGATCTTGCTGGGAAGACAGAACTTGGCATTGTGCATCATTTGGTGGCTCTCCACCATCTTGTGATTGATCTTGCACTTGGCCTTGTTCGTCAGGTTGAGGGCCTTCACTTTGTTCTTCGGAAGCGTGTGGGTCTTGGGTTGGTGATGGTTCCACTTGAGTGGAACATTGTCCTTCTCCTTCGGCCACAAGGGGTTCCTCAATGAGTAGGATATATCCAACACCCATTCTTCTTATGGCTTGAGGAGGAATTTCATCACCTACATCACAAGTACCACTTTGCTCCACTTGGGAGCCGTTATTTTCATCAAACTCTACGTTACTCGTCTCCTCAATGAGTCCATTGGACTTGTTGAGGACACGGTAAGCATGAGAGTTTGTAGCATAACCAACAAATATGCCCTCGTGAGCTCTAGATTTAAATTTAGACAAGCGAACACCTTTCTTGAGAATGAAACATTTACACCCGAATACCCGGAAGTACTTGAGATTGGGCTTGTTACCGGTAAGTATCTCATATGGAGTTTTGTTCAAGCCTTTGCGGAGATAGAGCCGATTTGATGCGTGGCAAGCGGTGTTGATGGCTTCGGCCCAAAAGTTGTATGGAGATTTGAATTCCACCATCATGGTTCTTGCCGCATCCATTAGAGTTCGGTTCTTTCTCTCCGCTACACCATTTTGTTGAGGGGTATAGGGAGCTGCATATTGATGTTTGATCCCCTCATCACTGAGAAACTCATCCAAGGTGTAGTTCTTGAACTCGGTGCCGTTGTCACTTCTGATCATCAAAATCTTTGCTTCATGTTGTCGTTGAGCTTCATTTGCAAAGTTGATGACGGTTTGTTGGGTCTCACTCTTCTTCTTGAAGAATTATACCCAGGTGTATCATCCACAATCACCAAGCAGTACTTTCTACCCCCAAGACTATCAAAAGATGGAGGCCCAAAGAGGTCCATGTGAAGGAGCTCTAGGGGTCCCTTTGAATAGATGATAGTCGTGGGGGGTGAGCTGTCTCATGTAACTTTCCTTCAATGCAAGCCCTGCAAGCACGATCTTTGGCAAAGCTAACATTTGTTAGTCCACGGACATGGTCCCCCTTGAGAAGACTTTGCAAAGATCTCATATTGACATGGGCCAAACGGCGGTGCCAAAGCCATCCCACATCAACTTTGCCATTAAGCATGTCGCGACCTTCGTGGGTTGCTTCGAAAAGTTAACCACATAAAGACCGTTCTCGACATGCCCAACATAGGCTACTTTAAGAGTCTTGCTCCACAAGAGGGACATTGTATCAATATCAAAGAATGTAGCAAAGCCCATGAGTGCAAGTTGGCGAACAGAAAGTAAATTGTATGCAAGGGACTCAACAAGCATGACTTTCTCGATCGTGAGATCATGAGAGACAACAACCTTGTCGAGCCCCAATACCTTAGAAGATGAAGCATCACCCCATTCGACGTTGGTGGCCATAGATGAACCTAGATGCACGTCCACCACCAAGTCTTTGCTTCCGGTCATATGATTTGTGGCTCCACTATCGAGCAACCATGATCCATCACCGGAAGCAAACTCCTACAAGAGATCAATGCTTGGATTTAGGTACCCATTTGGTAATGGGTCCTTTGAGGTTAGTAACAAGGGTCTTAGGAACCCAAATGGACCATTCAATGTACTCATAAGAAGAACCAACAAATTTAGCAAACACATGACCATCACTAGCACTACATAAAACATATGAAGGATTAAAGTCGCCGGCCATGTTAGATGGTATGGTGGAGTTTTTCTTGACACCACCATCTTTCACCGTTTTCTTCTTCTTTGATGCGCCCTCTCCTTCTTTCACAAAAGTTTGTCGGAGAGGGGGTGGTTGCTTGGTCTTGTCATTCTTCTTCTTCTTGGGCTTAGGAACAAACCCAATTCCTTCCTTTGCCACAACCTCCTTTTGATAGCTCAAAAGATTGTTGAGGTTCTTCTCACCTTGTATACATGTCACAAGGCCTTTCTCAAGTTGCTTCTTCAACTCGGCATTTTCTTCAACAAGATGCACATGATCGCAACATGGGTTAGTAGCATTTGCATTATCAATTAATACCATGCGAGGAAAGATAGCCTTTTCCTTGGTTAGCGAAACTTGGAGTTGATCATGAGACTCCTTGAGAGTAGCATGCATACCTTTCAAGGCCTTGTGAGCCTTGTCGAGTATGACAAACTCTTCTTTGAGTTTAGCATGGTCAACCTCAAGTTTTGCCTTTTCGGAAATAAGCACACGAGAGACAACTAAAGCATGATCAAGATCTTTCTTTAATTTAGCATGATCATCGTTGTGTGACCCCTCAAGAGCCAAACGAAGACCACACTCTTCCTCTAGGGCGTTAGAGAGATTCGATATCTCATCGACATAGTCTCGACTATGTCCTTCCATTTTAGTAATGGTTTCCTCGTGAACCTCGATCATGTCATTGGCCTCACCGAGTTGTTCCAAGAGAGCAACAAAATGCTTCTTGGGTTTGCCCTTGAGATTTTTCATGAACAACTCAAATTCATTCTCTCCCTCTTTAGTTCCCTCACTCTCATCAATACAATCCGTCAATGAAGGATTAGAAGTGATAGTAGTATTGATGTTTGGGGTTACCTTGTTGGTGGCCTTGGCCATGAGACACTTGGCGGTGATGTTCTCATCTGGTGAGTCGAAGAGAGATGAGTGCGGAGTAGTAGCTATAGCAATTGTGTCCATGGTGACCATCTCATCATCTTCATCATTATCATCATCCTCAACATATTCTTCTTGGGCCACCAACCCTTTAGGAGGAGTCTTCTTGTTGAAGTTGTTCTTGTTGGGATAAGACTTTGACTTGTCCTTCCGGATAAGCTTGCCTCCAAAGTCTTCTCTTTTCTCATATGGGCAATCCGCAACGAAGTGGCTTACATTTCCACAGTTGAAGCATGTCCTCACTCGTTGCTTGCCCTTGTTCCCACTTGAGTTGTTCCTGTTGAAGTTGGGTCTTGTGTTCTTCTTGTTGCCCCAGAATTGCCTTGAAGCAAGAGCCATGTGCTCATGATAGGCATATTTGGTGTCCTCGGGGCTACACTCCTCATCATCCTCCACCTCCTCTTCTTCCACACAAGCCTTGGCCTTCAGGGAAAGATTAGGCTTCTTCGATCGTTGAGCTCTTAAGACCGCATTGTCGGCGGTCATATCCAAGATCCTCATGGCAACGAACTCATCCAACACTTCATTTGAGGATAAGTGGTGGAAGTCCGGTCTCTGACGAATGACAGAGGACATGGCCTTATGATAGGGCATCATGGCCTTGAGGAACTTGCGCTTGATCCAATTGTCATCCGTGTCCTTACTGCCATGATCTCGAAGAGAGACCGCAAGGGTAGTTAATCTCCGATAAAGTTCACGAGGATCTTCTTCTTTGATCATAGCAAACTCATCGGCTTCATCTTGCACAACTTCATAGTTAGAGCGTTGAATGCTAGTGCTTCCCTTGTACATAGTGCCAACATGCTCCCAAGCTTCCTTGGCCACAGCGAAGGGTCGAAGATGTGCAATGTCTTTTGGAGGAATAGCATCTTGAAGAATGCAAAGAGCGGACTCGTTGAATTGATGATCCGCAGTTTCTCTTGGAGTCATGTTGTCGGGATCACGCGGATAAAAACCTTGCTCAATGATTCTCCAAAGATTAGTAGAACAATGATTTATATGACGTTTGAAACGAAACACCTAAGTAGCAAAATCAGAATTTTTTATAAACTTGGGAGGAGGCCCAACGGAATTTAAATGCGGTGTAGGAACAGGTCCTCCATAGTGAGTAGGAGGAGTGGAGTGGGCAAAGATCCCACTCCCATTCTTAGTAATAGGGGCTTGTTCACTACTAGCTTCTCCCTTGTCGGGATTAGCCTCCGACACGTTGGTAGCGGGACGAACCACTTCCAATGGTGCGGTGGATAATTTAAGTCCCTCAAGCAAATCTTTAAACATGCCTTTGACCTCGGTCGCTAGTGACTCTTTCAATGTGGTCAAGGCCACATTGAACTCCTCACGAGAGACCGAGGCTCCCCCATCGGACGTAGGCAAGGACGGAGTCCCACCGGAATGATCCTCCATCTCGACTACGTTGTCACCCATACTCTTTGGACGGTAAAGTCCTTAAAAAGAGACGAGGCTCTGATACCAATTGAAAGGATCGATATGGTTGACTAGAGGGGGGGTGAATAGGCAACTAACAATTTTAGCTTTTCTTAACCACTTTAAAATAAGCGTCAAAGTAAGTTGTCTAGATAAGTTACTAAGATGACAACTAGAAGAAAGTAAAGATCACAACTTCACAAGCAAGCTATATAAGATAAACAAGTAAAGCTTGCACAAGTAAAGGATAGAAAATAACCACAAGTGGGGACGGTGAAGACGAGGATGTGTTATCGAAGTTCCTTCCCTTTGAGGGGAAGTACATCTCCGTTGGAGCGGTGTGGAGGCACAATGATCCCCAAGAAGCCACTAGGGCCACCGTATTCTCCTCACGCCCTCACACAATGCAAGGTGCCGTGAATCCACTAGTGGTTCCCTTGAAGGCGGCAACCGAACCTTTACAAACAAGGTTGGGGCTCTCTCCACAACTTAATTGGAGGCTCCCAACAAAACCCCGGAGCTTCACCACAATGGAATGTGGCTCCGTAGTGACCTCTTCCGTCTAGGGTGCTCAAACACCCAAGAGTAACAAAATCCACACAAGAAAGTATGGGGGAATCAAGTTTCCTTTGGTGGAAGTGTAGATCTAGGTCTCCTCCTTCAATCCCTAGCAAATCAACAAGTTTGGTTGGCTAGGGAGAGAGATCGGGCAAGAAAGCTTTAATGGCATTAATGGTGGAGAGAGAGAGGCAAGAGATAGGATGGAGGTGGGAGAAGGGCCTCCCTAAATAGGGTCACCAACAATCCAACCGTTATGTGCAGAAATGCATAGGACCGGTTCTTCCGCTCACCACACCGGTAGTACCGGTGAGTGAAGGAACCTGCGTCCATGGCACCAAGGCGGTACTTCCGGTGGCGCACCCGGTAGTACCGGTCTTCCGGAGAAAACCGGAACTACCGCCCCACCACCGGTGAACTACCGCTTTGAGACCAGAAGGTTTCACGCAAGGGCAGTAGTTGGGACGATGGTTGGGCCGGAACTACCGCCAGGCAGATAGTTTCTATGTGATGGCAGTCAGAGCGGTACTACCGCCCTGAACACCGGTAGTACCATTTTAGTTGGAAGAACACCGGTACTTCCGGGCCACCACCGGTCTACCACCGCACCCAGTACAGAAGGTATCACCCCTGAGCGGTACTTGGGGCGATGGTTCGGCCGGAACTACCGGCCACCGGTACAACCGCCTACAACGGCGGTACTACCACTGTAGAGGAAACTACACCCAAGGAAGAATAGAAGGGGACCTCTCTCTCCACGAACGGAGGCAATATAGTGGGTACAAAGTATCTGTGTACGTGACTTGATTCACCCATTACCTTCCGATGTGGGTTCCCTCTTAATAGTACGGATTTCCTATGACCAAGAGAAACAAAAAGGCATCGGAACATCCGTCTTCGATCTTTTCCTTCTAGAAGGAAGGCCTAACCGTCTTGTGCCACAAGCTATAACCTGAGTAATATTGACACACGATTAGTCCACACACGGATTGTCATCATCACCAAAACCATAGGCAAGAGATGCCCTTACAAGCGGCTAAGCAATATATATGGTGGCTAACTTACGAGTACAAGAATAAGATGAGCATCTACGCAAACGGTCGCAACTAGTAGTGATCGCTAAAGATCCTGAACTACTTACGAGTCAAACATAACCCCACCGTGTTTTCTTCTCAAAGTGAAAAGAGACAGTCACGGTTACTCACACAGTTGTGTGTTTTACTTTGGATCCTTTGTCAAGTTTTCTACAACCGGACATTAACAAATTTTAATCTGCCACATAACCGTGGGCACGGCTTTCGAAAGATCATTACCCTGTAGGGGTCTCCCAACTTAGCCCATCACAAGCTCTCACGATCAGCTGAAGTGATAAATATAATATCATCACCCCTTATCTTAGGGAAATCCGATCAGGCTCAGCATCCCGGTGCACAAGACATTTCGACAATGGTAAAACAAGTCCAGCAAGACCTCCCGGCTTGCCGACACCATGATAGTAGCCACGCGTATCTCGTCTCAGGCCACGTCCGGATGGGACAGCCTACAGGAAAATACCAAATACCTCGGGTTTCCCCAAGACGGCCCTGCAGTCTGCCCGTTTGGGACCAACACCATCAGCACTGGCCCCCCCTGCTATGTAGAAAGAATCCCCGGGGACGCGACCCCCTATGGAATTTTAATTAATAATTTAAGTTGTTATTATGAGGCAAATTAAAACCAATGTTGGGCCTTGTTGGAGGAGTTTTATTCAAAGACGAAGTGTCAAGGGGTCCCCATATACCCAACCGTGTAAGGAATGCAAAATCAAGGAACATAATGCCGGTTTATCGGCGCCTAAGGTGGCATGAGTGGAACAAAACACCGAGCAAAAGGCCAAGCCTTCCACCAATGCCCAGTATATAGGTGTGTTAATAATAATAATAGATATTGTGATATTCCAACAACAAGTTCCCTCCTGGAACGATCTTCATCTTCACCTGCAACTAACAACGCTATAAGAGGGGCTGAGCAAGCGGGTAACATAGCCAAACAATGGTTTTGCTAGGAAGGTTTCAAAGGTTAGAGGTTTCATGGCAACAATGAGAGGGGCCGACAATAATGATGGGTAGCGCGACATATAACGATAGCATCGAGACAACTAAGCATGGCAATGGTAGTAAAGGTATCCAAGGTTACGGTCATCTTGCCTGAGATCCCGCAAGGAAGAAGAACGGATCCATGAAGAAGACGAAGAAGAAGCCTTGAAGAAGAACCATGGGAAGACGAACGAATCCTCACGATCGCAACGGAACAAGCACTAACGAGAAGAAGCAAGCAACACGGTAAACACACCACACGAGAAATGACAATATTCTCAACCAAGTATGATGCAAGACAGTCTACATATGATGCACATCAAGTCTATATAGGAAGCAAAACATGGCAAGGTAGGAAGCACAGAAAACAGCACAAGTCTATATATGATGCAATAAATGGCAAGGTATGATGCATGACAAATCTATACAGGAAGTAATACATGACAAGGTAGGAAGCACAGAAAAACAACACAAGTCTATATGATGCAATACATGGCAAGGTATGATGCATGACAAGTCTATACAGGAAGCAATACATGGCAAGGTAGGAAGCACAGAAAAACAACACAAGAAACATGACAATAAGCTCAATCAAGTATGATGCAAAACAAGTCTATATATGAAGAAATACATGACAAGGTAGGAAGCACTCAAAAACAACACAAGTCGACAAGTTTAAATGAGGCCGGAAACTACTTAAGACAAATCCGGTAAGCCCTCATGTGCATAACTTGAAAATAGTCCAGATCTGAAGAAAACCTTATGTTCAAGTTGTTAAACAGCAAGTTAACATGCACCAACATGATCTACACGAAATTCTAGTCAAGTTTCATATAAAGTTTTTTTAATTCGGAGCTACGGCCTAGAAGATATGAGCAAAACAAGACAAACATGGCAACCGTGCAAGATGCACCCAAACATCAAGCAAACTCACTCCAAACATGAAAACAATATGATATTATGATTCTACATGAAAAATCACAGAATTTTTATATAAAGCACACCCAAAACGGGGCAACGGGCTAAAAGATACACATGAAACAATATACAACAACAAGCTGAAGTTAACTGCCACATAGCAACTTTGGAGCAAGAAATATATACTCTACAGCACTCAAACATGGTGACAAGAAGCACGGACATGAAGTAGACATATCCTACAGTAAACAACTCCATTGGAGCATCTCCATAGGAGGCATGGATCAATAGCAACAAGCTACAACATTTTGATCATGACAATAAAAACCTGACAAAAATATTTTATAGCAACTTGGGAGCAAGAATTAAATAAGCTATAGCAAGCCATATGAACAAGTAAGGGCATGAATAGATAGACAACAACATATACAACAAGGAATGATCAATGGCCACCCCAAAACTAACATGGATTTGCCTAGGACGTCAAGCAAACATAGCGTCAGGATAAGACAGATTCCAGACTTAGTGAAATTTCACTAAGTGTTAAAACAGTAACATTAACATGGCATGTTTACAAGCATGTTTAAGTCACCTCAAGGCATATCATGGAAAGATGAATGCACCACAGCAAAGACCACATCATGGAGATTCTAAAACATCTAGGCATGTGACATGGGGACAAATACATCAATAGCAACGAGCTCCTCAACTAGGCATCCCGTAACAAGTTACAAAACCTAACAGCCACATGCACTTTTGCAATAGAGATAAACATGGCAATATGAACTCCAACATGCATGCTATAGCAATCAACATGTAGAGCATCTCATGATGAACATTTTGACATATCATTTGCATCATTTGGATAAACATGCACCAAGTTATCACATCTCAAACATGGCATGAAAATAACAAGTAGCAGCAGTTTATAACAAGTAGCACTCTTGCAACAGAGATTAGAGCAACTAGATGAACTCAAATGAGCATGGCACAATGGAACAAAGTGTAGAGCACATCACCACGATCATTTTGACATATCATACACTCAAAACGGATCACCACACAAAAAGTTATTAGCTCCACAAGAATGCAATAAATTATGGCAGAACAAATGACTTAGCAGTTTTTACAAAATAAAAACAACGAGCGCTATATACTAAACAGTGCGCTGGGCGGGACATTAGGTGGGCTCACCAAATTAGGCCGAGGCCCAGTAGGCAGAGGAGGAGGGCCGGCTTGGAGTTGGGCCTGGAGGCCGAGCCGGGCCAGAGGGATGGGAGGCGTGGACGGGCTGGCCCAGAGAGGCAAGGAGGCCGGGCGATGCATTGCGGCTGGGCCGCCTCGGCCGTGGCCCACGCGGTGGCGACGTGCTGCGGGCGCACGCGTCTGCCGGCCGAGGCCGACGACGATGGCCGAGCGGCGGCGACCGTCGGGGTCCGGCGAGGCCGAGCCTCACGGCGGTGGCGGACTCACCAAACGGAACGGGCGCGGAGCGGCGCGGAGCTTCCAGATCCGACGGCGGGGAGGTCGGATCTGGCGGCTGGAGGCGGTGGGCGGCGATCCGGCGAGGTCGCCGGCGAGAAGCGGCGGCGGCGCGACGAGGCACGGCGGCGGAGGGCGGCCGGCACGGGAGGCAGGGCTCGTGCGCGTGCGGGCTGGCGGCGGCGGCGCTTCGGGCCCGGGTGGGCCAGATGCAGGCCAGGCGGGCCGCGCGGAGGTGGGAGATGGCGCCGGGACAGGTGGCGGCCTGCCATTGGTCCGGGGCAGCGGTGGCGCTGATGTGGCGGCTTCTAATTGGCTGTGATGATGTGGAGGGGCGCTGGACATGTCCGGCCGCCGGCGGACATGTCCGGCTGCGCGGAGGACCTCGGGATTAGGGTTGGATCTGCGCGAAAATGGAGAGGGAGGCACATATTTATAGCTAGAGGGAGCTAGGAGTGTCCAAATGAGGAGCCGTTTGCGGCCACGCGATCGTGATCGAACGGCCAAGAGCATGGAGGTGGGTAGAATGGGCTAGGTGGGCTGTGCAAAAGGGGTGCTAGGCCAAAAGGCAAAAGGCTTCCGGCGGTTAACACGGTTAACCGTTGGGCTATCAAACGAACTCCGAACGCGACAAAACTTGTCAGGTGGTCTGCCTATGCTATAATAAGACCACACGCCAAGTTTCAACCCATTACGAGAACGTTTTTCGGCCACTCACAAAATAAATATTCGGAGGCGCCGCGGGCGCGTGCAAGTGTGTCTGGGCTCAGAACGGACAACGGAGAGGACGAGGGAACTCGGGCGGATGCAAGTTTTGAAAACATGCTGATGCAACACACATGATGACATGGCAAGATACAACACGCAAGCAGATGACATAGCACTGACAATGAATAACTAGCTGACACCTGGCGCACCGGTCTCGGGGTGTCACACGTAGACATGGCCGAGACGACTCTCCGGTCAATAACCAACAGCGGGATCTGGATACCCATGTTGGTTCCCACGTGTTCCTCGATGATCTCATCGGATGAACCACGATGTCAAGGATTCACTTAATCCCGTATGTAATTCCCTTTATCTATCGGTACGGTACTTGCCCGAGATTCGATCGTCGGTATACTGATACCTTGTTCAATCTCGTCATGGCAAGTCTCTTTACTCGTTCCGTAATCCATCATCCCGTGACTAACTCCTTAGTCACTTTGAGCTCATTATGATGATGTCTTACCGAGTGGGCCCAGAGATACCTCTCCGTCATACGGAGTGACAAATCCCAGTCTCGGTTCGTACCAAATCAACAGACACTTTCGGAGATACCCGTTGTGTACCTTTATAGCCACCCAGTTACGTTGTGACGTTTGGCACACCCAAAGTATTCCTACGGTATCCGGGAGTTGCACAACCTCATGGTCTAAGGAACAAATACTTGACACTGGAAAAGCTTAAGCATTACGAACTACACGATCTTGTGCTAGGCTTAGGATTGGGTCTTGTCCATCACATCATTCTCCTAATGATGTGATCCCGTTATCAATGACATCCAATGTCCATGGTCAGGAAACCGTGACCATCTGTTGATCAACGAGCTAGTAACTAGAGGCTTACCAGGGACACGTTGTGGTCTATGTATTCACACATGTATCGCTGTTTCCGTACAATACAATTCAAGCATGAATAACAGACAATTATCATGAACAAGGAAATATGATAATAATCCTTTTATTATTGCCTCTAGGGCATATTTCCAACAGTCTCCCACTTGCACTAGAGTCAATAATCTAGTTACATTGTGATGAATCGAACACCCATAGAGTTCTGGTGTTGATCATGTTTTGCCCATGGAAGAGGTTTAGTCAACGGATCTGCGACATTCAGATCCGTATGCACTTTACAAAAATCTATGTCTCCATCTTGAACATAATTCCGGATGGAGTTGAAACGGCGCTTGATGTGCTTGGTCTTCTTGTGAAACATGGGCTCCTTGGCAATGGCAATGGCTCTAGTGTTGTCACAGAAGAGAGTCATTGGGCTTGACGCGCTTGGAATGACTCCTAGGTCGATGATGAACTCCTTCATCCAGACTCCTTCTTGCGCTGCTTTGCAAGCAGCTATGTACTCCGCTTCACATGTAGAATGCGCCACGACGCTCTGCTTGCAACTGCACCAGCTGACTGCTCCACCATTCAAAATATACACGTACCCGGTTTGTGACATGGAGTCATCCAGATCTGTGTCGAAGCTAGCATCGACGTAACCCTTTACGACGAGCTCTTCGTCACCTCCATAAACGATAAACATATCCTTAGTCCTCTTCAGGTACTTCAGGATGTTCTTGACCGTTGTCCAGTGCTCCATACCGGTATCACTTTGGTACCTCCCTACCAAACTTATGGCAAGGTTCACATCAGGTCTGGTACACAGCATGGCATACATAATAGAACCTATGGCTGAGGCATAGGGGATGACACTCATCTTTTCTCTATCTTCTGCCATGGTCGGGGACTGAGCCGTGCTCAATCTCATACCTTGCAAAACAGGCAAGAATCCCTTCTTGGACTGATCCATATTGAACTTCTTCAATATCTTGTCAAGGTATGTACTTTGTGAAAGACCAATGAGGCGTCTTGATCTATCTCTATAGATCTTGATTCCTAATATATATAAGCAGCTTCTCCAAGGTCCTTCATTGAAAAACTCTTACTCAAGTAGGCCTTTATGCTCTCCAAGAATTCTATATCATTTCCCATCAGCAGTATGTCATCCACATATAATATGAGAAATGCTACAGAGTTCCCACTCACTTTCTTGTAGATACAGGCTTCTCCCCAAGTCTGTATAAAGCCAAACGCTTTGATCACATCATTAAAGCGAATATTCCAACTCCGAGATGCTTTCACCAGCCCGTAGATCGAGCGGTGGAGCTTGCATACCTTGTTAGCATTCTGTGGATCGATAAAACCTTCCGTCTGTATCATATACAGTTCTTCCTTGAGGAAGCCATTAAGGAATGTCGTTTTGACGTCCGTTTGCCATATCTCATAATCATAGAATGCGGCAATTGCTAACATGATTCGGACGGACTTCAGCATTGCTACGGGAGAGAAAGTCTCGTCGTAGTCAATCCCTTGAACTTGTCGATAACCCTTAGCGACAAGCCGAGCCTTATAGATGGTCACATTACCATCCGCGTCTGTCTTCTTCTTAAATATCCATTTATTTTCTATGACGTGCCTCTCATCGGGCAAGTCCCCCAAAGTCCATACTTTGTTTTCATACATGGATCCTATCTCGGATTTCATGGCTTCAAGCCATTTGTTGGAATCCGGGCCCACCATCGCTTCTTCATAGTTCGAAGATTCACCGTTGTCTAACAACATGATTTCCATGACAGGGTTGCCGTACCACTCTGGTGCGGAACGTGTCCTTGTGGACCTTCGAAGTTCAGTAGTAACTTGATCTGTTTTTTCATGATCATCATCATTAACTTCCTCCCTTGTCGGTGCAGGCACCTCAGGAACAATTTCCTGCGCTGCGCTACTTTCCGGTTCGGGAGGGGTGACTATCACCTCATCAAGTTCTACTTTCCTCCCACTCACTTCTTTCGAGAGAAACTCTTTTTCCAGAAAGGATCCATTCTTGGCAACAAAGACCTTGCCTTTGGATCTGAGGTAGAAGGTGTACCCAATCGTTTCCTTTGGGTATCCTATGAAGACGCATTTTTCCGATTTGGGTTCGAGCTTTTCAGGTTGAAGTTTCTTGACATAAGCATCGCAACCCCAAACTTTTAGAAACGACAGCTTAGGTTTCTTGCCAAACCAAAGTTCATACGGTGTCGTCTCAACGGATTTCGACGAAGCCCTATTTAAAGTGAATGCGGCAGTCTCTAAAGCATAACCCCAAAAAGATAGCGGTAAGTCGGTGAGAGACATCATAGATCGCACCATGTCCAACAGAGTACGATTTCGATGTTCGGACACACCATTACGCTGAGGTGTTCCGGGCGGTGTCAATTGTGAAACAATTCCATAGTTCCTTAGGTGCGTGCCAAATTCATGACTTAAATATTCACCCCCACGCTCCGATCGTAAGAACTTTATTTTTCTGTCACGTTGATTCTCAACCTCATTCTGAAATTCCTTGAACTTTTCAAAGGTCTCAAACTTGTGTTTCATCAAGTAGACATACCCATATCTACTCAAGTCATCTGTGAGAGTGAGAACATAACGATAGCCTCCGCGAGCTTCAACACTCATAGGACCGCACACATCGGTATGTATGATTTCCTTCCAATAAGTTGGTCGCTCGCTCCATTGTTCCGGAGAACGGAGTCTTGGTCATCTTGCCCAAGAGGCATGGTTCGCACGTGTCAAATGATTCATAATCAAGAGACTCTAGAAGTCCATCTGCATGGAGCTTCTTCATACGTTTGACACCAATATGACCAAGGCGGCAATGCCACAAGTATGTGGGACTATCATTGTCAATTTTACATCTTTTGGCATTCACTCTATGAATATGTGTATCATCACGTTCGAGATTCGTCAAAAATAAACCATTGACCATCGGGGCATGACCATAAAACATATCTCTCAAATAAATAGAACAACCATTATTCTCGGATTTAAATGAGTAGCCATCTCGCATCAAACGAGATCCAGATACAATGTTCATGCTCAAAGCTGGTACTAAATAACAATTATTAAGGTTTAAAACTAATCCCGAGGGTAGATGTAGAGGCAGCGTGCCGACGGCGATCACATCGACCTTGGAACCATTCCCGACGCGCATCGTCACCTCGTCCTTCGCCAGTCTCCGTTTATTCCGCAGCTCCTGCTTTGAGTTACAAATGTGAGCAACTGCACCGGTATCAAATACCCAGGAGCTACTACGAGCACTGGTAAGGTACACATCAATAACATGTATATCACATATACCTTTGACGTTGCCGGCCTTCTTGTCTGCTAAATATTTGGGGCAGTTCCGCTTCCAGTGACCTGTTCCCTTGCAATAAAAGCACTCAGTCTCAGGCTTGGGTCCATACTTTGGCTTCTTCCCGGTAACTGGCTTACCAGGCGCGGCAACTCCTTTGGCGTCCTTCTTGAAGTTTTTCTTACCCTTGCCCTTCTTGAACTTAGTGGTTTTATTCACCATCAACACTTGATGCTCTTTCTTGATCTCCACCTCCGCTGATTTTAGCATTGAATACACCTCGGGAATGGACTTCTCCATCCCTTGCATATTGAAGTTCAACATGAAGCTCTTGTAGCTAGGTGGGAGCGACTGAAGGATTCTGTCAACGACCGCTTCATCAGGGAGATTCATTCCCAACTGAGACAAGCGGTTGTGCACCCCAAACAACTTGAGTATGTGCTCGCTGACAGAACTATTTTCCTCCATCTTATAGATGTAGAATGTGTTGGAGACATCATATCTCTCAACTCGGGCATGATCCTGGAAAACCATTTTCATCTCTTGGAGCATCTCATATGCTCTGTGGTGCTCAAAACGCTTTTGGAGCCCCGATTCTAAGCTGTAGAGCATGCCGCACTGAACCAGGGAGTAATCATCACAACGCGACTGCCAAGCGTTCATAACATCTTGGTTTGCCGGGGCGGGAGCGTCACCTAGCGGTGCTTCTAGGACATAAGTTTTCTTGGCAGCTATGAGGATGATCATCATGTTACGGACCAAATCCGTATAGTTGCTACCATCGTCTTTCAGCTTGGTTTTCTCTAGGAACGCGTTGAAGTTGAGGGTAACATGAGCGTGGGCCATTTGATCTACAAGACATATTGTAAATAATTTAGACTAAGTTCATGACAATTAAGTTCATCTAATAAAATTTAATGAACTCCCACTTAGATTGACATCTCTCTAGTCACCTAAGTGATACATGATCCGAATCGACTAGCCCGTGTCCGATCATCACGTGAGACGGACTAGTCATCAACGATGAACATCTTCATGTTGATCCTATCTTCTATAGGACTCATGTTCGACCTTTCGGTCTTCCGTGTTCCGAGGCCATGTCTGTACATGCTAGGCTCATCAAGTAAACCCTAAGTGTACTACGTGTGTAAATCTGGCTTACACCCGTCGTATGCGAACGTTAGAGCCTATCACACCCGATCATCACGTGGTGCTTCGGAACAACGATCCTTAGCAACGGTGCACAGTTAGGGGAAACACAATTCTTGAAATTTTAGTGAGAGATCATCTTATTTACTACCGTCGTTCTAAGTAAACAAGATGCATAAACATGATAAACATCACATGCAATCAAATAAAGTGACATGATATGGCCAATATCATTTTGCTCCTTTGATCTCCATCTTCGGGGCACCATGATCATCTTTGTCACCGGCATGACACCATGATCTCCATCATCATGATATCCATCATCGTGTCTTCATGAAGTCGTCTCGCCAAATATTACTTCTACTACTACGGCTAACATTTAGCAATAAAGTAAAGTAATTTCATGGCGTTATTCAGTGACACGCAGGTCATACAATAAATAAGACAACTCCTATGGCTCCTGCCGGTTGTCATTTTCATCGACATGCAAGTCGTGATTCCCTATTACAAGAACATGATCAATCTCATACATCACATATATCATTCATCACATCTTCTTGGCCATATCACATCACATAGCACATGCTGCGAGAACAAGTTAGACGACCTCTAATTGTTGTTGCAAGTTTTTACGTGGCTTCTATAGGTTTCTAGCAAGAACGTTTCTTACCTACGCCAAAACCACAACGTGATATGTCAATTTCTATTTACCCTTCATAAGGGCCCTTTTCATCGAATCCGATCCGACTAAAGTGGGAGAGACAGACACCCGCCAGCCACCTTATGCAACTAGTGCATGTCTGTCGGTGGAACCAGTCTCACGTAAGCGTACGTGTAAGATCGGTCCGGGCCGCTTCATCCCACAATGCCGCCGAATCAAGATTGGACTAGTAGCGGCAAGAGAATTGAACAAAATCAACATCCACAACTTGTTTGTGTTCTACTCGTGCAAGATGCTACGCAAAGACCTAGCTCAGATGCCACTGTTGGGGAACGTAGCAGAATTCAAAAAATTCCTACGCTTCACCAAGATCAATCTAAGGAGTCATCTAGCAACGAGCATAAAGGAGTGCATCTACATACCCGTTGTAGATCGCGAGCGGAAGCGTTCGAAGGGACATGGATGATGGAGTCGTACTCGTCGTGATCCTCGTCACCGATGATCCTAGCGCCGAACGGACGGCACCTCCGCATTCAACACACGTACGGTACAGCGACGTCTCCTCCTTCTTGATCTAGCAAGGGGGGGTAGAGGTTGATGGAGATCCAGCAGCACGACGACGTGGTGGTGGATGCAATGGGAAAAGCTGCAGGGCTTCGCCGAGACCCTGCGGGAGGAGTAGGAGATGTAACGGGGGGAGAGGCGCCAGGGGCTGAGGTACGGCTGCCCTCTCTCCCCCCCCACTATATATAGGGGGCCAGGGGGGCGCCGGCCCTAGGAGATCCAATCTCCTAGGGGGGCGGCGGCCAAGGGGGTGGCT
>LR738715.1:852157383-852172569 GCA_902687465.1 Secale cereale | reverse complement strand
TCCCCCGCTCCCCCGCGCTCCCCCACCTACCGCCATTAATGGCGGCATTAATGGCGCGGCGCCTACTTATCCCCTTCCCTCCTGCACTCCAGTCTCCCATTCCTATTCTCCTACCCACCATCCACATCTACAGATCCAGGGAGGCTTTCCTCGCGAGTCCGATGGTGGGCGGATCGAGGCGCAGATCGAGGGCGAGGCGGGCGCGGCCGTCGGCGACGGTGGCTCCGCCCACACCAGCAACGCTTCCGCCGCTCCCCGTGGCACAGCGGCCGGAGGTCGAGGCGTCGTCCCCGGAGGCCCGCGCGGAGATCCTGCGGGTGGTGTTGGAGCGGTTCCCCGATCGATCCACGTGGGGCGAGCTGCTGGTCCGAGTCATCCGCACATCGAGCTTCTCCGAGCGCGCGCGCTTCGCCGGCGACGATGGTGGGATGGACTTCGACCTGATCTTCTGGGCGATCCAGGAGGCGGAGTCGCCGGATCCGATGGTGGCAGCGAAGTGGGCGTACTTCAAAACGTGGATTCCGTCCCGTTTAAACATCAGGCCGCCGTCGGTATCGGGTCTGGCCAGGATTCCGCGGGAGGCCCTGGCGCCGGGGGACAGTCCTCCTCACGCCCCTTGACTTCCCCTGCTCCCGGCGTCCGAGTGGCTCGTATTCGGCGACGGGTCCTCGGGGTTCGATCTAGGCTGTTGGGCAGCGGCCTGGATCCGCCACCATGGCCGGGAGAACAGGGAGAGGTGCGCCATCTTCAAAAAAAGGTAAAACCACCTCCCGATTCTCTTACAGTTGATGCAATCTCTAAAGTGTGTCGAGTTAGTCTTGTGGCTAGTGGATCGCTTCGTACCCGAGGTCTTGATTCTCCTTGTGGAGAGGGACTCTGTGTTCATGGATGTGGCTGCTGCTCTAGGTTTTCTAGGGAGGTTCTTCCAGGTCCGGTGAGCTCTGATGAGATTAGGAATCTCGTTTGTGCGAGAGATTTGAGAGAGGAGGATGTGGAAGTACGGCTTGGCCCGAAACCTACTCCTGAACCGTTGATTTCCGGATGGGTGGCCAAGAGGAAAGCGCCTATGGAAAATACGCGTCCTAAATTAAGACACGGTGAGGGGGAGGAAGTGGCGGACTTTTATGGGCAGCTTTGGGTTGTTCCCTCCCCCAGCCGCCACCCTCGTCCTCATATATCGCGCTGGGCTCCCCCTAACCCTAAGTTCACCTTCCCCTCTCTTTTCTGGGTGCGGAAAGATCTTTTTAGATCTGGAAAATTCACCAGTGTAGACTGCTTTCCCATATCCCACCCTGGTCGTTTTGATCCCCCACCTACCAAATTCCATCTAGACAAGCCTGGGCTTCTGCCAGGGGAGAGATCGTTCGCTGAGGTGGTGATGAACATGGATGGAAGGGGACAAGGTGCCCGGAACCGTCGACCTCCAGCTCCCAAGAAGGTTCCGGTGCAGCAAGATGGGAGAGCTGGGGGCCAAACACAAGGGGCCCCAGCGCATCCCGGGGGCGTGCAGAAGCGGGCAGAAGGGGGGGAGGGAGATCTGTTCCTCATGTTCCTGTCCCTGCCCCAGCTCCTCAACCTCCTCCACCTCCCCATCCCGTCCCTTTGGTTCAACCCCTCGATCCCAGGTACAAGGATATGATCTGTTTCAACTGTGGGATGCCTGGTCACTATGTTGGTAATTGCGTCGAAGCCAAAAAATGTTTCATCTGTGCTGGGAATCACAACGTCAACAACTGTGCAGCCTGGGCTCGCCCTCATCCCATAGCCACATATTTTGGTAGTGCGGCGGCGGGCTTAGGCTTTTACCATGTGGATGTTCCTGTGACTAGTGAATCGAGCTGGTTAAACTACAAGAACTGTGCAGTTTTGAAAGTGGTCAAAGGTGAAGTATCTGCTTCAGAGCTGCTAATTCAGTTAAATGGGATATTCTGCAAAGCGAAAGAGTGGCCGTGGCAGATCAGAGAATTAGAGGATAAAAAGTTTCTGCTGAGGTTCCCACCCTGGAAAAATGTTGAAGACTTGATTGATTTTCCAGCTTTTAACCTCCCTATCGATGGTGTATCTGTGAAAATCTGTGAATGGGAAGGGACTCTGGATGAATTTGGAGATCTTAAAGAAGCCTGGGTGGTAGTTGATGGTATTCCTCCAAAATGGTGCTCCTGGAAGGTTTTTGCGCAGGTTGCTGCATGTTTTGGGATCCTGGTGGATGTAGACTGGAATGGCATTTTCAAAAGCTTCTATGAAACGATCAGAATCAAGATTGCATGCCGTGACCCCTGCAAGATTCCTTTTGAGAGATTGGTGGAGATGAAGAAGAAGCTCTATCTGCTGTTTTTTACTGTGGAAGGCTTTGAACAATTTGGAGAAGGGTCTGATGGAAATGATGAGGACCCTGGGCAAGATAGCAATGGTAATGAAGAGGGAAAAAAGGATGAAAACCTGACAGAAAAAGATAGCCAAGGGGATGACAAGGAAGGACCTTTTGATAGCTTGGATGGAGCCAACTTTACTTCTAAAGGAACTCCCAACTCCAAATCTAGCAAACAAGTCCAGAAAAGCTATGTTCCTGTTTCTGCAGAGGTTTTTCATCCTAATATCATGGTTGATGAAGCTCATAACAGATTCCTAGATGAAGTGGGTGCCAGTAACTGTAAAGAAAACAAACAAATGGAGAAAGAAGTGGAGGTCATTACCCCTGGTTCATATCATGTACTACCTGAGAATGATGGGGAGATTTCTATTTCCACTCATTTGGAGTACTGCTCTGAGCAACTCAGTAAATTTGACATGGAAGAATCTGATGGAGAAGAGGAAGATATGGTAGTAGAACTTCAATGTCTACCTGAAGACCTGGTTCTGGCCGTGGGAGCTGCGAAAAGATCTTTATCAGAATCTCTAGATAATGCAGTTTCAGAGAAGAAGACGAAAATGGATTCTGA
Source organism: Secale cereale (assembly GCA_902687465.1). Taxonomy (NCBI): domain Eukaryota; kingdom Viridiplantae; phylum Streptophyta; class Magnoliopsida; order Poales; family Poaceae; genus Secale; species Secale cereale. Next base: position 852,169,630 of record LR738715.1, on the reverse strand, counting down.
TGCTAGGAAGACTTGGGGGCCGATTCTGTCCAATAGACCCAAGACTCGTGATCATGGGAACTTGAAGATTATGGAAAAAGCAAATGCATATCTGCTGAAGAAGAACTTGGAAATTCCTACTACCTTCAAAGGTAAATCTTTTGCTGGCCTTGATATTGAGACTCTGTCCTCTCATGCTATTAGTGTTGGTTTGTGTGTTGGGGGTACCAAAAAAGAAAGTAATGATATCATTGCAGATTTAGTGGATAGGGAAAAACTTAAATGCCTTCGGTTTGCTGATTCTAACCCGGAGATTGTTCTTCCGAGCTCCATAGACTTAGATTATTGTGACAGTAAATCTCCAGAACAACAGAAGAAATATTTTTCTGATGAGGCAGATGGCACTGCTGCCGTGGAGATTGATAGTCCCAAAATTAATGCTAAAAACCAGCCTTGTGGCTTATCCCATCCCTTCAAAATCAAATGATAGGTGCATTTTGGAATGTTAGAGGTCTTGGTCAACCTGGTAAACTTCAGTGCCTCAGGGATTTCCTGAATACCAATCGTGTTGATTTTGTGGGTTTCTTTGAAACCAAAAGAGAGATTATAGAGAGGGGGACCTTACTCACCATTGCGGGCAACACTGATTACGATTGGCATATGTTGCCTGCAGTCAATACGGCGGGAGGGATCCTTGTGGGTCTTAGGCTCGACATGTTTGATATTGTTGGCTTTTCTAATAAGAAATATTGTGCCATAGTTACTGTTAAGAGTAAGAGTGATACTTTTCTTTGGCACTTGGTTGCTGTTTACGGCACAGCATATAATGAGCTTAAGACTGAATTTGTTGCTGAACTTCATGAGATCATGTCCACTCTTACTTATCCTGTTATAATTGGTGGGGACTTCAATATGGTTAGGTCTAGAGATGATAAGAGTAATGGGATTTTTAACCCTCAGCTTTCCTTTCTTTTCAATGATTGGATTAACAGGTGGGCTCTGATGGAAATTGGCATTTCCAACAGAACCTTCACCTGGAGCAATAACCAAGGAAACCCTATTTTTGCTACTATAGACAGGGTGTTTGTTTCTGTTTCCTGGGATGCTCACTTCCCCATGTCTTCCTTGTCAGCCCTACCTAGGATTGGGAGTGATCATACTCCTCTTATTCTAGATACGGGTGCTAGGAAATCCACCTTACCCAAACCTTTTCGGTTTGAAAAATGGTGGCTGGATCAACCTGATTTTAGAGATATAGTGACTGAGGTATGGAACTATGTAGTTCCGGGAAATTGTGCCCTGGATATTTGGATGAATAAGACTAAAACCCTTAGAAAAAAACTTAAAGGTTGGAGTATTAACGTGGAAGCTGCCATGAAGAAGAGGAAAAAAGCCCTGAAACTGGAATTTGATATTCTGGATGTGTTTTCGGAACGTAATCAACTTGATGATAGAGATAGAGCCCGTATGGGTGAGATCAAAGAACGAGCTGGATAGTATATGGCATAAAGAGGAGGTTGCCTTGTGGCAACGATCTAGAGATAGAAAAATTAAAGATGGTGATAAGAACAATGCATACTTTCATGCGCTGGCTAATCATAGGCATAGGAAAAACCATCTTTCCGAATTGGTTGGAGAGCATGGCCCGGTGCATTCCACTAAGGAGATGCTGGAAGTGGCCACAGATTTTTATAAGAATCTGTTTAAATTTGAAGAGAAACATAATATAAAGCTGGACCCCTCCTTTTGGAAGGAAGATGAGTTAATTACTCCAGAAGAAAATAACATTCTGCAAATGAACTTTTCTGAGGAAGAGATCAAAAATGCAATTTTTGGCTCTTATGCTCATGGGGCCCCTGGCCCAGATGGGCTATCCTTTCTTTTTTACCAAACTTTCTGGGAAGTGATTAAAGCTGATTTTATGGCCTTAGTGAAAGATTTTGAGGAAGGTAAACTGGATCTCTTCCGTATTAACTTTGCCATTATTGTTCTTATCCCTAAAGAACCTAATGCTAAAGACATGAAAAAATTCAGACCTATTAGCCTCAGTAATTGTGCAGTTAAAATCTTCTCCAAAGCTATGACAAACAGGATTTCTCCGATTTGTCATAGGCTTATCTCATCAAACCAGACCGCCTTTATTAAAGGCAGATACATTTTGGAGAGTGTGGTTATGGCCCATGAAGTGATCCATGATATTAAGAAATCTGGTGCTCAAGGTTTAGTCCTCAAGCTTGATTATGAGAAAGCTTACGACAGGGTTAGCTGGGATTTCCTATTTGATATGCTTCACTCGAGGGGTTTTGGGGAGAAATGGATCTCTTGGATTAAAACAGTTTTATTTCATAACACATTTAGTGTTCGTATCAATGATACGGTGGGTCCTCATTTTCTGGCCGGGAAGGGCCTGAAACAAGGCGACCCACATTCTCCCTTGCTTTTCAATTTAGTAGCCGATGTCTTCTCTAAGATGCTGAACAGGGCTACAGATCGGGGTTTAATCTCTGGGCTGCTGCCTAGAGCAATCCCGGGGGGTGTTGTTAGCTTGCAATATGCTGACGACACTATTCTGTTTCTGGAAAACTCAATGGATAAAGCTAGAAACTTTAAATGGCTCCTAGCTTGTTTCGAAAACCTTTCAGGGATGCGGATTAATTTTCATAAAAGTGATCTGCTTAGTATCAACGTGGATACGGAGGAAGCGAGAGAATTTGCTCAGATCTTTTGTTGCAATCTAGGGGATTTCCCCATTAAGTACTTGGGAGTGCCTCTGCACTATGATAACCTGAGAAGAGAAGATATTCAACCTATCATTGATAGAATCATCAAAAACATCTCTGGATGGCTTGGTAGATATTTAACTTACAGAGGCAAGGTTATTCTGCTTTGTGCTTGCATTGTGAGTATTCCTGCTTATTTGATGGCTGTGATTAAATTCCCCAAATGGGCTATCAATGCTATCAACACCCAGATGGCTCATTTTTTCTGGGGGGATAGTGAAAATCAACAGAAATACCACTTGGCTAGCTGGGGGATGATCTCTAGAAAAAAGGAGTTTGGAGGCCTTGGTATTCCTAACATTAGAGAGTTCAATATGGCCTTGTTAGCTAGTTGGGCTAAAAGATACTTTGATGGTAATGAAAGTGAGTGGAAAAAAGTTATTGCATATAAGTATGATATTAACAAACCTAATATTCTCTGGTCTAAAAATGGTACAGGCTCTTCTTTTTGGAAAAGCGTTACCTGGGCTTTTACTGCGGCTAGAAATTTTTATAGATGGAAGATTGGGAATGGTGAAAATGTCAGTTTCTGGCATGACACCTGGGTGGGAGATTTCTCTCTGAAAACCCAATTCTGGGAGCTGTACTGCATTTGTAATCAAGAGGAGTGCTCTGTAGCACAGGTTTGGGATGGGGTTGACCTGAAACTATCCTTTAGAAGGTGTGTTGATGAATTAGGCCTTGAAAGCTGGAACCGTTTGGTTGCTTTGGTTAAAACTGTGTGCTTAAGCAACGAGGCAGACTCTCCAGTTTGGACTCTAGAATCAAACGGGGTCTATTCGGTCAAATCCTTTTACAAAACGATTAACTTTGGAGGGGTGGTGTCTAAGATTGGGGACAAACTTTGGAAAGTTCTGTGTCCACAAAAAATTCACGTATTCCTTTGGCTATGTGGCCATGGGAAGATCCTTACCCGCGACAACTTAGCCAAGAGGAGGCAGGTTGATGATGTGTCTTGCCTGTTCTGTAACGAAAACGAAACTATCCAACATCTTTTGTTTGAATGTGTGGTTGCCAAACAGATCTGGACTTTTGTTGCTGACTGTTTTGATTTTCCACTTGTATCTAGCTTTGATGATATTTGCGCCTTTTGGCAAAACAGTAAAAAAAATATTGTGCTTAACCTGGTCACTGCTGCCTCCTTGTGGAGTATATGGAAACTCAGAAATGAATTCTGTTTTCAGGGGCGCATCTGGAGAGATGCAAGATGTATCCTATCAAAACTGAAAGTATTTCTACAACAGTGGAAGGTTCTCTGCGACGATGCTCAGGCAAAGTTGCTGACAAAGTGCATAAGGCTGCTGGACAAACGGCGAGGGGAGGTCTTGAGGATTGCTTGGATCTGATCAGGTGGAGGGGAGAGGAGCAGATGTTGGGTTCGAACTAGTTCAGCAGAACATTTTTGTATCCTCTCTTCCTGTTGTAATAAGCTTTGGCTACTTTAGACCAATTTGTGTGGTTGTCTAGGTTGCTTTTGCTTCGTTGTGGAACTGGTTTATGTGTTTGGCTCTTTGCCTCATTTTCAATAAAAAGTGGGGCGGAGGGAAACCCCTTTCATTCAAAAAAAAAAAATTACGTTCATGACTCAGTTTTCATCTTGATTTCGCATGAAAAATCTCTATTTAAATGGACGAACATAATTAATTGCATATATAATTAACTATATTAATGACTTAATTTTTGGATTGATCGCTCGGATTATTTTCTTATTAATGTTTGAGTGCAAACGACGACGACCTACACATTCTCGTTTAATGATAAAGATACGACCTCCACTAAAAAAGAGATATACATGTATATTTCCTCTATTCCAAAATGTTGTGCGCATAGGATTTTATGAAAGTCAAACCTAGCTACGTCCACCACCATATATATCCAGCATCACACGGGAAGCCTCCTCCGTGCGTCCTGTGGTCCACGACGAGACGAGTCCTTGTCAGTTGTCACACCACAGCTCAAGGCGACAGCCACAACCACAATGGCGCCGGTGAGGGTGCTCCTGCCGTCCTGCACTGCTCTCGCCATACTCCTCGTCGTCCTGGCCTCTAGCGTTGACGCCGCCGGCACCGCCGATGGGTCGGAGGAGTGGGGATACGTGGAAGTCCGACCGAGTAAGAAAATCCCTTCCCAGACGATCTGTACTACTGTACACATATGCATCTTCTTCTAGCTTATGGTGGCGTGGTTATGCAGAGGCGCACATGTTCTGGTGGCTGTACCGTAGCCCCCACCGCGTGGACAACGGCACGGCGCCATGGCCGACCGTGCTGTGGCTGCAGGGCGGCCCGGTGAGTAGCTAGCTAGCACCAATCAATCAAGCAATCCATGGAGTATCCTCCATACTGATTCAATCTGGCATGGCATGCATTGCAGGGCGCGTCGGGGACGGGCTACGGCAACTTCATGGAGATCGGGCCGCTGGACGCAGACCTCAAGCCCCGCGCCACCACCTGGCTCACTAAGGCCGACCTCCTCTTCGTCGTAAGTACTCGATCTCTTCTTCTTCATCTTCTTCCTCGCAAGGTGCGGCCGGGCAATGGCGATGGCCGGCCGGTTGATCTCTGATCCTGAGACGGGTCGTGCAGGACAACCCCGTGGGCACAGGGTTCAGCTTCGTGGAGGGCGGCAACCGGAGCCTGATGGCGCGCACGGACGCCGAGGCGGGGAACGACCTGACGGCGCTACTCGTCGAGCTGTACCGCCACAAGACGCGGCTGCAGGGGAGCCCGCTCTACATCGTGGCCGAGTCCTACGGCGGCAAGCTCGCCGTCACCACCGCCCTCGCCGCGCTCAAGGCCATCCGCCAAGGACGCCTCAACGCCAAGCTTGGAGGTTAATTAATGATTAATGAGCTAGCAGCATGCATGCATGCATCTAATAATATCCATTAATCAATAGATTTTGGGTGTATATTAATCGTTGTACGTACGAAAACCATGCAGGTGTGGCCCTCGGGGATAGCTGGATTTCACCAGAGGACTCCGTGGTAAGTCTAAAGTAATGAGATAGTAGCTGTGCTTGCAAAATCGAGCAAGTAATTAACAGAATTACTCCTACTTATTACTGGATTGTTGTGGATCGGTTTACTGGATGCATGCAGTTGTCGTGGGGCCCGTTGCTGTACCAGCTGTCCCGTATCGACGAGAAGGGGCTGCAGCAATGCGACAGGTTCAAAACCTTCCGGTTTCGTTGTACGCGATCATGCATGCAATGCATGTATAAAACCTTACGTACTTTTGACCTCTACTCTACTAACTTACGCAGCCTGGCGCGGCAGATCAAGGCGCAGCTCAAGGCGAAGCAGTACGCGGCGGCCGAGATGTCGTGGGCGAAGCTCGAGTCTGCCGTCCACCAGCACAGCAACAACGTCGTGCGTGCGCATCCTGACCTATTCCTTTCTTTCCTAGCTAGCTACTGCCTGTGCTTTGTGTTCTATCTAACTTGATACATCGTGGGGCTCGCTCGATCGTACGTGTGGGTGTGGTGGCAGAACTTCTACAACATCCTCAAGGACACCTCGTCGGCGGACGCGGCGGCCGTGAGGAAGACGGGGTACGCGAGCTACCTGAGCTCCATAGCGACGAGGGAGGGCGGCCTCGACGGCCTCATGAACGCCGAGGTCAAGGCCAAGCTCGGCGTCGTCCCCCGAAACTTCACCTGGGGAGAGCAGTCCGGCGACGTGTTCGAGGCACTCAAAGCCGACTTCATGAACCCTAGAATCCACGAGGTGACTGATATATTCTCCTAGTAACCAATTTGATTGCAGCTAACTGCAACTAATGGCTAAATTTATTAACCTGGTGTGAGTGATGATGGATTATATACATATATATGCAGGTTGACGAGCTCCTGAAACTTGGCGTGGAGGTGACCATCTACAGCGGGCAGGTATATACTATACGGGCACAAGACCCAAGCTCACGCGCATTTGTAACGAGACCCAACTAATATAATCAACGTTGGTTCTGGCAGCTCGATCTCATCTGCGCAACCAAGGGGACACTGGACTGGGTCCAGAAGCTCAAGTAAGTAAACTCACCACTGCAGAATTCACTTTTCTCTCTGTGTGTGTTTGCAAGGACAAGTGAGTTTTAACTGATGGTGCATGTACACATGTTGTCGTCAGGTGGGAAGGCCTGAAGAAGTTCACGGACGCGCCCAGGAAGCCGGTCTACTGCAAGGGGGGTGAGGCGGTCGGCACCCAGGCCTTCGTCAAGTCGTACAAGAACCTGAGATTCTACTGGATACTCGGAGCCGGGCACATGGTAATCCATCACTAATTAACTTGCACTTACATTTTCATCAAATAATTAAGCACCTTATGGGGTCAGGCAGGCAGGTGTGCTGCCTGTTGGATGTCCATGGTGGCTGAAATCTTATGCTCGATCGACCTTTTTCCTCTGACAGGTACCTATCGACAACCCTTGCCCTGCACTCAAGATGCTGGTTGACATTACACAATCTCCTGCTCGGTAGAAAGAAGTATAAGAAGAAGACGACGACGACACACCACCCAGCCTGACACCAACAGAAGAAAGGATTTCCTTTTCCTTTTTTTCTTTTCACAGTAAAAATGGCGGGCATTCATGAGAAAAGAGAGATACTCCTGAATGAACAGAGAGACATCTGTCTGACCTTATAGCAGACAGTACTGGTGCTGTGGTGCAGTTGTGTTACTTTTCGGTGAGAGGGTATAATCAAAAATCAAAATTTATTGCATACAGCCCGCGCAGTGGCTGCGACCCGCGGCCAAAATCATTGTTTCTCTAACAGGTCATTGCGGTTGATTGTTTCATTTTGGTTTTAACTGTGTTGCTTTGGGTATTAAATTATGTTATGCTTGTGTTTATTTCGCTTATTATATCGTGTTGGGTGCTGATAGAGACGGTATATGCTTTGAGAGGAAAGAGGGTTTGTTCGGTGCGTGGTTGTGGTGTCCTCAGTGGCGGTGCCAGAACTATAAACCTGTGATGCTAACTATAATTGCTCTCTCAATCTTACAGTATTTCTGAATTTACCCATGAAATTTTACTTGTATATTTAGAAGGTTTTGGTCAAAAGTTGTGTAGTCAGTTGACTACACAGCCATAGAGTGGCTTCGCCACTGGGTGTCCTTGCAAATTTTGGAGCCAGTGTCAGCCAGTGGTCATTGTGCGAGCCCCTGGGACGCTCCTATTCGACATTGAAACCTTGAAATTCATGTTATATTATTCACATGAGCCGCCCAACGAAATACCCGCTAGCTCAACTCGGCTCCCTGGTCCACTCACTCGCTTAATATTTTTTTCGCTTGCTTCGGTGCTATCTTATAAAAAGCCGATGAAGTGAGAGAGGGGACACCAACATAGGTGCGTACCATTTCCCGGCTATCTTTTTTCTTTAAGTTTGTTAAATCAAAAGACGTTCATGAATTTTTAAAAATACTTCAAATTAAAACCATGAATTTGAAAAAGAGGTTCACTTTTTAAAAAAAATTGGATTTCAATAGTATTCACGAATTTGAAATAAATTTTGGAGAAGTAAGAAATATTCAAAAAAGATAAAAATATTCTTTGTACATAAAAAATATTCATGAAATTTTAAAAATGCTCGGGGATTTTCACAAATTGTAATAAATGTTCATGACATTAAATGTGAAAAACGAATAGAGGAAAAAATAAAATAAATGTTCAGCGGCCATCGATCCCGTTTAGGGGGCTCTTCTAGGTGGTTGCGTAGAACCGGCCGTGGTCAGACTTAAATAAAAATCAAAATCTAGAAAAGGTGATCTTTTTTTTTTTATGCTCGTAGAACAAAACAATGTCCTCCAAGATAACCCACTGCTGGAGACCATTCATCTGGTTAGTATAGAACCGTGAATTTCATTATAAAAAAGAACAGTCAATTTGGTTGTTTCATTTTAATTTTAATAACAGAAAAAGCATAGGGAGAGAGAAAAAAGAGAGGGCAAAAAAAAGGGCGTGGTCGGCAGGATTCGGACCTGCGCGGGCAAAGCCCACATGATTTCTAGTCATGCCCGATAACCACTCCGGCACGACCACTCGAATGTATCATAATTGGCAGTAAACTAGATAACGAAGTTCCTTCTTCTCATACAATTTCGAATACATATTTAGAGTGTGTACTAATTGTAACAATGTTTGAAAAACCGAATACATTGAAAAAACTTGAACAAATATAGAAATTTTAAAAACAATTAAAGCATGAATAATTTTTTTAAAATATGAACAGTTTTAAAATTGTGAAATATATATTCCATTTTTTTGTGATTGAGAATAATTTTAAAATTTTCAATTGTTTTCGAACAATGAAAGCTAATTAGGAAATTTTAAAGTTTTTAATAATACACGAACAACTTGTGAAATTATGAACATTTTTCTAACAACGCAAACAAATTTTTAAAATTGGGGCTTTTTGAAAAGCATGAACAATTTAGGAAATTCCCACCAACCTTTGAAATTATGAACGAAATTTTAAGATCTCGAACATTTTTGGGAAAAGGCGGATATTTCTATTGAAATTCCAAATATTTTCTGAAAACACAAAAGATATGAAAGTTACGAATACTTTTTTGAAAAATGTGAACATATTTAGAAAGTTTTGTACATTTTTGAAATTGTGAATTTACCAAAAAATAAATAGGAAAGGAAAATAACAAAATAGGAAACAAATAAAAACATACAAAAATGAATATCGAATTTTTTTAAGTGTGAACAAATTTGGAAGGTTTGGTTCATATTTGGAAATTGGGAATTTATGAAAAAAGAAAATGCAAAGGAACAAAGAAAACATGGCAAAAAAAAACTTGGAAACCCAGTAAAAAAACAAGAAAATATATACCAATTCAGAAATCTTTTATAAGGTTCCCAAACCTTGTAAGACCAGACAAGAACCTGGTAGAAGGTTCCGAAAACCAAAATGAAAAAGGACAGGTAATTGAGCCGGCCTAATGCGCTCGAGCATGTGCATTTGGTTGACATTACTATGCAACAGGTGCCGAATTGGAATTCCGAGGGGAGCAACTAACTAAGGGGTACCCCCTACGGGGATACCTAGCGAGAATTGTAGGGTGGCCCATATGTGACCAAGGGGAGCACCTATTTGACAAGGTTTGCGTCAAATAGGCTCGATACGCACACAACAAGCCCCCACTGAGCAGGCCCATTCTCGTGCAACTATGCGATGTAAAAACTCATAAAAAGGGATGTCGTCGCATGGAACTAAAACCCGAGACCACAAGTTGGCAAAAGGTATGTTGCCAACTAGTGGATCTCACAATTATGAGTGACAAATGACCATTATTGAAGTCAGAGGCGGAGGACGAAAAAAAATTAAGGTGTGGCGAACTCTTAAGCATAAAAGTTGTTTTTGATGCAAAAGCAAATCTAACATCATCTCTAATGTTGGGGACAAATCTAAAAATTGAAAAGCGAAGTCCTGGATCGCCATTTATGTGATCTAGACTAAAAACTGTTATACCTTCAGCTCCTAGAACCTCAACATTCTCTTCCACTATAGCTTCAACTGAATGTGCAATCTGTTCTTCCACTTGTTCGGGTCGCATAAAATTTGCATTCTTTTCTTCCGACAGAATTCACTTATCTTGATGGGGTACTTGGATTAGATCCACTGCCACTACCAAGTACTTCAAAATATCTTGTCAAATCTGCAATTCACGACATTAAATTGTCACTAAAATCACTACATTGCATATTAGAATCTATTCTAAAATCTAAAATGCTACTAAAATTCAGAAAATATACCTCCCACCCTTTGCTAGCCCTTCCCATTCCTCTCCATCTTCTACAGGCTTGAACTTTATTAAGAGACGGTAGGCTACAAGCTTATCCTTTTTTGAGCTTTTTATGAAGAGAACCACCCTGTTTTCCACCTTCTGACGATTTTTTCTGAATAAAAAACAATAAGAAATAATGAAGCATCGATCGTGAGTAACAAACAAGCACTGACCAGCTGCACCGGCAGCATTCCTGTTCTCAAGATAACAACAAAAGAAGAGAAGAACAAACACGAGAGAGTTTCTTGGCTTGCCGGCCGTGAAGGACGCGGAGCTGGCGACCGCCGCGCCGTCCCGCCGTCCGCTAGGCCGCAGTCAGAGCCGCCGCTCGCCGCACCTTGCGCGGCTGCGCCCAGCCGCCCCTGTCGCTTGCTCGACATCCACAGCCGTCCTCCGCATCTTCGCCTGGTCCTGGCCGTCGCCTCCACTCTAGCTAGGGTTCTTGGAGGCTCGCTGCGTGCGTGTACTGGATTGGGGCGCTGGCTGCCCGGCTTGATTCATTGGTGTCTTGTCGGCCGTGAAGTCGCTCGCTTAGTCGCTTAGGTTAGGCCCAATTATATATGGCAGTGTGGCCCATATAAAGCAGCGACGGCCTTCTGCTTTTATCACCGATTTTTTCTGCTCCAGCTAGGCCGTCGATCGAGCGTATACATAGGTATAAAATGTTTTTTTGCTCGGAATCAAGGTATGGCGGCTGCCACACCTTATCCACCGGGGGCCTCCGCCACTGATTGAAGTTTACGAACTAACATTAGCAACAGATCCAAACACTTATTGGAATTTTTCAATGTTTTACTGGGAATTATGAACAATATTTGAAAATGCAAATAATGCTTGAAAATCTGAATACTTTTTGAAAAACTTGAACAAACTTTGATTTTTCTTTAAAGGATGACGATATTTTAAAATATGAACAGTACTTGAAAATGTGAAAATAACATATAAACATTTATTGTAATTGTGAATAGTTTTTCAATTATCAAGTATTTTTTTGACAAAGATTCCACGAAAATGACTATTTGTTCACCTGCCTTGGGTGATATTGTGAAAATATGGCATGATAGACGGATTGGGGAGCCCCCGAAAGATCAAATGCCACACCTATTCTCATATGCCAGAGACAAAGATTCCACTATTGCCATGATGAACATCACCGAGCAGGACTGCTTTAGGATAATTTCCACACCCCTATGTCCTCAGATGTTGTCCAGCAAACTAACCATCTAAGGTATATATTTAATAATGGAACGACCAACAATAGCAAGGATACCTAGCACTTCTACTGGAGTTCTAGCTCATATTCTGATAAAAGGGTATAATTGAAGTACATTGGTAATCCAATTGATGTGTCAGAACATTTCCTGCCAATGGATATGGAAACCATGCAACTTGCCAAAACAGAAATTCTTCCATTGGCTTCTGCTCCAAGATAGATTGAACACCAGAGATCTCTTAATCAGAAAGAACTTCCACATAGAGAGCAAACGATGTGAGTTATGTGATGATGAACCTAATGAACATCTCATGCTTTTTTTTAGCTGTGACTTCAGCCAAAAAAATTGGCTTGCAATTGGGTTTGAATGGAACACGGACTATGAACTGGCAAAATGCTACTAGATGGGAAAAGAAGAAACAACTCTCGATTCCACAAGTAATGTCTAATTGTTGTATGTATGAGCATATGGAAGCACAG
>LR738715.1:852114892-852152267 GCA_902687465.1 Secale cereale | reverse complement strand
CTAAGGGAAAAACTTCCACAACACTGCATCTCACACCTTCCACTTGGGGTAACCAACGAGGGGTTAGAGGCCCATCAAGGAGTTTTTCTGGCGCCGTTGCCGGGGACTCCACTCTTCAGGATAGGGGAGTTGCATGCTATCTTTTACCTTTGCTTTTTAGTCTTGTTAGTTTACCTTTCAGTTTTTGCTTTAGTATCTTTTATCGAAAATCACAAAAATAGTTATCTCGTTCTTTAGTTGTCATTATGTCGGGTCCTTTTGTCTTTGACGGGGCAGAAGTTCTCACCTTTAAACAAAGAGGTGGGGAAAGTTTGAAAGATGCAAGTATAGAATTAATGATTCACAAAAAAGAGCCACCAAGAAGCAACCTACTACTATCCTGCTTAGAAATTTTTATGTTGGAATTACTTCTTGGAATAGGTTTATTCTAGATACTGCTATCAATGGGAATTTCCTAGAGGCCCCAGTTTGGGAGTCTCTTAGTATTATTGAAAATCTTGTTGGGAATCTCCCTGTTGTTAGCATTCGAGAGGACATCACCCTAGCTCACATTATGAAAAAACTTGGAAAGATAGAGCTAGAGATGCCAAGCATTAATAAGATGAATGAGTTGGATCGTAAGATCCAAGGGAATTTGAATAGGCTTGATAGCTCCATGCATAAAATTTTCAAAATTTTGGAGACCGTCAAATCCCATGACTTGGACTCTTCTAGGATAGACAAGATTGAGGAAATATTTGATACCTTAGGAACTACCTTCTCCTCGATCAAAACCAAAAAGTTAGAAACTCCGGCAAAGAGAGAGCCTAAGTTCGTTCACGTTCCAAAGGCTCCTGATACGTCCAAAATGCATCACTATTTTGTATCATAATTCATCTTTATTCATTGATATATTTCACGTTATGATGATGTTCTTATGTTGTTTTGGTCTATTTTACACAGTTTGCAACTTTCCGATGCCGGAACAGCAGATGCAGGATTCAGCAGGAAAAAGTGGATACTGAGTTGCTGAAGAAGAACACCTCCAAATTACCTGAAAATTGACGGGAGGTATTTTTCAGACGAATAACGAAGACACGCAAAAGGGGAGTCAGAGGGGGGCCATAGGGTGCCCAGGCGGCCTGGGGGCGCCCCCCCTGGCCGCGCCGGGGGGGCGCCTGGAGCCCCTGGCCCACCTCTGGTCGCCCCCTTTTGCATATATGTTCTCCGTCCTCCGAAAACCCTAGGCATGGGACTTTTTACGGAGTTCCGCCGCCGCTTCGAGGCGGAAACCTACAGAGGAGAAAAGGGCATCTCCGGCGGGCAGATTTCGCCGGGGAGATCACCTCCCGGAAGGGGAGATCGTCGCCATCGTCATCACCATCGTCACGAGCATCATCGAGATCATCATCAACATCATCCCCAGCACCAGCACCATCTCCATCTTCATCCAAATCTCATCTTACCATCGCAACTCGTGTTGTAACTTGTACTACCTATCCTCTCTACTCCATCGGTGTTGATTACTGCTTTGTGGTGAATGCTATTGAGTTTTGTTGGAGAAATATTATTATGTCCAGATTGTTTATCACATATTTATCCCCACTGATCATGATCTCTTTTATGTCTTGTGAGTAGTTACCTTAGTTCTTGAGGACATGGGGAAAGTCTTGTTGTTAGTAGTCATATGCTGTTGAAGTAATATGTGTTGTTTGATATTTCAGTTGTGTTGTCATTCTACTAGTGGTGTTGTGTGAGTCGAACACCTAACACTTCGCCTTATTAAGGACCTAGGGGAATACATTGTGTATAAAGAATGCTTATGGTGGGTTGCCGGAGTGACAGAAACCTGAACCCCAGTTCGCACGCTTTTGCATAAGGGAATAATGGATCCTTGATCGTATTGCTATGGTTAGGCTTTTGCCTTAAATTCTATCTTGTATTTGCGGATGCTTGCAAGGTGTTTAATCATAAGAGTGCATTCATCTTAGTCTAGAGAGTGCACTAGCATAGATCCACCCACCAACACTTATCAACACATAACATAGTATCGATACGGAATATGGCGAAAGCACATGACTACCTCTCCCGTGTGTCCTCAAGAACGTTTTAGTCTTTATAAGTTCAGTTGCTAGGCCTCTCCTTTGCTAAGAAAGGATTGGGCCACTTGTTACTTTCAGCACCTTTTACACTACTTGCCTTTACATTCCTGTTGCTTATACCGAGAAAACCCCTAAAAGTTATCTTTCAGTGCTTGCAGTAATTTCTTACTTAGAATCGCTTATCAATACCTTCTGCTCCTCGTTGGGTTCGACACTCTTACTTATCGAAAACACTGCAACAGATCCCTTACGGTTGAGGGTCATCAAGTACCATTTTCTGGCGCCGTTGCCGGGGAGCGTAGCGCTATTGGTAAAGTGAAACTGGTAAGAAAGTCTTTTTATAATTCTGTTTTTATTTTTGCTATTGCTGCTCTTTGTCCTTATGGATAGCCCTATTATTGGAGCGTTGCTTGCGGAAAGACACCCCACACCTGTGGTGGTTGATCCTCCCCCTACTGAAATTGTGCCTTATAAAATACCAGCTGGCATTATCGATTATGTTTTGACTAATCGTTATGCAGGAGACAGACATCCCGGTGAACACTTGCTATATTTGTCACGACTATGTTCATTATTTAAGCTTGCAGGTGTATCGAGGGAGTTTGTCATGAGGAAATTGTTTGTCGTATCCCTTATAGATAAAGCTTCAGATTGGTATGGGCTTCTCGATAACCCACACTTGCTGGACTGGTAGGAGCTTATGTCTCTCTTTTATACTAAATTTTATCCTCTTCATGAAATTCATCGAGACAGGAATTATATCTATAACTTTAGGTCTCGTGACGGAGAAAGCATTGCTCAAGCTTGGGGGAGATTGAAGTCTCTAATGCTCAAATGCCCTATTCATAAGCTTCCCAAGGAAATTATACTTACAAATTTTTATGCCAGGCTTTCTCGTCAGGATAAGGAGATGCTGGATGCCTCCTCTAGTGGGGTATTTCAGAAGAAGAGTGTTGAAGAAAGGTGGGATCTCCTTGAAAGAATCCAGAGGAATACCGAAGATTGGGAAATTGATAAAGGTATTGAACCCGCTATAAATTATGAACATGATTATATTGAGAGCTATGTGGAAACTGATTATATTGAGGTGACCATCTACAGCGGGCAGGTATATACTATACGGGCACAAGACCCAAGCTCACGCGCATTTGTAATGAGACCCAACTAATATAATCAACGTTGGTTCTGGCAGCTCGATCTCATCTGCGCAACCAAGGGGACACTGAACTGGGTCCAGAAGCTCAAGTAATACTACTGCAACTCACCACTGCAGAATTCACTTTTCTCTCTGTGTGTGTTTGCAAGGACAAGTGAGTTTTAACTGATGGTGCATGTACACATGTTGTCGTCAGGTGGGAAGGCCTGAAGAAGTTCACGGACGCGCCCAGGAAGCCGGTCTACTGCAAGGGGGGTGAGGCGGTCGGCACCCAGGCCTTCGTCAAGTCGTACAAGAACCTGAGATTCTACTGGATACTAGGAGCTGGGCACATGGTAATCCATCACTAATTAACTTGCACTTACACCTTCATCAAATAATTAAGCACCTTATGGGGTCAGGCAGGCAGGTGTGCTGCCTGTTGGATGTCCATGGTGGCTGAAATCTTATGCTCGATCGACCTTTTTCCTCTGACAGGTACCTATCGACAACCCTTGCCCTGCACTCAAGATGCTGGTTGACATTACACAATCTCCTGCTCGGTAGAAAGAAGTATAAGAAGAAGACGACGACGACACACCACCCAGCCTGACACCAACAGAAGAAAGGATTTCCTTTTCCTTTTTTTCTTTTCACAGTAAAAATGGCGGGCATTCATGAGAAAAGAGAGATACTCCTGAATGAACAGAGAGACATTTGTCTGACCTTATAGCAGACAGTACTGGTGCTGTGGTGCAGTTGTGTTACTTTTCGGTGAGAGGGTATAATCAAAAATCAAAATTTATTGCATACAGCCCGCGCAGTGGCTGCGACCCGCGGCCAAAATCATTGTTTCTCTAACAGGTCATTGCGGTTGATTGTTTCATTCTGGTTTTAACTGCGTTGCTTTGGGTATTAAATTATGTTATGCTTGTGTTTATTTCGCTTATTATATCGTGTTGGGTGCTGATAGAGACGGTATATGCTTTGAGAGGAAAGAGGATTCGTTCGGTGCGTGGTTGTGGTGTCCTGCAAATTTTGGGAGGAGTCAGTGCCAGCCAGCGGTAATTGTGCGAGCCCCTGCGAAGCTCCTATTCGACATTGAAACCTTGAAATTCCTGTTATATTATTCACATGAGCCGCCCAACGAAATAACCGCTAGCTCAACTCGGCTCCCTGATCCACTCACTCGCTTAATATTTTCAGCGGCCATCGATCCCGTTTAGGGGGCTCTTCTAGGTGGTTGCGTAGAACCGGCCGTGGTCAGACTTAAATAAAAATCAAAATCTAGAAAAGGTGATTTTCTTTTTCCTTTTTTATGCTCGTAGAACAAAACAATGTCCTCCAAGACAACCGCTGCTGGAGACCATTCATCTGGTTAGTAGAACCGTCAATTTCATTATAAAAAAGAACAGACAATTTGGTTGTTTCATTTTAATTTTATTAATAACAGAAAAAGCATAGGGAGAGAGAAAAAAGAGAGGGCAAAAAAAAAGGGCGTGGTCGGCAGGATTCGAACCTGCGCGGGCAAAGCCCACATGATTTCTAGTCATGCCCGATAACCACTCCGGCACGACCACTTTGATGTTAACAAATCAGATAAGCCTTTCTACATGCAGTCGCTTCTCTTGTTAGTTTGGAGTACATACACCGACTGAACCAGAACGCTAGCAATTAAGCCATGTTCACTGCGATCAATCAACCACATTATATACTCGCAGGCTCAAATGTACAGTGGCCGAACAAACATAAACTCCTGATTCCACCGTTAGACACTCATCATTCACTAGACCAGCCTCTAGTTTCATTCCCCATGACGAGAACGATCACCGGTCGTCTTCACGGCGGCGGAAGATGCAGGACCCGAACCCCCACACGGTGATGACCACTCAAATGATCTTGAACCAGCCACTCAAATCACAGGCAGCCAGCCTGAAAATAGTCGTTGGCGCAAGGGATCGAACTCCCAACTTGCTGTCCGGTTTCATATGCTGCGTTCAACTGAGATAGTCCATGATTTGTGCATATGAAAAAGTGTGTTCATCTATTCCCTGAGACATTTATTTTGGAACGGAGAGAGTATTATATAGTTTCACGTCGCTACCCAGGAGTTTAAATGCAGTTGTGAGTTGAAATCAACAAGCGGCATGAATGATCGGTAGCAGCGGGTGAGGAGTGGGTCCCCTTTATCCCGATGTATGGGGAAAGAACACAATTATTTTTGGTTAGGGCATCTCTAACTGCAACTCGCAAAAAATCTAGCCCCATACATTTTCACAATAACTTAAACTAATCGGACGAAATTCGTGCAAACACGACCGGATTTCATGCAAACATGACTGATTTCATATAAAAAAACCCGGATTGTCATATAAACACGATGGATTTCAGTACATTTATATCAGCAGTGCTAGTCCAGCTCTGAAGGTATAATTAATACCTAATCTAAATCGCCGATCATGGATCTCTTTGTCTTCCTCATGTCCGGCAGTTCGATCACCGGACTGCCGGGACCCCGGAGGTATATGCTTCAGCTCGAAGGACGGCTCGCTTCCGAGTCACTTCAGATGAGGCAATTTCAAAGGGCGGGGCAGTTTATTGGCGTGGCCTTGGAGTATGATTCTTGGACGCGACGATGGTTTGGGAGATGGCCTGGAGCTTGGCATCGGCGGCGGCGTCGAGAGGGGGCTGTGAGGAGGCGGCCCTGTCCGGGAAGTTGAGCCGCGCGTCATCCCCGCGGAGGCGGTAGGCGACATGGTCGTAAGCACGAGCAGCCTCCTCGGCGGTGTCGAAGGTACCGAGCCAGAGCCTGGTTCGGTTGGGCGGCGGCCGGATCTCCGCCACCCACTTGCACCAGTGCCGCTGCCGCACGCTGCGGTACCGCTTCTGCGGCCGCACCGCTGCAGCTGCGGTCTTCATTGGCTGGGCACGAGGAGCCAGACGCAGGCGCGCCTGGACATGCTGAACATGGGTCGGTCCCATGCGGGCTCCGGCGGGGAAAGGCGGGGGCAAGAAGGGACGAAAGGCCGGCGTCTGTGGCAACGGAGCATCTCTGATAAAAGGCTCGAGCGCTCCCGCCATGAAATCTACGGGGTGGTGCGGAGTCTTGGCCTAGAGAGCTTCTCATATTTTATAATCGCCTCTTTTGTCCAAGTGGTCCATTGGCGTGGCGGCACGTAAGCCCATGCATGTGAGGAGCCGCGACCGGCCGCTGTCGGTGGGCCGTGGATGAGCTCAGGGGGGTGGCAGTTAATTGCTGATGCGCTGGTTGGCTCGGAGGGGCTCCAGGTGGCTTGGGCGGTGCCGTCCCCGAGTTGACTTCGGCGGCGGGCGGTGTCCTGCGGTGCAACACGCACGCTCTGAGCACGCACACAGGGCGTTCGATGGAATGCTAGGGGGTCTAAGAAGCTCTCCTGGTTAGGAGTTTTTGGAAGGATGGCTATTCTTGTGCTGGTAGAGATGACGGACATGTTTGTTTGGCCAAATGACCAAGTGTCGAATGCAAGTTCATGAGCTCGCAGGTTTCCGCCATGCACATGCGGTGCTTGACGAAATGAAACAGTGATCTAGGCAATTTTGTTGATCATGAAACTTGGTGGAATGATGTCTCCTTAGATGATAGTGATGATGGAAGGGTTGTTTAGGCAAAATAAGAAAGTTTCTGGTACAAGTTTTTCCCGAATTTAGTTCTGACCCAAGACTCCATGGAATTATTTGGTGAACTTCCAAGATGCAACTGGAGATGATCTTCAGGACTTAAGGGTTTCTTTGGAAGGACTACACGATGGAAAGCATTTCAGAATTTTTTTTGAGCAAAAGAAAATAGGGCTGTAGTAATATGCTCAAACTGGTCTAGAATTGGAAAGTGGATGTTGTGATCAAAAAATTTGAATGGCCAAAATCTATAGGCATAAGAGGATCTCACATAATTTTGTGGCATTTCTAGAAATTTTATTTGAAATAGTTTTAGTGCGACAGGAGCAATTTAGGGTTTTGAAAATGCCATCAAAGAATTATTTTTGGGAAATTTTATGATGAAAATATTTCCAACTAAATTTCACACATAATGAAGGAATATTATCAATACCAATAATATTTTCAAAAAGTTTTCTGTTTGGAGGAGAGGGGTTTGGAAAACAGGAAACAGAAATGACGTTGGAATTTATTAAAAGACCTATTATAAAAGAAAATTTTATTTCTATCAAATTTTTTTTTTTTGTAAAGTCTTGGGTTACATATTTGGGCTGTTACAGTAGTGCACTTGGATCTCGAGGTAGATGTACCATACTACCAGAACCGTCAGTAGAATTGGCAACTGGATCTGGAGCTAATTCTTCAAAAAATATGAAACAAAGCTTCTCCACTAAATGTTTCCGGGGTTCATTTTAGCACCAAATAGACATTTGTTTAAGGATAGCCCCCACTTATCACATGTGTAGAACGGATTTTTTCACTTGAGCTGCTTCTGTTACTTCAGATTCTCCTACTAGTTGGAGGAACAGTCACCTGATTTCTCTCATTTTGAGATCTTGAATTCCATTGTGCCTCAAAAATGGTTGTGTAAAGAAGTAGCTCTTAGAAATGAACTAAATAAATAAAAGATAACTAGTACTAGTACCAATGTTTATACATGTAAGCAGATAACCAAAAAATAAAAAAATGACCCATGCACAATTTAACATAAGTAGGGGTCAAATACAATAAGGAGATACAATGGGAGTTTCGAAGTCGAAGTTGTTCCATGAGAATTTATGTTGTAGTTTCGAGAAGGTGATTTGTCCTTTTGAGAACAACCGGTCACACAGTTCTATTGTAAGTTTGTAACCGATGAACAAAGTGATGCTTGTGAGAAGGTGCTTTGTCCGATGAACAAAGTGATGCTTGTGAGAAGGTGCTTTGTCCTTTTGAGAACAACCGGTCATATCGTTCAACTAATAAAAAATGGGAGAGCTAGTAAAATGATGAAAAACAGAGTAATACCTTTTGTGATACCAATGTCTCCAATATAAGTGTACTCCTGATCATTCCACCTATTTCATCAGTTCATCATCCTATAGAAACCGTCTCGATCAGTAATAAAAAGCAGCCCATCAGAAATCCCCCAAAACACAAACAGAAACGGAAATAACGTTTCCGGAAGAAACCAGGCAGTGAAAAGCCGAGACGGAAGAGTCAAGCTCCCATTGACCAGCGGGACCCCCACCCGGGGTCGTCTCTCTCCCCCGGCTCGACACGGACACACCCCACCCCACCGGCCCACCCCGCACCCACCGCAGCCGTGCCGTCCCTCCTCCCCCACCTCCACCCCCGTCCCCGAGGGGTCACTCCCCGCTTTCCCTTCCTTCCTTCCTTCCTTCCCACCCAAGCAAGCGAGCTCCCTCACTCCCGCCCTCCCTCCCCGAGGGCGAGCCCGAGATCGGCGCGAGCTCCCTCCCTCCCTCCCTCCCCGAATCGCCAGCGGAGGCCGCCTCTTCCTGCGGCGCCGCCGGGGCGGGGCGGGCAGCTCGCGGGGTTTATCGGCCTCCGGGGCGGCGGGGCCGGGGGGATGATGATGGACGGCGGCGCGGCCGGCACGAGCAACGGCGGATCCGCGGCCGACGGGGACGCCGCCAGGCGGAACAACACCCGGATGCCCAAGTGTGAGTGAGATCTGGCCTGCGCTGGCCTAGCCGCCCCTTTCCTCCCCTGCTGCTTGATATCATTCTCCTTGCTGCCCGGGAATCGGAATGGATACTCATGGATGTGGTGTGCTACTGGTGCTCTTTGCGGCGCCGATTTCGTCTGGTTAGGTAGCGCGGGGCTCTCGGGGATGCTTGCTTTGCTAGGTGGTCGTGTCCTCTCTTACTGTTGGCACCACGGTGGGATAGTACTATAGTGGCGTAGCTCTGTACTTTCCTTGCTGAGAACCGGAGCTTACCTTAGTGATTATAGCTCGTTTTATCCAGAAAAAGGGCATTCGATCTAATGTTTAGTTGCATGATGGCAGTGCTTGCTTGTGTACGAGCTATGGATATCACTAAACCTTTGAGATCCTAGTGTGGATGCTTATGGAAGCTCCTGTTCTAGTGGTGTGGCTTGTGTTTCTGGCATGCAGGGCAATTCTTACTCCTGAATTCCTATGCTCAGATTCCAAGTTCATGCAGCTCGGACAGCAACTAGATTACACTAAGCTTAGTCCATGCTAAGCAGTGGAGAAAGAAACAATCTACTGTCTACTTACCTGATCGCATTGTTTGCTTGTGTATGAGCAACAGATATCTGTGAACGTTCGGTATAGATGTGTGGATGAGGTGGTTACTTAGCGGCGTAACTCCTAACCTTGTGGTGCTGCTTGTGTTTCTGGCATGCAAGCCAATTCTCATTCCTGGATTGTTATGCGCAGATTCCAAGTTCACGCAGCAGGAGCTGCCGGCCTGCAAGCCCATCCTTACTCCAAAATGGGTAAGCATACCACCTCCCGAGATCACGGTGTAGAATACAACAGTGCGCGTGCTGGTGCAGCTCACAGATGTTTCGGCTTGTGTTATGCAGGTTGTCTCGGTGTTTTTCCTTGTCGGCGTCATCTTCGTCCCAGTTGGTGTCGTTTCGCTGCTAGCTGCACAAGATGTACGGCGCTGAGTATCTTTTACACCTTGTGTTAACATATATACACACACTGACTTCACTTATGCTGACTGACTGCAGGTTGTTGAGATCATTGATCGGTATGATCATGCATGTGTCCCACCTAACATGACGGATAACAAGCTTGCGTACATCCAGAATGAGACTATACCCAAAGAGTGCACAAGGATTCTCACGGTAATACATAACTGAACAATTATCTTATAGTATAGGTATTTCAAGTGAATAGAATTGTGTTGCGTGTGCAGCTATAAGCAAGCACCTTCTATCAGTCTCTTAGCTAAAATGAGATCTGGTTGCTACCGTGCAGATTACAAAGGAGATGAAGCAGCCAATTTACGTGTACTACCAGCTTGATAATTTTTATCAGAATCATAGGAGGTATAGTTTTATTTGATGTTTTCAGTCCATAACTTCTGGAGCAACTTCACAGCTATTCATTTTCATGTTTCTCTGCAAACTGCAAATCGATATTGTACAATCAAAATAAAAAAGGCATACTACATAGCAGATTAACTGATAATTTGGTTACCATATTGCTAAGGATAGCATATGTTGGGGGCTTAACATGTACTATAAAACTTCCAATTTCAGGTATGTGAAGAGCCGAAATGATGCACAGCTAAGAGATTCTAAGAAGTCAAATACGACAACGTCATGTGATCCTGAGAGGTTCACGGCTGATGGAAAACCAATTGTTCCTTGTGGTCTGATTGCTTGGAGTTTGTTTAATGACACATATAGCTTCACTCGTGGTAAAGACAACTTGACAGTAGACAAGAAGGACATCTCCTGGAAAAGTGATAGGGAACACAAATTTGCCAAAAATGTCTACCCAAGCAACTTCCAGAATGGTGCGCTCATAGGTGGAAAGAAGCTTAACTCGAGTATCCCGGTATGCAAATTCTTAATCTGTACTATGTTCCATATATATGTAGGCTACAATTGTTCACTTACTATATATACCCTCAACATTTTAATTTGCAACAATGGTTCGTTTGAGTTCTTTGACTTGGATAAAAGAAGTTTCTCTGGGTATGGAATACCTGTAAAAGTTATTCATGTCAGTTCTCTTTCTATGTGGCAGCTGAGCGAACAGGAAGATCTTATTGTTTGGATGCGGACTGCAGCGCTTCCTACATTCAGAAAGTTATATGGCAGGATATACGTTGATCTCAAGGCGAATGATACTATAACAGTGAGGCTGAGTAACAACTACAATACGTATAGCTTTGGTGGCAAGAAGAAGTTGATCCTTTCCACTGCAACCTGGCTTGGAGGAAAGAATGATTTTCTTGGATTTGCATACCTCATAGTTGGTGGACTCTGTATTTTCTTGGCATTTGCATTCACCTTGCTATACTTGATAAAGCCAAGGTTAGTAGCTTTTGAACTCGGGTCCATTACATTTAAATGAAAATGTGCTACTGTTGGTGTGTACCTTCTGTGTTTGTAAGCCATGCTTGAGACATGCATTTAGCTTTCTTGATTTAGTCCGTAAGTTTGCTGTGGAGATGCTTGTCCACCTAATGCCACATTTGGAGCAGTAATGCTATGCCTGCAGCTAATCTTCTGGATTTTGGGAGTGTTTGGTTCGATATGTAACAGGCACATAGCAACCCCTAGAATTGTTAGTTTCACCTCTTTTTTTTTTTTTTTTTTTTGTGAAGCGTTTGGTTCGATATGTAACATAGCAACCCCTAGGATTGGAGTATCACCAAAGAACTAGCTATGGGTCGGGGTGCGTGGAAGCTTGCTATCCATGTGCCAGAGCCATGAGCTGGTCGCGAGATCTTATGGGTTTCACCTCTAGCCTGCCCCAACTTGTTTGGGGGACTAAAGGCTTTGTTGTTGTTGTTGTTTGGTTCCTTCTTGCACTTGTGACTTGCCACACTTTCTTAGCCTCCTTTTTGCCTAAATTAGCCACACTTGTGGACTGTGGCCCGTGGGAACTATTTTGGTTGCCATGGCATAGATAGTATAGCAGTTGCTTAAGGTTAGTTGGGGCAGAGTTATCTGTCCATGTTATCTGTCCATGTATACTGACATCGTCCTGACTATGGATGATGTACTCCACTTCATCTTGACTCTCCTAGTCTTGGTAAGATTAAGATGTCATTGGGTTGTATCCTTGTATGAGCATAGTTCATGATTTGTTCTTTTTTGTTGAAAGAGATTTTGAGCAGAAGCATATATATTATTGCCAATGTTAGTAGGGCCAGCCAACCAGGCAAAGGACAACCAGCTGTTCCCATTTGCTTTGGCCTTTTATGCTATAGCGCTGCTACGCAGATGACATAGTTTGGACGATAGTTAGCCGGCAGTTGCATCTGAGCCTTCCATGTACCAGGCTAAGCTGAGGGAGTCCGCTGGATATTGCATCGTGCATGAATCGTTCATCCAACCGTCGTCTGCACAGCACTTCCTTTTATGCTACTAGTATGCATACACGTGCATTGCATATTTGCATGTCTTAAATTACAGAGTGATTTTGGTTAAAAAAATCACAAATATCATTATACAAATGCAGAAATTAAGTGGTTCTAGAATAGGATGGAGACATCCACGTTTTACTGCTCACCGTGAATCGAGCTGCTCGTGTCTGTTAGATTTAGCAGACCAATGGTTAGGATTGACCTATAGGTCCAATTCAAAACTGGCAGTTTACCATGAGTGTGGCATCCATACCAGCTCATACTTTGTCATACATATGCGGACATGATCAAGCTATCACAAGCACTGCAGGTCTTGATACAAAACCACCACATTCTGTGTAAATTGTTGTAATGTAACTAACCGGTATTGCTTCTCTTGACCTGTCTGAACGAGAGCCTTCTTAACGTTGTAAATTATGGCCTTTTTGCAGGAAACTGGGAGATCACAACTACCTGTCGTGGAACAGGCACCCTGCAGGCCGCTAAGGGTGTTCCCGAACTCGATATGGCGTACAATTGATGCCTGCCTCGACTACGTGAAATGTATCATCATGCCCTAAATGATACTACTTCGAGATTGCCAGTAGCTCTAGACCACCTGTGTGTACATTTTAACAAACGGACCAGTGTTCTTTTGTTTGTTGTGGTAGGGGGGATGCATACAGCAGCCGATCCTTGTTGTTGAGTACTACGGATTGTATTGCTACCTCCGATCCATAATATGTGCCACAGTTTTGAACTAACCCCAGTTCAGAACCGCGACACTTATTTTGGATCGGAGGGAGTATCAGTTTCTTATTTCGTGGTATGGATTTATTAACCATCCTGTAATGTACTGTAATACGTAGTTTATTGACCCTATGAGTTTCCAGACAGCGCATGCCTTCGGACACCAAAACTGCATTTTGTTTTGGATAACCCGACAAAGTCTGAGAACAGATTTGCTGCAACTTCTTTCGGGGTAACAATGAAGCACTCGAAAATCCCTTTCGGTGCCCGGGCTCAGATGAGCCCGGTGAACAGTACCTCTATTCAAAGTACTAAAAGAATTCAAAAAATTACAATTTTTTTTTGTGGTGCAAGATGTTTCTGTGCGTGAACTCTGTGGGAAATATTGTGAATTTTAGATATTCATTCAAGTAGTTCGTGGCCAAAAAGGCAAAATCAGGCATAAACAATGCGATTTTCAAAAGTTTCTCAAACATCTGAAATTTGTCTTTTTTGCCACGAGCTCCTCGAATGTCCAAACTAAACATCCGAAGTGCCCGTGTTCTTTAATCGGGGTAACAATGAAGCAGGAGTAGCCTATGATCCAACGAGAAGCTCTTCATGTGCTGCATCGACTCAATTTTGAGCAGATTTACTCATTTACAGATGCCGCTTAAGAGATGAAACACATCGCCTCTATCTACACCGTTGATGAGTCGGCAGAAGAATCCGTTCGATGTCTCGACAAGCGCCAGTGCACGCACGCGCGCGCGCAACGGGTAGGGGTAGGTACTCTGGCTCGCGCGCGCGCGGGTAGCTGCCACCTACCCACCGGCGGCCGCCCTCCGCTCCCTCGTCGGAGCGTGGGGTATAGATACCTGGATGGATAGCCGAGGGCCGAGGCAGACCGCTGACAGCTGCTGCAGCAAGCCCGGCCGACGATGGGGACCGGCGGCGACGACGCGGCGGCGGTGCGCACCGCGGCGGAGGCGGCGCGGATGGTCTGGGAGGAGTCCCGGCGCCTCTGGGGCATCGGCACGCCCATCGCCATCGCCACGCTCAGCCTCTTCGCCGTCAGCTCCGTCACCACCGTCTTCGTCGGCCACCTCGGCAACCTCCCCCTCGCCGCCGCCTCCATCGGCCTCTCCGTCTTCTCCACCTTCTCCTTCGGCTTCCTCGTACGTCACTCCCCATCTCCTCTTCTCTTCTCCCCGGCATAATTGCTGACTGGCACCGGCAATAGCGTGCATGCATGGCATGCAGCTGGGCATGGGGAGCGCGCTGGAGACGCTGTGCGGGCAGGCGTTCGGCGCCGGGCAGGTGGCGATGCTGGGCGTCTACCTGCAGCGCTCCTGGATCGTCCTCGGCGGCGCCGCGCTGCTCATGGTGCCCTTCTACGTGCTGGCCGAGCCGCTGCTGCTGGCCATCGGCCAGGACGCCGCCGTGGCGCGCGAGGCGGCGCGGTTCGCGCTCCGCATCCTGCCCGGCGCGCTCTCCTTCGCCGTCAACTTCCCCACCGCCAAGTTCCTGCAGGCGCAGAGCAAGGTGCTGGTGCTGGCCTGGGTCGGCGTGGCCGGGCTCGCCTTCCACGCCGCGCTCACCTACCTCCTCGTCGCCGTCCTCGGCTGGGGCCTCCCCGGCGCCGCCGCCGCCTACGACGTCTCGCTCTGGGCCATCGCGCTCGCCCAGGCCGCCTACATCGTCGGCTGGTGCAGGGACGGCTGGCGGGGCTGGTCCATGGCCGCCTTCAACGACATGTGGGCCTTCGTCCGCCTCTCGCTCGAGTCCGCCGTCATGCTCTGCCTCGAGATCTGGTACATCGGCTTGATCACCGTCCTCACCGGCCACCTCCACGACGCCCAGATCGCCGTCGACTCGCTCGGCATCTGGTACTACTTGACACTCGTTACCAAAACTCATTACAAATTCCTAGCTATCCATCTGATACATTTGTGGCTTTGCAGCATGAACGTGAACGGATGGGAGGGCATGGTCTTCATCGGCCTCAACGCCGCCGTCAGCGTCCGGGTCTCCAACGAGCTGGGCTCCGGCCGGCCACGGGCGGCGAAGCACGCGGTCATGGTCGTCGTCGGCGAGGCGCTGCTCATCGGGCTGCTCTGCATGGCCCTCGTGCTCATCTTCAGGGACAGCTTCTCCGTCATCTACACCACCGACTCGGAGCTCCGGCACGCCGTCTCCAGGATCGCGGGGCTGCTCGGCCTCACCATGGTGCTCAACAGCGTGCAGCCCGTGCTTTCAGGCACGCTTCCTCTTCCTTTCCTCTCACACCATTGCTGGTTTCATTTTTGTTCATGTCGCCTCAACCTTCCTCTCATTCAGGGGTCGCCATTGGAGGAGGATGGCAGGGCCTTGTCGCGTACATCAACCTGGGCTGCTACTACATCTTCGGGCTGCCTCTCGGCTATCTTCTCGGCTACAAGTTCAACTATGGAGTTGGGGTAATTTGCTATTGTCATTTATACACTACCGCAAACCGCTAAATTTGAAATGAAGATGAATGTTTGTCGTATGATTCTGCGACATTTTTGGTTATGAATTTTGCGGCATTGGTTGTGATTTCAGGGGATTTGGTCTGGCATGCTTTGCGGGATTGCTCTTCAGACACTGATCTTAATCTTCATAGTGTGGAGAACGGATTGGAACACAGAGGTATGAATAAAATCCCTTCTCACCCTTCCAAACTTGACACCGCTGTTCGATTTCAGACATGTTGTTTGTAAATGTTGTTTATATGGGAAATGCTGAGCTTTACACCTTGATCATCTCTCATGCCCTACAACTGCAGGCTGCGCTGGCGTCAAGCCGTGTGCGAAAGTGGGGCGGCGCAGATGTAACCAAGCCTCTCCTGGAATAGAACTAGATCAGCATGATCAATAAAACTGTGTTTTCCCCAAAGAAAGAGAGAAGAAACATATACCTACGCCTTGTGGCGCCGATGTAAAATTTAGAAGTTTTCTTGCGACATTTTGTAAGATGGTCATTCTCATGCCATCATTTTTCTTTTCTTTTTTGGACCCTTTTCCAAATTTTCTTGGACCATGCTATGCAGTGGCGTCTGTGTGCTTTAGTTGTGTAGAACCAGAAGGAAATGCGCGATTTGCTGCGCCGTTGTCTCTTACCATTGGGGTAGCAAGTTTTTTCCTTTGATATTTGTCGCAGTCAGTCTGGTTTTCATTTCATGGAATTCTCTCTACCCAGCAACCCGGGACAATTAGCAGCACTGGAAAATTCAAAAAGGAATGCACACACTACACATCCATGCAGTCAATCTTGCCACAATAGATTTTCTGAAATGTAACAAAAGGCGGAGAATACTTGGACAGAACTACCATTATCCACATACCAAATACTCTACATTTTGCCCCTTTTTTGAGGGAATACTCGACAGATTTACCCCCTCTGTTGATGGTCTCACCTGGCGAGAATGGAAATTTTCTCCCAGATGATCTTTTCACATGTCAAGGCGCCTTTCCAGTTGATGGCGAGGTGATTTGACACTGGCAAAGACACTGAAGGTGCCTTTAGCCAATCTTTACTCACCAAACTATTGCCGGATGGCGCCCTGGTTGCTGACAGTGGGACCCAAACAACAGAACCAGGGAGAGCAACCATAGGGCCTTATAGTTTATACCCACTGTGCCCACACAGTAGTTGTAAAAGATCAGATGGCTTCTGCTGAGATACCACATTCATCTTGGGAGTTTCAAAATACTCCCGACATCGAAATCCTATCAACCTCATACGCGATGCAGAATCATGTTAAATTTCTCCATTATGCGAAACATGATTAGAATTATTCGTCGTTGCAAGATGTTCGTCGCACGGCTGAATCACTTGCCACATTGAGCAGTCAGCAACAGACCGGAAGCTACTACCAGAGTTCAAGTAGCTCGAGCTAGCTAAACTGGCCAGTGAACCATCACTACAACACATCCCTTCTCCTTGGCTCCCTCACTCCCCAGCAAGAGCACAATAGGAACTATCCCAGGGGTGAGATTCAGAGCTTCTCGGCCATCCTGCGCAGCAGCGCGGCCCCTAGCGGCTCCTCACTGGGTTCCTCGGTCGGGTTCTTGGTGAGCCATGCCTGCGCGGCCTCGAGGTCAGGGAGCACCGGTGCGCCAGACTTCCTCCAGCTCTCGGCTTCGGCGGTCTTGAACCGGTCCAGGAGCAGCGCGTGCATCCCGATGCTTCGTGCGGGGACATAGTCCTTGCGGTAGCTGTCGCCGATGTGGAGCGCCTCTTCCGGTGCAACGTTCCCCGCCATCTCCAGTGCGATCTTGTAGATTTTTGGGTCAGGTTTCTCGACGCCGACGATGCCCGAGAACACCCCGAAGTCCCACTCTGAGCCCTAGATGCACAACTAAGACATGCATCAGGCGACTGCTTTTATAGGATGATGAATGGCTGAAAAGGTTGCGACTGTCATGTGTAATGTTATCAAACCTGATTTAGCCCTAACGCAGGCAAGATGACCTCTTTGTAACGGTACTCTGCATTGCTGACGATGCCAACTGTGATACCCTTTTCCCTCAGCCCTCTCATGAAGGGCTGTGCATCAGGAAACACCGAGTAAGGTGCGGAGGAGCCGAAGGCAGAATAAATACGCTTGAACACTTTCTCAAATGTCTCATCATCGTAATCATAGCCAGCCTGCAGTATACATTGAGCAATCAGATCACTCGGAAAATGAAAAGGCCAACGCTAATTCCTGGAAATAAAAACTGCAAAATGGTTTTACCTTAACAAATGAATCCTTGACACAAATCCTCCACCATTCGATGGTTGGTATCTTTGCCGCAAATCCAAAGCATGGGTATTTCCTTGCCATCTCAGTGTATGCAAGCTTGAAGCCTTCGTGCATTCGATCATAGTCAGGGCATGGCTTTCCGGCAGACTTAGCCGCCATACAGTAGTAATCACCAAGCCGTCCTTTGTAAGCAAGCAGAGTACCAGTCACATCCACAGTGACCAACCGCAGTTTTGATAGCAGCGACATGTTTGATGATGATCTGAACTACAGCCTCTGTTATATCCTTGTCTGCAAAGCCAAATAACGAGAATCAGGGCAATATGCATAACCGAGGATTCACACATATGGCATGCACTTGACTTGAGTGGTATCTAATTAACTACTCCTGCATATAACTTGGATTTTGGATAGATATAACACGCATAAAAGGAAACAACAGTCTAAACTAAATATTTTACAGCAGAAATCAAACTTGCGCAAACAAGCAACAACCCCTCCCTCCCAACAGATATCCAATATGTTTTTCCTCATTGCAACGGCCAACGGATGTAACATGACAAATTTTAAAGGAAGAAGCAAGCATACAGATTCACAGCGCTAAGCTAAATGACTCGCATGGAATCAATCAATTGAAATGGTGAGAAATCAGATCACATTATAACAGGAAACCAAAGTAAAAAAGGAGGCCATGAACTGCTAAACAATCACATTATTACTAAATGCGCCCACAAAACACAGAGTTCAACCTAAACAGAACACTGGGCAGCTCGCACTCCATTCAAATTTGCTGTATCGAAACAAAATATGCTACTGTAGTAGTTAATGCAGAGCATGATAACATTGATTTAGATCCCCTTTTATTATCAGTTAAAATAAGATAAGAGAAGATAACACAAAGCCAGAGCGCTGTGCCTTTATACTGTCTTTATAGTCTAATAACCACCCCCGCATCCAAAGCAAATCTTATCCGCTGCCATTACCTCGAGCGGAGGACCAAAGACTGCTTCTCCGGCCACCAAGAATGCCTGCAAAAACAGGAACCACGGAGGAATCAGGGACGGCCCAGCGGCGGCAAGATCCTAGCTTTCCGCGCAAGAACACGACAGGAACCAAGAAATAAATGAAATAATCCAATCCGGATATACCACCACCTGAATCAATCCGGCGACGCTGCGGCTAGGAGGGGAGGATTCCGGTGGAAGTCGCGGCGCGCAGGCTCAGGCTGAGATCTCAGAGAAGGGGAAGGGGAAACTGATTCATTCCCGGGAGTGGGAGGATTTCTGGGTTGGGAGATGGGATTCTGCTGGGCTTGCTGTCGCCGGCTATAAAGTACCGGGGCTTTGGCAGTGGGGAGTGGAAATCTGTGGAATTCGGGAGCGGGATACCGGCGGTGCTCGTCCACGGTTTTGGTGGTTCATCGGATTGCAGCTCAAGGCAGGGGGGCGATAGGGTGTGCCATGTCAGCAATGGACCAGCTGCAATCTTTGGAGGAGTAGTATTATTAAAACGCTGTAAAAAAAGCTAGTACTAGTAGGAGTAGTAATTAATATGTGCCATAGAAAAGGCTAGTGCTTTGTGGTGAAGTTTGTAATGGCTGCATAAACGAAACGTGGACAATCTAGAATCTATAACATGGAAAGATAAATGCCGTTGGAGGGGGAGAAAGGGCGATGACCCGGGTGACATCGCTATCGACATCGATAGGATGATCACCTCTAAGGGGTTTAGCAGTGCCTTCGGTTATTTCTTTCAGAGACGAGGCCATGAGGTAGGGACACCGACACCCAGGATCAGAGTTGTCGTGCAAGAAGTCAAGGATTGTCGGTGGTCGACGAACGCGGGAAGGGGAAGTGGTGGGTTTGTGGAGGGAAAGTGGGAGGTGGGACCTGAGTTAGGACCATATTCGTAAGGCCTTGTTTGTTTCACGTGGGTCGCAGTTTTTTTAGAGGATTAACCTCCCGAGGCCCAGAATCCTCGTAAAGTCCCGACAACCCGTTTAGTACACGAGGTTACATGGGCCAAACCTCCTCGACTCCCCTTCGATCCACTTCTTCCCACGCGCTTCAGAACCCTTGGGGGGGGGGGGCTCGAGGATATGGCCACCCGACTCCTCGCCAAGACGCCGCCGTTGACTCCTCCCTAAGACGTCGTGCCGCCCGATGCTGGCAATCTCCTCCGGCACACTGGACTTCTCCCCGGTGGAAAGTCACCGCTGCCCCTCCCTCCCCTCCTCTCCCGAGAGGCAAGTCTTCGCCATGGCGGCCACCTCCCGCACGCCCTCAGTCCGCCTCGTCCTCACCGACGAGCATGCCAAGAACGATGTATCCTAGCCCCAGCTCCACATGGACCCTAACCCTACCCGGATAGCTCGCCAAGGACGTCGTCCTCTTCTAGCTCCTCTTATACCCTAACCCTAGCCCACGAGATTGCCATAAATTTGTGTTGGTGATGGTCTGATGCATGTAGGAGGATAAATTGGCAGATTCTAAACCATGTCCGCCCCCTCCTGGTGACTGATGTTGATCTCGCAGTCGATCTTCCTGCCTAACTAGAGATATATAGTAGTATTAGTAGTACTTGTTTTTGATGGCCTGATGCTAATGCTGATGGCAGTGTGGTGCAGATTGTAAATTAGTGATGGATATGGCCATAAAAATTTCACAAAACAACAGATTCAAGAGAAGTAGAAAGAGTTAAAGGGGCAATACCGACTTCTCAAGGATGCCCGGAAACAAAAGCGGTGTCAGCTTGAATTATCAACACACATGATAGATGCCGACCCACACCTTTGGCAGAACTTGATGACTGTAAGTTCTAGTTTAGTGTGTGTCTTTGCAACTTCTTGTATTACATACTTCTTTTGTAATCAATTTTGTTTTCGAGTAATCCGAGTTTGATAAATCATTTGTTTTATATACAGTCGTGGCCAGAAATAAGTAAGTTCCAGACTAAGCCTTTTCCACTCTATGATAAGCTAGGTGATCTCTATGATGATGAGTTACTGAGTTTAATGGATTTTCATTTCCTCTCTTTTTGTTGACATTTATAATGAATTTTCATTGCTATGTGGCCTTTAATGATAACTTGGGTGTTTGTGTAGGACACATAGCAGAAGGTAACTTCAATTTTACATCAATTGAGGTTAACCTGAATCAATACGATGATGATTTGCACATGTACGATAATCCAAGAGATGCTGCTCAAAGTGATGAGTCAAGAGATGTTAGTGTTGGGGAACGTAGTATTTCAAAAAAAAAAATCCTACGATCACGCAAGATCTATCTACTAGAAGCGTAGCAACGGGAGGGGAGAGTGTGTCTACGTACCCTCGTAGACCGAAAGCGGAAGCATCTAGTGGCGTGGTTGATGTAGTCGAACGTCTTCGCGATCCAACCGATCCAAGTACTGAACGTACGGCACCTCCGCGTTCAGCACACGTTCAGCTTGATGACGTCCCATGAGCTCCTGATCCAGTTGAGCGTCACGGGAGAGTTTCATCATCACAACGGCGTGGTGACGGTGATGATGAAGCTACCGACGCAGGACTTCGCCTAAGCACTGGAACGATATGACCGATGTGTGTAACTGTGGGGAGGGGCACCACACACGGCTAAAATCAACTTGTGTGTCTATGGGGTGCCCCCCACGCATATAAAGGACGGAGGGAGGAGGAGGCCGGCCCTCATAGGGCGTGCCCAAAGTGTGGAGTCCTACTAGGACTCCCTAGTCCTAGTAGGATTCCACCTCCCACATGGAATAGGAAAAGGGGAAGTGAGAAGGAGAAGGAAGGAAGGGGGCGCCCCCTTTCCCTAGTCCAATTCGGACCAGTCCATGGGGAAGGGGCGTGGCCACCCTTGAGGCCTTTCTCTCCTTTCCCGTATGTCTCATTAAGGCCCAATACGAATTCCCGTAACTCTCCGGTACTCCGAAAAATACCCGAATCACTCGGAACCTTTCCGATATCCGAATATAGCCTTCCAATATATCAATCTTTACGTCTCTACCATTTCGAGACTATTCGTCATGTCCGTGATCTCATCCGGGACTCAAAACAAACGTCGGTCATCAAATCACATAACTCATAATACAAATCGTCATCGAACGTTAAGCATGCGGACTATCGGTGCCAAAACCGGCGGATCTCGGGTAGGGGTCCCGAACTATGCGTTTGAGGATTGATGGTAACAGGAGGCTGGGGACACGATGTTTACCCAGGTTCAGGCCCTCTCGATCGAGGTAATACCCTACTTCCTGCTATATTAATATGGGTGAATATGAATACAAGAGTTGATCTACCTCAAGATCGTAGTGGCTAAACCCTAAGTCTAGCCTATGGATATTGCGATTCTGTTCTAGCCCCTACGGAATAATACCCTCCGGTTTATATACTCACCGAAGGGGCCTAGGGTTTGTACATGTTATCTTGCAGAGGAAGGAAAATCCACACCCGAACCTAAACTTGCCATTACATGAATACAGGAGTCCTATCCGGATACAAGAGATGATCTTCTGTAATAGTCTTCACGGCCCACCAGTCCGGCCCACCAGGAGTTAGTCCGGCCACATGAGGACCCCCCGATCCAAGACTCCCTCAGTAGCCCCTGAACCTGTCTTCGATGACAATGAGTTCGGCTTCTACATTGTCTTCGGCATTGCAAGGCGGGTTCCTTCTTCTGAATATATCTTCTGCAAAAAGGTGTATTGTGTTCGGCTCTGCAAGTCAGTACGACCCTTAGCCTCGAAGGCAAGGCTCTTTAAAAGAAAATGATTAATGTGCCTCTACTGACAACTTTTGGGTGAAGCGTCGCGTCCAACCCACTAATATATCGAACCGTTTTATTTGGTCCTAGTTTCGCTTTTCGAGGTATATCCTCATTGACACGTCTCGTCAGAATAGAGATCGTGCCCGCTTATTGTGGGATCCTTATCAACATGACGTGAGCACCCACGCCGCGCATTACGCACGACCGCTTTGGGAACCGGCGAGGTTTATGGATAATGTGGGGGGACGTACTACATTCGTAGCGTTATAAAAGGACATCAATCCCTTTCATCAGCCACACGCCTTCCTCAAACTCGAGCTCTCCAATCTCCCTTGCCCCCGTATTCTCATCTCCCGCGCCCACCGCTCTTCGTTCCTCAACCACTACTCCTCTTCCCAGCAATGGCTGGATCTAGTGCTAGAGGCAAGTGGGAGGCTTCCACGGTCACTGAAAAGACCGTGGAGGATCTAAGGAGCGCGGGGTATCTCACCGGTGACATCGCACACCGAGTCCCCCCTAAGGGCCAGGTGATTCCCGTTCCTAAGGCGGGTGAGAGGGTGGTTTTTACCTCTCACTTTGTTAGGGGGCTAGGGTTCCCACTCCACCCGTTCGTTCGGGGTATTTTGTTCTTCTACGGGCTAGATTTCCATGATCTAGCCCCAAACTCAATTCTCCACATATCCGCTTTCATAGTGGTATGTGAGGCCTTTCTCTGTATCCCCCCACACTTCGGCCTATGGCTTAAGACCTTCAACGTAAAGCCAAAGGTGGTGGACGGGGAACACGCGGAGTGCGGGGGTGCTATGATTAGCAAGCTCCCGAATGCTACTTGGCCCAAGGGCTCGTTCGTGGAGACGAACAAGGTCTGGCAGCAGGAGTGGTTCTACATCACCGAACCCCGCGACACCAAGTGGGTGGCGGAGCCTGCTTTCAGATCCGGACCCCCAGAGAGGCTGACCTCCTGGACCAAAAAGGGTCTGGACTGGGGGTCGCATACTGATGTGACGACTCTCGTGAGCCATGTGTCCGGCGTGATCTCCAAGGGGCACCTGCTCTCCTCTATGGTCCAGGTGATGCCGACCCGGCTTGTTCTCCCTTGCCAATGCCGGGGCTCCTCCTTATGGGAGTTCGATCCGGCAGGAGACAAGCCGCTGAAGCATCTCTTTGGCTATACGCACAAAGAGATTGATGGCTTCTCGCCCCTCGTTGGTTACCCCAAGTGGAAGGTTTGAGATGCAGTGTAGCGGAAGTTTTCCCTTGGCAAAGATACCAAGGATCGATTTCCCCTGAGACTCCCAGTTTCAACAAGAAGGTGTCAACTGCTAACGGCGCCAGATATTAGCAATCAACGTGGACATGCACACAGATACAAATAACTTTGCTCCCAACGCGTACAGAGAGGTTGTCAATCCCTCCGGCCTTGTCGTTTACAAAGGATCAAACGCAAGTGATAATAGTGATAGGTATTGCTGCAATAGTAAGTAAAAACAGAAAGTAAATAGCGGATGTGATCAGTGATGGTAATATGGACCGGGGTCCCATGATGTTCACTAGTGATGTCTCTCTCCCAAAAGACGATAAAACAGCTATGTGAGGTAAACGAATTACAGCTGGGCAATTGACAGAATTATGTGCGCAAACCAATGCTAACTATGTTGCAAGAAAGGTAGAGGTTCAAAGCATGGGCGGTACGCCAAGGCAAGTAGATCGAAATCCATCTGCATCTACTACTAATCATCCACCTTGAGATATCTATCCAGAACATCTCGCTGGTATTAAGTTGCGAGTCCCACCCATAGTGTAAACTCAAAGCAACAGACAACTGCATTAAAAGAACTTTGCGTAAAGTAAACAATCCTTGCACCCGCGGGCACAAGCACCGTTATTTTCCCCCTTGTGGCAACAACACATCCCCTAGACTCATGTTTCTGTCACTCAAGCTAGTCATCGAGGGGCATGAACCCACAATCGAGCATAACGTTCCCTCTCGGAGTCACTACCTACTACTCGGCCAAAGCAATAAATAGCAACGGAGAACATGCACGAATTACTTACGAACATAAATATAAAAGAGGTAAATCAAATATATTACTCAAACACAATCTGAACATAATCTCACAATCCATCGGATCCCAGCAAACTCATCATAGCAACAGCATAAGGATTACATATGTGCCTCGATCATGTAGGGCAGCTCACGAGGACTAATTAGTGAAGCACAAGAACGGGAGGAGAACATCACATAGCTACTGGTCATGGACCCATGGTCCAAGGGAGACTACTCACAACTCATCCGGGAGGCGTCCATGGTAGTGGAGAGGCTCCCGGTGGTGATCCTCCCCTCCGGCAGGGTGCCGGGAAGAGTTCTCCTGGTGCTCCCGATCTTGGAAGCGCGGCGGCGGCGGAACAGAGATGAGATCGCGAAAAAGGGTTCCCGTCTCGAGGGTTTCGGGACACGATATAAATATATGCCAAAGGGGGGCATCAGCGGAGGCCTGGGGGGCCCAGGCGCCCCCCGGCGCGGCTAGGAGGGGGGCCGCGCCACCAGGGCGCCTGGAGCCCTGGTGGCCCCCTCCGGCTCTACTTCGGGTGCCGGGAAGCTTCTGGAACGCTGATTTTTTATATAATTTTTCCGGGATTTTTCTGGCAGTTTTCGTAATGGGAAAACCTAAAATACAAAAACAGTAGAAAACAGAAACTGGCACTGGGGTGCACTGAGTTAATAGGTTAGTCCAAATATGATCAAAAGTGTATGGAAGTGTATAAATATCATAGCAATATCACCCAAAAGAGGCATGGATCAAGCAGAAATTATAGATACGTTTTGGACGTATCAGAGATCTGGAAGTATCTCTTCAAGAGCCAGAAGGAATGGCCCGAAGAGACCGAGGATGCGGGTTACAACACTGTGGTCTCTGCCTTAGAGGTAATAGTAATCCTTTCCGAACACTTGCCCTTTCCCTTATTTAATGATAATAGGAATTGGAATTTTTACGTGATATACATGGCTGGACGAAGAAGGCGACTCGGATCAAGTGTTCGACGCCTCTGCCCGATGACCCAGCATTGCCTCTATTGACGACGATGCTGGTCCCGGCGCTGTACAAGGCGCCGACCAAGAAGGCCAAGAAGACGAAGGGCAAGGGGGCCGGAGATTGCCCCCGTCCTGTGGGCAAGAAGCCCGAGGACCTCCATATCCTATCCTCTGACGAGGTGGAGGAAGATGATGATGGGGAAGAAGAAATGCCCCCTACGCAAGGCAGTGGGAGGAAGAGGGGGGCCGTCGCTGACGCGGGTACGGCCGCGCCCCGGAGGAAACTAGACCTCGGAGCTAGTTCGGGTTCATCCGAGCATAGCTATGTGATGAAGCCCAGGGAAAAACCCCTGCCCGAATCGTAAGTCAATCCGGACACAAGTGCTGCACCTTTGTTTATTTAGTATCTTTTAATATTTACTTAATATTTTTCTCCTGCTGGCCTACAGCCCTCCCAGAGGACTCCTTGATGCTATCTCATCGGAGGGGAACTCTCTCACACCTGGAGAGACGGAGAGTGACCCACCAATCTGGGCACCATCGCCCGTGATCGGTGGGGACACCGAGGTGTCATCCCAATGGGTTCCCTCCTCTCTAGGAGGAGAAGGCAAGGCAGGCGACAAGGCGACCGGGGATAATACCCCGGCGGCCGCTGACCATGGGGAGACGGCCCCCATGGAGACCGAAGACGTGGGGCCCAATCAATCCGGGGTCCCACCGAATACTATTTCGGAGCCCAGTGTGGCTCCGGGGTCCGAAGACCTAGCTCCTCAAGCGGAGGAGGATACAGCGGCGTCCGGAGTCAATCCAGAGGCACCGGACTCTATGGAGGGAGCACTGCAGAGTGCTCTCGTCATTGAAAAACATCTCACCGTGATGGGTGCGGTGATGAAGAAGATTCAGTCTGTCAAGGGCGGACTGAATGAAGCTTTCAACAGCCTGCTAATAGGCTTTGAGGTAAGCAATGTAATGCTTTTTATAGAATTTATCATTTTTAATGCACATATATAGCCAGTAGCCCCTGATGCTTTGTGCGATTCTGAAAAGAATCAGACGAAGTATCCGTAGTATAGCATGCTTATAGAGCTGAACTGTTGTGCAGGCTTCATTAGTTACGACAACTACGCGAGACGTAGAGGTTGCTGAACTAAATCGGAAGCTCGCGGTGGCCAACACGGACCTCGACCGCATCAATCGGCGTTTGGATGAAACGCAAGGTATGCAGATTTTTGAAATGTCAATAAGACTTAACTGATTGAGTATGCTTACAAATTCTAATATTGTATTATGTTTTACACAGTTGGCGCCACTGAGCTTGAGGCTCTCAAGGGCGAGGTCGCCAAGGCCAAGAAGGAGGCCGAGGAGAACAAGGTGGCCGCTGACAAAGCGGCTGCGGATTTGGAGGCCAAGAAGGCTGAGTGCGAGAAACACTGGGCTCGGGTGTCCGAAGTCGAGGTCGAACTGAATGACACCATCCTTAAATGCGAGGTGTTGGAGAAGAGGACTTTGGCACAAGCGACCGAGCTGTCTAGGACAGTGAAATCTGCCCAGGATGCGCGAGGCAAGTCACGCAGCGCTCGTCAAGAAATCGAGCAGGCACGACAGATAGCATCTGGTAAGATATTTCTCTTACAGAGCATCTTTGGAGGGCGGAAGTATGTTGGGCTGACACGATTATGGAGTTCTCCAGGCGTGTTTGCTGATCTCCCGAGGAGCAGCGCAAATGTCGCTCAATATTTCCGAGCCCTGGAGGGGAACAATTCGGAGAAGCTGTTTTGGTCGCAGTTCAATGCACCAAAACATCCTGTTCCCTTAGCGACCAGATGAAGCAGCTGGTCAATCTGCACAACATGTCTTGTTCGGCCATGAAGGACTTAATAGTCCGGCTATGGCCCGCTGATCCAGTCCCAAGTAGTTACTTCGGACTGGTGAAGCGGCTCGTCGAGGTGAGTCCACGGGTCGATGCACTAATGCGTTCGGCCTGCATAGAAGGTGCTCGGATGGCCTTCGCTCGTGTCAAAGTGCACTGCGCGAAGATGAACACAGTGCATATAGCTACTGCTGGCCCGCCCACAGGCAAGGAGCACCGCAAGCCGGAGAAGTACTTCGAGGACGTCATCGACAGTGCCCGCCTTGTAGAAGGCCAGTGTTCGAGGGATGTTGTCTTCGAATGATTGTATCTGGATGTAAAGATTATGCTTATGAATCCAATGTATATAAATTTTGCGCAATTTATAATATCAGCGTCTTTTACCTCCTGTATGACTGTTTATCTAAATCTGAAAGTTTCCAGTCGTCGGCTTCAGCCCCCAAGTACGTAGTACTGAGGTGTTCGGTCATATGCATATACACTCTTTGTGCAACATCTTGGTCCGTATAGGAGGTGTATGCGGAGCGAACCAGACAATCAGACTATGCGACGTTATTCCTTTCACTTAGTTGTAGGAGTTTGACAAGTGGGGCTAGGTACTAGCCCCTCGTGCAGATAAAGTATCCAATTGCACCTGGTTGGGCGAAAAACCAACCCTTCGTATAACACGGGGTAGATCTCTATCGATCCTAGTATAAAACTAAGTCACAAGATTGCTGACCAGGTTCTCGCTTATCATGACAGTCAGTTTTCGGCTTTCTCTACTGAGGTACTTGACCGGACTAGCCAGAAGTACTATCGCAGTTGTCGTGGAATTAGCACGGCAGATGTCCGGTTTAGGGGACTTAGGTGAGGCCATCGCGCGGGTTAGCTTGAAGAGGTTAAAGCGGACAAAGGACACATGGAGTTTTATACTAGTTCGGCCCCTTCGATGAATGTAAAAGCCAACGTCCAGTTTGGTGTGGTATTGCTAGTGCGTCGACAAACAGGGAGAATCCGCTTGCCTGTGTCTCAAGCTGTTATCTCCTGTCCTTGAACCGTCGCCGGGTCGTCCCTTTATATAGGAGGCGACGCCCGGTCCGGTTTATAGAGTCTCGAGGCCGGCTCATAAACGTGTCCGCCTCGGCCTCTACTCTTTCTATCTTACATCCCAAGTTACATGATACGATGGTTTACAGACCGTGGGCCTTATACATGGGCCCCAAACCTCTATGGGCTGTAATCTCTTGTACGTACACTACTTTACAGACCGTGGGCCTTACCTTGTCAGTGTAATCCGGACCTTCCTGGACGGTTTATACCGGCTAGTAATATCCCAGACATTAGGCCCCAGATTGATTTGAACTTGTTCATGTCAGTCTTCTAAGTCTTGCACAAATCTCCTTTCTGCAACTTATTTGCTTCATAAACCGGCCATGACATCATCTCCTGGAATCGCCTCAACCCGTCGTGACATCATCTCCGCATTTAATGCTCGCATCTGTCTGTTACCTTTCTTAAATGCCGCACCGAAAATCGAGGCAACAACTTAATCTTTATCCAATCTCTGGCCCCCTCGATTCCCGCGCTTACCGTTTTTACCTCTTCGGCTTATAAATACCGCTGGGGCTCATCTCTTTTCCCCTTCTGCCTTCTTCTTCCTCCGTCTCCATCGCTCGAAGCTCCGCCGCCGCTCTTCGAGCTCACCGTCGTCCACGAGCCAGGCCGCTGCATCAACCTGAACGTCTCCAGAGTACTTCGTCGCCGTCCTCCGTTTCTTTAGGTATTCCTTCTTTTTCCCCGTAGATCTTACTCTAGGGATTCTTCCGTAGCTTCGCCATGAACCCTCGAAGCTTTGCTGTTCATCCCTGTAGGTCAGCCTTGCTGAAGATTCAAACTTATTTAGACTCGACCTGAATCCATGCACTTCTGCTCCGCCATCATATACTTACTTCCTCTAGCTTTATCAGTTTAGATTCGATCTATAGAGAAACTCCGCGGCCCTTCTTGGATCGAATCTAAACCGATAAACTAGAGGAAGTAAGTATTGTAGGGACACTTCACCTGAAGGAGAGAACCCGCTGCCGGGTTACCGTGCCTATCGCCTGGCAACAGACCATCCTTTGCCATAACGTCTCAATGCCCCAGACCGGGCCATGTTGGCCCCTCAACTTTCCAAGCTCAAGGTCTTCGTGGAAAATGGGTTAACCGGCGTTGACTTCGTCCGCTGCTGGCTCTCTTGGAGCATTCTTCCACTGAGCCAGCGCTCAAGCCTGATGTGCGAATATTCCGGCAAGCCAGACGACCCTCAGCACCACACCGAAATTGTGCTTCCTGACAATGAAGTAACTGAATCCGCGAAGAAGATGCTAAACATCCCTCTGGAGGAGTGCAGCCGAACCGGCTTAGCTCCGTTCTGCGCAACCAATGAACCGCCAGCAGTAAGACTCTTCTGATCCTTTCATGTTTGTCTTTAATTCGTTCATATCAGTTGTCTTCAACTCATTACTTATCCTTCTGCACAGGCTAATGATCCCTTCTGGAAGAGGAAATCTCAAGATAAACCGGCCAAACAGCCACGCAAAAAGACTTACGCTATTAAGAAGAAGAAGGCTGTTGCTGCTTCCGGTTCACATCCTGAGGAAGATGATCCGGACTCTGAGGTACCAACTAACCCTAATATCCTTTGACTTCCCTTTGTCTAAATTTATGTTAATAATGCCTTTCCGCAGGATCTGGCGGAAGGAAGTAAAGCGGCGGGAGTTGAGGTAATTTCTCTCTCTTCTGATTCAGAACCGTTGCCCTCCAGAGTCCGCCGGGTGTCCCGGAAATATCCATTTTCTCATCCTTATGCTCAATTGGATCCCAACTTTCTTTTGAAGAAACAGCAGCATGAAGCACGCCGGACCACGCGCCATATCGGCCATGTGGTTGAGTCATCCGGAATACCTCTTACGCCGGCTCGCAGGCGTCGCTCCGAGGTTTAACTTTCTCCAACTCTCCTTCATCCAAAAGCCGGCCTCATACGTAAACCGCTTAAACCGTCTGATCCTAACTATCAGGAGGCTCCTCTGTCCTCTTCCGGCGAGTCAACTGCTATGCAGGTCCCAGTGCTTAAGACCGTGCCTGGGTAAGTCCTTCTTTCAAACATCCGGTTTACCTTCATGTTTTTAACTTCATGATTCTCATTGTTCCTTTGATTTTTACCAGAATGCCGAAGCCTAGAAAGAAGGCGAAAGCAAACAAAGCGGCTGCTGAAACTACTGCCGCTAGAACGGCCGATGACCCTGAAGCGGCCATTCTTCCAGAAGATAACCCTGAAGCTCAGTTTGATGATCCCATTCCTATGGATCATGACGATGTTGCTGCTTCGGGAGGTGACAACATGGAAAACACGGCTGAACCGGCAAGCCCTGTCCGGGTTAGCCCTCCTCGGACCAACCCAGCATCTGTTAGCCCGGCGCCTATTACTGTCCCCCTCCAGCCAACTGCTACCTCATCCGCAGACGTTGAGGTAACCGGGCTAGGCTTCATTGCTCCCACCGAGCCTGTCACCTTGGCCAGGCATACTGCCAAGGAATAAAAATTTAACAAGACAAAGGCAAGTGGAGCACAGACTTATCCAGCTATGCCTAGTTGAGTGCCTAGGAACTTCATTCCGGGTATTTGAACCGGCTCTTTACCAGCTGCGATTACGAAGCCAGATTGGTTAATATGATGAAGGATAAGTATGAGGTGATTTTCTTTCCTTTTACTTCTGTATCTGCTTTGTAATTTTGTAATCCTGTCTTTAGGCCATAGTAGCCCCCAAGTGCCGGTTTAGCTTCATTGTAGGTGAACCGGGACTTCCATTATGCCTGAGAATGAGTTTACATTAGCCCCCAAGTGCAAAGGGCATAACTTGTTTATGCGCTTGGGACTTGTCTGAAAAATTTCCTACTTTACTTCAATTGCACATTAGCCCCCAAGTGTCAAGCGCATAACTTGTTATGTGCTTGAGACTTGATTGATCTGTCTTTCTAATCCGTTTGATTTCCTGGTAGGCTGACTTGACCCGGAGGGCTTCGGAGGTAACCGAGCTCCGGAATAGCTTGGCTGTTAATGCGCTTGACCCGGTTCTCCCTTTACACCCTAGCCGAATATCCCTGACAGCAGTAGTTCTCCCTTTACACCCTAGCCGAATAATCGGGAACGTAGGGGTAAGCACAGGAGCCGGGCAACCCAACTATTGACCAAAGACATGATTCAGAACTGATGCATATAATGCAAACATCTAGGACACCGAACACTCCCTATAGGTGTTCGGTCTTTTCAACATATACTAGGGCTGACTACAGCCCCTGGTAATAAACCCTTATTGACAGGGCACATATGGCAATCTGATGCGGGAAGAGAACATTCCACGATGAGTGAATAAAACTATGGACATAATACGAATAAAATTACTCTATTAATATCCCTCTATAGTACGGCGAGCCGCTGATAAGTCCAAAACGTATCTATAATTTCTGCTTCCTCCATGCCACTTTTGGGTGATATTGCTATGATATTTATACACTTCCATACACTTTTGATCATATTTGGACTAACCTACTAATCCAGTGCACCCCAGTGCCAGTTTCTGTTTTCGGCTGTTTTTGTATTTCAGGTTTTCACGTTACGAGAACTGCCAGGAAAAATCCAGAAAAATTAAATAAGAAATCAGCGTTCCGGAAACTTCCTTGCGCCCAAAGGACAGCCGGGGGGGGCACCAGG
This sequence comes from Secale cereale, assembly GCA_902687465.1. NCBI lineage: Eukaryota > Viridiplantae > Streptophyta > Magnoliopsida > Poales > Poaceae > Secale > Secale cereale. The sequence goes on along the minus strand of LR738715.1, from coordinate 852,120,112 downwards.
GCTCCACGCGCCCTGGCGGCGCGCCCCCCTGGGCCACGCCGGGGGGGCGCCTGGGCCCCCCGAGCCTCGTCTGGTGCCCCCCTTTGGCATATATTTAGAGCGTCCTTCGAAACCCTCGGGACGGGAACTCTTTTTCGCGATCTCATCTCTGTTCCGCCGCCGCCGCCGCTTCCAAGATCGGGAGCACCAGGAGAACTCTTCCCGGCACCCTGCCGGAGGGGAGGATCACCATCGGGAGCCTCTCCACCACCATGGACGCCTCCCGGATGAGTTGTGAGTAGTCTCCCTTGGACCATGAGTCCATGACCAGTAGCTATGTGATGTTCTCCTCCCGTTCTTGTGCTTCATTGATTAGTCCTCGTGAGCTTCCCTACATGATCGAGGCACATATGTAATCCTTATGCTGTTGCTATGTTGAGTTTGCTGGGATCCGATGGATTATGAGATTATGTTCAGATTGATCTTGAGTAATATATTTGATCTACCTCTTTTATATTTATGTTCATAATTAATTCTTGCATGTTCTCCGTTGTTATTTATTGCTTTGGCCAAGTAGTAGGTAGTGACTCCAAGAGGGAACGTTATGCTCGATTGTGGGTTCATGCCCCTCGATGACTAGCTTGAGTGACAGAAACATGAGTCTAGGGGATGTGCTGTTGCCACAAGGGGGAAAACGACGGTGCTTGTGCCTGCGGGTGCAAGGATTGTTTACTTTACGCAAAGTTCTTTTAATGCAGTTGTCTGTTGCATTGAGTTTACACTATGGGTGGGACTCACAACTTAATACCAGCGAGATGTTCTGGATAGATATCTCAAGGTGGATGATTAGTAGTAGATATTGATGGATTTCGGTCTACTTACTTTGGCGTACCGCCCATGCTTTGAACCTCAACCTTTCTTGCAATGTAGTCAGCATTGGTTTGCGTTCGTGGTCCTATCAATTGCCCAGCTGTAATTCGTTTACCTCACATAGCTGTTTTATCGTCTTTTGGGAGAGAGACATCACTAGTGAACATCATGAGACTCCGGTCCATATTACCATCATTGATCACATCCACTATTTACTTTTCGCTTTTATTTACTATTGCAAAACATTATCTATCACTACTATCACTTGTGTTTAACCCTTTGTGAACTACAAGGCCGGAGGGATTGACAACCTCTCTGTACTCGTTGGGAGCAAAGTTATTTGTATCTGTGTGCAGGTCCACGTTGATTGCTTATATCTGGCGCCTTTAGCAGTTGACACCTACTTGTTGAACCTAGGAGTCTCTGGGGATTCGATCCTTGGCATCTTTGCTAAGGGAAAAACTTCCACAACACTGCATCTTACACCTTCCACTTGGGGTAACCAACGAGGGGTTAGAGGCCCATCAAGGAGTTTTTCTGGCGCCGTTGCCGGGGACTCCACTCTTCAGGATAGGGGAGTTGCATGCTATCTTTTTACCTTTGCTTTTAGTCTTGTTAGTTTACCTTTCAGTTTTTGCTTTAGTATCTTTTATCGAAAATCACAAAAATAGTTATCTCGTTCTTTAGTTGTCATTATGTCGGGTCCTTTTGTCTTTGACGAGGTAGAAGTTCTCACCTTTAAACAAAGAGGTGGGGAAAGTTTGAAAGATGCTTGGTATAGATTTAATGATTCACAAAAAAGAGCCACCAAGAAGCAACCTACTACTATCTTGCTTAGAAATTTTTATGTTGGAATTACTTCTTGGAATATGTTTATTCTAGATACCGCTATCAATGGGAATTTCCTAGAGGCCCCAGTTTGGGAGTCTCTTAGTATTATTGAAAATCTTGTTGGGAATCTCCCTGTTGTTAGCATTCGAGAGGACATCACCCTAGCTCACATTATGAAAAAACTTGAAAGGATAGAGCTAGAGATGCCAAGCATTAATAAGATGAATGAGTTGGATCGTAAGATCCAAGGGAATTTGAATAGACTTGATAGCTCCATGCATAAATTTTTTAAAATTTTGGAGACCGTCAAATTCCATGACTTGGACTCTTCTAGGATAGACAAGATTGAGGAAATATTTGATACCCTAGGAACTACCTTCTCCTCGATCAAAACCAAAAAGGTAGAAACTCCGGCAAAGAGGGAGCCTAAGTTCGTTCACGTTCCAAAGGCTCCCCGTTCTAAAAGTAATCCATCTATTGCCAAAGGGGTTGAAACTGTAAAGACGTTGGAAGAAACACCTGTCTTTGATAAATTTATAAATGAATCTTCCCTTGACTTTTATCCTTTTGGTCTTCTACCTAGGAGTATCTCTATGAGGCCTTTATTCGAGAGTCCTCTTAAGACTAGTTGTATTATTGAAGAGCTTTTCGGTGATCTTGATGATGGTTCAATTGATACAACTTGATCTCTATGCATTATGCCTAGCTTAAAGGCATAAAAGAAAGCGCTTTTGGGAGGCAGCCCACATGAATAATTTTTTTTGCTTTTGTTGTGTCTTGATGTTGTTTACTGCTGTAGCATCATCATTGTATCTTTGCTTTTCAATTTTGTGCCAAGTATAGCCTCTGATTGCTAGAAAGTTCAAAAGTTGTGAGGTGCTGTCCAGGAAACAGATTCTGTCCTTGGATAGAAAAATTCGTATAAAATCACCAGATCATCTTTTTGGTCTGAATTTTTTCGACAGCGTTCTCTATATAATTATCTTTCATGCATCTGTTATGATTTTTTTGATTTTAGTTGCAGAAGTGCCCCGAACAGATCAATTACTACCTGCTGTTCTGTTTTTCACAGATTCTGTCCTGTTTTGCCTTTCCTTCATTTTGCAAATCAAGAGCTTGCTTTTTCTTTGCAAAAACCTTTTGGCAATCTTGAGAAACAGTAGAACTTCAAGAATATCCTTATTTCCAGCAAGGTGCAATTATTTTATTAAGGGTACTAACCTCGCTAATCAGATTATGATGAGTTATGTATGAAGGGAGTTTTCAAGTGTGCGAGGGAAGATGATAAAAGGATTCAGGAGTGTCAAGCGCTCAAGCTTGGGGATGCCCCCGTGCACCCCCAAGAAATATTCAAGGAGACTCAAGCGTCTAAGCTTGGGGATGCCCCCGTGCATCCCCTTCTCCATCAACATTATCAGTTCGTCTTTCGTTCCACTATATTTTTATCACTTCATGTGTTATGTGCTATGCTTGGAGCGTCTTGCTTTTAGTTTTCTTTTTAGTTTTTCATAACGAGTCGGAACTCAGCGTTCTTTATGTGGGAGAGAAACACGCTCCACTTCTACCTAGAACATAACATAGAATTTTCATGTCTATCTTTGCTGTGTGTGTTCTTTGTCTTTTACTAGCTACTATCATGTTCAGCTCTTAGTATTCATGCTTATCTTTTCAAAGAGCTTTTGTTTAGTTGGTTGCTTGAACTCTCTTTAATTACCATGCTCACCTTATTAAGAGAGTTTGCTTCCGTTGCATTGGTTAATATGTCTATGATAAAGATGCTACGTGCATAATGGCGCTTAGTAGTTCAGGTTTTCTTATGGTTAGTCTCAAATAGCTGGGGGGTTCCCAATGTGTTATTGGAGTACCAACATGATTTGTTTGCCTATGATGTGGTATGGTTTAGTAATATCTTCCTTCGAGAATTTATTTTCATTGACTTGGCGTATGCTCACGCATATTTAAGACTGTAAAGAAAGTCTGTCAAGCCTTGATGATCTTTTGTTTCTGAGTAGCGATATAACTTCCATGCCTGATTCATTATTACTTTGTCGCTCTGCATGATTATGACCGTCATTGCTCTCTTAGTTGGTCGCTCCCAGTCTTTTGCTAACCTCCACCTGTACTAAGCGAATTAACTTTGCAATACATAGCTCATGGGAAAGTAGCTTAAAAACTATTGTGGTAAAGAATATGTTGCCTATGTATCTTATTTCTTATAAGTTGCTTGCTGAGCGGTAACCATGTTTCTGGGGACGCCATCAACTGTCAGACTATTGTTGAATATCATGTGAGTTGCTATGCATGTTCGTCTTGTCTGAAGTAAGGGTGATTTGCCGTGGTTGGTTGAGTATGCATATTGTTAGAGAAGAACATTGGGCCGCCAACCAAAGCCATGTATCATGGTGGAAGTTTTAGCTTGGACCTTAATCCTCAATCTCTTATGAGAATATGCTTATGCATTGAAGAGGAGTCCATTATCTATTTTATATGTTGTCCCGATATGGATGTCCTCAAGTTGAGATCTATCAAAAACGAGAAATCAAATGCGATTTATCTCCTTGGACCTTTGTACAGGTGGCATAGAGGTACCCCTTTGTGACACTTGGTTGAAACATATGTAATGCAATGATAACCCATGGAAATCTGAGCTAATTAGGACAAGGTGCGAGCACTATTAGTATTCGATGCATGAGGCTTGCAACTTATAGGATGTCTTATGCATGACACATATGAAGTACTATTACCGTTGACAAAATTGCTTCTATGTTTTCAAAATAAAAAGCTCTAGCACATAACCATTCTTTTACTTTTATGTTGAGTCTCCACCTTCTTTCTTCAAGCACCAACTACTGAGAGCATGATTGTCATTCTGAGTGTAATGTGCATTATCCCAAAGTAGCATTGTCTTTTGCATGATTGTGATACCGTTTATTCTGAAATCATTGTATCTAGTCATCACTTAAACCTTGGAGGTGCCCCTGCATTTATGTTTTGCTTCACTAAAGGGGGCAAGCTAGATATCACTCTATCATATTTGCACATCATGTTCATTGCAAATCTTTTTGATGTTTCAGTTTCATATTGTAAAACTTTCAGTCATTTGTGATTTTCTCATGAGGCAACTTAATTACTATAGAATTATTGTTTCATTAAGCTTTTGTCATATGACTATAAAAAGTCCTATATGGTTAATAGAATGTCACCACATAAATTATTCTTGTTATCATTTACCTACTCGAGGACGAGCAGGAATTAAGCTTGGGGATGTTGATACGTCCAAAACGTATCTATAATTTCTGCTTGCTCCATGCCACTTTTGGGTGATATTGCTATGATATTTATACACTTCCATACACTTTTGATCATATTTGGACTAACCTACTAATCCAGTGCACCCCAGTGCCAGTTTCTATTTTCGGCTGTTTTTGTATTTCAGGTTTTCACGTTACGAGAACTGCCAGGAAAAATCCAGAAAAATTATATAAAAAATCAGCGTTCCGGAAACTTCCTTGCGCCGGAAGGACAGCCGGGGGGGGGGGG
>LR738715.1:851892917-852114882 GCA_902687465.1 Secale cereale | reverse complement strand
GGGGGGGGCACCAGGGCTCCAGGCGCCCTGGCGGCGCGCCCCCCCTGGGCCGCGCCGGGGAGGCGCCTGGGCCCCCCGAGCCCCGTCTGGTGCCCCCCTTTGGCATATATTTAGAGCGTCTTTCGAAACCCTCGGGATGGGAACTCTTTTTCGCGATCTCATCTCTGTTCCGCCGCCGCCGCCGCTTCCAAGATCGGGAGCACCAGGAGAACTCTTCCTGGCACCCTGCCGGAGGGGAGGATCACCATCGGGAGCCTCTCCACCACCATGGATGCCTCCCGGATGAGTTGTGAGTAGTCTCCCTTGGACCATGAGTCCATGACCAGTAGCTATGTGATGTTCTCCTCCCGTTCTTGTGCTTCACTGATTAGTCCTCGTGAGCTGCCCTACATGATCGAGGCACATATGTAATCCTTATGCTGTTGCTATGTTGAGTTTGCTGGGATCCGATGGATTATGAGATTATGTTCAGATTGATCTTGAGTAATATATTTGATCTACCTCTTTTATATTTATGTTCATAAGTAATTCTTGCATGTTCTCCGTTGTTATTTATTGCTTTGGCCAAGTAGTAGGTAGTGACTCCAAGAGGGAACGTTATGCTCGATTGTGGGTTCATGCTCCTCGATGACTAGCTTGAGTGACAGAAACATGAGTCTAGGGGATGTGCTGTTGCCACAAGGGGGAAAACAACGGTGCTTGTGCCCGCGGGTGCAAGGATTGTTTACTTTACGCAAAGTTCTTTTAATGCAGTTGTCTGTTGCATTGAGTTTACACTATGGGTGGGACTCACAACTTAATACCAGCGAGATGTTCTGGATAGATATCTCAAGGTGGATGATTAGTAGTAGATATTGATGGATTTCGGTCTACTTACTTTGGCGTACCGCCCATGCTTTGAACCTCAACCTTTCTTGCAATGTAGTCAGCATTGGTTTGCGTTTGTGGTCCTGTCAATTGCCCAGCTGTAATTCATTTACCTCACATAGCTGTTTTATCGTCTTTTGGGAGAGAGACATCACTAGTGAACATCATGAGACTCCGGTCCATATTACCATCATTGATCACATCCGCTATTTACTTTTCGCTTTTATTTACAATTGCAAAACATTATCTATCACTACTATCACTTGCGTTTAACCCTTTGTGAACTACAAGGCCGGAGGGATTGACAACCTCTCTGTACTCGTTGGGAGCAAAGTTATTTGTATCTGTGTGCAGGTCCATGTTGATTGCTAATATCTGGCGCCGTTAGCAGTTGAGTCCTACTTGTTGAACCTAGGAGTCTCTGGGGATTCGATCCTTGGCATCTTTGCTAAGGGAAAAACTTCCACAACACTGCATCTTACACCTTCCACTTGGGGTAACCAACGAGGGGTTAGAGGCCCATCAGCCGCAAACTTTACAGCTAATGCCGATGACCCTTTTTGGACATTTGACATGCCAAGAAGGTATATAACAAGGAAGAGAAAAAAGTTTACACATGGTCTTAATCTAAAAAGAAACTTTAGTGCGGGTCCCTGCTGCACGCCTGCGCCCTTTCCTCCTTTGTAATGTGTCCTTGAAGGTGTGGGTATGATGGCCATCTCTAGAGAAAATAAAAATAAAAAAACCTGGAAAAGAAGAAATTGATCCGGTGTGGCCATAACAAGTCTTGTTCGTTTAATGAACCTAAAGAAGGTAAGTTTAAAGTCCGAATAGGGTCTAGCCGGACTATGGACTTATATGCAGGTGCCCCCGGTCGCCGCCCAAGGAATTTTTAAAGCATAATTATGTACTCGAGGCACATATGCTATCACCTTATGGGGCAGTCGACGGGGGTATAGTTATCAATCTTGCTCAGGTTCATCTGAGCCGCCGCACTTAGGCGTGTGCCGGACACATTTAGTTGTGCCCGCTATTGATATATTATCCGGCTTGAATAGGCCTCATTGGACTTCGGCTGCCAAGGCCGCAGTGTCCTCCTCCGTACGGAGAGAGCGCTCCACATTTCCATTGACCGTGATAACACCACGTGGTCCAGGCATTTTAAGCTTTAGATAGGCATAATGCAGGACTGCATTAAAGCGGGTGAAGGCCGTTCTTCCGAGTAGAGCGTGATAGCCACTTCGGAAAGGAGCTATGTCAAAGATTAGCTCTTCGCTTCGGAAGTTGTCGGGAGAACCGAATACAATTTCTAGTGTTAAAGAGCCTGTGCAGCGGGCTTCAACGCCCGGTATCACTCCTTTAAAGGTCATGCTGCTTGGCTTGATTCTTGAAGGGTCGATCCCCATCTTGCAAAAAGTGTCATGATATATCAGATCGAGACTACTGCCGCCGTCCATAAGGACTCGGGTTAGATGGTATCCATCTATTATTGGGTCGATCACTAAGGCAGCGGAACCCCCATGCCGAATACTAGTCAGATGATCCCTGCGATCGAAAGTGATCGGACAGGCTGACCATGGGTTGAATTTGGGGGCGACAGGCTCAACGACATAGACGTCTCGTAGTGCGCGCTTGCGCTCCCTCTTTGGGATATGAGTGGCATATATCATGTTCACTGTTTTGACCTCAGATGGAAATTTCTTCTGTCCGCCTATATTCGGCTGGCGAGGTTCATCCTCGTCTTCGCTCTGAGGCTCCTTCCCCTTATGTTCGGCGTTTAGCTTGCCGGCCTGCTTGAAAACCCAATAGTTATGATTGGTCTGGTTGGCAGGTTTTTCTGGGGTGCCATGGATTTGGCAGGGCCTGTATAATATTCTGTCCAAACTTGATGGACCGTCTTTGTTGCCTTTAAATGGCTTCTTCTGTTGACCGGGTCTGGAGCCACTGAATCCGGCGTTTACCGCTGTATCATCTGGGCTTACAGAATTGTTACGACGTTTGTTTTTGTTACGTTGTGGCTTTCCATTGCCATCCCTGACTTCGAATGTTCCATGGTCACTGGTGCTGCTATGAGCTAACTAGCTATCCTCACCCACGCAAAAGCAAACCATAAGTGTAGTTAACGCTGCCATTGACCTCGGCTTTTCCTGTCCAAGGTGTCTGGCTAGCCATTCATCTCAGATACTCTACTTAAATGCCGCTAAGGCTTCCGCGTCCGAACAGTCCACGGTTTGGTTCTTCTTAGTAAGAAACCGATTCCAAAGCTTGCAGGCTGACTCCCGGGTTGTTGGATAATGTGACTTAGATCATCAGCGTCCGGGGGCCGGACATATGTCCCTTGAAAATTGGCCTGAAAAGCGTCCTCAAGTTCTTCCCAACTCCCAATGGAGTTCTCTGGGAGGATGTTTAGCCAGTGCCGAGCTGGTCCTTTTAGCTTGAGGGGTAAATATTTGATGGCGTGGAGATCATCTCCTCGAGCCATGTGGATGTGAAGAATAAGGTCTTCTATCCAGACGGCAGGATCCGTCGTTCCATCGTACGCTTCGATGTTCACGGGTTTAAACCCTTCTAGGAAATCATGACCCAGCACCTCATCGGTGAAGCATAGAGGGTGTGAAGCTCCTCTGTATCTTGCTATATCGTGGCGTATGTCCGATGGTTGTGGTGTTTGGTATTGACCCCGAACTGGTATGTCACCGACGCGATTTGCTTGATAGCTGCCGTCTCGTGCGGGAGCTCGGTCCCTAGGTCCAAATATAGACCTGGTCTTGCTAGCTTTTTTGTTTAGGTCCTCACGTAGGTCGTGTTTTCGGACTTGGGCCGCACCCTCCTTTCCTTTATGGGGTGATGGTGCGGGCTTATTTACGCCATTGCTAGCGACTCCGTCCCGTCCACGAGGTGGTCGGTCCGGCTTGTCGGCGGTGTTATTGTTTGGTGGGACGGGCGCAACGGCCTCGTCGTCGAATTCGGGCAGCAGCTTGCGCTTAGGATAGCCTTTGGTTTGGCCGTTAAAGCCATGTTTCTATTCGGCATCTAGCACCTCGTTCCATCTATCATTGAGTGTGCCTTGTGCAGCTCGAAGCTGTCTCTGATACTTTTTTAGGCCCCGTGCGGTGGCTATAAGCCACCGATGGAAGCGTTTTTGTTCAGAGGGTTATTCTGGGATGGTATATTCATCGTCATCCAGGCTAGCCTCTTCTTCGAAGACTAGTTCGTAGTCATCGTCTTCGGCATCGCTGTCATCGGACTGCGGCTTCGGACTCTGTTCGCCGTCCTCTCGCTCCTCCTACTCTATCCCTGGGTCTGCGGGGTCTTCGGCTTGTTCCGGAATGTCACCGTCATTAGTCATGGTGTTGCTGTCCTTTCCTTTACGAGATTTAGTTCGGCGTTTTGGACGCCGGCGCTTGGGAGGTTCTTCGGCGGGCTTGTCGTCTATGGGATTGTTTTTGCCGTCGCCCTCCACCTCTTTGGGTGTATCCACCATGTACACGTCGTACGAAGACGTGGCCGTCCACCGCCCAGTTACGGGCCGGCCTTGATCTGGATCCGCTTCAGTTTCGAGGTCTGATACGTCTCCAACGTATCTATAATTTTTGATTGTTCCATGCTATTATATTATCCTTCTAGGATGTTTTATGGGCTTTAATATACACTTTTATATGATTTTTGGGACTAACCTATTAACCCAGAGCCTAGTGCCAGTTCTGTTTTTCTCCCGTTTTAGGGTATCGCAAAAAAGGAATATCAAACAGAGCCCAATTGACCTGAAATTCAACGGAGGTTATTTTTGGACCAAAAGAAGCCCAGAAAGTGTCGGAGGGGGGCCAGAAAATCCACGGGCTGCCCACGAGGGTAGGGGGCGCGCCCCCCCTACTGGGCGTGCCCCCTGCCTCGTGGACAGCCCGGAGACCCCCTTTACTTGCCCCCGACTCCAACACCTCCTGTATATACTGAAACCTCCAGAAAATAACCTAGATCAGGAGTTCCACCGCCGAAAGCCTCTGTTGCCACCTAAAACCAATCTAGACCCGTTCTGGCACCCTACCAGAGGGGGGAATCCCTCTCCAGTGGCCATCTTCATCATCCCGGCGCTCTCCATGACAAGGAGGGAGTAGTCCACCCTCGGGGCTGAGGTTATGTACCAGTAGCTATGTGTTTGATCTCTCTCCCGTGTTCTTGAGATGGCACGATCTTGATGTATCGCGAGCTTTGCTATTATAGTTGGATCTTATGATGTTTCTCCCCCTCTACTCTCTTGTAATGGATTGAGTTTTCCCTTTGAAGTTATCTTATCGGATTGGGTCTTTAAGGATTTGAGAACACTTGATGTATGTCTTGCGTGGGATACCTGTGGTGACAATGGGGTATTCTATTGATTCACTTGATGTATATTTTGGTGATCAACTTGCGGGTTCCGTGACCTTGGGAATCTATGCATAGGGGTAGGATTTGAACCTACGACATCGGGTTTTGGAGACCCGCGTTCTACCGAACTGAACTAAGAGCGCTTTCATTCATTCAAAAAGAAAATCTTTTTCTATTCCTAATGTATCTCACGTACGTATAGTCTCCACAAATTCAAGTTATACCCACTTTACTTTAATTGATCTCGTCGGCACACGTTTTCGTCTTGACTCTCCGGTAGAAACTTTGGGGCACTCTTTGAAGTATTTTGTGTTGGTTGAATAGATGAATCTGAGATTGTGTGATGCATATCGTATAATCATACCCACGGATACTTGAGGTGACAATGGAGTATCTAGGTGACATTAGGGTTTTGGTTGATTTGTGGCTTAAGGTGTTATTCTAGTACGAACTCTATGATAGATCGAACGGAAAGAATAGCTTCGTGTTATTTTACTACGGACTCTTGAATAGATCGATCAGAAAGGATAACTTTGAGGTGGTTTCATACCCTACAATAATCTCTTCGTTTGTTCTCCGCTATTAGTTACTTTGGGGTGACTCTTTGTTGCATGTTGAGGGCTACTAATATGATCCAATTATGTTATGCTTGTTGAGAGAACTTGCACTAGTGAAAGTATGAACCATAGGCCTTGCCTACTATCATTGCAACACCGTTTATGCTCACGTAAACCACTTGCTACCTTGCTATTTATATATTTTCTTATTACAAAAACCTATATCTACCATCCATATTGCACTTGTATCATCATCTCTTCACCGAACTAGTGCACCTATACAATTTACCATTGTATTGGGTGTGTCGGGGACACAAGAGACTCTTTGTTATTTGGTTGCAGGGTTGTTTGAGAGAGACCATCTTCATCCTACGCCTCCCATGGATTTATAAACCTTATGTCATCCACTTGAGGGAAATTTGCTACTGTCCTACAAACCTCTGCACTTTGAGGCTCAACAACGTCTACAAGAAGAAGGTTGTGTAGTAGACATCAAGCTCTTTTTTGGCGCCGTTGCCGGGGAGGTGAGTGCTTGAAGGTATATCTTTAGATCTTGCAATCTAATATTTTAGTTTCTTGTTTTATCACTAGTTTAGTTTATAAAAGAAAACTACAAAAAATGGAATTAAGGTTACCTCATATGCTTCATCTTTTTAATATCTTTCGTGAAAATGATGGGAAGGAAAATTATGCTCAAGTACTAGAAGAAGAATTACATAGAATGTTTGGCATAAAATATGTGCATGATGAGCATGATTGCTATGTTGTTAGTATGAATTCTTTGAATACCCATGATGCTAATGATATGCAAAACCACAAGCTTGGGGATGCTATGTTTGATGAAGATGATATGTTTAGTCCCCCAAGTTTTGATGAGAAAATTTATTATGATGAAAGCATGCCTCCTATTTATGAAAGTTGATTTGGAGAGGTCATGACTTTATTTAGTGATGAATCCACTATGCCGGAAGAGGTTCCAATTCATTATGAGAACAAAGTTGTTATCTATGATGATTATTGTAATGACTTGTATGCTTTTAATAATAATGATAACCATGAAACTTGTCATCATGATTTTAGTTTTCAATTGGATTATGCTTCACATGATAGTTATTTTGTCGAGTTTGCTCCCACTACTATTCATGAGAAGAAATTTGCTTATGTGGAGAGTAATAAAAATTATATGCTTATGCATCATGAAAAGAATGATTTATGTGATGGTTATATTGTTGAATTCATTCAAGATGCTACTGAAAATTATTATGAGAGAGGATCATATGCTTGTATGAATTGCAATAATATCAAGTTTCCTCTCTATGTGCTTAAAATCTTGAAGTTATGCTCGTTTTTCATTCCTATGCTAGTTGATTATCGTTCCCATAAGTTGTTTGCTCACAAAATCCCTATGCATAGGAAGTGGGTTAGACTTAAATGTTCTAGTCATATTCTTCATGATCCTCCCTTTATGTTTCAATTTTTATCTTTTACGCGAGCATCATTGAAATCATCATGCCTAGCTAGGGGCGTTAAACGATAGCGCTTGTTGGGAGGCAACCCAATTTTATTTTCTTTGTTTTTGCTTATGTTTAGGAATAAATATTGAATCTAGATTCTTTTTAGATGTGGTTTTGTGTTTTAATTAGTGTTTGTGCCAAGTAGAACCTTTGGGAAGACTTGTGTGAAGTTTATATGATCATGCTGTAAAAAACAGAAACTTTAGCGCTCACGAGATCAGCTACCATTTTTTACCGGAGAGTGCTTTTTAGTTGATTCTTCTTGCAGATGATTAATAGACAATTTACTCAAGTTTACCAATTTATTTCAGAACTTTATAGTTAGATAAGTATTTGAAAGTTACAGATTACTACAGACTGTTCTGTTTTTGACAGATTCTGTTTTCTATGTGTTGTTTGCTTATTTTGATGAATCTATGAGTAGTATCGGAGGGTATGAACCATAGAGAAGTTGGAATACAGTAGTTATTACACCAATATGAATTTGTAATGAGTTCACAACAGTACCTAAGTGGTGGTTTTATTTTCTTATACTAACAGAGCTTACGAGTTTTGTGATGGCCTGGCTTATTAGGGATAATAGACTACTCATATCAATAAGGAATTCCTTCTTTTCCGGGAGCCCATTCGGATAGAACTCCAAAGTTAAGCGTGCTCAGCTTGGAGTAGTTTCAGGATGGGTGACCGACCGGGAAGTTGCTCCCGGGTGCGCACGAGTGAGGACAAAGTGCGCAGAAAAGACTTGTATTGATATGTGAGGCCAGTCTAGATCCCGCCAGGAGTAACGACCACCGGCGGGTGTGTCCGGGGCGTTCCAAGTTGGTATCAGAGCCGACCCTCGCGGTTACACGGATGGTTGCAGACAGTTTGCAGTCATGTTGTGCATGACGTTTGTGACCCGTCGTGGCACACGGCATGGCACATGTGCTGTCCTGGAAGCACAGACGTTTGTGCCAAGAGGGAAAGTTCCTGTGGCCCGACGAGGACGTCGGTTCCTCTGAGTGAGGGTGTATGTGATGGCCTGGCTTATTAGGGATAATAGACTACTCATATCAATAAGGAATTCCTTCTTTTCCGGGAGCCCATTCGGATAGAACTCCAAAGTTAAGCGTGCTCAGCTTGGAGTAGTTTCAGGATGGGTGACCGACCGGGAAGTTGCTCCCGGGTGCGCACGAGTGAGGACAAAGTACGCAGAAAAGACTAGTATTGATATGTGAGGCCAGTCTAGATCCCGCCAGGAGTAACGACCACCGGCGGGTGTGTCCGGGGCGTTACAAGTTTTCTGTTAAGTTTTGTGTTGTGAAGTATTCAAGTTTTGGGTAAAGATTCGATGGACTATGGAATAAGGAGTGGAAAGAGCCTAAGCTTGGGGATGCCCAAGGCACCCCAAGGTAAAATTCAAGGAAAACCAAAAGCCTAAGCTTGGGGATGCCCCGGGAAGGTATCCCCTCTTTCGTCTTCGTTCATCGGTAACTCTACTCGATGCTATATTTTTATTCACCACATGATATGTGTTTTGCTTGGAGCATCAATCTTTTTTTTTGCTTGCTATTTGAATAATATCCCAAGATCTGAAGTTCTTAAATGTTAGAGAGTCCTCACATAGTTACATAATTATTGAACTACTCATTGATCTTCACTTATATCTTTTGGAGTAGTTTGTCATTTGCTCCAGTGCTTCACTTATATCTTTTAGAGCATGGTGGTGATTTTATTTTGTAGAAATTGTTGATCTCTCATGCTTCACTTACATCTTTTTGAGAGTCTTTTAGAACAGCATGGTAATGTGCTTTGGTTATAAAACTAGTCCTAATATGATAGGCATCCAAGATGAATGTAGTAAAAACTTTCATACAGAGTGCATTGAATATGATGAGAAGTTTGATACTTGATGATTGTTTTGAGATATGGGGATAGTGATATTAGAGTCATGCTAGTGGAGTTATTATGAATTTGAGAAATACTTGTGTTAAAGTTTGTGATTCCCATAGCATGCACGTATGGTGAACCGCTATGTGACGAAGTTAGAGCATGAGGTATTTGTAGAGTGTCATCCTTTGTGTGGAGGTCGGGGGCGCGCGATGGTTAACTCCTACCAACCCCCCTAGGAGCATGCGTTGATTGCTTTGTTTTGATGACTCATAAATTTTTGCAATAAGTATATGAGTTCTTTATGACTAATGTTGAGTCCATGGACTATACACACTCTCACCCTTCCACCATTGCTAGCCTCTCTTGTACCGCGCAACTTTTGTCAGTACCATAGACCCACTATATACCTTCCTCAAAATAGCCACCATATACCTTCCTCAAAACAGCCACCATACCTACCTATCATGGCATTTCCATAGCCATTCCGAGATATATTGCCATGCAACTTTCCACCGTTCCGTTCTTATGACACGCTTCATATTGTCATATTGCCATGCATGATCATGTAGTTGACATCGTATTTGTGGCAAAGCCACCGAGCATAATTTTTCATACATGTCACTCTTGATTCATTGCACATCCTGGTACATGTAACACCCCAAAATTTTGCCCTTGTTTTAGTATTGAGAATTTTACCAGAAGTTTCAACTTTTCTTTTCTGGGTTTTCTTTGATTTTTAGAGCCTCCCTTCTTTTGTTGTTATGGAGTTTTGCCCTAGTGCAAAGTTCTAGGTATGTTGTTTGGACTTATTGCCCTAACCAAGAGAAACAAACCCTCCATCCATAGGTTCCTTTGCATTATTTTTTCTCCCTAAGCTTTATTGTTTAAAGGGATTTTCTTCTGCCTTAAAGTCCCTTTTGCACTGCAACCCTTTGATGGAATTGTCCAAAAATTCCACCAAAATTCAGGGATGTCAGGTGAAGCCCCTACATCACTTCCATGAAAAAATCCTTGGGTGTCCTTTGGAAAAGTTGAGCAAAACATCCTCTTTTGCTCTCTGGTCCAGATTGCCACTTTCTACTATAGCCCTATTCTAACTTGCTCATTTGGCCATAAGCTTTTTTCCTGCTTGTAGTCCTTCCTACAAAACCCTTAAGTCTAGGAGATTGGAGCTTTTGGATCATTTTTGGTCCATACAATTGTAACCTTTACTTCATGTCCAGGACTGGAGTCTTGCAAATCTTGCACTAGCAAGTTTCTCAAAATGGCCAACTGACCTTACCACTCTCTTTAACACCCAAAGAGAACCCAACCTGGAGTTTCTGGCCACCCCAAGAAATGCCTAGAGGCTTCTGGCATTTTGTCAAACACCTTGCATGCATGGTCAGTTTTGACATGGTTTCTGGTTTGTGAGATGGACTAGCTTGCTTTGCCTAAACAGTATGTCCACTAAGTTCCTAGCTAACCCTAATCGAAGCCTGCTAATTACCAGCCTCTCCTATGCCTTCTAGCACACGCTGGCATTTCATCGAGCACATGGTGTGCGTGCGCTGGGCGCGCCCAGAGCGTGCATATTGCACGTGTGTGCGCCCGGGCCGCCGCGTCGCGCCCCTGGCCCCAACTCGCCCGCAGAACCGCGCCCGGCCTCATCCGCACACCAGAACGCTCCAAGCCGCCCCTGGGACTCCACAGCGCCATCGTTAGAGCTCGTTTGGCGGCATGCCGGCAGTCACAGTGGACCTCTGCCATGGTCGGCACCGCCCAGGCCACACGCGCTCGCCAGCTGCCCCCTGGAGCAGTGCGAGCTTATCCGCAAGCTCGTCCGCAAGCGCTCGTCGCCGCCACGTCCCTCTGCAGCCACAGAATGGCGGTCGCCGGCGACCTTGTCCACGGCCGCCGCGAACCGATATGGCTACATTACTTAAGAGGCGCCCGAGCTCGTCTAGGTCCTCAGGCAGCCTCAGGCCACCCCCATGGAGCTCCCCTAGACCGCAATCGTCAAGGAGACGCCGTCTTCCCCGTCTCCGGTCAGCACGGCCGCCGCCTTGTTCTGGTCCATTCCGACGTAGCCAACGCTTCCTCTGCCCTCAAGACTCCACCGTTCGGCTCCACTTGTAAGCACGAAGCTACCCAGCCGCTCAGACGCAGCCGGGAACCGCCACAGGCCGAGCCCCTAAATCCACCGAAGCTCCCCTCCGTCGTGGAGCTCGTCGCCGCCGACTCTCTCCACCTCCGACGGCCCAGCGACCACCGGGAGGACCGCCCCGGTCTAGCGGATCCATTCCTGCCCTTGGATGCCCATGAGGAACCTCCGTTCGCTGGCGACGGTCGCCGGAGTTCCGCCTCCGCTCGGGCAGAGGAAGAGGAGGGAGAGGCGACTGGTCAAACCTAACCAGTGGGCCCCATTGACCCACTGTCAGTGACGCAGCCCCACCTCCACGCGTTTTAAGTGGAGACGTAAACCGCAGAAGTACGTATCCCCTGACCCGAAAGCGTATTCTTAATTGAAACGTTTTCTTTTCTGTTTTAATTTAAAATCAGAGTTTGACTGAAACTTTGACTGGCCTTAACCTTTTAAATACAAATCCAAATGAATTGATTCTTTTTCTGTTGTTCCTCAAATTTAGTCTTGTTTATTTTCATATTTATTTGAAAAAATTTCCAGACAACTTTTTGTGCTGTCTTAAATCTATGCATCGATTTCGTATTCTTTCAAATAGGATTTTGAAGAAGGAGAAAAACTTCCAAAGGTCTTGGAATACACTTTGCCTCCCCACTACTTGAAGGCAAGCACTCTTGAACCCTGGTCTAATGCTTGTGAGTGTCGTTGATACGATTGCAACGTCACCTCAAAATGGACGCATTCTTTTCTCCTTATACGTGATGATATGATCATACTCATGAGTGTATGAGGTATACCCCCTGCTGTGGATAATTAATATGCACGACGGTGATCCCCCTCGTATGCCTTCCATGCCTAACTGAAGAAAACCGTGAAAGTCATCGTCTTGTGTAGACACGAGCTTGTCACTAGCTCCTCGTTGAGACGGTGGAGTCCGGTATGGCTTGGTGAGGCATGACAGGTGGTGATTCTGACTGTTGTTGTGGAATATATGGATCATACCAGTGATGCTTGAACCTCCTGAGTCGACCGTAGATCGAGTCTTGTCCCAGTAACCCCCATGCTTGTTTCGTGCTACCATGTGTCCCTGCTACAGGTAGGGTACGGTTCAGTAAATTGTCGACCCCTGTTCTATTACACACCGTATAGAGAGGCCACAGTGGAAGATACCGGCTGCATCCGGTAGGCAGGCCACCAGGTCCGGGGGCATGGGTGTTTCGGTTGGAGCCGAAGGGGGTAGCTTCCCCAGTTTTGCGTGTTTTATAAATTTTATGACCCCATGCTTGTCGAGGTTGTAGCCTCCCCACTTAGAGTCTGGCTTAACGGGTGTCGTGGGTGATTCCAGGCACCGGTAAGATAGGTTGGTGTGTGTGGTCCGGTGTGTCTTCGAATTAAAAGACCGTAAACGGAATTAGTCCAGAGGGACTAAAGAAATCCGTTATTCGTGGGTAAAGAGTACACCCTCTGCAGAGATTAAATCTATTCGAATAGCCGTGTCCCTAGGTTAGGACTACAGTCTGGGGAGAGTCAAGTGTCGGTCTTAGCGTCGGTCTTCGGAGGAGAAAACTGCTAAAACCAGAACATTGATTATGACGTGTGGCACTGATGGCTTCTCGCCCCTCGTTGGTTACCCCAAGTGGAAGGTTTGAGATGTAGCGTAGCGGCAAATTTCCCTTGGCAAAGATACAAAGGATCGAATCCTGTGAGACTCCGAGGGTCAACAAGAAGGTGTCAATAGCGCCAGAAACTTTCGCTTGACAGGACCTGCACACAGATACAAATAACTTTGCTCCCAACGAGTACAGAGAGGTTGTCAATGCCTCTGGCCTTGTCGTTTACAAAGGATCAAACACAAGAGATAATAGTGATAGGTATGACTGCAACTAGGAAATAAGAACATGAAGTAAATAGCGGGTGTGATCAGTGATGGTAATATGGACCGGGTCCCATGATGTTCACTAGTGATGTCTCTCTCCCAAAAGACGATAAAATAGCTAAACGAGGTAAACAAATTACAGCTGGGCAATTGACAGGATTATGTGCACAAACCAATGCTAACTATGCTGTAAGAAAGGTAGAGGCTCAAAAGCATGGGCGGTACGCTAAGGCAAGTAGACTGAAATCCATCTGCATCGACTACTAATCATCCACCTTGAGATATCTATCGAGAACATCTCGCTGGTATTAAGTTGCGAGTCCCACCCATAGTGTAAACTCAAAGCAACAGACAACTGCATTAAAAGAACTTTGCGTAAAGTAAACAATCCTTGCACCCGCAGGTACAAGCACCGTTGTTTTCCCCCTTGTGGCAACAGCACATCCCCTAGACTCATGTTTCTGTCACTCAAGCTAGTCATCGAGGGGCATGAACCCACAATCAAGCATAACGTTCCCTCTTGGAGTTACTACCTACTACTCGGCCAAAGCAATAAATAGCAACGGAGAACATGCAAGTATTACTCAAGAACATAAATATAAAAGAGGTGAATCAAATATATTACTCACACACAATCTGAACATAATCTCATAATCCATCGGATCCCAGCAAACTCAGCATAGCAACAGCATAAAGATTACATATGTGCCTTGATCATGTAGGGCAGCTCACGAGGTCTAATCGATGAAGAACAAAGAGGGGAGGAGAACATCACATAGCTACTGGTCAAGGACCCATGGTCCAAGGGGGACTACTCACAACTCATCCGGGAAGCGTCCATGGTGGTGGAGAAGCTCCCGGTGGTGGTTCTCCCCTTCGGCAGGGTGCCGGGAAGAGTTCTCCTGGTGCTCCCGATCTTGGAAGCGCGGCGGCGGCGGAACAGAGATGAGATCGCGAAAAAAGGGTTCCGTCCTCGAGGGTTTCGGGACACGTGCAATATATATGCCAAAGGGGGTCACCAGAGGCGGAGGTGGGGCCCCGGATGCCCCCCTGGTGCGGCCAGGGGTGGGGCCGCGCCGGGTGGCTGCCTGGGCCACCCTCGGCTCCCCTTTGGCCCTGCCTTGGTTTTTCCGGAAGCTCCCGATACGCTGATTTTTCCTGTATTTTTCTCGGAATTTTTAGGGCACTTTTAATATGGGGGAAACCTGAAATAGAAAAACAGCAGAAAATAGGAACTGGCACTGTGGTGTACTGAGTTAATAGGTTAGTCCAAATATGATCAAAAGTGTATGGAAGTGCATAAATATCATAGCAATATCACACAAAAGAGGCATGGAGCAAGCAGAAATTATAGATACGTTTTGGACGTATCAACATCCCCAAGCTTAATTCCCGCTCGTCCTCGAGTAGGTAAATGATAACAAGCATAATTTCTGTGGTGACATGCTATCAACCATATAAGAACTTTTAAGTAAAGTAATAAAGGCATGTAATCCAATTCAAGTCATAACAAGCAAGAGTCTATATTAGCATTGTAACAAGTAACATAAGAACATAAAGGTGCAAGGGCTCTCGCTGTCCGTGACTCGAATGTCTCCAAATGGTGTTTGCGTGCAAGAAAGGGGATATGGATATATGAGAGAGTAAAACATAGTTTTTGTATTGTTGAGAACTTAATCTACTAAAGATTCACACTTGGTCTTCTTTGGAATCTTATCTAGACTCATCCCCAGACTGTCAACCAGGTACAAGTCAAAATGATCCACTCCCTTTCGATATTTTGAGCACTCATGCAATGGATGAGCGTAAGCAAGAAAGTCGACACTTAGGATGGCAAAGAGAGAAAAATGATAGAGGGGGAAGACAAAAAAGGGGTGAAAGGCTCACATCAATGAGGACAATCATCGGCGAGAGAAAGCCAAATGATAGATATGATGCGAGGAGTTGGGATTGCCATGCAACGGATGCACATATGAGCTAAGGTAAGCTCTCCAATGGAACTAGTGGGGGTGCATCCAACTTGCTTGCTCAAGAAGACCTAGAGCTCTTTTGAGGAGGCTCATCATTGGAATATACAAGCCAAGTTCTATAGTGTAAAGGTCCCCACATAGCTATATGCATGAATGATAATCTCCATGGAGTACAAGGTATAAGATGGAGTATGAGTGTGGATCTCAAAAGAAATAGTAGTGTGCCCCCTTCTCTCTTTTTATTTTTTTTTCTCTTTTTTTTTCTATTTTTTTATTTTTTTTGTGGCCTCAATGGCTCTTTCTATTTATCTCTCATTTGTCCTCTTTGGGATCTTTTGATTTTGTCCTCTTTGGGATCTTTTGATTTGTCCTCTTTGGGACCTTTTACTCACTTTAGGGGCAACACTCTATATATTACAAGAAGTATGGAAGATCTTTCACACTTTACAAAAGTACTCAACATAAAGAAAATGAAACTATCATGATGTATGCGAATGTATGCCTCTGCCAGTGTAGCAGCTTATGCAATGATACTAGCGCGTCATGTAGCAATGATCAGGGCAAGGCCCGACTAGCATGCGGCTCATCGATCAAGCAAAAAGCATGTATGACATGAAGATCAAGTCATGAGAAGATGGATGTTGCATGGCAATGTATCTCGGAAAGGCTATGGAAATGCCTTAATAGGTAGGTATGGTGGCTGTTTTGAGGAAGGATATAATGAGGCTTATGATGACAGAGCGTATCGTGCCAAGGATTTGGATGCACCGGCGAAGTATGCGCCAACTCTCGAGGTGAGAAAGGGCAATGCACGGTACCGAAGAGGCTAGAAAAATATGGGTAGGTGGAAGTGTCAACTTTCGAATACTCACATTAGTCCGAAGAACTCATGCACTTATTATCGGTAACTCTCAATCTAATTAGGAGGTTCACAAAGAGACAAGTACCCCGAGGAGGTGTGTATGGGGGTTTGTTTACCCTTGCGCAACCTCGACCCATTGTACGTGAGTGTACTCTAATATTCGATCCCTCCAAAGATTAGTGATCCATTTAGTAGCTAAAGTTCTCAACTATTTTGTAGGTTTTCGAAAATAAACATGGATTGCCCAAAATACGACATCTATCACTAATAGGCTAAAGCTCTTGACACCAAAAGTTCAGTCATTACTCATGGCAATACCTCAAAACTATTGCAAGTTACTACTAAAATTAAATAGCAACCTCAATTACCTACTTTAAGTTAAGACACACAACTCAGTGCAGCAGACAAACTCTCTTAACAAGATAAACATGAAAACTCAAGAGAGTTCAGCAACCAACTAAACAAAAGCTCTTTAAAAAGAAAAGCATGAAAACTAAGAGCTAAACATGACAGTAGCTATGGAAAGACAAAGAACACACACAGCAAAGATAAGCATGAAAATCCTATGTTGTGTTCTAGGTTGAAGTGGAGTGTGTTTCTCTCCCACACAAAGAAAGCTGGGTTCTAACTCGTTATGAACAGCAAGCAAAGCTAAAGAAAACTAAAAAGGAAACTAAAAGCAAGACGCTCCAAGCATAGCACATAACGCATGAAGTGATTAGAATATAGTGGAACGAAAGACGAACTGATAATTGTTGATGGAGAAGGGGATGCACGGGGGCATCCCCAAGCTTAGACGCTTGAGTCTTCTTGAATATTACTTGGGGGTGCACGGGGGCATCCCCAAGCTTGAGCGTTTGACCCTCCTAAATCTTTTTATCATCTTCCCTCGCACACTTAAAAAGGAAACTAAAAGCAAGACGCTCCAAGCATAGCACATAACGCATGAAGTGATTAAAATATAGTGGAACGAAAGACGAACTGATAATTGTTGATGGAGAAGGGGATGCACGGGGGCATCCCCAAGCTTAGACGCTTGAGTCTTCTTGAATATTTCTTGGGGGTGTACGGGGGCATCCCCAAGCTTGAGCGTTTGACCCTCCTGGATCTTTTTATCATCTTCCCTCGCACACTTGAAAACTCCCTTCATACATAACTCATCATAATCTGATTAGCGAGGTTAGTACCCATAATAAAATAACTTTTCCCTACTGGAAATAAAGATAATCTTGAAGATCTACTGTTTCTCAAGATTGCCAAAAGGTTTTTGCAAAGAAAAAGCAAGCTCAAGGTTTGCAAAACGAAGAAAAGGCAAAACAGGACAGAATCTGTGAAAAACAGACCAGCAGGTAGTAAATAATTTTTTCGGGGCACTTCTGCAACTCAAATCAAAAAACTCAGCACAGACGCCCGAAAGCCAATTGTATAGAGCACGCTGTCGAAAGAATTCAGACAAAAAGATGATCTGGTGATTTTATACGAATTTTTCTGTCCAAGGACAGAATCTGTTTCCTGGACAACACGTCACAACTTTTGAACTTTCTTGCAATCAGAGGCTAAACTTGGCACAAAGCTGAAAAGAAAAGATACAATGATGATGCTACTGTAGTAACAAACATCAATACACAACAAAAGCAAAATAAAACTTTATTCATTGTGGGCTGCCTCCCAAAAGCGCTTTCTTTTATGCCTTTAAGCTAGGCATAATGCAAAGAGGAATCAATAATCATCATAATAATCGGAGTTATAAATTTCTTCAAATGGTTCCTCAACAAGTTCATCCTTGTTCCTTCTAGGAAAGGGGTACGTACCTTTTGCCTTCCCGCGTAGGCGGATTTGTCCCTTACCTATATCGATGAAGCCTTTTACGGCTCGGAGGAAGTCCCTTCCAAGCACTATATTTCCTTGGTTTGGCTTCATGATGAAGAAATCAACCATTGCAATCCCTTTAAGGAAGGTGACTGGCACGTCTTTTATTCTTCCTTGGATCTCAGAAATGTCTCCATTAGCATGTTCATGATAGGATGATAATCTGTCCATGTTAAATTTTAAAGAATCATGAACAATTTTTGGCATAGTAGAAACCATAGATCCAATATCACAATAAGCAAGGAAGTCTTGATTAGAGATGTTAATCCTAACAAAAGGCTCCCAATCATTGTCTATGTCGGTGTACTAAGGTAGGGGTACCTCAGTACCCCAACTTGTGCACGGGCAGTGGCAGCTTCCCGCGGCAAGGTTTACTGCGTGCTCGCCGGAGACCTTCCTGCTCCCTATTAAACCATTCAAAAACAAAGTATACAAGACATGAGATCGAGACCCCGGCAAGAGGAGCTTGCCGGGAAGGCCGTACCAGGCTCAAGACTGCTCCGCTAACACAAGGCCCTGGCAAGAGGAGCTTGCCAGGAAGATTAGAAGACACGACTCAGCGCTATATGCGCCCCGGCAAGGGCCCGGGGAGCGGCAAGCTCCCGGGCCCGGCAAGATCAAGGCCCCGGCAAGGTGCTTGCCGGGAAGACTGCGCTGTGTGCCCGCGCTCCAGCTCATCGGCCCACGCGTCGCCCTGGGGCCTATCCAGGGACGCGTGGCGGATGGCTGTGCAGCCTGGGGTACACGGTGGCACTCCACGGCGGTGGATCCATCGCCGTGGCAGACGGAGACGCCAGGGCGGGAGCTTTTGGGGTCGACGGCGACGGGCATTAAATGCCCTTGTCCCCCACTGTTAAAGTAGGTACAGACCACTGTTCTGTACTGTAGCTCCACTGTTCCCGCACTGTTACAACTACCACCTCTTTTACATTTTTACCCCTTTCTCCTACGTTGACACCTGTCGGTGACCCCTTGCACTATAAAAGGAGGCCCATGCACAACGTGGAGGGGGTTCGGAACCTAGATCACTCTCGCGCTTGGGGTAGCTGCTTCTTCAAGCTCCCGAGCGCTCAAACTCAATAGACAACCAAGCAGGAGTAGGGTTTTACGCGTCTACCGCGGCCCGAACCTGGGTAAAACTGCCCGCGTGCTCGCTACGATCTGCTCTTTGTACTCCCTCCGCCCTCGTACCGCACAGACAAGGGGCTCCGGTCCCATAGGTGTTCGTGGCAGACAGTTTCCCCCGACATCTTTGGTGCGCCAGGTAGGGGGCGTCGAGGTTGTGCGAACCTGATCCGGCGTTCGCGCGGGCGCATTCTTCATCAACCTCTCCAGCTTCATCAGCAACTTCATCAGCGACAACTCCATGGCCCCGAAGAAGAAGGCTTCGGAGGTCGGAGGCCCGTCTGCGTCTCACCCGCCGCCACCAGAGCCAACGGTGGGCGGGGGAGATGCCGTCGGAAGGGTGACCGCCGGTGAGGACACTCACGGCGCCACCAGATCCAAGAACAGGACGGACGACCGAACCTCGGTCTCTGTGGACGCGCCGCGTCCATCTCAGCACACGATGACCCAGCAGCGCCATACCACAGGAGGTGGTATCCGCTTGCTGGGGCAAGGCCAAACCGGAGGCTCGCGGGACGCCCCGGACCCCCGTCCGGGCACAAGTAAAGCGAAGGCGCCGGCGCGGGACCCCGCTCCTTCTAACGTTGTTAGAAGTCCGAGCGTATCCCGCTCCTCGCACCGCTCGCCCGCGTTCCCCTCCACTCCAGCAGAAGCGCTCGCAAGGGCGCAACTGCTCCTCGACTTTCCTCCGGCGGCCGACAAGGCCGAAGAATGGAGGGCTACCATCCGGAGCCTGATAGACTTCGCCAACAACGATTCTCCACAGCAGCCGTCGACCTCGCGGCCGCGGCAAGCTGAGAAGACGAAGGCTGACGGCAACAAGACTGCCGGGGGTGCGACAAGCGTGCATTCCCCGCCGCAGAAGCAGAAGACGCCGCCCCGCCGGAACAACCCCGACGACGGCTCCACAGCCTCGTCGGACCCGCGGGCCCGTCGGGACCAGCGCCAAGTCCTCGACGACCGGCGAGAAGAAGACGCTCGAACCACAATCGAGCGCCGCCGAGAAGCTCGGCGACAATCGGACAAGAGAGCTGGGAACACTGTCGACGCGCACGCGCCCGGTGAACCAGGCGACTTGCCGTACGCGGCAGGCTGCCCTGCGTTCACCCGCGAGCTGCGGCGCGTCCAGTGGCCCAGCATGAAGAATTTCAAGCCCGACGTACCGGAGAAGTACGACGGCAAGACGCACCCCTCGGAGTTTCTCAGCGTCTACACCATCGCAGTGCAAGCTGCCGGGGGGCGCGACGAGAAGATCTTGGCGAACTACTTCCCGCTCGTGCTAAAGCCGAACGTCCGTTCGTGGCTCATGCACTTGCCGGAAGGTTCCATCTCTTCTTGGGCCGACTTCTGCCACCAGTTTGTTGGCGCCTTCACCGGCGGCCACAAACCCCATGGCCAGGAGAGCGATCTCCACATTCTGGCCCAGAAGGAAGGCGAGACCCTGCGCAAGTATATCCAACGCTTCAGCCGGGTGCAGCACAACATCCCTGACGTTCACCCTGCCGCGGTTATCAGCGCGTTCCATCAGAACGTGCGTAACCGCCGCATGCGTGAGAAAATGGCGATGACGAAGATTCGGGACGTCAGCGAGCTCTACGCTCTTGCTGACAAGTGCGCACGCGCGGAAGAGGGGAGGAGGCTCCCCGGGGAGGATACTGGCGCGGGAGGAAGCGACAGCGACGACGCCGCCCCGGCAAAGAAGAGCCGGCGGCGGAACAACAGAAAGAAGGGGAAGAAGGAGGTGCTTGCCGTTGAGAAGTCCGGCAAGGAGGCCCCCGCCAAGCAAGCGCAGGCTGGCGGCTCCGGCAAGGAGCCTGCCCCTGCGGCGGCGGCCGACAAGCCGGGTAGCTCCGACAAGCAATACTGTAAGATCCACCGCACCAAGGGTCACGATCTCTCCAACTGCAAGCGCGTCGAGTACCTCGTCGAGCAGCAGAAAGCTGAGTACGAGAGGCGCGACAAGAAGAAGGCCCAAGGTGGCGGGGAAGAGACAAGCAAGAAGCGGCCGTTCAACGGCCGGGGAGGACGCCGCGGCAAGGCTAAGCAGCGGCAAGGAGATCGACCTCCCCGGGGCCGCGACAACGACGAAGAAGATGACGACGAAGATATGGAGGACGAGGAGAACAGCGAGCAGGAGTTCCAGAAGGCCACGGAGGTCCTGTGCGTCGACGGTGGCGCCTCCCTGCACACCTCCCACCGCCAATTAAAGCAGTGGGTGCGTGAGGTAAACGCAGCGGAGCCGCCCGTGGAGTCGCGCAGGCTCCTCAAATGGTCCAGCACGCCCATCGTTTTTGACCTTGAGGATCACCCTGACCGCACCACAGCGGTCGGGTGCTTGCCGATGCTGGTTTCTCCCACCATCCGCAACCTGAAGGTCACCAAAATGTTGGTTGACGGCGGGGCCGGGCTGAACTTGATCTCCTCTGCTGTGATCAAGAAACTCCAGATTCAAGATGGCGAGCTCGAAGAGACCGGTTCATTCCAAGGAATCAACCCGGGAAGGAGCAAGCCCAAGGGAAAGATCACTCTGCCGGTGACCTTTGGCGGGGAGCTCAACTTCAGGACTGAGCGCATCACTTTCGACGTCGCCGATATTCCATTGCCCTACAATGGAATACTCGGCCGCCCTGCCCTCGCCAAGTTCATGGCAGCTTCCCATTATGCCTACAACGTATTGAAGATGCCGGGGCCGATAAGCGTCATCACTGTCCATAGCGACAAGAAGGATGCGCTTATCTGCGCCGACAAGATCTACCGGGATGCGGCAGCTGCGGCCGAGAAGGATACTCTTGCCGCTGAAGCTCCCGGGGGGAAGAAGACGAAGACCAAGTCCGGCAAGTGCTCTGGGACCCACTCCGGCAACCGCACCTCTTCGGAGTGCTGCGCTGCCGTCGAGGACGTTCCATCGAGCTCCACCGGCAAGAGTAAGAAAGGGATGGCCGCTCCTCCGGCAACCAAGAAAGTATCCGCAAAGGAGGATGGCACTGGTGGTACCTTCACCATCAGTGCAACCCTTGACAGCAAATAGGAAGGCGCGCTCGTTGCCTTCCTGCGGGCGAATGTCGATGTGTTTGCCTGGCAACCATCTGACATCCCCGGTGTTCCCAGGAAGGTGATTGAGCACAAGCTTGCTGTCTATCCTCATGCGCGGCCCATCAAGCAGAAAGTGAGGAAGCAAGCCGTGGAGCGCCAAGAGTTCATCAACGAAGAGATCAAGAAACTAGAAGCAGCAGGCCTAGTTAGAGGTGTGATCCATCCGACGTGGTTGGCAAATCCAGTCGTCGTGCGCAAGGCCAACGGGAAGTGGAGACTGTGTATAGACTTCACCGATGTCAATAAAGCATGTCCCAAAGATCCATTCCCTTTGCCGCGCATTGACCAGATCGTTGACTCCACTGCCGGATGTGAGCTACTCTGCTTTCTTGATGCATACTCAGGCTATCATCAGATTTTCATGGCCAAGGAAGATGAAGAGAAGACTGCATTTATCACTCCATGTGGCACTTATTGCTTCATTCGCATGCCATTTGGATTGAAGAATGCAGGCTCAACCTTTGCAAGGGTAGTATACACTGCTTTTGAGCCACAGATCCACAGGAATGTAGAAGCTTACATGGATGACATCGTAGTGAAGAGCAAGAGCAAGGAAACCCTGATTCAAGACTTGGAAGAAACATTTCAGAACCTGCGCAAGATACAACTCAAGTTGAACCCCGAGAAGTGCGTCTTTGGAGTCCCTTCTGGCAAGCTTCTCGGTTTCTTTGTGTCACAGAGGGGGATTGAAGCCAATCCCGACAAGATTAAAGCCATCGAGCAGATAGAGGCCCCAAAGCGCGTCAAGGATGTCAGGAGGCTTGCAGGTTGTGTTGCTGCCCTCAGTAGGTTCATTTCAAAGTCTGCAGAACGCGCCCTACCTTTCTTCAAAATCTTGAAGAAGGCAGGTCCCATGAAGTGGACTCCGGAAGCGGAGGCGGCGTTGCAGGATTTGAAACGGTACCTGTCCTCCACTCCTATACTTGTCGCACCTAGACCACAGGAAAAGTTGTTGCTATACTTAGCAGCAACCAACCAGGTGGTTAGTGCTGCGTTAGTAGCGGAGAGGGAGTCCGACGAGGAGTCAGCACCACCGGCAAGCGAATCCAGCGACAAGCAGGGGGCTGCTCCGGCAAGCTCTGGCCCCGACAAGGATGACTCTGCGCAGGAGCAAGGAGAGGTGCGGAAGAAGATGGTGCAGCGCCCAGTGTATTTTGTAAGTTCCCTTCTCCAGGGGGCTAGATCAAGGTACTCTGGCGTGCAAAAATTGCTTTTCGGCCTCCTCATGGCCTCGAGAAAGCTGCGCCATTACTTCCAAGCCCATGAGATAACAGTGGTCACTCGCTTTCCGCTGAAGAGGATATTGCACAATCCAGAAGCAACAGGCAGGATCGTTGAGTGGGCACTGGAGCTGTCAAGTTTTGGACTCAAGTTTGAAAGTACTTCAACCATACAGAGCCGAGCTTTGGCAGAATTCATAGCTGAGTGGACCCCAACACCAGATGAAGAAGTTCAAGAAACAAGTGCACCCGTGCAAGAAGCAACAAGTGAATGGGTAATGTATTTTGACGGTGCCTTCTCGCTGCAAGGCGCCGGTGCTGGCGTGGTACTCATCGCGCCCACCGGAGAGCACCTCAAATATGTTATCCAGATGCACTTTCCCAGGGAGCAAGCGACAAACAACACTGCTGAATATGAAGGCTTGCTTGCCGGCCTCAGGATTGCGGCCGAACTTGGGATCAGGAAGCTGATTGTGCGGGGCGATTCTCAGTTGGTGGTCCGGCAAGTCAACAAGAGTTATCAGAGCCCTTTGATGGAAGCTTATGTCGATGAAGTGAGGAAGCTTGAAGAACACTTTGAAGGTCTGCAGATGGAGCACGTCCCGAGAGCTCAGAATGAAATTGCAGATGGCCTTTCAAAGTGTGCCGCAATGAAGTTACCTGTGGAACCAGGGACCTTCTTGCTCAAGCTGACTCAACCATCCGTTACACCATCAATTGGACGGTCCAGGAAGAGAAAGTCGGTCTCCGGCGACTACTTGTCGGCGGATCTTCCTGAAACCGCCGCCAAGGTCCCCAAGATCAACAACCAGAACGCTGAGGAACAGTTTGCTCCTGCAAGTCCTCGGGCTTGTACAGTTGAAGCAAGCGTTTCCGGCAAGCCTCGCCCCGGCGAGCTTGCCGGGGGACCGTCAGCTCCGGCAGAACCAGAGGTCCTTGCCGTAGAAGCTGAGGTTCCCGCAGCGGCCCTCGAGCCTTTAGTCCTTGCCGCCGAGCCTCGAGCTCCGGCATGGGCGCAGCAGATCGTCCGCTTCCTTCAAACTGGAGAACTTCCCGACGACCCTCAAGAGATAGAGAAAATAACCAGGCAGTCAAGTATGTACCAATTCGTGGATAACGAGCTGTACAGAAGAAGACTCAATGGTGTCAGGTTGACGTGCATCTCCAGGGAAGATGAACAGAAGCTGTTGGCGGAAATACACGGAGGCATATGCGGCCACCACATTGGCGCTAGGGCGCTTGCCGGGAAAGCTTTCCGGCAAGGGTTCTTTTGGCAAGAAGCCCTCCAAGATGCAACTGCACTAGTAACCAAGTGTGAAGCGTGCCAGTTCCATGCAAAGCAAATCCATCAGCCAGCTCAAGATCTCCAAACAATCCCTTTGTCATGGCCCTTCTCGGTCTGGGGGCTCGATATCCTCGGCCCTTTCCCTCGTGCTGTCGGGGGCTTTGAGTACTTGTACGTTGCAATCGACAAGTTCACAAAGTGGCCAAAAGTGGAGCCGGTGAGAAAGGTGACAGCACAGTCAGCGGTCAGGTTCTTCAGGTCGATTGTTTGCCGTTTCGGGATCCCTAACAGGATCATCACCGACAACGGTACGCAATTCACTAGTCGCACCTTCATGCAGTACGTCCAAGACCTTGGCGCCAAGGTCTGTTTCGCTTCTGTTGCTCACCCGAGGAGCAACGGTCAAGCGGAGAGGGCAAATGCTGAAGTGCTGCGCGGACTCAAGACAAGGACCTTTGACAGGCTGCGCAAGTGCGGAAGAAATTGGATAGAGGAGCTCCCGGCGGCTCTTTGGTCAATCAGAACGACACCAAGTCGAGCCACCGGACAGACACCCTTTGCTCTAGTCTATGGAGCAGAGGCAGTTCTCCCCACGGAACTCGTATACGGATCTCCTCGAGTACTCGCTTATGATGAGCTCAAGCAAGAGCAACTGCGGCAAGATGACGCATTGCTCCTCGAGGAGGGACGTCTCCAGGCTGCTGTACGAGCTGCTCGATACCAGCAAGCTTTGCGCCGCTACCATAGCCGCAAAGTCAAGGCCAGGAGTCTCGAGGAAGGCGACCTTGTTCTTCGGCGTGTTCGGTCCGCCAAGAATTCCAACAAGTTGACGCCGAAGTGGGAAGGCCCTTATCGGGTGAGACAAGTTACGAGGCCCGGCGCTGTCCGCCTCGAGACCGAAGAAGGCTTACCGGTGAGCAACTCCTGGAACATAGAGCATCTTCGCAAGTTTCACCCCTAAGGCGCGGTTGCCGTGATCCGCTCCGGCAACCACCTTTTGTACAAGCTTTGCCGCTGTTGCATGTAACCCTTTGTACAAAGCCGGGCGCAGACCCCGTGCATCAGTAAAGTTTTTGTGTTTTCCGCATCGATTGCCTTTTGCATGCTTCTCTTTGCTATTTGCATGTTCTGTTTGGCATTTGGTGCAACACTCAAGTATACGGTAAGCATTAGCATGCCGAAAGGCCATATGCTTGTTTCCCTCTCCCTTTTCTTTCCTCTTAAGCAGAAGGAACGTTCCTCGCGCACAAGTTTGCCGGGGGGGGGGGGAAGGAGGTGGAGGAGGAACCAAGTGACTGTTCAAGAAAGAGAAGTCTTACCGGAAAGCAAGCAACATAAGCAAGCAACATATGAGAGATAAGTTGTTAGAATTTGACCAGCTCAAATTTTAAATTTTAGTTGTCTTCCTTGAACAATCACACTTTGTATGGAAAACCTGTGCGCGGAGGAACCTACCCGTAGCTTGCCGCACCCTTATCTTGTTTTCGAGTTCGCTCAACGATTTAAGTGAGCTGCGACAAGTGTCGCGCCCTTGCTTCGTTTCCGAGTACGCTCAGCAAGCTAAGCGCGTTGCGACTAGCTGCGGCAAGGTTGCTTGCCGGTGAAGACCTTGGCCAGCAGGCTGCTCAGAGTCCAGCACTCAGCGCTCGCGGCAAAGGCCCTTTGCCGGCAAGCTCCCCGGGGGCGTAGGGTGAAAAACATACAAAGTCAAAGATTAAGACAAGGAAGATAACATTGCACTGATTGATCAGAATAAAGTAAATATCTTACAAAGGATAACTTGTCGCAATGGACTAATAAGTTCATGACATAATGTGCAGCAACAAAAAGATAAAGATAATGGAGCCCTAATCTACGCGGTCGCCCTCCTTCCTGCCGAGCCTAGCCACCTTGGCGATGATGTGGCCGACCTGCTCCTTCAGGGCCTCCGTGTCTGCATCAGCCGGCAAGCTGCGAAGAACGTTGGTGAGATTGATCCCCGGGTTGCGGTACACGATCTTCGTCAGCACCCGCTCCAGAGTTCCCGCGCAGAGCAGGCGCGACTCCTCGGCCAGCTGCGCGGGGATGCGGTTCCGGAGACCTGCAAGGGCCGGCGCGATCCCTCTGAAGAAGAGGCTGATCTTGGCGCTGTGCGGGAGATCCGGATCCGGCGAGTAGATGAGGTGTTCGACCTTCAGCGCCAGCAGCTCCTGGTCAATGTTGGACGCAGAAGAAACCAAGTCTTCGGTCCATACCTCGATGGTCTGGCGGAAGAGCTCGGATGCCTTGTTGACGCTGTCCACCAAGGTCCGCTCCTTGCGGAGCTCCTCCTTCAGCTTGTTCTCCTGAGCCCGGGCAGCGTCGAGCGAATCCTTCAGAGTGGTGACCTTCAGTTCCAAGTCCTCGATGGAGTCCTTGGCGGCCTTCAACTCGTCGCCCCTCTTGGAGAGACTCACCTGAAGCTCGGAGTTTGTGTGGGCGTCCTTCTCGCGCTCAACGATGAGCGCGGCAACCTTCTCTGCGCTCACCTTCAGCGCTTTCTCCAATTGCACAACCTTGGCGGCAAGCTCTTTCTTGGCGTCTTCCGCGGCAACCGCGGCGGCTTTCGCCTCCTGCAGCTCCCCGCCAAGGGCTGCCTCGCGAGCGGCAAGGTCCTCCTCGTGGGAGTCGAGCTCGACCTTCCGCTGCGCGAGCTCTCCCTCTCGCCGGGACATCTCCACCCCGGCGAGCCGCTGCTGTTCTTCAGCTTCAGCCTTCTCGAGCACCCACTCCTGGTACTCGCCGGCGAGACGCTCGCGCTCCTCCGCCACCTCGCGGAGGGCCGCCTGATTGGCGGCGCTGAGCTCCGCCGCGCGCTTCTCCATTTCTGCGGCGGCCTTGGCGGCGAGGGCCTCCCGGGAGGCGAGCTTCGCCTGCCTGGCCCGGTAAAGGGCCAGGAGCTGGTGGAGCAACCTCTCCTCCTCGGGCCCCTCACTCCCGCCGAGCGCCTCGACGATCTTCAGGCCTGCGGAGGCGAGGACTTCTCCGTCGAACGCCTCGCCCTCCGCAGGAGCTCGTGATGAAGACCCCCAAGGCATCTGGATGAAGACGCCGTTGGGGGCCTCAAGATAATACCCCTGCTCCTTGCTGGCGGAGGGGCCGGTGGCCGGCGCAGCATCCGATGCTCCCGCCGCCTCCGGGCCGACGGTGCGGTCGCCGTCCCCCTCCCCAGCCGCTGCGTCCGCAGCCGGGGCAGTCTCCTGCGCGGCCGGCTCGGCGGCCTCGGCCATCTCCTCGACGACAGGAGCGTCGTCGCCGCCGCCGCCCTGCACGCCCTCCTCCTCGAGGTTGATAACCTCCGTCTCCATGGGCACGGGAGGAGGAAGATCTAAAAAGAAGAAGAAGAAAAAGAAGTTCAAGATTCAAGCAAATATCCAAAAAAGAGGCAAGCCAAGAAGACAAGTCACAAAACATACCTTGGCGGACGTCCTCGGCGGCGGGCTCCCCCGCCGGGGAGCTCGGCCTTGTCGGAGTAGTCACCCTCGCCGGGCTGCTCGCCCTTGGCGGGGTACTCTGCCTCGGCGGAGTACCCGCCCTTGGCGGAGCACTCTCCCTTGCCGGAGAGCTCTGCCTTGGCGGGGACGGCGGGGCCTGCGGCTCCTCAACGACAGTCTCCGGGCACTCTTCCCGCTGTGGCTCCACCTCTGCACAGAACAAGACGAGAAACATCAAGACATGAAGACAAGACCAAACCCTCAGACGTACCCCGACAAGCAAAAAAAGTAAACCCCAGACTCACGCTGGGGGCTGCGCTGCGGGCTGCGCTGGGGGCTGCTCCTCGGAGCAGCGCTCGGGTCCGGCAGGCTCGGCTCCGGCACACCCCCTGTTGCCGCAGCTGCTGAGTCTTCCGCGACCTCGGCCTCGGGCGCCTTGGCCTTCTTCGCCGCGCGATGGGCCAGGGTCCTGAAATCAGAGCAATGAACAGAGTCAGCATCAACAAAAAATCAAGACAAAAATCAAGAAGATGTAAGGTCTTGGATCCTTACTCCTGGTCCTCCTCGTCGTCCTCGCTCAGGGCGGAGAAATCATACTCCACCGTAGGCGCGTCGGCGCGAGGAGCGGAAGACGAAGACTCCCTCGCGCGCTTGGTGTTCACCGGGGCTGGGGGCTGTGAAGACCCAGCCCCTGTGGTAGCCGGCGCCCGAGGAGCGGGCGGAGCCGCTGCTCCGCTCCGAGAAGACCCTTGCCGGCTCGGCGCCGGCCTGCGAGGCGCCTCCGTCGTGGTCCGCGCGCGGGCTGCCTCCGCTGTGGCTGGTGCGCCGGAAGGCCTTGGCGCGGCTTGACTCCCCCGAGGAGCCGCCCGGCGAGCTGGCTGTTGCCGGGGCGCCTGCGCCCTCTCCCCCGTCGCCGCCTTGCGGAGGCGCTTCGCCGGGGACTGCCTCGGGCTTGCCGGGGGCGGGGAGCTCTCCGACGAGGAGAGGTCGTCGGCGTACAACTCCGTGGATCCGCCGGAGTCCTCGGCCTCCTCCTCCTCCTCCTCTTCCCCGGCCGGCTCACTGGGCCCAGCGTCCTGCGCTGCGGCCCCCTTTCCCTTGGCGCCTCCGCCCCTCGCGGCGCCTCTGCTCCCTCCGGCGGTACCCTCCGTTGCCGCGGCCTCGGCCGCGATCCCGTGGATCCCGGAGTGCCTCA
This sequence comes from Secale cereale, assembly GCA_902687465.1. Lineage (NCBI taxonomy): Eukaryota > Viridiplantae > Streptophyta > Magnoliopsida > Poales > Poaceae > Secale > Secale cereale. The sequence goes on along the minus strand of LR738715.1, from coordinate 852,085,638 downwards.
GCGAGGGGACCCCGGCGAGCGCGTCGGGAGGAAGCTTCAGCAACCTGCGGATCTCCGCCTCCTCCGCCTGGGTGGACGCGTCCGCAGCCTCCGCCTCTTCCGGCGAGTATCCGAAAATTCCTGCCGCCGCGGCTGCGGCGGCCTCTTCAGCCCGAGAAGCTATGTAGGCGATCTCCTGGTCGGTGGTGTCCCGCGTGTGCTGCTTGAGGTCGTCCTTGTTCTTCGTCACCTCTACGAGGTTGTCGTAGAAGTTGAGGACGTCGATGGGCTTCGAAGCGATCCACGTGCGGTCCACGCCGTGCGAGTCACACATGGGCATCATGGCGAGGATCCGATCCCTGACGATGTTGTTGCAGAGCGGCACCACTTCCCGGGGAGTCCTGAACCACTCGGGGTGCGCCGGGTCGTACTTGAAGAGTTCCCGGACCATTCCCCTCAGCTCCAGCGTGGTGAAGTTGAAGTTGAGCCCGGGGCGCAGCCTCATTATGTCTGCCGGGCCGCCGTACTCCCAGGCCGGCCTCTTCCGGTCTTGGAGAGGGGCGATGCGCCGGCGGAGGAAATCTGCGCCCACCTCAGCAACTGACAGCTTGGCCAACCGAAGACGAAGAATCCGGACGAGGGCGATGTCGAGCTTGATGTCGTCCGAATCTAGCTCACTCCAGTCCCTGCCGCGCACGATGGGCGTTGTGCGCGGCGCGGTGAAGGCTTGCGGCTGGTCTTCGACGATCCAGCACCACTCCGCTCGCCATTCCTCCCACTTGCCGCGGAGCTCCCCCGGCAAGTACGCACCCTTTTTATTCAGACGGAAGACCCAAGAAATTCCTCCGGAGAGGGGGGCATCGGCCTCGGCTCTAGGAGTGAAGAAATGCCTAAAAAGTGCTACATTGGGGTGGACTCCTATGAAGTTTTCGCACATGTGTGCGAAAACAGCCATGGTGAGGATGGCGTTGGGGGTGAAGTCAAGCAGATGGAGGCCGTATGTGTTCATTATGTCGCAGAAGAAGTTCGAGAAAGGAGGACAGAGACCACAATGAAAGAAGGCAGCAAAAAAGTAGTACCCGCCGGGGTAGCTGTCCTTGGCGGCGGCCGGATATGCTCGCGTGCGGGGTTGCGCGTCGGTTTCCTTGGACCAGAACAAGTAATACTTGTTCCAGAGCTCCCGCACGCCGAGCTTCGGCGGGAAGACGAGATGCTGCTTCCGGTACGCGATGAGCTTGGCCGCTTGCTCCGATTTCTCCCGCTTGGACTTCTCCGCCTTCGCCTTGTCGGTCTTTGGGGCCATGGCGGACGCGGCGGAAGGAGGGGAACGAAGAGCTCGGCGGCGGCGGAGGCGCGGAGGCAGAGCGCAAGAGAGAATCTTTGGAGAAGGAAGACGATGCAATGAAAGCGCAAGGAGGGGAATCGCGCCCGCTTCCTCTGCTTTTATGGGGGAGTGGGGGGCGTTTCGCCCTTTCCATTAAGAGATCGTGGGCACGTCCCATCCCACGGCGCCGCGATCGACGCGTGCCGTTACAGTGGGGTGCGGCGGATACGGAAGTGGATTCGGCGCGCCGCGGGCCGCGGGTGCCCGTGCACTGTTTTGGGCCTGGCCCAACAGCGCTCGGCACCGTGTGTGGCCCAGGCCCGGGGGCTCCTGTCGGTGTACTAAGGTAGGGGTACCTCAGTACCCCAACTTGTGCACGGGCAGTGGCAGCTTCCCGCGGCAAGGTTTACTGCGTGCTCGCCGGAGACCTTCCTGCTCCCTATTAAACCATTCAAAAACAAAGTATACAAGACATGAGATCGAGACCCCGGCAAGAGGAGCTTGCCGGGAAGGCCGTACCAGGCTCAAGACTGCTCCGCTAACACAAGGCCCTGGCAAGAGGAGCTTGCCAGGAAGATTAGGAGACACGACTCAGCGCTATATGCGCCCCGGCAAGGGCCCGGGGAGCGGCAAGCTCCCGGGCCCGGCAAGATCAAGGCCCCGGCAAGGTGCTTGCCGGGAAGACTGCGCTGTGTGCCCGCGCTCCAGCTCATCGGCCCACGCGTCGCCCTGGGGCCTATCCAGGGACGCGTGGCGGATGGCTGTGCAGCCTGGGGTACACGGTGGCACTCCACGGCGGTGGATCCATCGCCGTGGCAGACGGAGACGCCAGGGCGGGAGCTTTTGGGGTCGACGGCGACGGGCATTAAATGCCCTTGTCCCCCACTGTTAAAGTAGGTACAGACCACTGTTCTGTACTGTAGCTCCACTGTTCCCGCACTGTTACAACTACCACCTCTTTTACATTTTTACCCCTTTCTCCTACGTTGACACCTGTCGGTGACCCCTTGCACTATAAAAGGAGGCCCATGCACAACGTGGAGGGGGTTCGGAACCTAGATCACTCTCGCGCTTGGGGTAGCTGCTTCTTCAAGCTCCCGAGCGCTCAAACTCAATAGACAACCAAGCAGGAGTAGGGTTTTACGCGTCTACCGCGGCCCGAACCTGGGTAAAACTGCCCGCGTGCTCGCTACGATCTGCTCTTTGTACTCCCTCCGCCCTCGTACCGCACAGACAAGGGGCTCCGGTCCCATAGGTGTTCGTGGCGGACAGTTTCCCCCGACAGTCTATTTCCAAAATATCTCTCTTATTGGGTTTGGGTTTCTCTACCTTCATCAAGTCTAGAGCATCCATTCTCTTCTCAATAGTAGCAAGTCTATCTATGACAGTATCAAAACTATGATCATAAACAAAGTAACTAGATAGACCATGTATAATTTCAAGAGCTCTAGCTTCATCACACTCTAGGAAATCTCCTTCAGCTATAATATCAAGAGAGTGTTTACACCATTTAAAAAGTCCATGGTAAAAATTTCTAAGCACAATTTTTATAGGTATCCAAGCCATAATTCTCCTATGTGCATCAGAAATTCTGTCCCTTGCCTTTTTCATATTTTCTCCATCCCTTTGATGGAAATCTAGAACTTCTGATTCCCTCAAAGCACCGAATCCTAACATGCTTGACTAAACAGAAAGGACTACTAACAGAAAAGCAAATAATTTTTTTGTGATTTTTTTTGGTAAAGGAAACTAAAGCAAAAATCTGAAAGGTAAACTAACAAGACTAAAAAGCAAAGATAAAAGATAGCATGCAACTCCCCTATCTTGAAGAGTGGAGTCCCCGGCAACGGCGCCAGAAACTTGCTTGATGGCTTCTCGCCCCTCGTTGGTTACCCCAAGTGGAAGGTTTGAGATGTAGCGTAGCGGCAAATTTCCCTTGGCAAAGATACCAAGGATCGAATCCCGTGAGACTCCGAGGGTCGACAAGAAGGTGTCAATAGCGCCAGAAACTTTCGCTTGACAGGACCTGCACACAGATACAAATAACTTTGCTCCCAACGAGTACAGAGAGGTTGTCAATCCCTCCGGCCTTGTCGTTTACAAAGGATCAAACGCAAGAGATAATAGTGATAGGTATGACCGCAACTAGGAAATAAGAACAGGAAGTAAATAGCGGGTGTGATCAGTGATGATAATATGGACCGGGGTCCCATGATGTTCACTAGTGATGTCTCTCTCCCAAAAGACGATAAAACAGCTAAGCGAGGTAAACAAATTACAGCTGGGCAATTGACAGGATTATGTGCGCAAACCAATGCTAACTATGCTGTAAGAAAGGTAGAGGCTCAAAAGCATGGGCGGTACGCCAAGGCAAGTAGACCGAAATCCATCTGCATCTACTACTAATCATCCACCTTGAGATATCTATCCAGAACATCTCGCTGGTATTAAGTTGCGAGTCCCACCCATAGTGTAAACTCAAAGCAACAGACAACTGCATTAAAAGAACTTTGCGTAAAGTAAAAAATCCTTGCACCCACAGTTACAAGCACCGTTGTTTTCCCCCTTGTGGCAACAACACATCCCCTAGACTCATGTTTCTGTCACTCAAGCTAGTCATCGAGGGGCATGAACCCACAATCAAGCATAACGTTCCCTCTTGGAGTTACTACCTACTACTCGGCCAAAGCAATAAATAGCAACAGAGAACATGCAAGAATTACTCAAGAACATAAATATAAAAGAGGTGAACCAAATATATTACTCACACACAATCTGAACATAATCTCATAATCCATCGGATCCCAGCAAACTCAGCATAGCAACAGCATAAAGATTACATATGTGCCTCGATCATGTAGGGCAACTCACGAGGTCTAATCGATGAAGAACAAAGATGGGAGGAGAACATCACATAGCTACTGGTCATGGACCCATGGTCCAAGGGGGACTACTCACAACTCATCCGGGAAGCGTCCATGGTGGTGGAGAAGCTCCCGGTGGTGGTTCTCCCCTCCGGCAGGGTGCCGGGAAGAGTTCTCCTGGTGCTCCCGATCTTGGAAGCGCGGCGGCGGCGGAACAGATATGAGATCGTGAAAAAAGGGTTCCGTCCTCGAGGGTTTCGGGACGCGTGCAATATATATGCCAAAGGGGGTCACCAGAGGCGGAGGTGGGGCCCCAGGCGCCCCCCTGGTGCGGCCAGGGGTGGGGCCGCGCCGGGTGGCCGCCTGGGCCACCCCCGGCTCCCCTCTGGCCCTGCCTTGGTTTTTCCGGAAGCTCCCGATACTCTGATTTTTCCTGTATTTTTCCCGGAAATTTTAGGGCACTTTTAATATGGGGGAAACCTGAAATAGAAAAACAGCAGAAAACAGGAACTGGCACTGTGGTGCACTGAGTTAATAGGTTAGTCCAAATATGATCAAAAGTGTATGGAAGTGCATAAATATCATAGCAATATCACACAAAAGAGGCATGGAGCAAGCAGAAATTATAGATACGTTTTGGACGTATCAGGCACATGGTGACATTGATTATGATTGTGAACTAACCATTTGTATTATTTAAATTAATGAGTATCCCTGGGATGGTTCTACCTCCTGGATATTCACTGTCATCCATCTTTCTTTATAAGCCCTTTATGTGATGTCGCTCAGACGTCCGACTATGGCATTTTGTTATTTACTTTTATACGCCCTTTATGTGATGTCGCTCAGACGTCCGACTGTGGCATTTTGTTATTTACTTTTATAAGCCCTTTATGTGATGTCGCTCAGACGTCCGACTGTGGCATTTTGTTATTTACTTTTATAAGCCATTTATGTGATGTCGCTCAGATGTCCGACTGTGGCATTTTGTTATTTACTTTTATTTATAAGCCCTTTATGTGATGTCGCTCAGACGTCCGACTGTGGCATTTTGTTATTTACTTTCTTTATAAGCCCTTTATGTGATGTCGCTCAGACGTCCGACTGTGGCATGATCGCTTTTATTTTATTATCACTCCCTCATTGCATATGCATTTTTTTAATGACCTACTGGAAATATGGACTGTCATATCATACTTAACATCGTGATCTTCTAATATTTTTAAGCATGATTTTATTTCACCCATGTTCAAAATGTTTGCGAGTACATTCAAAGTACTCACAGGCTTGCCCCTGGTTATTGTCTTGACCAGATTTCTTGCTGGGAAAGGAGCGTTGCGACAACTACCCGAAACCTATGCAACGGTGACAGCAGCCTCGCGAAGATAGGAGTTAACATGGTCAGCTGTTCCCGTGGGAAATGGAGTCCCACAGACGCCGAGGTGTCACAGACCGCTTCCGCCCTCAACCGCTAGAAACCTTGTGTTGTACTTAAAGCCCAAGAATGGTCTTGTACTACATATTTTGTAACTTTGCTTGGGTTTTCTGTATCAAGTGGTGACTCATCAGCTAACAGTAAATCCTGGGGCTGGTGAGCACAAGGGCCATTTTTTTTGGAATTTAATACCCCGAAAACCGGTCCTGACAACCTTGGTATCAGAGCCAGGCTGACCGTTGGCTAATCCTATCTTAGTCAGGTCAAAAACCTAGGTAAACCACCACACCAGACCATAGCCTAACCCCGGCCAAGCTTCTCGCATAAGATACCCACACAGTGGGCCGACACCTTTGGTAGTCGGTGCCCAACCTATCAGTCTAGCCTGTCGATCACCCGCCAGTGACCGACGCCTAAACAGTTCCCTCCGCAAGCGTGCGAAGGAAGACTCCGTCCTTTCCTATAAATAGGGCACGCTAGCCCCCAAACCCAGCACAACACAACCTCTACCCCAGACCGAGCTAAAATGCCAGGACCCATTGTTCACAATGAAACCACAACAACCAACCTTGGAGGTTTTGTGACCGTGCTCGCAAACCTCACCCGTCGTACCTTTGCGTTAGAGGAGCCCCCAGAATATATTGTGTACCAAGAATACACGGGCGGTGAAAGCCGTCAATTCTGGGCCACCGTGCACATCTACGGTAGGGGTCTATTGCCAGAACGCCCCTACAGGTTCACCGGAAGGAAAACTTCCTTTGAGCCACAAGCTATCCAACTAGCTGCACGAGAAGCTATAGTTCAACTCCGGCACTTGTCGCCCAGAGTTAACTGTCGCTCATTCTACTACTACCCCAGCCGTGAAGGCTATGGTAGGCCACCCCGAGTTGCCAGCGGAGACCACAAGACAGATCCATCATTATTGCACCTGGTGCGCTATGTAAGTGTGCTAGAGGAACTGTTCGATCAAATCACTCTTGATCTGATCGCAGCTCGTGGAGAACTGCTTCGCCGAGCCCCGGCAAGAGGAGGATACGAGTCCGGCACCGACAAACCAGTCATGTTATTCAGACAACCGATCGACTCCTTGAGGCCTGCCTCGGTCATTGACCAAAATGCCTTGGTGTCTCCAGAGGTGATGTGTCGCCTGTTTAGCGCATGCTCCAATGGGATTGTGGCCAACAATCCCCACGAGGGACATCATCACTACCCCGACCCTGCACCCCCTCAGCCACCTCCAGCCAACACCGACAATGAAGCCCTTGGAGAAGCTTCGGCGTCCACAAGGCAAGGCCGCTTGGATATAGACAAGGTTGATTAAATCACCCGAGTAGTGCCAAGCCTTTGTTGGGAAACGTAGTATTTTCAAAATTTTCCTACGATCACGCAAGATCTATCTACTAGATGCATAGCAACGAGGGGAAGAGTGTGTCTACGTACCCTCGTAGACCGGGAGCGGAAGCGTCAAGTGACGCGGTTGATGTAGTCGAACTTCTTCGCGATCCAACCGATCAAGCACCAAACATACGGCACCTCCGCGTTCAACGCACGTTCAGCTTGATGACGTCCCATGAGCTCTTGATCCAGTTGAGCTTCGCGGGAGTGTTTCATCAGCACGATGGCGTGGTGACGGATATGATGTATCTACCAGCGCAGGGCTTCGCCTAAGCACTGCAACGGTATAATCGAGGTGTGTTTCTGTGGAGGGGGGCACCGCACACGGTTGGGAGAGATCAACTGATCAACTTGTGTGTTGTAGGGTGCCCCCCTGCCCCCGTATATAAAGGAGGAAGGGAGGGGCCGGCCAGCCCTTCTATGGCGCGCCATGGAGGCAATCCTACTAGGAATAGGATTGCAATCCTATTCCTAGTAGGAGTCCACCAAGAAGGAAGAGAGGGAAAGGGAGGAGAAGGAGAGGTGGCGCCCCCCAATCCTAGTCCAACTAGGATTCCCTAGTGGGGCGTCGGCCAGCCTCTATGGGCTGCCTCTCTTCTTTCCTCAAGGCCCACTATGGACCATCCCCCCTCGTGGGGGGTTTCGGTAACCCCCTCCGGCAGTCCGGTTAAAACCGAAACTTTTTCGGAATACTTACGGTGTCCGAATATAGTCGTCCAATATATCAATCTTTATGTCTCGGACATTCCGAGACTCCTCGTGATGTCCGTGATCTCATCCGGGACTCCGAACTTCCTTCGCTACATAAAAACTCATAAACTCATAATACCGATCATCATCAAACGTTAAGCGTGCGGACCCTACGGGTTTGAGAACTATGTAGACATGACCGAGACTCATCTCCGGTCAATAACCAATAGCAGAACCTGGATGCTCATATTGATTCCTACATCTTCTACGAAGATCTTTATCGGTCAAACCGCATAACAACATACGTTGTTCCTTTTGTCATTGGTATGTTACTTGCCCGAGATTCGATCGTCTGTATCTCTATACCTAGTTCAATCTCGTTACCGGCAAGTCTCTTTTACTCGTTCCATAATACATCATGTTGTGACTAACTCATTAGTCATTTGCTTGCAAGGCTTATTATGATGTGCATTACCGAGAGGGCCCAGAGATACCTCTCTGACACTCGGAGTGACAAATCCTAGTCTTGATCTATGCCAACACCACGAATACTTTCGGAGACACCTGTAGAGCATCTTTATGATCACCCAGTTACGTTGTGACGTTTGATAGCACACAAGGTGTTCCTACGGTATTCGGGAGTTGCATAATCTCATAGTCATAGGAAAATGTATAAGTCATGAAGAAAGCAATAGCAGTAAAACTAAACGATCATAGTGCTAAGCTAACAGATGGGTCTAGTCCATCACATCATTCTCCTAATGATGTGATCTCGTTGATCAAATGACAACTCATGTATATGGCTAGGAAACATAACCATCTTTGACCAATGAGCTAGTCTAGCAGAGGCATACTAGGGACATACTGTTTTGTCTATGTATTCACACATGTATCAAGTTTCCGATTAATACAATTCTAGCATGAATAGAAGACATTTATGATGATATAAGGAAATACAAGTAACATCTTTATTATTGCCTCTAGGGCATATTTCCTTCAGTCTCCCACTTGAACTAGAGTCAATAATCTAGATTACAAAGTAATGATCCTCACACCCATGGAGTCCTGGTGCTGATCATGTTTTGCCCGTGGAAGAGGCTTAGTCAACGGGTCTGCAACATTCAGATCCGTATGTATCTTGCAAATCTCTATGTCTCCCTCCTTGACTAGATCGCAGATGGAATTGAAGCGTCTTTTGATGTGCTTTGTTCTCTTGTGAAACCTGGATTCCTTCGCCAAGGCTATTGCTCCAGTGTTGTCACAAAAGATTTTCATTGGACCCGATGCACTAGGTATTACACCTAGATCAGATATGAACTCCTTCATCCAGACTCCTTCATTTGCTGCTTCCGAAGCAGCTATGTATTCCGCTTCACACGTAGATCCCGCCACGACGCTTTTCTTGGAACTGCACCAACTGACAGCTCCACCGTTCAATAAAAATACATATCCGGTTTGTGACTTAGAGTCATCCGGATCAGTGCCAAAGCTGGAATCGACGTAACCGTTCACGATGAGCTCTTTGTCACCTCCATACACGAGAAACATATCCTTTGTCCTTTTCAGGTAATTCAGGATGTTCTTGACCGCTGTCTAGTGATCCACTCCTGGATTACTTTGGTACCTTCCTGCTAGACTTATAGCAAGGCACACATCAGGTCTGGTACACAACATTGCATACATGATAGATCCTATGGCTGAGGCATAGGGAATGACTTTCATTTTATCTCTATCTTCTACAGTGGTCGGGCATTGAATCTTACTCAACTTCATACCTTGTAACACAGGCAAGAACCCTTTCTTCGACTGATCCATTTTGAACTTCTTCAAAACTTTATCAAGGTATGTGCTTTGTGAAAGTCCAATTAAGCGTCTTGATTTATCTCTATAGATCTTGATGCGTAATATATAAGCAGCTTCACCGAGGTCTTTCATTGAAAAACTCTTATTCAAGTATCCTATTATGCTATCCAGAAATTCTATATCATTTCCAATCAATAATATGTCATCCACATATAATATCAGAAATGCTACAGGGCTCCCACTCACTTTCTTGTAAATACAGGCTTCTCCAAAAGTCTGTATAAAACCATATGCTTTGATCACCTCATCAAAGCGTATATTTGATGGCTTCTCGCCCCTCGTTGGTTACCCCAAGTGGAAGGTTTGAGATGTAGCGTAGCGGTAGTTTTCCCTTGGCAAAGATACCAAGGATCGAATCCCGTGAGACTCCGAGGGTCGACAAGAAGGTGTCAATAGCGCCAGAGACTTTTGCTTGACAGGACCTGCACACAGATACAAATAACTTTGCTCCCAACGAGTACAGAGAGGTTGTCAATCCCTCCGGCCTTGTCGTTTACAAAGGATCAAACGCAAGAGATAATAGTGATAGGTATGACTGCAACTAGTAAATAAGAACAGGAAGTAAATAACGGGTGTGATCAGTGATGGTAATATGGACCGGGGTCCCATGATGTTCACTAGTGATGTCTCTCTCCCAAAAGACGATAAAACAGCTAAGCGAGGTAAACGAATTACAGCTGGGCAATTGACAGGATTATGTGCGCAAACCAATGCTAACTATGCTGTAAGAAAGGTAGAGGCTCAAAAGCATGGGCGGTACGCCAAGGCAAGTAGACCGAAATCCATCTGCATCTACTACTAATCATCCACCTTGAGATATCTAGCCAGAACATCTCGCTGGTATTAAGTTGCGAGTCCCACCCAAAGTGTAAACTCAAAGCAACAGACAACTGCATTAAAAGAACTTTGCGTAAAGTTAACAATCCTTGCACCCGCAAGTACAAGCACCGTTGTTTTCCCCCTTGTGGCAACAGCACATCCCCTAGACTCATGTTTCTGTCACTCAAGCTAGTCATCGAGGGGCATGAACCCACAATCAAGCATAACGTTCGCTCTTGGAGTTACTACCTACTACTTGGCCAAAGCAATAAACAACAATGGAGAACATGCAAGAATTACTCAAGAACATAAATATAAAAGAGGCGAATCAAATATATTACTCACACACAATCTGAACATAATCTCATAATCCATCGGATCCCAGCAAACTCAGCATAGCAACAGCATAAAGATTACATATGTGCCTGGATCATGTAGGGCAGCTCACGAGGTCTAATCGATGAAGAACAAAGAGGGGAGGAGAACATCACATAGCTACTGGTCATGGACCCATGGTCCAAGGGAGACTACTCACAACTCATCCGGGAAGCGTCCATGGTGGTGGAGAAGCTCCCGGTGGTGGTTCTCCCCTCCGGCAGGGTGCCGGGAAGAGTTCTCCTGGTGCTCCCGATCTTGGAAGCGCGGCGGCGGCGAAATAGAGATGAGATCGCGAAAAAGGGTTCCGTCCTCGAGGGTTTCGGGACGCGATAAAAATATATGCCAAAGGGGGTCACCAGAGGAGGTAAGGGGGGCCCAGGCGCCCCCCCGGCGCGGCCAGGAGGGGGGCCGCGTGGGCAGGCCGCCTGGGCTGCCCCTGGCTCCCCTCTGGCCCCACTTCTGGCGCGTGGAAGTTTCTGGAGCGCTGATTTTTTATATATTTTTCCCGGAATTTTTCTGGCAATTTAAGTAATGGGAAAACCTGAAATACAAAAACAACAGAAAACAGAAACTGGCACTGGGGTGCACTGAGTTAATAGGTTAGTCCAAATATGATCAAAAGTGTAAGGAAGTGCATAAATATCATAGCAATATCACACAAAAGAGGCATGGAGCAAGCAGAAATTATAGATACATTTTGGACGTATCAACATCCCCAAGCTTAATTCCTGTTCGTCCTCGAGTAGGTAAATGATAACACGCATAATTTCTGTGGTGACATGCTATCAACCATATAAGAACTTTTAAGTAAAGCAATCAAGGCATGTAATCCAATTCAAGTCATAACAAGCAAGAGTCCATATTAGCATTGTAACAAGTAACATAAGAACATAGGTGCAAGAGCTCTCGCTGTCCGTGACTCGAATGTCTCCAAATGGTGTTTGCGTGCAAGAAAGGGGATAGGGATATATGAGAGAGTAAAACATAGTTTTTGTATTGTTGAGAACTTAATCTACTAAAGTTTCACACTTGGTCTTCTTTGGAATCTTATCTTGACTCATCCCCAGACCGTCAGCCAGGTACAAGTCAAAATGATCCACTCCCTTTCGATATTTTGAGCACTCATGCAATGGATGAGCGTAAGCAAGAAAGTCGACACTTAGGATGGCAAAGAGATAAGGATGATAGAGGGGGAAGACAAAAAAGGTGTGAAAGGATCACATCAACAAGGACAATCATCGGCGAGAGAAAACCAAATGATAGATATGATGCGAGGAGTAGGGATTGCCATGCAACGGATGCACATATGAGCTAAGGTAAGCTCTCCAATGGAACTAGTGGGGGTGCATCCAACTTGCTTGCTCAAGAAGACCTAGAGCTCTTTTGAGGAGGCTCATCATTGGAATATACAAGCCAAGTTCTATAGTGTAAAGGTCCCCACATAGCTATATGCATAAATGATAATCTCTATGGAGTACAAAGTATAAGATGGAGTACGAGTGTGGATCTCTCAAAAGAAATAGTAGTGTGCCCCCTTCTCTCTTTTTATTTCTTTTATTTTTTTTATTTTTTGTGGCCTCAATGGCTCTTTCTATTTATCTCCCATTTGTCCTCTTTGGGATCTTTTTATTTTGTCCTCTTTGGGATCTTTTGATTTGTCCTCTTTGGGATCTTTTCCTCACTTTGGGGCAACACTCTATGTATTACATGAAGTATAGAAGATCTTTCACACTTTACAAAAGTACTCAACATAAAGAAAATGAAACTATCATGATGTATGCAAATGTATGCCTCTGCCAGTGTAGCAGGATATGCAATGATACTAGCGCGTCATGTAGCAATGATTAGGGCAAGGCCCAACTAGCATGCGGCTCATCAATCAAGCAAAAAGCATGTATGACATGAAGATCAAGTCATGAGAGGATGGATGTTGCATGGCAATGTATCTCGGAAAGGCTATGGAAATGCCTTAATAGGTAGGTATGGTGGCTATTTTGAGGAAGTATATAATGAGGTTTATGATGACAGAGCGTATCATGCCAAGGATTTGGATGCACCGGCGAAGTATGCGCCAACTCTCGAGGTGAGAAAGGGCAATGCACGGTACCGAAGAGGCTAGAAAAATATGGGTAGGTGGAAGTGTCAACCTTCGAATACTCACATTAGTCCGAAGAACTCATGCACTTATTATCGGTAACTCTCAATCTAATTAGGAGGTTCACAAAGAGACAAGTACCCCGAGGAGGTGTGTATGGGGGTTTGGTTACCCTTGCTCATCCTCGACCCATGGTACGTGAGTGTACTCTAATATTCGATCCCTCCAAAGATTAGTGATCCATTTAGTAGCTAAAGTTCTCAACTATTTTGTAGGTTTTTGAAAATAAACACGGATTGCCCAAAATACGACATCTATCACTAATAGGCTAAAGCTCTTGACACCAAAAGTTCAAACATTACTCATGGCAATACCTCAAAACTATTGCAGGTTACTACTAAAATTAAATAGCAACCTCAATTACCTACTTTAAGTTAAGACACACAACTCAGTGCAACAGACAAACTCTCTTAACAAGATGAACATGAAAAACTCAAGAGAGTTCAGCAACCAACTAAACAAAAGCTCTTTAAAAAGTAAAGCATGAAAACTAAGAGCTAAATATGACAGTAGCTTATTGAAAGACAAAGAACATACACAACAAATATAAGCATGAAAATCCAATGTTGTGTTCTAGGTTGAAGTGGAGCGTGTTTCCCTCCCACACAAAGAAAGCTGGGTTCTAACTCGTTATGAACAGCAAGCAAAGCTAAAGAAAACTAAAAAGGAAACTAAAAGCACGATGCTCCAAGCATAGCACATAACGCATGAAGTGATTAAAATATAGTGGAACGAAAGACGAGCTGATAATTTTTGATGGAGAAGGGGATGCACGGGGGCATCCCCAAGCTTAGACGCTTGAGTCTTCTTGAATATTTCTTGGGGGTGCACGGGGGCATCCCCAAGCTTGAGCGTTTGAGCCTCCTGAATCTTTTTATCATCTTCCCTCGCACACTTGAAAACTCCCTTCATACATAACTCATCATAATCTGATTAGCGAGGTTAGTACCCATAATAAAATAATTTTTCCTTGCTGGAAATAAAGATAATCTTGAAGATCTACTGTTTCTCAAGATTGCCAAAAGGTTTTTGCAAAGAAAAAGCAAGCTCAAGGTTTGCAAAACAAAGAAAAGGCAAAACATGACAGAATCTGTGAAAAACAGACCAGCAGGTAGTAAATAATTTTTTCGGGGCACTTCTGCAACTCAAATCAAAAAACTCAGAAGAGACGCCCGAAAGCCAATTGTATAGAGCACGCTGTCAAAACAATTCAGACCAAAAAGATGATCTGGTGATTTTATACGAATTTTTCTGTCCAAGGACAGAATCTATTTCCTGGACAGCACGTCACAACTTTTGAACTTTCTTGCAATCAGAGGCTAAACTTGGCACAAAGCTGAAAAGTAAAGATACAATGATGATGCTACTGTAGTAACAAACATCAAGACACAACAAAAGCAAAATAAAATTTTATTCATTGTGGGCTGCCTCCCAAAAGCGCGCTCTTTTATGCCTTGAAGCTAGGCATGATGCAAAGAGATCAAGTTGTATCAATTGAACCATCATCAAGATCATCAAAAAGCTCTTCAATAGTACAAATAGTCTTAAGAGGACTTTCAAATAAAGGCCTAATAGAGATACTTCTAGGGAGAAGACCAAAAGGTAAAAAGTCAATGGAAGATTCATTTATAAATTTATCAAAGAGAGGTGTTTCTTCCAAAGTCTTCACAGTTTCAACCCCTTTGGCAATAGATGGATTACTTTTGGAACGGGGAGCCTTTGGAACGTAAACGAACTTAGGCTCCTTCTTTGCCGGAGTTTCTACCTTTTTGGTTTTGATTGAGGAGAAAGTAGTTCCTAAAGTATCAAAGATTTCCTCAATCTTGTCTATCCTAGAAGAATCCAAGTCATGGGATTTGATGGTCTCCAAAGTTTTGATAATTTTATGCATAGAGCTATCAAGCCTATTCAAATTCCCTTGGATCTTACGGTCCACCTCATTTATCTTATTAATGTTTGGCATCTCTAGCTCTATCTTTTCAAGTTTTTTCATAATGTGAGCTAGGGTAATGTCCTCTTGAATGCTAACAAGAGGGGGATTTCCAACAAGATTTTCAATAATACTAAGAGATTCCCAAACTGGGGCTTCTAGAAAATTTCCATTGATAGCAGAATCTAGAATAAACCTATTCCAAGAAGTAATTCCAACATAAAATTTCTAAGCAGGACAGTAGTAGATTGCTTCTTGGTGGCTCTTTTATGAGAATCATTAATTCTATACCAAGCATCTTTTAGACTTTCCCCACTTCTTTGTTTAAAGGTGAGAACTTCTGCCTCACCAAAGGCAAAAGGACCAGACATAATGCCAACTAAAAAGCGAGATAACTATTTTTGTGATTTTTGATAGAAGACACTAAAGCAAAAACTGAAAGGTAAACTAACAAGACTAAAAAGCAAAGATAAAAGATAGCATGCAACTCCCCTATCTTGAAGAGTGGAGTCCCCGGCAACGGCGCCAGAAAACTTTGCTTGATGGCTTCTCGCCCCTCGTTGGTTACCCCAAGTGGAAGGTTTGAGATGTAGCGTAGCGGTAGTTTTCCCTTGGCAAAGATACCAAGGATCGAATCCCGTGAGACTCCGAGGGTCGACAAGAAGGTGTCAATAGCGCCAGAGACTTTTGCTTGACAGGACCTGCACACAGATACAAATAACTTTCCTCCCAACGAGTACAGAGAGGTTGTCAATCCCTCTGGCCTTGTCGTTTACAAAGGATCAAACGCAAGAGATAATAGTGATAGGTATGACTGCAACTAGTAAATAAGAACAGGAAGTAAATAACGGGTGTGATCAGTGATGGTAATATGGACCGGGGTCCCATGATGTTCACTAGTGATGTCTCTCTCCCAAAAGACGATAAAACAGCTAAGCGAGGTAAACGAATTACAGCTGGGCAATTGACAGGATTATGTGCGCAAACCAATGCTAACTATGCTGTAAGAAAGGTAGAGGCTCAAAAGCATGGGCGGTACGCCAAGGCAAGTAGACCGAAATCCATTCGCATCTACTATTAATCATCCACCTTGAGATATCTATCCAGAACATCTCGCTGGTATTAAGTTGCGAGTCCCACCCAAAGTGTAAACTCAAAGCAACAGACAACTGCATTAAAAGAACTTTGCATAAAGTAAACAGTCATTGCACCCGCAAGTACAAGCACCGTTGTTTTCCCCTTGTGGCAACAACACATCCCCTAGACTCATGTTTCTATCACTCAAGCTAGTCATCGAGGGGCATGAACCCACAATCAAGCATAACGTTCCCTTTTGGAGTTACTACCTACTACTTGGCCAAAGCAATAAACAGCAACGGAGAACATGCAAGAATTACCCAAGAACATAAATATAAAAGAGGTGAATCATATATTACTCACACACAATCTGAACATAATCTCATAATCCATCGGATCCCAGCAAACTCAGCATAGCAACAACATAAAGATTACATATGTGCCTCGATCATGTAGGGCAGCTCACGAGGTCTAATCGATGAAGAACAAAGAGGGGAGGAGAACATCACATAGCTACTTGTCATGGACCCATGGTCCAAGGGAGACTACTCACAACTCATCCGGGAAGCGTCCATGGTGGTGGAGAAGCTCCCGGTGGTGGTTCTCCCCTCCGGCAGGGTGCCGGCAAGAGTTCTCCTGGTGCTCCCGATCTTGGAAGCGCGGCGGCGGTGGAACAGAGACGAGATCGCGAAAAAGGGTTCCATCCTCGAGGGTTTCGGGACGCGATGTAAATATATGCCAAAGGGGGTCACCAGAGGAGGTAAGGGGGGCCCAGGTGCCCCCCCGGCGCGGCCAGGAGGGGGGTCGCGTGGGCAGGCCGCCTGGGCTGCCCCTGGCTCCCCTCTGGCCCCACTTCTGGCGCGTGGAAGCTTCTGGAGCGCTGTTTTTTTATATATTTTTCCCGGAATTTTTCTGGCAATTTAAGTAATGGGAAAACCTGAAATACAAAAACAACAGAAAACAGAAACTGGCACTGGGGTGCACTGAGTTAATAGGTTAGTCCAAATATGATCAAAAGTGTATGGAAGTGCATAAATATCATAGCAATATCACACAAAAGAGGCATGGAGCAAGCAGAAATTATAGATACGTTTTGGATGTATCAATATTCCAACTCCGAGATGCTTGCACCAGTCCATAGATGGATTGCTGGAGCTTGCATACTTTGTTAGCATCTTTTGGATCGACAAAACCTTCTGATTGCATCATATACAACTCTTCTTTGATATATCCATTCAGGAATGCAGTTTTGACATCCATTTGCCAGATTTCATAATCATAAAATGTGACAATTGCTAACATGATTCGGACAGACTTAAGCATCGCTACAGGTGAGAAAGTCTCATCGTAGTCAACTCCTTGAACTTGTCGAAACCCTTTCGCAACAAGTCGAGCTTGGTAAACAGTAACATTACCGTCTGCGTCGCTCTTCCTCTTGAAGATCCATTTATTCTCGATGGCTTGCCGGTCATCGGGCAAGTCAACCAAAGTCCATACTTTGTTTTCATACATGGATCCCATCTCAGATTTCATGGACTCAAGCCATTTTGCGGAATCTGGGCTCATCATCGCTTCCTCATAGTTCGTAGGTTCATCATGGTCTAGTAACATGACTTCCAGAACTGGGTTGCCGTACCACTCTGGTGCGGAACGTACTCTAGTTGATCTACGACGTTCAGCAGAAACTTGATCTGAAGTTTCATGATCATCATCATTAGCTTCCTCACTAATTGGTGTAGGAATCACTGGAACAATTTTCTGTGATGTACTACTTTCTAATTCAGGAGAAGGTACAATTACCTCATCAAGTTCTACTTTCCTCCCACTCACTTCTTTCGAGAGAAACTTCTTCTCTAGAAAGGATCCATTCTTAGTCACAAATATCTTGCCTTCGGATCTGTGATAGAAGGTGTACCCAACAGTCTCTTTTGGGTATCCTATGAAGACACATTTCTCCGACTTGGGTTCGAGCTTATCAGGTTGAAGCTTTTTCACATAAGCATTGCAGCCCCAAACTTTAAGAAACGACAACTTTGGTTTCTTGCCAAACCATAGTTCATAAGGTGTCGTCTCAATGGATTTAGATGGTGCCCTATTTAACGTGAATGCAGCTGTCTCTAAAGCATAACCCCAAAACAATAGTGGTAAATCGGTAAGAGACATCATAGACCGCACCATATCCAATAAAGTACGGTTACGACGTTCGGACACACCATTATGCTATGGTGTTCCGGGTGGCGTGAGTTGTGAAACTATTCCACATTGTTTCAAATGAAGACCAAACTCGTAACTCAAATATTCTCCTCCATGATCAGATCGTAGAAATTTTATTTTCTTGTTACGATGATTCTCTACTTCACTCTGAAATTCTTTGAACTTTTCAAATGTTTCAGACTTGTGCTTTATTAAGTAGATATACCCATATCTGCTCAAATCATCAGTGAAGGTTAGAAAATAACGATACCCGCCGCGAGCTTCAACACTCATTGGCCCACATACATCAGTATGTATGATTTCCAACAAATCTGTTGCTCGCTCCATAGTTCCGGAGAACGGAGTTTTAGTCATCTTGCCCATGAGGCATGGTTCGCAAGCACCAAGTGATTCATAATCAAGTGATTCCAAAAGTCCATCACTATGGAGTTTCTTC
Organism: Secale cereale; assembly: GCA_902687465.1. Lineage (NCBI taxonomy): Eukaryota > Viridiplantae > Streptophyta > Magnoliopsida > Poales > Poaceae > Secale > Secale cereale. Next base: position 852,067,079 of record LR738715.1, on the reverse strand, counting down.
ATGCGCTTTACACCAATATGACCTAAACGACAGTGCCACAAATAAGTTGCACTATCATTATTAACCTTGCATATTTTGGTTTCAATATTATGAATATGTGTATCACTACAATCGAGATCCAATAAGAATAGACCACTCCTCAAGGGTGCATGACCATAAAAGATATTATTCATAAAAATAGAACAACCATTATTCTCTGATTTAAATGAATATCCGTCTCGCAATAAACAAGATCCAGATATAATGTTCATGCTCAACGCTGGCACCAAATAACAATTATTTAGGTCTAAAACTAATCCCGAAGGTAGATGTAGAGGTAGCGTGCCGACGGCGATCACATCGACTTTGGAACCATTTCCCACGCGCATCGTCACCTCGTCCTTAGCTAATCTCCGTTTAATCCGTAGTCCCTGTTTCGAGCTACAAATATTAGCAACCAAACCGGTATCAAATACCCAGGTACTACTACGAGCATTAGTAAGGTAGACATCAATAACATGTATATCACATATACCTTTGTTCACCTTGCCATCCTTCTTATCCGCCAAATACTTGGGGCAGTTCCGCTTCCAGTGTCTAGTCCCTTTGCAGTAGAAGCACTCAGTTTCAGGCTTGGCTCCAGACTTGGGTTTCTTCGTGGGAGTAGCAACTGTCTTGCTATTCTTCTTGAAGTTCCCCTTCTTTCCCTTGCCCTTTTTCTTGAAACTAGTGGTTTTGTTAACCATCAACACTTGATGCTCCTTTTTGATTTATACCTCCGCAGCTTTGAGCATAGCGAAGAGCTCGGGAATCGTCTTCTGCATCCCTTGCATATTATAGTTCATCACGAAGCCTTTATAGCTTGGTGGCAGTGATTGAAGAACTCTATCAATGACACTATCCTCGTCAACTTTGCAACCAAGTTGAGTCATATGATTGTAGTACCCAGACATTCTGAGTAAGTGTTCACTGATAGAACTATTCTCCTCCATCTTGCGGCTGTAGAACTTATTGGAAATCTCATATTTCTCAATCCGGGCATTTGCTTGAAATATTAACTTCAACTCTTGGAACATCTCATATGGTCCATGACGTTCAAAACGTCACTGAAGTCCCGGTTCTAAGCCGTAAAGCATGGCACACTGAACTATCGTGTAGTCATCAGACCGCGTCTGCCAGACGTTCAAAGCGTCTACATTAGCGGGAGGGGGCTTGTTACCTAGCGGTGCTTCAAGGACACAATTCTTCTGTGCAGCAATGAGGATAATCCTCAAGTTACAGACCCAGTCCGTGTAATTGCTACCATCATCTTTCAACTTAGCTTTCTCTAGGAATGCATTAAAATTCAAAGGAACGGTAGTACGGGCCATTGATCTACAACAACATAGATATGCAAAAACTATCAGGACTAAGTTCATCATAAATTAAAGTTCAATTAATCATATTACTTAAAGAACTCCCACTTAGATTGACATCCCTCCGGTCATCTAAATGATCACGTGATCCAAATCAACTAAACCATGTCCAATCATCACGTGAGATCGAGTAGTTTCAATGGTGAACATCTTATGTTGATCATATCTACTATATGATTCATGTTCAACCTTTCGGTTTCCAGTGTTCCGAGGCCATATCTGCATATGCTAGGCTCGTCAAGTTTAACCCGAGTATTCTGCGTGTGCAAAACTGGCTTACACCCGTTGTATTTGAACGTAGAGCTTATCACACCCGATCATCACGTGGTGTCTCGGCACGACCAACTTTCGCAACGGTGCATACTCAGGGAGAACACTTATACCTTGAAATTTTGTAAGGGATCATCTTATAATGCTACCGTCGTTCTAAGCAAAATAAGAAGCATAATAAGATAAACATCACATGCAAATCAAAATATGTGACATGATATGGCCATCATCATCTTGTGCTTTTGATCTCCATCTCCAAAGCACCGTCATGATCACCTTCGTCACCGGCGCGACACCTTGATCTCCATCGTAGCATCGTTGTCGTCTCGCCAACTATTGCTTCTACGACTATCGCTACCGCTTAGTGATAAAGTAAAGCAATTACATGGCGATTGCATTTCATACAATAAGGCGACAACCATATGGCTCCTGCCAGTTGCCGATAACTTTACAAAACATGATCATCTCATACAAAACCATATATCTCATCATGTCTTGACCATATCACATCACAACATGCCCTGCAAAAACAAGTTAGGTGTCCTCTACTTTTGTCGTGGAATTAGCACGGCAGATGTCCGGTTTAACGAACTTAGTTGAGGAACCATCGCACGGGTTAGCTTGAAGGGGTTAAAAGCACACAAAGGACACAGAGGGTTTATACTAGTTCGGCCCCTTCGAGGAAGGTAAAAGCCTACGTCTAGTTTGGTTTGGTATTGCTTGGGCGTCGATGAATAGGGAGCTGATTGCTTGCCTACGTCTCGACGGGTTGTCTCTTGTCCTTGAACCGTCGCCGGGTCGTCCCTTTATATAGAGGCAACGCCTGGTCCGGTTTACAGAGTCCCGAGGCCGGCTCATATTTGTGTCCGCCTCGGTCTCTGCTCTTTCTTCCTTGTCTCTCAAGTTACATGGCAAGACGGGTTACAAGCCGTAACTCTACACATGGGCCCTAAGCCTTCATGGGCCGTAACCTCTACTGAGCTTTACAATTACACAACTATATTATCATAATCCGGTTTGCTCTAGCCGGTTTATACCTGCTAGTAATATCCCTGACATTAGGCCCCAGAATGATTTGAACTTGTTCATATCAGTCTTCCCAGTTTCGCAGAATCTTCTTTCTTGAATCTTCTCAGTTTTTGTAAACCGGCTGTGACGTCATCCTTGAAAATCGTTTGATTCGACCGTGACATCACTTCCACATTTATCGCGCACAGCTGTTTACTACCTTTGCTTTAAAGGCTATCCCGAGAATCGAAGCGACAGGGAATCTTTATCCAATCTCTCACTTCCTCAAATCCCGCGCCTGCCGTTTCGTCTCTCCCCCTTTAAAAATACCGCCGCATCTCTTCTCCATCTCTTTCCGCTTGTCTTCTTCCTCTGTCGCCCGAACCCGAGCTTCCGCCGTCGTCCGTCAAGCTCGCCGTCGCCAGCAAGTCCGGCCGCTGCATCAACCTGAACGCGACCAGATAACTCCGCCGCCGCTTCCTTCTGCCTCAGGTATTCTTTTTCCCTCGCTGTAGATCTGTAGCCTTAGGGTTCTTTCCATGCCTCCGCCATTAGACCTAAAAAAGCTTCGGCTGTTCGTCCTATACTCCATGCTCGTAGTGGTTTTAACCTTTAGATTTGTCTTCGAAACTTGCTTCCGCTCCGCTGCCTTATGCTTAGATTTTGGCATTAGATTCAATCCTTAGATTCATCCGCTCTGTATAAGACCCCCGTAGTTCTTTCTGTAATAGACCTGCATAAGTTTTCTCTTTTTCTTACCGCTCAGATCTGTTTTACCTTAGCTTTCTGTAGAAACTTGTTTCTTCATCCGTGTAGATCTGTAAGATATTCGCCGGTTTAGTCAGTCATATATTGCTTCTGGAATGCATCGACAATGAACACGACGGTTTAGCTCCTTTCTTTTGTTATCATGAACCGGTAGTAGCTCGTTTCCTGCTTACTTTCGGGTTAGCAATGTCATTAGTCCCTTGTCTAAACCGTCGTTGTGATTTTGCATATGTGATCCGGTTTATGCCTCTGTACTTGAATAATCCGGATTTTATACTTCATCCTTTCAGCACTTTCCTTCTGCTACTATGTCTGCCAAGCAGTTTGTTTCTTGCGACTGGGTCCCTTCCATCATTACGGAAGAAGACTTAGTTAACGCTGCTGCAATTGGCACTCTGGGTCCTCAAGCAGACCTAAAAGGGCGGGCCCCAGGAAATGAATGTCCTCCTACTCCCAAAGAAGGGGAAGTTATTGTCTTCTTTGACCACATGGCCCGAGGTTTTACTCCTCCCGGTTCAAAATTCTTCCGGGACGTGCTTGCCGCTTTTCAACTTCACCCTCAGGACATAGGTCCAAACTCCATTTCAAACATCTGCGATTTTCAAGTTTTCTCAGAGGTGTATCTGCAAGAGGAGCCATCAGTCGACTTGTTTCGGGATTTTTTCCATTTGAACCAGCGAACTGAGTTTACTGGCGGACCTCATCAAGAACTGGGCGGGGTCAGTATTCAAAAGAGAAGAGACGCAGTCTTTCCTCATGCCGCTCTCCATACACACCCCAAGGATTGGAACAAGTCTTGGTTCTATTGCCACGACACTTCACCTGAAGGAGAGAACCCACTGCCGGGTTATCGCGAACATCGTCTTCCTAAAGATCACCCTCTGCCGCAGCGTCTCAGCTCCTCAGAACGGCCCCGGTTCGCTTCTCAACTCACCAAGCTTAAGGCCTTTATGGCCAACGGATTAACCGGAGTTGATTTTATGCGTTGCTGGCTTGCCTGGAGTATCCTTCCTCTGAGTCCGCGCTCCAGTTTGATGTGTAAATATTCCGGAAAGCCGGATGATCCTCAACGGTTTACCGACGTAGTACTTTCTGAAACGGAAGTTATTGAATCTGCCAAGAAAATGCTCAACGTCTCTTTGGAAGAATGTAGCCAAACCGGATTGGCTCTATACTATAAGAAGAACAAACTGCCTACGGTAAGTCTTAATCTCTTCTGTATGTTTTTAATCCGTTCATTTAAATCGTCTTCCAATTATCTCTCATCTTTGGCACAGGCCGACGATCCTTTCTGGAAAAGAAAACCTCAAGATAAGGCCGGCAAACAGCCGCGCCGGAAAACCTTCGTAGTTAAGAAGAGAAAGGCGGCTGCTGGCTCCGGTTCTCACGTTGAAGAGGATGATCCGGATTCTGAGGTATGAATCAATCCTGATATGCTTCATTATTCTTTTATCCCGGTTTATGTTAATAGTGTCTTTTTCACAAGATTTGGCTGAAGGGGATAAAGCGGCAAAAACTGAGGTAATCACTCTTTCTTCAGATTCAGAACCACCTCCACCAAAGATTCGTCGGGTAGTCCGGAAATATCAGTTTTCTCATCCTTACGCTCAACTGGACCCCAATTTTCTTTTGAAGAAACAACAACATGAAGCTCGCCGGGCTACACGCCATAGTGGCCTTGTGGTCGAGTCTTCCGGAATATCTCTTACTCCGGCTCGGAGGCGTCGCTCTGAGGTTATAATTTCTCCAACTCTTCTTCATCCCAAGGCCGGGCTTATACGCAAACCACTTAAACCGTCTGATCCTAATTATCAGGAGACTCCTTTATCGCCTTCTGGCGAATCAACTGCCACACAGGTCCCGGCTTTGAAAACTGTCCCGGGGTAAGTCCTTCATCTTATCCGGTTTATGATTGCATTTGCTTTTGTGACTCTGATTCATTTTCCAATTCCTTTCAGCAAGCCTAAGCCTAGCAAAAAGGCAAAGGCCAGCAAAACGGCTGCTGAGACTGCCACTGATGATCCGGCGGCTGATCCGGATACAACCATCCCTCCGGAAAATGAGCCTACAGTTCAGCTTGAAGATCCCGCTCCCATGGATCACACTTATGCCACTGCTCCCGAGAATCCCAACACTGAAAATGTCCATGAGCCGGCGAGTCCTGCCCGGGCCAACCCTCCTCGGACTAGCCCGGCTCCCGCTAGTCCGGTTCATACTGCTACTCCACCACCGGCAGCTGCTCCTTCTCCGGATGTTCAAATAACCGGTACAGCTTACACTGCTCCTGCTGAGCCCATAGTTTTAGCCAAGCATACAACTAAAGCGGAGAAACTCCAGCAAGAGAAGGGCAAATGGAGTACAGACTTGTCTAGTTTCGCCGAGCTGAGTGCCCAGGAGCTCTATTCCGGGTATTTGAACCGGCTTCATACCAGTCGGGACTATGAAGCGGGCTTGGTCAATATGATGAAGGACAAGTACGAGGTATCTTACTTGCCTTTTACTTTTTGCCTTTGTTGTATTTCTGTCTATATCATGATAGCCCCCAAGTTCCGGTTTAGCTATGTTAGAAGGTGAACCGGTACTTCCAACTGTGAGCAAATGATCTTACATTAGCCCCCAAGTGCCAGGGGCATAACTCGGTTTATGTGCCTGGGACTTGTCTGAATCCTTCTTTTGATGTTTCCACTGCCCATTAGCCCCCAAGTGTCAAGTAGACAACTTGTTTGTGTGCTTGAGACTTATCTTTAATTGTCACTCTTTGATACTTCAATTGCCCATTAACCCCCAAGTGTCAAGTGGATAACTTGGTTATGTGCTTGAGACTTGTCTGAATTTTGTCTCTTATTTCACTTGATTTCCCTTGCAGGCTGATTTGAACCGGAGGGCTGAACAAATAAATGAACTCCGGAATAGACTTACTGAAACTGAGTCTGCTGCTGCCAAGGCCAAAAAAGATCTGGCACTGAGCTTAACCACTGCTGAACAGTTGAAGAAATACTTTGAATCAGAGCGGGCAACCTGGGATGTGCAGAAAAATGCTCTTGAAAAGAGAGCAAAAGACGCTGAGGAAGCTCTTAATCCGGTGACCGAAGAGTTGACAGGTTTAAAAAGGCAAATAGAACTTATGACTTCTGCCGTCTTCGGTAAATACTTAACCTGCACATGCTTTCATTTCTGCAACCTTTAATCCGTTTCGGTTTAATTGTGATCATCATATGCAGGATGGCGCATCATCCATCTTGGGGATGATCTCCGGAAGAAACTCAAGGCCTCTTATACTCTAGTTGAGCAGCTGTATTCCGGCGCTCAGCGGATTATAAGTGCAATGTCTTTCAATAAACCGGCCTTCTAATTGCCATGAACCGTCGAAGTGAATCGTCCAGTATGTAAGATCCGGCTTCTCCTCTGGTGTTTGCAGTTCTCTCCAATCATTGATGAAATCCACCAATGCTCGGGATTTGATAGCGGTGCGTGGCACATACTTCAATCCGTGTGGGCTAAGCTCAATGGCCCACTTCGCCACTCTGCCAGTAGCTTCCCTGTTCTGGATTATATCCCCCAATGGTGCTGAACTAACAACAGTTATTGGGTGGCCTTGGAAATAATGTTTCAACTTCCTGTTTGCCATGAACACACCATATACCAGCTTCTGCCAATGCGGGTACCTTTGCTTGGATTCAATGAGAACTTCACTGACATAATAAACTGGACGTTGAACCGGGTACTCCTTTCCTGCCTCCTTGCGCTCAACCACGATTGCCACGCTGACTGCACGTGCATTAGCAGCGACGTATAACAATAATGGCTCATTATCAACAGGGGCAGCAAGGACCGGCGGCTCTGCCAATTGCCGCTTCAAATCCTCAAACGCAGCGTTCGCCTCATCACTCCATATAAACCGGTCTGTCTTTTTCAGCATCTGATAAAGCGGAATTGCCTTCTCTCCCAGATGGCTGATGAACCGGCTCAATGCTGTGATCCGGCCAGTGATCCGCTGAACATCATTGATGCAAGCCGGTTTAGTCAAAGATGTGATTGCCTTGATCTTCTCCGGATTGGCTTCTATTCCTCTGTTTGACACCAAGAATCCAAGGAGCTTGCCCGCCGGAACACCGAAAGCACACTTCTCCGGGTTAAGCATCATTTTATAGGCTCGAAGATTGTCAAAGGTCTCCTTGAGGTCCTCTATCAGCGTCTCCTCCTTCCTTGATTTCACCACAATATCATCCACATAGGCATGAACATTCCTCCCTATCTGCCCCTTAAGACAATTCTGTACGCAACGCTGGTAAGTTGCTTGGGCACTCTTGAGCCCAAAGGGCATAGACACATAGCAAAAAGCACCAAAAGGGGTTATGAAGGATGTCTTCTCCTGATCTTTAACTGCCATCTTGATCTGGTGATACCCTGAATATGCATCCAAAAAACTTAGCCGCTCACAACCCGCCGGAGCATCAATGATCTGATCAATACGAGGGAGAGCAAAAGGATCGGTCGGACAAGCTTTGTTTAGGTCTGTGTAATCTACACACATTCTCCACTTTCCATTTTTCTTTAATACCAGCACCGGATTAGCCAACCACTCCGGGTGGAAAACTTCAACTATGAACCCTACGACCAAAAGCCTGGCCACTTCTTCTCCTATAGCCTTGCGCCTTTCTTCGTTGAAGCGGCGCAGATACTGCTTGATCAGTTTAAACTTCGGATCAATGTTAAGACTGTGCTCAGCGAGTTCCCTCGGTATACCTGGCATGTCAGAAGGTTTCCATGCAAAGATATCCCGGTTCTCACGGATGAACTCGATGAGCGCGCCTTCCTATTTAGGATCAAGGTTAGCGCTGATAGTGAACTGCTTGGATGAATCGCCTGGCACAAAGTCAACTTGCTTGGTATCCTCCGCAGACTTAAACTTCAATGCCGGATCATGCTCTGTAGTTGGCTTCTTCAATGGGGACATATCTGCTGGATCAACATTGTCCTTGTAAAACTTCAACTCCTCCGTAGCACATATTGCTTCCGCATAAGCAGCGTCTCCTTCTTCGCACTCCAATGCAATCTTGCGACTTCCATGAACCGTGATGGTTCCTTTGTGACCCGGCATCTTGAGCTGTAGATAAACATAACACGGCCTGGCCATAAACTTGGCGTAAACCGGTCTTCCAAACAGAGCATGATAGGGGCTCCAGATCTTGACAACTTCAAAGGTTATCATCTCCGACCTGGAATCCTGTTCATCTCCAAAGGTAACTTCTAAGTCAATTTTCCCAACTAGGTAAGCTGATTTACCTGGCACCACTCCGTGGAACACCGTGTTTGACTGTCTTAGCTTCTTATCCGTCAGCCCCATGCGACGGAAAGTCTCATAATATAAGATATTGATGCTGATGCCGCCGTCCATGAGGACTTTGGTAAATTTGTAGCCACCCACCTGTGGTGCCACCACTAAAGCCAATTGGCCCGGATTATCAACTCGCGGCGGATGATCCTCTCGGCTCCACACGATAGGTTGCTCCGACCAGCGCAGGAACTGTGGTGTTGCCGGTTCAACCGCATGGACCGCCCGTTTTAAGATTTTCTGATCCCGTTTGCACAAACTCGTAGTGAACACATGATACTGCCCGCTACTCAGCTCCTTCGGATTACTCTGATATCCGGACTGCTGCTGCTGCTGACGCTGCTGATTGCCTTGGTTATTGTGATTACCCTGGCCCTGCTATTGGTTGTTTTGGTTATTGTAACCACCCTGACCATGCTGTTGATTGCCTTGGTTACTGTAACCGCCCTGACCATACTGATTATTGCCTTGGTTATTATAACCACTGTTGTTGTCACGATATCCTGATCCGGAGCCGTTCCCCTGGTGACCCGGACCGTAAAACCCGGGGCCTGATCCGCCGCCAGGTGGCCTGTTGTTAGATCTGAACCGGCTCATGGCTTCCATCATGGCCTTGCATTCTCCTATGGTGTGTTTAGCTGGATGTTCCTTTGATCCGTGTTTCGGGCAGGGCTCATTCAACTCTTGCTCCCAGCTAACGGCCCCTCCGCCGGTTTGTAGAGGTGGTTTACCCTTGTTGCGCAGAAAGCCCCCTTGAACTTGGGTATTGGCCATGAAATCAGAGCCACCCTCTGCCTTTCGTTTGCCTAAGAAGCTTGTTCCGACCGGATTAGACTGCGCCGGTTTACCGGGCTTATTGGCCTTTCCAGTTTTATCTCCATCCGCTTCTGGATACTTAGCGTTGTCGGAGTCCCCGTACTTCACCAGAGCGCTCATGAGAGTTCCCATGTCATTACAATCCCGTTTGAGCTGTCCCAACTTTAACTTCAGAGACTCAAACCGGCAATTGTTTCCAGTGTCACTATTGCCGTACTGGGATTGATACCATTCGAAGAGTGCAAGATTTCTGATACTCGCCGCACCCACGCACTTGTAGGCTCCTGGTCTCCTTGTATACAGGCTGCCAGATCCACCACTGACATTGGCTGCTTGCACGTATCCTTGAAATTTTTGATAAACTGGCGGCGTAACTCTCCCCATGATCTGATGGAATTAGGTGGTAAGCCCTTCAGCCAGGTCCGGGCTGTACCCTCAAGCATCATGGTAAAGTACTTCGCGCAAGCCGCTTCATCCATGTCCAGCATCTCCATAGCCATCTCGTAACTCTCAACCCAAGCCTCTGGAGCTAAATCTGCTATGTAATTAGGCACTTTCCATGGACCCTTGAAATCCTTGGGTAACTTCACGCTCCGTAGAGCTGGGACAAGACACCGCACCCCAAAGGAACTCGTCGTGACTCCTGTTTCTGCTGTGGTTGTGTGAACCGGCGTCGTTTGGCGGACCTCCTCGCGGGCCGCAGATCTAACCCGGTTTGCCTCCTGAGCTAGCGCTTCTGCGCCCGCCGGATTACCCTGTCTGTGACGGTGTCTCCTCCATTCACTACTGGACACCTCCGGTTCTTCTCAATGCCTAGTATAACTCTGGCTGTGGCGGGGTGTTGAATGAAGCCTCTCCCTGCTATAAGAATACGCTTGCTGTTGTGTCAACGCCGTGTTAAGCAGATCCTTGACCCGGCGTGCCTCCATAGCCACGGGGGATGTCCCCTCAATGGGTAAAGCGGCCAGGCGTGAAGCGGCAGCGACAATATTATCCAAAGGGTTTGAGTAATGACCCGGAGGAGTGGGGATGTGAGGTGTGGACGTATTCCGGCGATCTTGCTCCACAGTGGGCTGTCGGACCGGTTCACCCCTCACCGGGGCCGTCCTCCGGTTTACATCCGGATCATTGCTAGCTCCCGCTCCTGGCGTCCCGAAGAGATTCATCGCCTCATAGACCGGCGGTAAACGAGACTGGTGCCTTCTATCCCTTACTGCTTGCACAGAGGCTTGATCCATCCTTAACTGAAAAGCCTGAGAATCCAGCTCTGCCTGTCTTGTTGCTATCATAGCTTTCTCTGCCTTCAGATCCTCTCTTGCTTGCTTGATCCGCCCCCTCAGCTGCTGGATTTCTGCATCGTGCTGCGCCTTGTCTGCGGGAGCCACCACTGCTACTGCCCATGCTGTTAACTCCTCTACCAAGGTTGATAGAGCGTCAGCGGCAGAGGGAGCTTGCCCGCTCCCCCCTTCTCCGGCTGTGAATGCCCCGGTCACCGTGGGCTGTGACGTAGGCTGTGATCCGGCCATAAAGACAGCCACCCGGTTTGGCAGATCAAAGGGGTCCGGAATACTATCTCCATCGGACGCACCCTCAGATCGGCCGTCCCGCAACAGATACAAGGATTCAGTCTCTCCGGATGATGATTCATCGTCGGAATAGACAACTGTCTCGCTACCAGAATCCGATCCGTCCTCTGCTTGGACTCCGTGAATCGCTTCGACGAAGACGCGCTTCATGGCAGGCTGAATCCGGGCCGATCTCGCACGCTGAGCCGGCTCGACGATGTTGGGGAAGACGTCCAGCTCAGGTCCCGGTTCACCAATCTTGCCAATGAAGACGTGAATGCCGCCGAAGGGAACCCGGTACCCGTATTCGATTGAATCGGCCTCCGGTCCCCAGCCTGCGTTGTCGATGTAGATCCGGCCGCGGCGACTCTTGGTCATCCTGCCGACCGCGTAGCCCCTGAGCCCTTCAAAGCTGCCCTTCAAGAACTCAAAACCATCGTGCGGAGGCCCCATGGTGGGCGCCAACTGTCGTGGAATTAGCACGGCAGATGTCCGATTTAACGGACTTAGTTGAGGAACCATCGCACGGGTTAGCTTGAAGGGGTTAAAAGCACACAAAGGACACAGAGGGTTTATACTAGTTCGGCCCCTTCGAGGAAGGTAAAAGCCTACGTCTAGTTTGGTTTGGTATTGCTTGGGCGTCGATGAACAGGGAGCTGATTGCTTGCATGCGTCTCGACGGGTTGTCTCTTGTCCTTGAACCGTCGCCGGGTTGTCCCTTTATATAGAGGCGACGCCTGGTCCGGTTTACAGAGTCCCGAGGCCGGCTCATATTTGTGTCCGCCTCGGTCTCTGCTCTTTCTTCCTTGTCTCTCAAGTTACATGGCAAGACGGTTTACAAGCCGTAACTCTACACATGGGCCCTAAGCCTTCATGGGCCGTAACCTCTATTGAGCTTTACAATTACACAACTATATTATCATAATACGGTTTACTCTAGCCGGTTTATACCTGCTAGTAATATCCCTGACAACTTTGTTGTTGCAAGTTTTACGTGGCTGCTACGTGCTTAGCAAGAACCGTTCTTACCTACGCATACAAAAACCACAACGATGTTTCGTCAAGTATGTGCCGTTTTAACCTTCACAAGGACCGGGCGTAGCCACACTTGATTCAGCTAAAGTGAGAGAGACAGACACCCGCCAGTCACCTTTAAGCAACGAGTGCTCATAACGGTGAAACCAGTCTCGCGTAAGCGTACGCGTAATGTCGGTCCGGGCCGCTTCATCTCACAATACCGCCGAAGCAAAGTATGGCATGCTGGTAAGCAGTATGACTAGTATCGCTCACAACTCATTGTGTTCTACTCGTGCATATCATCTACGCATAGACCTGTGTCGGGACCCCGATTCTAAGTCAGACCGGTCTAGCATGTAACACACCATATCATTTTGCGGCCTCACGCACGGTATCCCCACGGGTGCCACCTTACCTGGCCCGGGACCGTTTGCGCATTTTGGCTCACGTATATGACAGTGTCGCTAGCATCCATATGACAGAGAACCCGGGCCGACATGACCAGTTATAAACCAAAAGTGGAACTAAATTACAGAGACAGGCATACATGACCCAGCAACGAACGTGTCGGTTATCAACGTATGAACCCGAGTCGTAGCAAGCTACAAGGACTTAAAGGAACAACGCGTGACATTTCCCCTAAGGGACAGACACAGGAACGAAGAAGGACACATGCCGGTCAGCCTGAGTGTTCCGGAGCAGTAGCAAGCTACCAAGGCTCAGTGGAAGCACTAGGAGACATTTCCCTGTAAGATAGGCTACCAAGGGTAAACAACTAGGTGTCGGATCCCACACATACCAAGCATTTCAATAACATACACACAATACGCTCGATATGTGCAAATACAACAAGGCATCACAATAAGACTTTAAGAAACAAAGTATTTATTCATTAGGCTCCGAGGAGCCAGATATTACAAACATGGGTCTCATGACCCAACATTCAGAGCATACAAGCAACAAGCGGAAGCATACATGTCTGACTAAATATCTACAAATGAAAAAGGCTGAAGAGCCTAACTATCTACAACACTCGTCCAAGATCGTAGCTGAGGTAACAAGCTACTTGTCGAAGTCCAAGCGGAACTACTAGAGAGACAAAAGTCTCATCTGCAAAACATAAATTAAGCAAACATGAGTACAAAGGTACTCAGCAAGACTTACATCAGATCCTAACATACATGCATTTGTATCAAGAAGTAATAGTGGGGTTTAGTTGCAGCAAGCCAGCTTTGACTCAGTGGCTATCCTGTACTACGAATGCCGGTAACTTTGAGGTGGCGCACACGAGTTCACTAATCACCATCAAATACACCACTATGGATTCATCCCCGTCTCCCTACGGGAAGGCCATCCATAGCACTCACACTTGTCTTGAGTATTTTAGAGTATCCACTTCAAGTTCTCTATGTACCACGTAAGCGTCCAAGAAGTCCATAACCGTGGACCCGGCTATTCGAATAGATCATGATAAACCCTGCAGGGGTGTACTTCTTCACACACGCTCTCGCCACTTACCGCCATGTACACGTCGTGTATCTCGGCAACCTTCAAGCAGAAGCCAGGCGAGGGTGTCGGCCACGGCCTGACTAACCACACAAGACTCTAGTCCAGGTCTATCGCCTATTCGGGTTCCATCCGCAAGGGAGTCCGGCCGAGGTTTCCATCACGGCCCCAAATGATGTGTATAGGGTTCCCGAGCCCACCATCCGGGTGCCACTCAGTACACCGGGCCACGTGCGCCTAGTCTGTCCCAAGCCCACCCTACCGGGTGCCACTTGGTAGAGAAATAACACTACCTACAAACACCAGAAACTAGTTGCGACTCCTGGACAGAGATCAAGTTGATTAATAAGCCGAGAGGGGTCGAGTTACCGGAACCCAATGTGTGGTAGTAGCTAGTCATTGGACAACATACACAGAACTCAGTGCTTAAGGATGGTTCCAGTGAGACAACCCACCATGTGCTCCTACATGGCCTCTCACCGCTACCTTTACCAAATCGTGTTCACACACATAACGCTCAGCATCAGAACATATCACTGCACTCCAATTCATTCCCAATGAATCAGACCTGACATACTCTAAGCAATAGCAAGCAAGGCATGGTAAGATCACAACATGGCTTCAATCAACTCCTACACATACTAGTGGGTTTCAACTATTTACTGTGGCAATGACAGGTCATGCAGAGGAATGGGTTCAACTACCGCAGCATAAAGTAGCAGTTGAATCGTGGTTGTCCTAATGCAATAACAAGGAGCAGGAGCGAGAGGATAGGATTGTATCGGAATGAACAAAGGGGTTTGCTTGCCTAGTATAACAACGTGTAGAGCACTGCTCCTCTGACAGGTATTCTGGAACGGTCTCCGGAGCAGAACCTATCGAGAAGAACGGTGCCAGCAATCAAACACAAGCATATGCAACAATATGATGCATGAATATGGCATGAAGATATGATGTTGTTTGAGCTAATGCATCTAGCATTTTATTTGGTTGAATTCCATTTGAACCAAGGGCTCAAATGCAACTCTAGAATAAGCATTTTTAAATGCCATTTATGTGTTTTCATATAAGCAGTAGGTATAACTTCATTTGTCATGCATGAAAATGGTACAGATGGATAGATTGAATTTTTCTGATAATTTTCATATATCAATTATTTCATTCTGAGCTACGGTTGAATTTCTGTGATTTTTTGAAGTTTAAACCAATTTCTGAAATAAATAAATCATTTAAGATTTATTTAAATACCAGAACTGGAATACTGCGTCAGCATGACCCAGGCATGACGTCAGTAGGTCAAACAGCTGACCAGAGTCAAACCTGACAGTGGGGTCCACTAGTCAGTGACTCAGTTAATTAACTAAGTTAATTAACACTAACACTAATCCTAACAAAAAACAGGAGGGCTGGGCCCACATGTTAGTGGCTAATATAATTAACAAAACTAATCAATTAACTTAATCTTGTCAACTAACTGGAGGGGTGGGGGCCCACCTGTCATTGACCCAGGGGGTCAAATCCTGGTCAAACGCCCGGCTAACACGCCGGCGTTTAGCCGTCGGTGGCAGCAAACGCGGCGGAGGGCGTCGGGATTGGGCCCCCGGCGTCCAAATGGACGGCCGAGGCCATCTGCAGGCAGCGGAGGCTCGCCCGCATCCATTCACGCCGACGGGAGGGTGCGGGGGCGCCGGAGCTGGCCGGAATGAAGCTTGCGACGGCGCCGGAGTTCGGGCCTCATCGGAAACAGAGCTACGGGGCACGGGGAGGCCAACGGATGGGTGCTACGGGTTCCTGGCAGTGTGGCAAACATGGAGACACGCCAAGTTGCGAGCCACGGTGGCTCTGGCCACGGCGGAGAGGAGGCACGGCGGCGCAACTGCTCAGGTCCGGTGGTTGGCGTGGCTACGGCGTGTGAACTGCGAAGCGGAGGGCGGGGTTCGAGGGAGAAACTCACGGCGATCGCAGCGATGCAGGCGGAGAGCTCGGAGGATGGCCGAAGCGTTCGGGGTGGCGAGGGGGATCCACGGCGGCCGGTGGTGAAGATGAGGTCGAGGTCGAGGCCTCAGGGCGTCCGGGGTCGATTCCTTTGGCTTGGGGATGCACGACAGCGAGGCCGAGCTCGGGGGCTCGTCGGAGAGGCGAGGGGGAGGCGGTGGCTACGGTGGTTTCAATCAGCGGCGACGACGGCGGTCGGGACCGAGCACGAGAGGGAGATAGAGGAGGGGAGGGGCGACGAGAGAGAGCCAGAGAGGTTTGGGGAGGTGCGTGGCGTCGCGAGGCGTCTTCCAGGCGGCGAGGGGGAGGACAGGCAGGCAGGAGGCATGGCGCCCTCGCCGTGCGCGCGCGCCGGCCACACGCCTCGCCTACTGGCGCGAGGTTGGTGGTGACTGGCTTGGCCAGTGGGCCGGGCCAGCTCTGCCTGGTTGGGCTGCAGGTAAGCCAGGTAAGTTCTTTCCTTTTCTATTTTTCTTTTCTATTTTTCTGACATTTGTTTGATTTTAAAGAAAATCATTTAAAAAAACTTCTGACAATTTTGCAGGGACTAGAAGGAGTATTCCAATGCCCCACACAAATCCAGAATTATTGGACACATATAAAATATATAATAAATATATATATCCAATGCAAATAATTATTGCATTAATTCCAAAAGCCCAAAATAAATATTTATGAGCTGCTAATAATATTGGTTTGATTTTTATCTCTAACCAATATTTTCAGAGAGCAACATGAACATTTTCTTGGCACCTTTTGGAGCAATTTTTATTTGGGTCATTTTTCAAAAGGGTTTTCTGAGGGTTTCACAAGTCCTCAATTCAATTTCTGTTGAAAATTAACCATGAAGCAAACATCAAGACTAGCCTAATGCATACCAGAACTAGGGTTGTGACAACTCGCCCCCACTCGAAAGAATCTCGTCCCGAGATTCAGGAGTCGGCGGAAAGAAGGTGGGGTACTCCAGTCGGAAACGATCTTCTCGCTCCCAAGTAGCTTCTCTCTCAGAATGATGAGACCACTGAACCTTGAGAAACTTGATGTTATGTCGTTGAGTGACACACTCTGCTTGATCCAGAATGCGAACGGGATACTCTCGATATGTGAGGTTATCTTGGAGATCAAGCGTTTCGTGGTCAACTTCGCGGATGGGATCCGAGAAGCAACGCTTGAGTTGAGAGACGTGGAACACATCATGTACTCGAGAAAGATGTGGAGGTAGTTCCAACTGGTAGGCAACCTCTCCTCGTTTAGCGAGAATGCGAAAAGGACCAATGTAACGAGGAGCCAACTTGCCCTTGATACCGAAACGATGGGTACCCTTCAAAGGGGTAACCCGAAGATAAGCTTTGTCGCCAACTTCATAAGCCACTTCCTTATGATAACGATCATACTGGCTCTTTTGACGAGATTGAGCTATTTTCAAATTCTCACGAATGATGCGAACTTGCTCTTCTGCTTCCTGGATCATATCCGGTCCAAAGAATTGTATTTCACCGGTTTCTGACCAGTTCAAAGGTGTTCGACATCTTCCTCCATAGAGTATCTCAAAAGGAGCTTTCTTGAGACTGGATTGATAGCTATTGTTATAAGCAAACTCGGCGAAAGGAAGACATTTCTCCCAATCCATACCGAAAGAGATAACGCAAGCTCTAAGCATGTCCTCGAGAATTTGGTTAACCCGTTCCACCTGACCACTTGATTGAGGGTGGAAAGCGGTACTGAAGGAAAGATGGGTGCCCCTGGCAGTTTGGAAACTCTCCCAGAAATGAGAGTGAAAAGACTACCACGGTCTGAATTGATCTCTAGTGGAACACCATGAAGTGACACTATTCGAGAAATATACAAGTCAGCGTGCTGACTAGCGGTGATACTCTCTCGAACAGGTAGGAAGTGAGCCACTTTGGACAGCCGATCAATGACTACGAAGATAGCGTTATTCCCTCTCTTGGTCCTGGGAAAGCCGGTGATGAAGTCCATACCAACTTTATCCCATTTCCACTCAGGAATAGGTAAAGGCTGAAGGGTGCCAGCAGGTCTTTCATGTTCTACCTTAATGCGATGACAAACGTCACATTTAGCAATGAACTCAACAATTTCTCTCTTCATCCTAGTCCACCAGAACCTCTGGCGTAGGTCCTGTTACATCTTAGTACTACCGGGATGAATCGTGAGAGGAGATTCATGAGCCTCCTTAAGGATCAGTTGTCGCAGATGTTGCTTCTTGGGAACCACCAAGCGGTTCTCAAAAAACACAACACCCCGATCATCCATAGAGAAACATCCACCAATACCCTTGGCAATATTTCTCTTGATCTGGGTAATTCCCGTATCATGCTTCTGGGCTTTTATGATATGATCCATAAGAGTAGGTTTCGCCACCAGGGTTGAAAGGAATCCGTGAGGAGCAATGTGAAGGTTAAGCTTGCATAATTCCTCATGGAGAAGTGGTTGGCCCTGCTGCAACATGAGATTGTTGCAATATGACTTACGACTTAAAGCATCAGCCAAGACATTGGCCTTGCCTGGGGTATAAGTAATCCCTAAGTCGTAATCTGAGATCAACTCCAACCAACGTCTTTGTCTAAGGTTCAAATCTGGCTGGGTGAAGATATACTTGAGACTCTGGTGATCGGTGTAGATCTCGCAACGATTTCTAAGAAGGTAATGTCGCCATGTCTTAAGTGCATAGACTACAGCTGCAAGCTCTAGATCATGTGTAGGATAATTTTCCTCATGTGGATGCAACTCTCGAGATGCATAGGCAATCACATGACGATCCTGCATAAGAATGCAACCTAGTCCCTGTCGTGAGGCATCACAATAGATAACAAAGTCCTTCGTGAAATCCGGTGGCACAAGTATGGGAGCAGAAGTCAGGCGTCTTTTCAGTTCCTGAAAACTGTGCTCACACTGTGGGGACCACTCAAACTTTTTATCTTTCTTGAGAAGTTCCGTGAGGGGTTTGGCCACTTTAGAGAAGTTTTCAACAAAGCAGCGACAATAGCTGGCTAGACCAAGGAAACTCCTGACTTGTTTAACTGTTTCAGGCGGAGTCCAATGAAGAACGGCCTGAACTCTCTCGGGATTGACAGCAATGCCCTTACCAGAGATTACGTGGCCGAGATAGGTCACTTCTGGCAAACAAAATTCGCACTTGGAGAACTTGGCATAAAGGCGGTGCTCTCTGAGTTTTTCTAGAACAAGTCTAAGATGTTCGGTATGCTCTTCCTCGTTCTTCGAGTAAATAAGAATATCATCGAGGTAAACCATGACGAACTTATCTAAGTACTCCATGAAGATTGAGTTCATCAAGCGGAAGAAAGTGGCTGGAGCATTAGTTAGACCGAAAGACATGACGGTGTACTCGTACTGGCCATAACGAGTGACAAAAGCCGTCTTAGGAATGTCTCCTTTTTTGATCTTGATTTGATGGTAGCCTAACCTCAAATCCATCTTGGAGAATACTGAGGATCCAGCGAGCTGATCATACAGGTCGTTGATCCTGGGGAGCGGATACTTGTTCTTTATCGTGACCAAATTAACGGGACGATAATCTACAACCATCCGTTCCGTGCCATCCTTCTTCTTGACGAAGAGGACGGGGCAAGCCCAAGGAGAAGAACTAGGACGGATGAAACCCTTTTGCAAGGACTCATCAAGTTGTTTCTTAAGCTCAGCTAGTTCTAGGGGTGCCATCTTGTAAGGTCTCCTAGAAATTGGAACAATTCCTGGGATAAGATCTATGACAAACTCTACATCCCTGTCCCTGTCAGGTGGAACACCTGGTAGTTCTTCTAGAAAGACATCCGGAAAGTCTTGGACTACCGGGATATCTTCAAGGTCTGGAAGGGGGCTGGCATTAAGAGAATAGAGTTGACGCTTTGCAACTCTAGTGGAGACAGTGACTATCTTGCCAGATGGGTGTGTAAGCTGAACAGATCTGGTGTAACAATCAATCTTGGCATGATGAGTTGTCATCCAGTCCATACCCAATATGATGTTAATATCTGAAGACTTGAGGGCTATGAGTGAGGCAAGGAATACAAGTATGTCAACGAGGATTCCATTACCATGGCTTATTCTGGTAGTTTGCCATCTAGACCCTGGGGTTTGGATTTCGAGCGGAGTTGGCATATCACAAAATGACATGTCGTGCAAACGGGCATAGCCTTCAGAAATGAAGGAGTGAGATGCTCCGGTATCGAACAGAACCGAAGCCGGATGGCAATTGACAAGGAGTGTACCAAGAACGACATTTGGATCATCATGAGCGTCTTTAGCTGAGACGTGATGCACACGTCCATGTTTAGTGGGAGCTGGATTGGCACTGATCATCTTACGTGGTGGCTTGCCACGAAGAACGGACTTATCGGGCTGGGGTGGAGCAAGACTGGCCTGAGAGCAGTCACGTGCATAATGTCCTGGTTTTCCGCATGTAAAGCAAGTCCCTGAGATAGGTCGTGGACCCGCATTGACAAGCGGTTTACCAGTAGGCCTGGGTAGAGCATAAGACTGAACTGGATGAGGCACCTTATAAGATGGCCTCGGAGGATATCTGGGTGGAAGAGCGGAGTTTGGAACCCAAATCCGGTGCTTCTGGGAACTAGTGCCGGAGCAAGATCCCAAATCACGGGTGTGCTTACGAGACTCCTCGTAAGTGAGCTGAGCGGTCTCTGCATTGATGGCCTTGTTCACAAGAGCCAGGAATGTATGGCAATGATGCAAGTGAAGATCACGACGCAGCTTGGGGTTGAGACCTTTCCGGAACCTAGCGTGCTTGTTGGCGTCCGTGGACACTTCTTCTGTAGCATAGCAGGCAAGGTTCTCAAACTCTCTACTATAAGCATCAACAGCCATCTTAGCCTGGGTAAGACTACAGAACTCTTCTCTCTTGCGATCGATGAGAGCTTGAGGGATATGATGCTCACGAAAAGCCTCGGTGAAATCTCTCTAGGTAGGAATCTGGCCAGCTGGAATCATGGCCTCATAGTTCTGCCACCAGAGACTAGCAGGACTTTCCAGGTGATATGTGGCATAGATGACCTTGTCCTCTTCAGCTACGTTCACAGAACGCAGCTTGTGAGTGATACTACGGGAGCCAGTCATCTGCATCGAGTGGCTCAATGGGATGATGGAAGGTGGGTGGTTTCCGACGAATGAAGTCATGGATGGTTGCTGACTCTTTGCACTGATGTGTGGTGTTCTCCTCAATACGTGCCAACAAGCGGTTAGACTCTCGCTTGTTCCTCTCCATCTCTAACATAACCTCTGCCAACAAAGGCTGGTCGGGAGGATCCTCCTCATCCCTACCACCTCCGTGGTTCTTTCTTCGAGCAACTGAACCTCGGGTAACTGACGACATCCTGGGAAATGAAACCAAGGACGGAATCAGCATCAACCAGGCTATAGAAGGTAGGATAGAAATGGTTATCTCTCGAACTCCTAGGATAAATCTGGCAGCATAACGGCAGTAAAATGCTCAGAATGAGACATCCTGCTAACAAAGGATAGTACAACAAATCAGCAACATCACTCAAGGTTCTGTGATAGTACTAAACAAACTACTCCAGAAGAACTTGAAAACAACAATAGAACTCTGATCAACCAATCCTAAGGAACTACGGAATAGTAACTCGTGATCCTGATAGACGGAAGAGATAGCCTAGTTCCTTAACCCCGTAGGAAAGGTAGGATGACTCAGATCAGAAGACATGAGGTATAAGGAGTAAAAAGAGCCTTACGTTCCCTTCCACAATCAATTCCCTTATATATAACTAAAGAATTTCTAGACTCAACTTCGACCAGTTTGGCTTGGTAATCCTACAGGCAGTCAGGCTCTGATACCAAAGCTGTTGGGACCCCGATTCTAAGTCACACCGGTCTAGCATGTAACACACCATATCATTTTGCGGCCTCACGCACGGTATCCCCACGGGTGCCACCTTACCTGGCCCGGGACCGTTTGCGCATTTTGGCTCACGTATATGATAGTGTCGCTAGCATCCATATGACAGAGAACCCGGGCCGACATGACCAGTTATAAACCAAAAGTGGCACTAAATTACAGAGACAAGCATACATGACCCAGCAACGAACGTGTCGGTCATCAGCGTATGAACCCAAGTCGTAGCAAGCTACAAGGACTTAAAGGAACAACGCGTGACATTTCCCCTTAGGGACAGACACATGAACGAAGAAGGACACATGCCGATCAGCCTAAGTGTTCCGGAGCAGTAGCAAGCTACCAAGGCTCAGTGGAAGCACTAGGAGACATTTCCCTGTAAGATAGGCTACCAAGGGTAAACAACTAGGTGTCGGATCCCACACATACCAAGCATTTCAATAACATACACACAATATGCTCGATATGTGCAAATACAACATGGCATCACAACAAGACTTTAAGAAACAAAGTATTTATTCATTAGGCTCCGAGGAGCCAGATATTACAAACATGGGTCTCATGACCCAACATTCAGAGCATACAAGCAACAAGCGGAAGCATACATGTCTGAGTACAGACATCTACAAATGAAAAAGGCTGAAGAGCCTGACTATCTACAACACTCGTCCAAGATCGTAGCTGAGGTAACAAGCTACTTGTCGAAGTCCAAGCGGAACTACTAGAGAGACAAAAGTCTCATCTGCAAAACATAAATTAAGAAAACATGAGTACAAAGGTACTCAGCAAGACTTACATCAGATCCTAACATACATGCATTTGTATCAAGAAGTCATAGTGGGGTTTAGTTGCAGCAAGCCAGCTTTGACTCAGTGGCTATCCTGTACAACAAATGCCGGTAACTTTGAGGTGGCGCACACGAGTCCACTAATCACCATCAAATACACCACTATGGATTCATACCCGTCTCCCTACGAGAAGGCCATCCATAGCACTCACACTTGTTTTGAGTATTTTAGAGTATCCACTTCAAGTTGTCTATGTACCACGTAAGCATCCAAGAAGTCCATAACCGTGGACCCGGCTATTCGAATAGATCAAGATAAACCCTGCAGGGGTGTACTTCTTCACACACGCTCTCGCCACTTACCGCCATGTACACGTCGTGTATCTCGGCAACCTTCAAGCGGAAGCCTGGCGAGGGTGTCGGCCACGACCTGACTAACCACACAAGACTCTAGTCCAGGTTTATCGCCTATTCGGGTTCCATCCGCAAGGGTGTCCGGCCAAGGTTTCCATCACGGCCCCAAACGATGTGTACAGGGTTCTCGAGCCCACCATCCGGGTGCCACTCGGTACACCGGGCCACGTGTGCCTAGTCTGTCCCAAGCCCACCCTGCCGGGTGCCACTTGGTAGAGAAATAACACTACCTACAAACACCAGAAACTAGTTGCGACTCCTGGATAGAGATCAAGTTGATTAATAAGCCGAGAGGGGTCGAGTTACCGGAACCCAATGTGTGGTAGTAGCTAGTCATTGGACAACATACACAGAACTCAGTGCTTAAGGACGGTTCCAGTGAGACAACCCACCATGTGCTCCTACATGGCCTCTCACCGCTACCTTTACCAAATCGTGTTCACACACATAACGCTCAGCATCAGAACATATCACTGCACTCCAATTCATTCCCAATGAATCAGACCTGACATACTCTAAGCAATAGCAAGCAAGGCGTGGTAAGATCGTAACATGGCTTCAATCAACTCCTACACTTACTAGTGGGTTTCAACTATTTACTATGGTAATGACAGGTCATGCAGAGGAATGGGTTCAACTACCGCAGCATAAAGTAGCAGTTGAATCGTGGTTGTCCTAATGCAATAACAGGGAGCAGGAGCGAGAGGATAGGATTGTATCGGAATGAACAAAGGGGTTTGCTTGCCTGGTATAACAACGTGTAGAGCACTGCTCCTCTGACAGGTACTTTGGAACGGTCTCCGGAGCAGAACCTATCGAGAAGGACGGTGCCAGCAATCAAACACAAGCATATGCAACAATATGATGCATGAATATGGCATGAAGATATGATGTTGTTTGAGCTAATGCATCTAGCATTTTATTTGGTTGAATTCCATTTGAACCAAGGGCTCAAATGCAACTCTAGAATAAGCATTTTTAAATGCCATTTATGTGTTTTCATATAAACAATAGGTATAACTTCATTTTTCATGCATGAAAATGGTACAGATGGATAGATTGAATTTTTTTGATAATTTTTCATATATAAATTATTTCATTCTGAGCTACGGTTGAATTTCTGTGATTTTTTGAAGTTTAAACCAATTTCTGAAATAAATAAATCATTTAAGATTTATTTAATTACCATAACTAGAATACTACGTCAGCATGACCCAGGCATGACGTTAGCAGGTCAAACAGCTGACCAGAGTCAAACCTGACAGTGGGGTCCACTAGTCAATGAATCAGTTAATTAACTGAGTTATTTAACACTAAAACTAATCCTAACAGAAAACAGAAGACCTGGGCCCACATGTCAGTGGCTAATCTAATTAACAAAACTAATCAATTAACTTAATCTAGTCAACTAACTGGAGGGGTGGGGGCCCACCTGTCATTGACCCAGGGGGTCAAATCCTGGTCAAACCCCCGGCTAACACGCCGGCGTTTAGCCGCCGGCGGCAGCAAACGCGGCGGAGGGCGTCGGGATTGGGCCCCCGACGTCCAAATGGACAGCCGAGGCCATCTGCTGGCAGCGGAGGCTCGCCCGCATCCATTCACGCCGACGGGAGGGTGCGGAGGCACCGGAGCTGGCCGGAACGAAGCTCGCGGCGGTGCCGGAGTTCGGGCCTCGTCGGAAATAGAGCTACGGGGCACGGGGAGGCTAACGGATGGGTGCTACGGGTTCCTTGCAGTGTGGCAAACGTGGAGACGCGCCAAGTTGCGAGCCACGGTGGCTCTGGCCAAGGCGGAGAGGAGACACGGCGGCGCAACTGCTCGGGTCCGGTGGGTGGCGTGGCTACGGCGTGTGAACGGCGAAGCGGAGGGCGGGGTTCGAGGGAGAAACTCACGGCGATCGCAGCGGTGCAGGCGGAGAGCTCGGAGGAGGGCCGGAGCGTTCGGGGCAGCGAGGGGGATCCACGGCGGCCGGCGGTGAGGATGAGGTCGAGGTCGAGGCCTCAGGGCGTCCGGGGTCGATTCCTTCGGCTTGGGGATGCACGGTAGCGAGGCGGAACTCGGGGGCTCGTCGGAGAGGCGAGGGGGAGGCGGTGGCTACGGTGGTTTCGATCGGCGGCGACGACGGCGGTCGGGACCGAGCGCGAGAGGGAGACAGAGGAGGGGAGGGGCGACGAGAGAGAGCCAGAGAGGTTTGGGGAGGTGTGTGGCGTCGCGAGGCGTCTTCCAGGCCTCGAGGGGGAGGACAGGCAGGTGAAACGTCCAAAACGTATCTATAATTTCTGCTTGCTCCATGCCTCTTTTGTGTGATATTGCTGTGATATTTATGCACTTCCATACACTTTTGATCATATTTGGACTAACCTATTAACTCAGTGCACCCCAGTGCCAGTTTCTGTTTTCTGCTGTTTTTGTATTTCAGGTTTTCCAATTACGTAAACTGCCAGAAAAATTCTGGGAAAAATATATAAAAAAACAGTGTTCCGGAAGCTTCCATGCGGCCAAACTAGGGCCGGAGGGGGGCCACCAGGGCTCCAGGCGGCCAGAGGGCGCGCCCCCCTCTTGGCCGCGCCGCCAGGGCGCCTGGGCCCCCCAAGCCTACTCTGACGCCCCCCTTTGGCATATATTTACATCGCGTCCCGAAACCCTCGAGGACGGAACCCTTTTTCGCGATCTCATCTCTGTTCCGCCGCCGCCGCGCTTCCAAGATCGGGAGCACCAGGAGAACTCTTCCCGGCACCCTGCCGGAGGGGAGGATCACCACCGGGAGCTTCTCCACCACCATGGACGCCTCCCGGATGAGTTGTGAGTAGTCTCCCTTGGACCATGGGTCCATGACCAGTAGCTATGTGATGTTCTCCTCCCCTCTTTATCCTTCACCGATTAGACCTCGTGAGCTGCCCTACATGATCGAGGCACATATGTAATCCTTATGCTGTTGCTATGATGAGTTTGCTGGGATCCGATGGATTATGAGATTATGTTCAAATTGTGTTTGAGTAATATATTTGATTTACCTCTTTTATATTTATGTTCTTGAGTAATTCTTGCATGTTCTCCGTTGCTATTTATTGCTTTGGCCAAGTAGTAGGTAGTAACTCCAAGAGGGAACATTATGCTTGATTGTGGGTTCATGCTCCTCGATGACTAGCTTGAGTGACAGAAACATGAGTCTAGGGGATGTGCTATTGCCTCAAGGGGGAAAACAACGGTGCCTGTACTCGCGGGTGCAAGGATTGTTTACTTTACGCAAAGTTCTTTTAATGCAGTTGTCTGTTGCTTTGAGTTTACACTTTGGGTGGGACTCGCAACTTAATACCAGCGAGATGTTCTGGATAGATATCTCAAGGTGGATGATTAGTAGTAGATGCAGATGGATTTCGGTCTACTTACCTTGGCGTACCGCCCATGCTTTTGAGCCTCTACCTTTCTTGCAGCATAGTTAGCATTGGTTTGCACACATAGTCCTGTCAATTGCCTAGCTGTAATTTGTTTACCTCGCTTAGCTGTTTTATCGTCTTTTGGGAGAGAGACATCACTAGTGAACATCATGGGACCCCGGTCCATATTACCATCACTGATCACATCCGCTATTTACTTTCAGTTTTTACTTACTAGTTGCAGTAATACCTATCACTATTATATCTTGCGTTTGATCCTTTGTAAACGACAAGGCCGGAGGGATTGACAACCTCTCTGTACTCGTTGGGAGCAAAGTTATTTGTATCTGTGTGCAGGTCCGGTCAATCGCTGGTTGCGCCGCTAGCAGTTGACACCTTCTTGTTGAACCTTGGAGTCTCAGGGGAAATTCGATCCTTGGTATCTTTGCCAAGGGAAAACTACCGCTACACTGCATCTCAAACCTTCCACTTGGGGTAACCAACGAGGGGCGAGAAGCCATCAAGCAAAGTTTTTTGGCGCCGTTGCCGGGGACTCCACTCTTCAAGATAGGGGAGTTGCACGCTATCTTTTACCTTTGCTTTTTAGTATTGTTAGTTTACCTTTTAGTTTTTGCTTTAGTGTCTTCTATCAAAAATTAAAAAAGAAAATTATTTGCTTTTCTGTTAGTAGTTCTTTCTGTTTAGACAAGCATGTTGGGATTCGGTGCTTTGAGGGAATCTGAAGTTCTAGATTTCCATCAAAAGGATGGAGAAAATATGAAGAAGGCATGGGACAGAATTTCTGATGCACATAGGAGAATAATGCCTTGGATACCAATAAAAATTGTGCTTAGAAATTTTTACCATGGTCTTTTTAAATGGTGTAAACACTCTCTTGATATTATAGCTGAAGGAGATTTCCTAGAGTGTGATGAAGCTAGAGCTCTTGAAATTATACATGGTCTATCTAGTTACTTTGTTTATGATCATAATTTTGATACTGTCATAGATAGACTTGCTACTATTGAGAAGAGAATGGATGCTCTAGACTTGATGAAGGTAGAGAAACCCAAACCCAATAAGAGAGATATTTTGGAAATAGACAATGATTGGGAGCCTTTTGTTAGGATTAGCATCTCTAATCAAGATTTCCTTGCTTATTGTGATATTGGATCTATGGTTTCTACTATGCCAAAAATTGTTCATGATTCTTTAAAATTTAACATGGATAGATTGTCATCTTATCATGAACACACTAATGGAGATATTTCTGAGATCCAGGGAAGAATAAAAGACGTGCCAGTTACATTCCTTAAAGGGATTGCAATGGTTGATTTCTTCATCATGAAGCCAAACCAAGGAAATATAGTGCTTGGAAGGGACTTCCTCCGAGTTGTAAAAGGCTTCATCGATATAGGTAAGGGACAAATCCGCTTACGCGGGAAGGCAAAAGGTGTGTACCCCTTTCCTAGAAGGAACAAGAGTGAACTTGTTGAGGAACCATTTGAAGCAATTTATAACTCCGATTACTATGATGATTATTGATTCCTCTTTGCATTATGCCTAGCTTAAAGGCATAAAAGAAAGCGCTTTTGGGAGGCAGCCCACAATGAATAAAATTTTATTTTGCTTTTTTTGTGTCTTGATGTTGTTACTACAGTAGCATCATCATTGTATCTTTACTTTTCAGCTTTGTGCCAAGTGTAGCCTCCGATTGCAAGAAAGTTCAAAAGTTGTGACGTGCTGTCCAGGAAACAGATTCTGTCCTTGGACAGAAAAAATCGTATAAAATCACCAGATCTTGGTATGAATTTTTTTCGACAGCGTGCCCTATACAATTGGCTTTCGGGCGTCTGTTCTGAGTTTTTTGATTTGAGTTGCAGAAGTGCCCCGAAAAAATTATTTACTACCTGCTGGTCTGTTTTTCACAGATTCTGTCCTGTTTTGCCTTTCCTTCATTTTGCAAACATTGAGCTTGCTTTTTCTTTGCAAAAACCCTTTGGCAATCTTGAGAAACAGTAGACCTTCAAGAATATCCTTATTTCCAGCAAGGAAAATTATTTTATTAAGGGTACTAACCTCGCTAATCAGATTATGATGAGTTATGTATGAAGGGAGTTTTCAAGTGTGCGAGGGAAGATGATAAAAAGATTCAGGAGTGTCAAACGCTCAAGCTTGGGGATGCCCCCATGCACCCCCAAGAAATATTCAAGAAGACTCAAGCGTATAAGCTTGGGGATGCCCCCGTGCATCCCCTTCTCCATCAACAATTATCAGTTCGTCTTTCGTTCCACTATATTTTTATCACTTCATGTGTTATGTGCTATGCTTGGCGCGTCTTGCTTTTAGTTTCCTTTTTAGTTTTCTTTAGCTTTGCTTGCTGTTCATAACGAGTTGGAACTCAGCTTTCTTTGTGTGGGAGAGAAACACGATCTAATTCAACCTAGAACACAACATAGAATTTTCATGTTTATCTTTGCTGTGTATGTTCTTGGTCTTTCAATAGCTACTGTCATGCTTAGCTCTTAGTTTTCATGCTTTTCTTTTTAAAGAGCTTTTGTTTAGTTGGTCGCTGGAACTCTCTTTAGTTATCATGCTTATCTTGTTAAGAGAGTTGGCTTCTGTTGCACTAGTTGATATGTCTATGATAAAAATGCTATGTGCATAATGGTGCTTAGTAGTTCATGTTTTCTTATGGTTAGTCTCAAATAGCTGGGGGGTTCTCAATGTGTTATTGGAGTACCAACATGATTTGTTTGCCTATGATGTGGTATGGTCTAGTGATATCTTCCTCCAACAATTTATTTTGATTGACTTGGCATATGCTCACGCATATTTAAGACTGTAAAGAAAGTCTATCAAGCCTTGATGATCTTTAATTTCTGAGTAGCGATATAACTTCCATGCCCGATTCAATGTTGCTTTGTCGCTCTGCATGATTATGACCGTCATTGCTCTCTTAGTTGGTCGCTCCCAGTCTTTTGCTAACCTTCGCCTGTACTAAGCGGACTGACTGCTTGTGCATCCAAAATCCTTTAAACCAGTTATGCCATATGAGTCCACCATACCTTCCTATACATGGTATTTACCTGCCATTCCTAACGAAGACTTTCATGTACCATCTCGAAAATATTCAAACGAGGCATTTCTCTTTTGTGCCTCTGTTTTAGCTCATGAGGAAGTAGTAGTTAATTCATGATCTTTTTAAGTTGGACAAGCTTCACCCCGGGATTGCATGTCTAATGTGCAAACCCTTAATACGAGAAGGAACTGGCATAGAGTGCGCCCGGCTCATTAAAAAATATACAACAAACAAACCCTCCTTCACGCTTTATTCATGAGAAATCAGAAAACTTTGGCAGTGATAAACAAAGGAGATTAAGAGGATGTGATCGTCATCATTCGGGAGCCGTTCCTCGAAACTTGTCCAGCTCGAGAAGTAATTGAGTTATCTGCTAGCATTCGTTGACGAAACATGCATATTCAAAAATAATAATTATTACCTCTGTTTTTAAAAAACCAAGAGCTCTGGTACATGTTTAGTTTTTGTTTCCGACCATGGGTTTTCAACCTTGCCAACAAAAGCCACGGTTCGAGAGTCTCCACCTTCTTTAAAGCACCAACTATTGAGAGCATGATTGTCATTCTGATTGTAATGTGCATTGTCCCAAAGTACCATTGTCTTTTGCATGATTATGATATCGTTTATTCTAAAATCATTGTATCTAGTCGTCACTTAAACCTTGGAGGTGCCCCTGCATTTATGTTTTGCTTCACTAAAGGGGGCAAGCGAGGTACCACTTTATCATATTTGCACACCATGCTCACTACAAATCTATTTGAGTGTTTTAGTATCATATTGTAAAACTTTCAGTTCTTTGTGATTTTCTCATGAGGCAACTTAATTACTACAGATTCATTATCTCATTAAGCTTTTGTCATGTGACTCTGAAAAGTCCTTATATGGTTAATAGCATGTCACCACAGAAATTATGCTTGTTATCATTTACCTACTCGAGGACGAGCAGGAATTAAGCTTGGGGATGTTGATACGTCCAAAAGATATCTATAATTTCTGCTTGCTCCATGCCTCTTTTGTGTGATATTGCTATGATATTTATGCACTTCCATACACTTTTGATCATATTTGGACTAACCTATTAACTCAGTGCACCCCAGTGCCAGTTTCTGTTTTCTGCTGTTTTTGTATTTCAGGTTTTCCCATTACGTAAACTGCCAGAAAAATTCCGGGAAAAATATATAAAAAATCAGCATTCTGGAAGCTTCCATGCAGCCAAAGTAGGGCCGGAGGGGGGCCACCAGGGCTCCAGGCGGCCAGAGGGCGCGCCCCCCCTCCTGGCCGCGCCGCCAGGGCGCCTGGCCCCGCAGGCCTCCTTTGACGCCCCCCTTTGGCATATATTTACACCGTGTCCCGGAACCCTCGAGGACGGAACCCTTTTTCGCGATCTCATCTCTGTTCCACCGCCGCCGCGCTTCCAAGATCGGGAGCACCAGGAGAACTCTTCCCGGCACCCTGCCGGAGGGGAGGATCACCACCGAGAGCTTCTCCACCACCATGGACGCCTCCCGGATGAGTTGTGAGTAGTCTCCCTTGGACCATGGGTCCATGACCAGTAGCTATGTGATGTTCTCCTCCCCTCTTTGTCCTTCACCGATTAGACCTCATGAGCTGCCCTACATGATCGAGGCACATATGTAATCCTTATGCTGTTGCTATGATGAGTTTGCTGGGATCCGATGGATTATAAGATTATGTTCAGATTGTGTTTGAGTAATATATTTGATTTACCTCTTTTATATTTATGTTCTTGAGTAATTCTTGCATGTTCTCCATTGCTATTTATTGCTTTGGCCAAGTAGTAGGTAGTAACTCCAAGAGGGAACGTTATGCTTGATTGTGGGTTCATGCCCCTCGATGACTAGCTTGAGTGATAGAAACATGAGTCTAGCGGATGTGCTGTTGCCACAAGGGGGAAAACAACGGTGCTTGTACTCGCGGGTGCAAGGATTGTTTACTTTACGCAAAGTTCTTTTAATGCAGTTGTCTGTTGCTTTGAGTTTACACTTTGGGTGGGACTCGCAACTTAATACCAGCGAGATGTTCTGGATAGATATCTCAAGGTGGATGATTAGTAGTAGATGCAGATGGATTTCGGTCTACTTACCTTGGCGTACCGCCCATGCTTTTGAGCCTCTACCTTTCTTGCAGCATAGTTAGCATTGGTTTGCGCACACAATCCTGTCAATTGCCCAACTGTAATTTGTTTACCTCGCTTAGCTGTTTTATCGTCTTTTGGGAGAGAGACATCACTAGTGAACATCATGGGACCCCGGTCCATATTACCATCACTGATCACATCCGCTATTTACTTTCAGTTTTTACTTACTAGTTGCAGTAATACCTATCACTATTATCTCTTGCATTTGATCCTTTGTAAACGACAAGGCCGGAGGGATTGACAACCTCTCTGTACTCGTTGGGAGCAAAGTTATTTGTATCTGTGTGCAGGTCCGGTCAATCGCTGGTTACGCCGCTAGCAGTTGACACCTTCTTATTGAACCTTGGAGTCTCAGGGGAAATTCGATCCTTGGTATCTTTGCCAAGGGAAAACTACCGCTACACTAGATCTCAAACCTTCCACTTGGGGTAACCAACGAGGGGCGAGAAGCCATCAGCAGGCAGGAGGCGTGGCGCCCTCGCCGTGCGCGCGCGCCGGCCACACGCCTTGCCTACTAGCGCGAGGTTGGTGGTGACTAGCTTGGCCAGTGGGCCGGGCCAGCTCTGCCTGGTTGGGCTGCAGGTAAGCCAGGTAAGTTCTCTCCTTTTCAATTTTTTCTTTTCTATTTTTCTGACATTTGTTTGATTTTAAAGAAAATCATTTAAAAAAACTTCTGACAATTTTGCAGGGACTAGAAGGAGTATTCCAATGCCCCACACAAATCCAGAATTATTGGACACATATAAAATATATAATAAATATATATATCCAATGCAAATATTTATTGCATTAATTCCAAAAGCCCAAAATAAATATTTATGAGCTGCTAATAATATTGGTTTGATTTTTATCTCTAACCAATATTTTCAGAGAGCAACATGAACATTTTCTTGGCACCTTTTGGAGCAATTTTTATTTGGGTCATTTTTCAAAAGGGTTTTCTGAGGGTTTCACAAGTCCTCAATTCAATTTCATTTGAAAATTAAACATGAAGCAAACATCAAGACTAGCCAAATGCATACCAGAACACGGGTTGTGACAACCTGTCTCTGATACCATTATTGGGAAACGTAGTATTTTCAAAATTTTCCTACGATCATGCAAGATCTATCTACTAGATGCATAGCAACGAGGGGAAGAGTGTGTCTACGTACCCTCGTAGACCGGGAGCGGAAGCGTCAAGTGACGCGGTTGATGTAGTCGAACTTCTTTGCGATCCAACCGATCAAGCACCGAACGTACGGCACCTCCGCGTTCAGCACACGTTCAGCTTGATGACATCCCACGAGCTCTTGATCCAGTTGAGCTTCGCGGGAGAGTTTCGTCAGCACGACTGCGTGGTGACGGATATGATGTATCTACCGGCGCAGGGCTTCGCCTAAGCACTGCAACGGTATAATCGAGGTGTGTTAGTGTGGAGGGGGGCACCGCACACGGTTGGGAGAGATCAACTGATCAACTTGTGTGTTCTAGGGTGCCCCCTGCCCCCGTATATAAAGGAGCAAGGGAGGGGCCGGCCAGCCCTTCTATGGCGCGCCAGGGAGGCAATCCTACTAAGAATTGGATTGCAATCCTATTCCTAGTAGGAGTCCACCAAGAAGGAAGAGAGGGAAATGAAGGAGAAGGAGAGGTGGCGCCCCCCAATCCTAGTCCAACTAGGATTCCCTGGTGGGGCGCCGGCCAGCCTCTATGGGCTGCCTCTATTCTTTCCTCAAGGCCCACTATGGACCATCCCCCCTCGTGGGGGGTTCCGGTACCCCCTCCGGCAATCCGGTTAAATCCGAAACTTTTCCGGAATACTTCCGGTGTCCGAATATAGTCATCCAATATATCAATATTTATGCCTCGGACATTCCAAGACTCCTCGTGATGTTCGTGATCTCATCCGGGACTCCGAACTTCCTTCGGTACATCAAAACTCATAAACTCATAATACCGATTGTCATCAAACGTTAAGCGTGCGGACCCTACGGGTTCGAGAACTATGTAGACATGACCGAGACTCATCTCCGGTCAATAACCAATAGCGGAACCTGGATGCTCATATTGTTTCCTACATATTCTACGAAGATCTTTATCGGTCAAACCGCATAACAACATACGTTGTTCCTTTTGTCATCGGTATGTTACTTGCCCGAGATTCGATCGTCGGTATCTCTATACCTAGTTCAATCTCGTTACCGGCAAGTCTCTTTTACTTGTTCCGTAATACATCATCTCGTGACTAACTCATTAGTCATTTGCTTGCAAGGCTTATTATGATGTGCATTACCGAGAGGGCCTAGAGATACCTCTCCGACACTCGGAGTGACAAATCCTAGTCTTGATGTATGCCAACACCACGAATACTTTCGGAGATACCTGTAGAGCATCTTTATGATCACCCAGTTACGTTGTGACGTTTGATAGCACACAAGGTGTTCCTGCGGTATTCGGGAGTTGCATAATCTCATAGTCATAGGAACATGTATAAGTCATGAAGAAAGCAATAGCAGTAAAACTAAACGATCATAGTGCTAAGCTAACGGATGGGTCTAGTCCATCACATCATTCTCCTAATGATGTGATCCCGTTGATCAAATGACAACTCATGTCTATGGCTAGGAAACATAACCATCTTTGACCAATGAGCTAGTCTAGTAGAGGCATACTAGGGACATACTGTTTTGTCTATGTATTCACACATGTATCAAGTTTCCGGTTAATACAATTCTAGCATGAATAAAAGACATTTATCATGATATAAGGAAATACAAATAACATCTTTATTATTGCCTCTAGGGCATATTTCCTTCAGCCTTGTCTTGACCACACCCCGCGGTGATGTAACCTGCATTTTCCTATGTATATACAGTTTACTTTTGTGCCCTTATCTCCGTAGCAGCCGTGCACAGATATGTCAATATACGAATGCATTTTTCCGGGCGTAACTTCCAACGCACCTCACCGACAACCCCTACAGTAAACACGTCACTTTGCGAGACGCGAGTATCTGTAGCATTGACCCCGACCCCGTAAAGCGAAACCGACAATATAGCTACCCCTCACCATGATTCTATAGACCAGTCCGGTTGCTATATAAAAGGCCTCATCGTGACCTTGCCAAGCACCCCTCTCCTGGTGCACTACTCTCACAGCCATTTCCTTCGCCATGCCGATCCCTAGTATATATCTGAGAACCCCAGATGCCTTCCTAGGTAGTTTCGTGAAGATATTGTGGGATTTTACCTGCAGTACCATGAGTGCTACCTGTCCATCCCAGTATGAGCTGCTCAAATCGAGGATCACACCATCCACCTCGAAATATTGGGCAGCAGTACACATCCCTCCCGTAAACCCAAACCAAGACCCCACCGAAGTTTCCTTCATGGGGAAATCCATGCCAACTCCTCAGATGGCCATAGAGGCTGCCGCTTATGAAGCGCTTGCTCGCCTTCGATTCGCGGTGCCCTATGCTAGCGAATGGGGGTATTTATTACTTTCCGAGCCGCGCAGCACCCGGAGAAGCAGCATCTTTTCCTGGTGGGCGAATTGAGAGAGACCCAGTACTGGCCAACCTTGCGCAGTATGTCATCGCACAAGAGCGTTTGACCCAGCGGATAATGGGTTATCTCCAGAGCCTCGCCGATTTAAATCCCCGGATCGCCATCGGCAGACCACTGAGGCCCGGACAGGAGAAGCACATTCATCGACTAGTCAACCCGCTCCCACCGATAGAAGAAGAGTGTCTCCCAGCACCAGAGACCTTTTCACAGGACCATTCCATTTGCCGTTTGTGTTTTAGATGTAACTGCTATGATTTGTTATCCCTGCAATCTTTTCATGAGTTGTAAGCTGTGTGTCGTATCATGTGTTAATTAATTTCAATTTATGGAGTAGTTTCATTGTTGATAACTCTTGACTTAATTTTTGCGCTAAGAGAAAACCTGGAGTGAGATATTAATTGTTTTCTTCCCTGATTTATTACAAGATATCTCTCTGTATAACGTAGATATTTTATTATCTCGCACAACACCGCAACAACAGCATTACAACTCCGGCCACCCCACACAGTACACTAAGTTGCTAGTCCACGTACACCTACTTCACCAAATTGATCACCTCACCACAGTCTCCTGAGGAGAAACTCGTGGGAGTTTATTCAGGCACTAGTTGCCTTCCGCGCACTAACCACCGTTAGCACCCGACACTCACGCCTAATCCTCGTGATCGCCGCCGCCGCGAAGAGCTAGCACCCGAGCCGCAGCATCACGACGATCGTCGAGGATCATCGCACACAAGAGCGCGGATACCCCCAACAATGCCGCCAACCCCACCCACACTAGGACCATGCACCAGTCCGACATCACCTCCGCCATTAGATGCCTCGACCCGAGCTCCTGCAAACACAAATGGAGGAGAGGGAAGAAGAAGAAGAAGAAGAAGAAGAAGAAGAAGAAGAAGAAGAAGAAGAAGAAGAAGAAGAAGAAGAAGAAGAAGAAGAAGAAGAAACAAGGTCAGGTGAGAGGAGGAAGAAGGAGCACCTCGGTCGTTTTAAATCTCGAGATCGGTGTACGGTGGGCGGAGTCCAGCAGCGCCGCTCGTCGCTCGACCGCCGCTGTTCGGAGGCGAATCCACGAGCAGTGACGACAGCCCGCTGGCCTGCGAGGTGAGTGCACGCTGCACCGGCAGCTAGCGCGCCGCGCACTATGGCAGTACGGCCTGGATGCCCTACGAGCTAGCCGTCGTCGATGAAGAAAGCGCGGGAAAGTGCGCGGGAGAGAGGAGAAGAGAGAACCGGAGGTAGAAGAAGAGACTGACAATGGGCCCAGGGCCCACCTGTCGGCCAGTGAGAGCACTGTGCTCTCGGGTGCAACCAGCGTATTTTAAAATTTAGAAATTTTTATTTCTAAATTTACTATAGCCCGTAGTAGATATATCTCGTTTTCCACGACCGTAGATTTTTTTCCATGTAGCGCCAGTATTTCACACTGCAGTTTACACCACTTATTGCCCATGCACTGTAGTGGCATTTATTTGCATTAGCAGAGCGGTTAACTTAGGAAATATCTTTTTGTGGCAGTAGTAGATCTTTTTATAGCAACCCTTAGCAAATCTCGAGGACGAGATTTTTCTTAAGGGGGGTAGTGTTGTAACACCCCAAAATTTTGCCCTTGTTTTAGTATTGAGAATTTGACCAGAAGTTTCAACTTTTCTTTTCTGGGTTTTCTCTGATTTTTAGAGCCTCCCTTCTTTTGTTGTTATGGAGTTTTGCCCTAGTGCAATGTTCTAGGTATGTTGTTTGGACTTATTGCCCTAACCAAGAGAAACAAACCCTCCATCCATAGGTTCCTTTGCATTATTTTTTTCTCCCTAAGCTTTATTGTTTAAAGGGATTTTCTTCTACCTTAAAGTCCCTTTTGCACTGAAACCCTTTGATGGAATTGTCCAAAAATTCCACCAAAATTCAGGGATGTCAGGTGAAGCCCCTACATCACTTCCATGCAAAAATCCTTGGGCGTCCTTTGGAAAAGTTGAGCAAAACATCCTCTTTTGCTCTCTGGTCCAGATTGTCACTTTCTACTACAGCCCTATTCTAACTTGCTCATTTGGCCATAAGCTTTTTTCCTGCTTGTTGTCCTTCCTACAAAACCCTTAAGTTTAGGAGATTGGAGCTTTTGGATCATTTTTGGTCCATACAATTGTAACCTTTACTTCCTGTCCAGAACTGGAGTCTTGCAAATCTTGCACTAGCAAGTTTCTCAAAATGGCCAACTGACCTTACCACTCTCTTTAACACCCAAAGAGAACCCAACCTGGAGTTTCTGGCCACCCCAAGAAATGCCTAGAGGCTTCTAGCATTTTGTCAAACACCTTGCATGCATGGTCAGTTTTGACATGGTTTCTGGTTTGTGAGATGGACCAGCTTGCTTTGCCTAACCAGTATGTCCACTAAGTTCCTAGCTAACCCTAATCCAAGCCTGCTAATTACCAGCCTCTCCTATGGCTTCTAGCACACGCTGACATTTCATCGAGCACATGGTGTGCGTGCGCTGGGCGCGCCTAGAGCATGCGTATTGCACGTGTGTGTGCCCGAGCCGCCGCGTCGCGCCCCTAGCCCCAACTCGCCTGCATAACCGTGCCCGGCCTCATCCGCACACCAGAACGCTCCAAGCCGCCCCTGGGACTCCACAGCGCCATCGTCAGAGCTCGTCTGGCGGCACGCCGGCGGTCACAGTGGACCTCTGCCATGGTCGGCGCCGCCCAGGCCACACGCGCTCGCCAGCTGCCCCCTGGAGTAGTGCGAGCTTATCCGCAAGCTCGTCCGCAAGCGCTCGTCGCCGCCACGTCCCTCTGCAGCTAAAGAATGGCGGTCGCCGCCGATCTTGTCCACGGCCGCTGCGAACCGACATGGCTACACTACTTAAGAGGCCCCTGGGCTCGTCTAGGTCCTCAGGCAGCCTCAAGCCACCCCCATGGAGCTCCCCTAGCCCGCAATCGTCAAGGAGAAGCCGTCTTCCCTGTCTCCGGTCAGCACGGCCGCCGCCTTGTTCTGGTCCATTCTGACGCCGCCAACGCCTCCCCTGCCCTCAAGACTCCACCGTTCGGCTCCACTTGTTAGCGTGAAGTTGCCCAGCCGCTCAGACGCAGCCAGGAACCGCCACAGACCGAGCCCCTAAATCCACCGAAGCTCCCCTCTGCCGCGGAGCTCGCCGCCGACGACTCTCTCCACCTCCGACGACCCATCGACCACCGGGAGGACCGCCCCGGTCTAGCAGATCCATTCCTGCCCTTGGATACCCATGAGGAACCTCCGTTCTCCGGCGACGATCACCAGAGTTCCGCCTCCGCTCGGGCAGAGGAAGAGGAGGGAGAGGCGACTGGTCAAACCTAACCACTTGGCCCCATGGACCCACTATCAGTGACGCAGCCCCACCTCCATGCGTTTTAAGTGGAGACGTAAACCGCAGAAGTACGTATCCCCTGACCCAAAAGCGTATTCTTAATTGAAACGTTTTCTTTTCTGTTTTAATTTAAAATCAGAGTTTGACTGAAACTTTGACTAGCCTTAACCTTTTAAATACAAATCCAAATGAATTGATTCTTTTTCTGTTGTTCCTCAAATTTGGTCTAGTTTATTTTCATATTTATTTGAAAAAATTTCCAGACAACTTTTTTGTGCTGTCTTAAATCTATGCATCGATTTCGTATTCTTTCAAATAGGATTTTGAAGAGGGAGAAAAACTTCCAAAGGTCTTGGAATACACTTTGCCTCCCCACTACTTGAAGGCAAGCACTCTTGAACCCTGGTCTAATGCTTGTGAGTGTCGTTGATACGATTGCAACGTCACCTCAAAATGGACGCATTCTTTTCTCCTTATACGTGATGATATGATCATACCCATGAGTGTATGAGGTATACCCCCTGCTGTGGATAATTAATATGCACGACAGTGATCCCCCTCGTATGCCTTCCATGCCTAACAGAAGAAAACCGTGAAAGTCATCGTCTTGTGTAGACACGAGCTTGTCACTAGCTCCTCGTTGAGACGGTGGAGTCCGGTATGGCTTGGTGAGGCATGACGGGTGGTGATTCCGACTGTTGTTGTGGAATATATGGATCATACCAGTGATGCTTGAACCTCCTGAGTCGACCATAGATCGAGTCTTGTCCCAGTAACCCCCATGCTTGTTTCGTGCTACCATGTGTCCCTGCTATAGGTAGGGTACGGTTCAGTAAATAGTCGACCCCTGTTCTATCACACACCGTATAGAGAGGCCACGGTGGAAGATACCGGCTGCATCCGGTAGGCAGGCCACCGGGTTCGGGGGCATGGGTGTTTCGGTTGGAGCCGAAGGGGGTAGCTTCCCCAGTTTTGCGCGTGTTATAAATTTTATGATCCCATGCTAGTCGAGGTTGTAGCCTCCCCACTTAGAGTCTGGCTTAACGGGTGTCGTGGGTGATTCCAGGCACCGGTAAGATAGGCTGGTGTGTGTGGTCAGGTGTGTCTTCGAATTAAAAGACCGTAAACGGAATTAGTCCAGAGGGACTAAAGAAATCCGTTATTCGTGGGTAAAGAGTACACCCTCTGCAGAGATTAAATCTATTCAAATAGCCGTGTCCCTAGGTTAGGACTACAGTCTGGGGAGAGTCAAGTGTCGGTCTTAGCGTCGGTCTTCGGAGGAGAAAACTGCTAAACCCAGAACATCGATTATGACGTGTGGCACATGGTGACATTGATTATGATTGTGAACTAACCATTTGTATTATTTAAATTAATGAGTATCCCTGGGATGGTTCTACCTCCTGGATATTCACTGTCATCCATCTTTCTTTATAAGCCCTTTAGGCTAGTCACAATGGGGTGGAACTTAGGAGTAACATCACGTATTTCAATACAGCGTTGCTTATGTGGCACATATTTAATGAAGAGTGAGGTGCTTGTGGTAACTAGCTAAGTTACCGGAACATCACACACTTCAAGAAACAATGAGTCTATAAGCTAATAAATGCATCGTTGCTTGACACTACCTACATGTTCCTACCCACTGTGGAGGTAGTAACATAGTCTAGATAAGTGTGTATGTTACTACCTTATGTTCCTGCCCATTGTGACCAGCCTTATGTGATGTCGCTCACACGTCCGACTGTGGCATTTTGTTATTTACTTTTACAAGCCCTTTATGTGATGTCGCTCAGACGTCCGACTGTGGCATTTTGTTATTTACTTTTATAAGCCCTTTATGTGATGTCGCTCAGACGTCCGACTGTGGCATTTTGTTATTTACTTTTATTTATAAGCCCTTTATGTGATGTCGCTCAGATGTCCGACTGTGGCATTTTGTTATTTACTTTTCTTTATAAGCCCTTTATGTGATGTCGCTCAGACGTCCGACTGTGGCATGATCGCTTTTATTTTATTATCACTCCCTCATTGCATATGCATTTTTAATGAACTACTGGAAATATGGACTGTCATATCATACTTAACGTTGTGATCTTCTAATATTTTCGAGCATGATTTTATTTCACCCGTGTTCAAAATGTTTGCGAGTACATTCAAAGTACTCACAGGCTTGCCCCTGGTTATTGTCTTGACCAGATTTCTTGCTGGGAAAGGAGCGTTGCGACAACTACCCGGAACCTATGCAACGGTGATAGCAGCCTCGCGAAGATAGGAGTTAACATGGTCAGCTGTTCCCGTGGGAAATGGAGTCCCACAGACGCCGACGTGTCACAGACCGCTTCCGCAATCAGCCGCTAGAAACCTTGTGTTGTACTTAAAGGCCAAGAATGGTCTTGTACTACATATTTTGTAACTTGGCTTGAGTTTTCTGTATCAAGTGGTGACTCATCAGCTAACAGTAAATCCTGGGGCTGGTGAGCACAAGGGCCATTTTTTGGGAATTTAATACCCCGAAAACCGGTCCTGACAGTACACAGCCGGAGGCATTCATATAGAGTCATACTTTGTTCTAGTATCGAGTAGTAATATCGAGTTGTAAATAAATAAAAGTGTGATGATCTTCATTATAGAGCATTGTCCCATGTGAGGAAAGGCCAAAAAAAAGAGAGAGAAGGCCCCTAAAAAAAGAGACAATGCAACTATCTTTTTTTCCACACTTGTGCTTCAAAGTAGCACCATGTTCTTCATGATAGAGAGTCTCATGTTCAGTCACTTTCATATGCTAGTGGGAAATTTTCTTTATAGAACTTGGCTTGTATATTCCAACGATGGGCTTCCACAAATGCCCTAGGTCTTCATGAGCAAGCAAGTTGGATGCACACCCACTTAGTTTCTTTTGTTGAGCTTTCATACATTTATAGCTCTAGTGCATCCGTTGCATGGAAATCCCTAATCACTCACATTGATATCTATTGATGGGCATCTCCATAGCCCATTGATATGCCTAGTCGATGTGAGACTATCTTCCTCTTTTTTCTTCTCCACAACCACCACTCTATTCCACCCATAGTGCTATATCTATGGCTCACGCTAATGTATTGCGTGGAAGTTGAAAGGTTTGAAAAAATTAAGTATGAAAACAATTGCTTGGCTGAAACCGGGGTTGTGCATGATATGAATATTTTGTGTGATGAAGAGGGAGCATAGCCAGACTATATGATTTTGTAGGGATAACTTTCTTTGGCCATGTTATTTTGAGAGGACATTATTGCTTTGTTAGTATGCTTGAAGTATTATTATTCTTATGTCAATATAGACTTTTGTCTTGAATCTTTCGGATCTGAACATTCATTCCACAATAAAGAAAATCACATTGAGAATTATGTTAGGTAGCATTCCACATCAAAAATTCTATATTTATCATTTACCTACTCGAGGACGAGCAGGAATTAAGCTTGGGGATGCTTGATACGTCTCCAGCGTAACTATAACTTTTGATTGTTCCATGCTATTGTATTATCCTTCTAGGATGTTTTATGGGCTTTAATATACACTTTTATATGATTTTTGGGACTAACTATTAACCCAGAGCCCAGTGCCAGTTTATGTTTTTCTCCTGTTTTAGGGTATCGCAGAAAAGGAATATCAAACAGAGCCCAATTGACCTGAAATTCAACAGAGGTTATTTTTGGACCAGAAGAAGCCCAGAAAGTGCCGAAGGGGGGCCAGAAGGTCCATGGTCTGCCCACGAGGGTAGGGGGCGCGCCCCCCTACTGGGCACGCCCCCTTGCCTCGTGGATAGCCTGGAGACCCCCTTTACTTGCCACCGACTCCAACACCTCCTATATATACTGAAACCTCAGGAAAATAACCTAGATCGGGAGTTCCACCGCCGAAAGCCTCTGTTGCCACCGAAAACCAATCTAGACCCGTTCTAGCACCCTGCCGGAGGGGGGAATCCCTCTCCAGTGGCCATCTTCATCATCCCGGCGCTCTCCATGACGAGGAGGGAGTAGTCCACCCTCGGGGCTGAGGGTATGTACCAGTAGCTATGTGTTTGATCTCTCTCTCTCGTGTTCTTGAGATGGCACGATCTTGATGTATCGCGAGCTTTGCTATTATAGTTGGATCTTATGATGTTTCTCCCACTCTACTCTCTTGTAATGGATTGATTTTTCCCTTTGAAGTTATCTTATCAGATTGAGTCTTTAAGGATTTGAGAACACTTGATGTATGTCTTGCGTGAAATACCTGTGGTGACAATGGGGTATTCTATTGGTTCACTTGATGTATGTTTTGGTGATCAACTTGCGGGTTCCGTGACCTTGGGAATCTATGCATAGGGGTTGGCACATGTTTTCGTCATGACTCTCCGGTAGAAACTTTGGGGCACTCTTTGAAGTACTTTGTGTTGGTTGAATAGATGAATCTGAGATTGTGTGATGCATATCGTATAATCATACCCACGTATACTTTAGGTCACAATGGAGTATCTAGGTGACATTAGGGTTTTGGTTGATTTGTGTCTTAAGGTCTTGTTCTACTACGAACTCTATGATAGATCGAGCGGAAAGAATATCTTCGTGTTATTTTACTACGGACTCTTGAATAGATCAATCAGAAAGGATAACTTTGTGGTGGTTTCGTACCCTACAATAATCTATTCGTTTGTTCTCCGCTATTAGTTACTTTGGAGTGAATCTTTTTTGCATGTTGAGGGCTACTAATATGATCGAATTATGTTATCCTTGTTGAGAGAACTTGCACTAGTGAAAGTATGAACCCTAGGCCTTGTTTCCTATCATTGCAACACCGTTTATGCTCACGTTTACCACTTGCTACCTTGCTATTTTTATATTTTCTTATTACAAAAACCTATATCTACCATCCATATTGCACTTGTATCACCATCTCTTCGCCGAACTAGTGCACCTATACAATTTACCATTGTATTGGGTGTGTTGGGGACACATGAGACTCTTTGTTATTTGGTTGCTGGGTTGTTTGAGAGAGACCATCTTCATCCTACGCCTCCCACGGATTGATAAACCTTAGATCATCCACTTGAGGGAAATTTGCTACTGTCCTACAAACCTCTGCACTTGGAGGCCCAACAACGTTTACAAGAAGAAGGTTGTGTAGTAGACATCAAGGTCCATCCCTTCGAAATCTTCGGAAGCATAGTCAAGTAGATCGGTTAGATCTTCGACCATGGCTATCAAGTGGGTGGTGGGTGGGATACGAAATTCTCCATCAGCCTCCAGTTCAGACCGGACATAATTCGGCTGGGTGTCCTCCTCTAGGGAGAGGTACCTTAAAGACTTTAACATGTCGCCAAAGGGTGAGTGCTGGAAAATATCTGTAGCACAGAACTCGGCGATAGACGCCTGATCGGGTTTGAAGGGCGCGATTACGTGCAATTCGGAATCAGAAGCCGGAGTTGAGTCCGGGGTTCCAATAACACAGACCCCTCTCATAGTCGGGTCCGTGTGCGGCTCCAACGCCGTAGAGTGTGTGGCTCCCGGGGTGTGGTTGAGCTTCCCGTCCTCGGGTGACGCGATCTGTTCTGGATCTAGGCCCAGAACTATTACCGATGCTATTTCCTGATCCAATGACAAAGCTAGGTCATGCTCATCGTGGTGGCAGAGAGAGGTTGCCGCTGGCCCAAATCCGGTGAATATCAAGTCTCCACGGATGTCAGCAACGTAGTTCAAGCTTCCGAATCTGATGTGGTGGCCAGGGGCATAGCTCTCGATATGCTCAAGGCGGCCTTCATTGTTGGCACGGAGCGCGAAGCCGCCGAACACGAAGAGTTGGCTGAGAGGGAAAATTCCCTCGGCGTCGCCGTTGCGGTTGATGATGCGATCCATCAGTCCTTCCGTCGATGACATAGTGGAACTCTCGATGAAAGCACCAATGTCGGTGTCAAAACCGGCGGATCTCGGGTAGGGGGTCCCGAATTATGCGTATGAGGATTGATGGTAACAGGAGGCTGGGTACATGATGTTTACCCAGGTTCAGGCCCTCTCGATCGAGGTAATACCCTACTTCGTGCTATATTAATATGGGTGAATATGAATACAAGAGTTGATCTACCTCGAGATCGTAGTGGCTAAACCCTAAGTCTAGCCTATGGATATTGTGATTCTGTTCTACCCCCTATGGACTAAAACCCTCCGGTTTATATACTCATCGGAGGGGCCTAGGGTTTGTACATGTTATCTTGCAGAAGAAGGAAAATCCACACCTGAACCTGAACTTGCCATTACATGAATACATGAGTCCTATCCGGATACAAGAGATGATCTTCTGTAATAGTCTTCCCGGCCCACCAGTCCGGCCCACCAGGAGTTAGTCTGCCCACATGAGGACCCCCTGATCGAGGTCTCCCTCATGGACCCTACGGGTTCGAGAACTATGTAGACATGACCGAGAAACATCTCCGGT
Organism: Secale cereale; assembly: GCA_902687465.1. NCBI lineage: Eukaryota > Viridiplantae > Streptophyta > Magnoliopsida > Poales > Poaceae > Secale > Secale cereale. Next base: position 852,022,348 of record LR738715.1, on the reverse strand, counting down.
CAATAACCAATAGCGGAACCTGGATGCTCATATTGGCTCCTACATATTCTACAAAGATCGTTATCGGTCAAACTGCATAACAACATACGTTGTTCCCTTTGTCATCGGTATGTTACTTGCCCGAGATTCGATCATCGGTATCATCATACCTAGTTCAATCTCGTTACCGGCAAGTCTCTTTACTCGTTCCATAATGCATCATCCCGCAACTAACTCATTAGTCACATTGCTTGGAAGGCTTATGGTGATGTGCATTACCGAGAGGGCCCAGAGATACCTCTCCGACAATCAGAGTGACAAATCCTAATCTCGATCTATGACAACTCAACAAACACCATTGGAGACACCTGTAGAGCATCTTTATAATCACCCAGTTATGTTGTGACGTTTTGGTAGCACACAAAGTGTTCCTTCGGTATTCGGGAGTTGCATAATCTCATAGTCATAGGAACATGTATAAGTCACGAAGAAAGCAATAGCAACATACTAAACGATCAAGTGCTAAGCTAACGGAATGGGTCAAGTCAATCACATAATTCTCTAATGATGTGATCCCTTTCATCAAATGACAACTCATGTCTATGGCTAGGAAACTTAACCATCTTTGATTAACGAGCTAGTCAAGTAGAGGCATACTAGTGACACTTTGTTTGTCTATGTATTCACACATGTACTAAGTTTCCGGTTAATACAATTCTAGCATGAATAATAAACATTTATCATGATGTCAGGACCCCGATCCTAAGTCACACCGATCTAGCTGTAACACGTCATATCACTTTGCGGCCTCACGCACGGTAACCCCACGGGTGCCACCTTACCTGGCCCGGGACCGTTTGCGCGTTTTGGCACACGTATATGACGGTGTCGCTAGCATCCATATGACAGAGAACCCGGGCCGACATGGCTAGTTATAAACCAAAAGTGGCACTAGATTACAGAGACAGGCATCCATGACCCAGCAACGAACGTGTCGGTCATCAATGTATGAACCCAAGTCGTAGCAAGCTACATGGACTTAAAGGAACAACGCGTGACATTTCCCCTAAGGGACAGACACAGGAACGAAGAAGGACACATGCCGGCCAGCCTACGTGTTCCGAGCAGTAGCAAGCTACCAAGGCTCATTGGAATCACTAGGAGGCATTTCCCTGTAAGGTAGGCTACCAAAGGAAAACAACTAGGTGTCGGATCCCACACATACCAAGCATTTCAATCATACACACAATATGCTCAATATCTGCAAATACAACATTGCATCACAACAGAACTCTATGACTCAAAGTACTTTATTTAAGAGGCTCCAAGAGTCATACATATCATATCCATACAGATAGGGGTCACATGACCCAACACTCAAGTCATACAGTCATACAAGCACAAGCGAAAGCTACATGTCTGAGTACAGACAACTAGAAAATAAAACAGGCTTGGTGTAGCCTGACTATCTACAAGGCCCTTCACAAGCTCCAGATCTCCGTCTGGGTGTCAAGCTACTCGTCGACGTCAACGTCTATGTAGAACCCATCAGCAGGGGCAGGGTTCTCCTCTGCAACAGTTATTAAGCAAACATGAGTACAAAGGTACTCAGCAAGTCTTACCACAGAACCTATCATACATGCAACATTATCAACAGGGGCAGTGGAGTTTATAGCAGAAAGCCAGCTTTGACTCTTGGCTAACCTACACTACACTTTCAACGGATTGCAAGATGTTATCACGAACACGAGTCCTCTACTCACCACAACAATACACTACCGAGGATCCTCTTCCGTCATCCTACGGAAGGGCCATCCACGGTACTCACACTTATCTTGAGGCTTTTAGTAGTATCCATCAACTTATCTATGAATTGTAAGAGTAACCAAGTAGTCCGTACCGCGAACAACGGCTATTCGAATAGATTGATAACCCTGCAGGGGTGTACTTCTTCACACATGTTTTCACCACTTAGCGTCTCCACACGACATGTGCTCGGCAGACTTCAAGCGAACGCCGACGTGGGTGTAGACCACGACCTAACCAACCACTTAAGTCTCTCGTCCAGGTTTATCGCCTATTTGGGTTCCATCCGTGGGGAGATCCGGCCGGGGTGTCGCTCACGGCCCCAAACGATGTGTACAGGGTTCCCGAGTCACCAAACGGGCAACCGGTACACCGTGCCACGTACATGTCGCATCACAGCCCACCCCGAGGGTCAGCGCTGTGCACGACCTCCAGTAAACTATAAACACCAGAAACTAGTTGCAACTCCTGGACACAGAACATGACAGTCAATAAGTCGAGCGGGGTCATATTTCAGGGCCCAATGTGTGGTAGTAACTGTAACTTGAATCACACACACAGATCTCGGGTCCTAAGGACGATTCCAATGAAACAACCCACCATGTACTCCTACATGGCCTTTGATCGATACCTTTACCAAGCGTATTCCACATTTCCTTCTCTTTACCGGTATGATCATTTCACTCTGATCCATCACCCAAATGAACAAGACCAGACACAACTCTAAGCATAGTAGGCAACATAAACAAATAGCATGGTGGATCACACATCACATGGCTCAATCAACTCCTACACATGCTAGTGGGTTTCAACTATTTACTGTGGCAATGACAGGTCATGCAAGGGAATAGGGTTCAACTACCGCAGCAAGTAGCAGTTCACACGCTGTTGCCTTAATGCAGTAAAAGAGAGCAGGAGCAGGAAGATTGGGTTTGTATCGGAATGATCAATGATTGCTTGCCTGACAAAGTAGTTGTCGGGTACTGCTCTTCAACTGGATACACAGCAGTATCCTCGGGAGCAGGACCTAACACAGAGAATATCGGCGATACAATCATTAACAAACAAATGCAACAATATGATGCATGCTCATGACATGGCAAGATGCATGTGTGTTGGCTAATGCAACTAAAACCAGAAGGGTTTGAGCCTATTTGAATCAAAGATTCAAATTGGCATTTTAACTATTATTTAAATAAGTGCATTATCATGTTTTAGTGTATACAGCAAGATTAACTTGCTCAAACATGCATGAAACCAGTGCCATTGGAAAGATTGGATTTTTCTGATCATTTTTCATATATAAATCTTTTCCATCTGAGCTACTGTTGAATTTATATGATTTTTTGAAGTTTAGGCATTTTTCTGGAATTTCCTGAATTATTTTTAAATCTAAAAATCCCAGAAAACCTTTACTGCGTCAGCATGACATCATGCTGACGTCAGCTAGTCAACAGGAGCTAGTCCAAGTCAAACATGACATGTGGGCCCGGCATGTTAGTGTCACAGCTAACTAACAAAGTTAATTAGAGTTAAACTAAAAACTAATTAGCTGTCAGTGGGGTCTGGGCCCACGGGTCAGTGACTAAACTAATTAACTAGTTTAATTAACATTAACTTAATTAAAATAGCTAATTAGGGGAGGGGTGGCCCACGCGTCAGTGACCCAGGGGTGGTCAACCCCCTGGTCAAACGAGGCAAACTCGCCGGCGAAGTGACGTCGGCGAGGCCAGACACGGCGGCGTGCTTCGGAAAACGTCCACAGGGCACGATTCGAGCCGCGGTTGGGCGCGTTGGAAAGCCCTTGCCGTTGCGCGTCGGATGGTGGTGGTCGCCGGACCTGGGGTGGCCGGAGACGATGGCAACAAGCTCAACGGCGGCGACCGGCGTCGGGTGTGTGTGGAGACGCAGCTACGGTGGCCTAGGCGATGCGTGCGTGGTACCTAGCTTGTCTACGTGCTGCGGCGAGCGAAATGGACATGTGCCAATGACCAAATGGTCACCGGAGCATCGCCGGCGGCGAGCACGGCGGCGGTGAGTTTCGTTGATCAACGGAGCGGCATCTACATGGCGCAAACGAAGCAAAAGAAGGAGGGAAACGGTGTAGGAGCTCACTGCGGTGCTAACGAGCTCGACGGAGGGGTCGGGGACGCGCTGCAGCTTCTTAATCGACGGCGAGGTGGTACGGCGATCCGAGGAAGGGGACGACGGCGTGAAGACGTTGCAGGGCTCCCGGCGATCCGTGGCTCAGCGAGGAGGAAGAGGACGTCGCGGCGAACCTTCTGGACACGCTCATGGGGCGAGGGGAAGGGTCTAGGTGCGGCAACGGCGAGCGGCGGCGACGAGCGGCTCGGTGGTGTGAGGGGAGAGAGCCAGGGGAGGCGACGGAGACGAGGGGAAAGTGCGAGAGGGGTCGGGGCAGCTGTGTGGCGTCGCGGAGAGTCTTCCAGGGCGTCGGGGATGCAGGCAAGCAGGGTGGAGGTGGCCGGGCGCGTGCCAGCGCGCGGCGGCCACGCGCGCTGCCTTCTGGCGCGAGGAGGAAGGCGACAGAACGGGCTGATGGGCTGGGCCGGCTTGCAAACAGTGCTGGGCTCAGGTAAGTGCTTTCTCTCTCTTTCTTTTTTCCTATTTCTTTTCTGTTTCATTTCTTTTGCAACTTTGTTTAATTAATAAAAATGCCAGAACATTTTTATAACTCATGAAACTTGTCATGCCCACTGTATATAATATGAACAGTAGGAAACATTATAGTTTATGATTATTTGAGCATTTAAAATATTTTATAGCATTTAAATGCCCAAATTCAAATACCATATTATTTAATCCAGAGCCCTTAGATGTCCTAGAAAATTGTGCACCATTTTTAGCAGAGGTTTGAGACCAAGGCAGAAATGATGAACATTTTTGAAGGGCATTTTGGGTACATTGGAAAATATTTTATCAAACCCTAGTTGTTAGAAGAGGGGTGCTGGGGTTTCTGTCATTCCCATTTCAAGTTTCTTTGATAAGTAAACATGATGCACACTCTAGCTAGCCCTAATGCAAGTGCTAAACTGGGGATGTGACACATGATATAAGGAAATAAATAATAACTTTATTATTGCCTTTAGGGCATATTTTCTTCAGTCTCCCACTTGCACTAGAGTTAATAATCTAGTTCACATCACCATGTGATTTAACACCAATAGTTCACATCCTCATGTGATTTAACACTTTATAGTTCACATCGCCATGTGACCAATACCCAAAAGGTTTACTTGAGTCAATAATCTAGTTCACATCGCCATGTGATTAACACCCAAAGAGTACTAAGGTGTGATCATGTTTTGCTTGTGAGAGAGGTTTAGTCAATGGGTCTGCCACATTCAGATCCGTATGTATTTTGCAAATTTCTATGTCTACAATGATCTGCACGGAGCTACTCTAGATAAATGCTCCTACTTTCAATATGTATCCAGATCGAGACTCAGAGTCATCATGATCGGTGTCAAAGCTTGCATTGACGTAACTCTTTACGACGAACTCTTTATCGCCTCCATAACCGAGAAATATTTCCTTAGTTGTAATGCCCAGGATGCGACTATGTATCCTACGTGTCGAGGCATGACTTAGAGACATAAGTGCATTCTGGAATGATCTCAAGTATGGTATCTTTGCAAATCTCATGTAAAAGTTCAGGGATGAAAATGTAAAAGATAGTTGGCTTACACTCGCCACGTCACACAATGAATACAATAACATACAATCATCCAATAACATAGGGTCTAGCTATGGATGAAAACCAAACGAGAAAGATACCATAAACACAAGCCCGGATCCTCCTAGTAAGAACCACTACTGATCATCGGGATACGATACATAGTAATGACCACGCTCCTCATCGAACTCCCAGTGAAGTTCTGATCCATCTCCTGCATCGTTCTTGGCGGTACCTGCACCTGGTGTGTGTTGTAATCTGTGAGCCACAAGGACTCAGCAATCCCGTTCCCGGGTATCAAAACTACCAAAGCCTTAGGTGTGGAAAGGTTGTTAAAGTGTTTGCAGCAAGCACTAAGCAACTAGCTTACAAGTTTAGAGCGAGATGAGAACAAGTGCCAACGGTCGCCAAGTTGATCAAGAAGTGATCCTAGCTACTCATGGTCAAACATAACCCCACAATGTTCACTTCCCAAAGCCCTTCGGAAAGAGACCATCACGGTTACTCACACAGGTAGTGTATTCTTATGAATATGGTGTCAAGTTATCTACAACCGGATATTAACAAATTCCCATCTGCCACATAACCACGGGTAAGGCTTTCGAAAGATCAAAACCCTGCAGGGGTGTCCCAACTTAGCCCATCACAAGCTCACAATCTGCGGAGTCGCAACTCAAAAGTGGGAAGACATGAGTATTCTCGGAATCCCGTGCTCAAGATATATCGACAAAGGTAAAACTAATCCAGCAAGACCTCCCGGCGTGCCGACACCCTGATAGTAGCCGCGCGTATCTCGTCTCAGGCCACGACCGGATGGGTGATCCTACGGGTAATACCAGATACCTCGGGTTTTCCCAAGGCTGCCCCGCATAACCCCCAGTTTGGACCAACACTCATGAGGAGCACTGGCCCGGGTTTTTAATTAAGAACTCGGGTTTGCAACGCCCTATGCAAGTTTTAGTTGTTAGGAAAATGTAAAACCAATGTTGGGCCTTGCTGGAAAAGCTTTAAGCAGAGTGAATTATCAAGGGGGCCCCATAAACCCCAACCGTGTTAGGAACGCAAAATCAAGGAACATAACACCGGTTTATCAGGTCCTAAGGTGGCATGGGTGGAACAAAACACCAAGCAGAAGGCCAAGCCTTCTACCCATTACCAATATTTAGGTGCATTAATTTAACAAGATATATATGGTGTTATACCAATAAAATAAGTCCGAACATGGAGCAATCTTCAAACTTCACTTGCAACTAACAATGGTATAAGAGCGGCTGAGCAAAAGCGTACTTAGCCAATCAACGGTTTGCTAGGAAGGCGGTTAGAGTGCTTCATGGCAACAATAGGAGGCTGACAAACAGGAATAGGCATCGAGGCATATCTAAAGAGCGAGACAACTAGCATAGGCAAAGACAGAGGTGATATCGGGGAATGGTCATCTTGCCTATTAAGTCCACGAAGGGATCGCTACCTTGCTCCTCAAACTCAGTCTCGATAGGAACCTCGAACTCCGAATCGTTACGGTGCTCTAACCAACACAACAATACAAACACCGGAACAACAATCAATCATCATGCAATGCCCAAACACATGATGCAAAATATGATGCATATGTGCATGGACAGGATATGATGCATTTTAAAGGAACAAGATGGGTGCTCATATGACATGGCAATAAGCAAGATCACAACACATGTAGGGGACACATCATTGCAAAAGATAACAAGTACAAGCATAGTCACAAGTGGTTATGTAGTTGAATTATCCAAGCACCCAACAAGTTTTACAAGTTTTTTAACATGGCAAGGGGTGCAACTAGGACCAATAATATCATGCTAGCATTTTAAATGGGCCGGAAAGAACAAACAACAATTTCTGGAAACTCCCATGTACATAAAAACACATATAGGACAAATCTGTAGAAACCATGTTTTAGAGTTGTTAAACATGCAAAGTAACAGCACCATCTTAATCTACACCTTTTTCCACCCCAAATACATATAAAGTTTGTCAAATTTGGAGTTGTAGTTATTTAGTTATGAATTTAACAAGTTTGAGCATATTTTAAACTCAAAATAAACCAAACAACAATTTAAATGTTTTTAACATGGCAACAAACTGCATATAAATAATTGAAACTAAAAACTAGGCAGTTTTCATATATAAAGTATTTTGAACAGATGCATATTTGAAAAGATATGAAATATGCAAAACTGAAATTAAAACAAAAACAGAAAAGAAAAGAAAAACTATGCAGACCCAGCCTGGACTAGCCCTAGCCACTGACTAGTGGGTCCAGGGGGCTGAGGTGGCAGAGTAGGTGCGGGAGTGGGTATGTGCGCGCACAGAGACGCTGCTAGGTGGGACCAGGCTGTCGGTGGGACAGAAATAAGCAAAAAGGGGCCGAACCAACTGGCCTGGCGAGGTTTCAAACCCTGGTCTGCGAGATAACTGAACGAGCGGCTAACCACCTGGCTGGTGTGTGTGAGTCTGGCAGAGAAGAGGCACATATACTGAAATATAAACCTCAACAACTAGCAGGGCCACTCGACGCCGGCAAGACAGAGGCGACGACGAGGGCGTTGGGTCAACTCCGGCGACATAAAGGAGCTGCGGATGTGCTAGATGGATTCGTAGAGGAATCCCACACCTCTGGGTGCCACTGGAAGAGCCAGATGACGATGGAGTCGACGCCGGCGAGCTATGACAGAAACGGCGCGGCGGAGATGAACGCGGTGAGGCCAGGGGCTCTACTCGCAACTACGCAGGGGGAAATGCCTAAGATGAGCACGGCGAATCTAACGGGCACCTAAACGGGGCGAGAGGGGGTCGGAGCACTCGTCGGCAACAGAGGTCCGACGGCGATGAGCTCGGGTGCTTGGCAAACTAGCATCTAGAAGGCGCAAAGGAGAGGGGAAAGGCATGGGGAGGCGCAGAAGCTCACCACGAACACAGTGGTGTGTTCGGCTGGCCGGGAGGAGGACGGAGTCGACGGCGACGTCGATCGAACACTTGCGGTGGCCGGAGTCAAAGTCGAGGAAGAAGAAGAAGAAGTAGCCGTTGCCTTCAGCTCCGTGTAGCAGGCGTAGAGGACGTAGTCGACGTCGAGGAAGAAGAAGGACACCCTTGGCGAGGCAGCGGAGGACGAGGAGCATGCCGGCGACGAGCCCGTGCACTCAAATGCGCTCGGGACGGCAATGGTGCGGCGGATCTGGTGGCTCTCAGCTCACCTGGTGGCAGGAGGAGGAAGAGGTGAACCCTAGCGGTCTAAAGGGCAAGGAGAGATGGTTAAAAAGGGGCCAAAACGATGACGGTGCACGACGGCATGCTCGGCTCGCGGTCCCCATGGCACGAATGCGAGGAAGAAGAAAAGGTGGGTGCGACTCTGTGCACGATGGCTGACCTGCAGGCCCGTCTCGTCCATGTGGAAACACAGCAGAGGGGCGAGTGTGTGCATGGGTGATAAAAGGCGAGAGGGACGTGCGGGCTGAGCTAGCTGGGCTGCTGCGGCTGGTTGTTAGCTGGGCCGAGGGGGAGGCCAAGCCCAGGTGGCTGCTGCTGCGCTGCTTGTTTTCTTCCTTTTTTTCATTTTCTTCAGGCAGAAAACAAAAGGGAAAAGCCCAGGTTAAAAGAAAAGGAATTAGGAGAAAAATAAAATATTCCCTACCTCCTGGAATTATGCCCTATTTTATAAAAATGACTTGGATATTTTTAGAGGTATAAAAATAAAACAAGTTTGAATATGGTTCAAACTTCTGTCATTTTTGAACCTGACCAAATCATTCAAAATAAGATAAGGTTTTGCAAAGTGACTTAGGACAAGGTACCAAAGAAGTTGTGAGGAGATGGACATTTAAAAGAAGATGTAAAAGCCACTTGCAAAATTTAAATAAAAGGGGAAAAGAAGGAAGGGAAGTGGTGCAAGTTGGAAGGGGTTTAAGGAAAGGCATGATCTTGCATCAAACCACTCTAGCAAGATCAAGAGGAACACACTTGGCATCAAGGGAGAGCAATGCACAATGATGCAATGATGGCCATGATGCAATGATGATGATGAAGTAATGCATGAATGCATAAGAAAAGAAAATGAGAAGGCATAATTGAAAAGAACCCCCAAGGAAAGGACAAGGATCAAATGGTAAAAGTCTATATTGCCATATAAGGAAGTATTACATTTGGGGTGTTACAAACTCTCCTCTACTACTCAAAGATCTCGTCCCGAGATCTAGGACTGAAAGAAGGCGGGATACTCAGAATGGAGATGATCTTCTCGTTCCCATGTAGCTTCTCGGTCGGTATGGTGTGACCACTTCACTTTCAAGAATTTGATGGACTTGTTGCGGGTTTTGTGCTCAGTTTCTTCAAGGATAGCAACGGGGTGCTCACGATAAGACAAGTCTTGCTGAAGATCAATCTCTTTGAAATGAATAGTGCGTTCAGGCGTCTTGAAGCACTTGCGGAGTTGTGACATGTGAAACACATCGTGCACATTTGCAAAGTTGGAGGGAAGCTCAAGTTGGTAGGCTAGATCGCCTCTCTTGCCAAGAATCTTGAAAGGGCCCACGTATGTTGGAGCAAGCTTGCCCTTGACACTGAACCTCTGAGTGCCCTTCATGGGAGAAACACGGAGATCGACATTATCACCAATGTCGAAAGCCAAGTCACGATGCTTGCCGTCATAGTAGCTCTTTTGGCGCGATTGCACGGCCTTGAGATTCTCACGTATGACTTTGCACATATCTTCGGCTTCTGAGATCAAATCATTTCCAACGAGTTGACATTCACCAGTCTCGGACCAGTTAAGAGGGGTATGGCTCTTTCTGCCATAGAGAATTTCAAACGGTGCTTTGCCTGCACTTGCTTGGAAGCTGTTGTTGTAGGAGAATTCAGCAAATGGAAGGCAATCTTCCCATTTCATACCGAAGGAGATGACACAAGCTCTGAGCATATCTTCGAGAATTTGGTTCACTCTTTCGACTTGACCACTAGTCCGAGGGTGAAAAGCTGTGCTGAAGCGAATCTTGGTGCCCATGGATGACTGAAAGAATCCCAGAACTTGAAAGTAAACAAGCTTCCACGATCTGAGGAGATTATTTGAGGGATGCCATGCAAAGAGACAATTCTGGAGGTGTACAGCTCTGCCAGTTGAGATGCATTGATGGATTCTTTGACTGGAAGAAAATGAGCCACTTTAGTTAGCTTGTCAATCACCACAAATATAGCATCATTTCCTCTCTTGGACTTGGGAAAATCGGTGAAAAATCCGTCTCAATGTGATCGAATTTCTACTCGGGAATAGGTAGAGGTTGAAGGAGTCCGGCTGGACGTTGATGCTCTGCCTTCACTCTTCTGCAAACATCACACTCGTTCACGAATTGAGCAATCTCTCTTTTCATGCGAGTCCACCAATATGATTGCTTGAGGTCATGGTACATCTTGGAACTTCTTGGATGTATCGAGAGTAGTGAGTCATGTTCTTCGTTCATTATGAGCTTCCTGAGATCACATTTGGGAACCACAATTCTGTCCTCAAAGAACAAAGTGTCTCTGTCATCAATGCGATAGCACTTGTACTTAGGAGTACCCTTTGCAATACCATGTTTCACTTTCTGCACCATAGCATCACTGAGTTGGGCCTCACGGATTTGATCTTCCAAGGTAGGAGCAACTTGAAGATTAGCAAGAAATCCTTGCGGAACAACTTGGAGGTTGAGCTTCCTGAATGATTCACAAAGTTCAGGTTGGAACGATTTGAGAAGGAGACTGTTGCAATAAGCCTTTCTGCTCAAGGCATCTGCAATGACATTGGCCTTTCCAGGAGTATATTCAATGCTTGGATCGTACTCTTGAATCATTTCAACCCAACGAGTCTGGCGAAGGTTAAGGTTTGGCTGAGTGAAGATGTACTTTAGGCTCTTGTGATCGGTGAAGATGTCCACTTTTCTGCCCAACCAAAGGTGTCTCCACGTGATCAAGGCATGAACAACTGCTGCTAGCTCCAGATCATGTGTGGGATAATTCTTCTCATTTGGTTTAAGCTGACGTGAAGTGTATGCAACGATATTCTTGTCTTGCATGAGAACACCACCAAGACCTTGCAATGAAGCATCACAAAAGACTTCATAAGGCTTGGACTCATCCAGAGGAGTAAGAACTGGAGCAGAAATGAGCTTCTCTTTGAGTGTCTTGAATGCCACATCACAATCACGAGTCCACGAGTACTTGACATTCTTCTGCAGCAAGTTGGAAAGAGGCTTGGCAATCTTGGAGAAGTTCTCAACGAACCTTCTGCAATAGCTTGCGAGACCGAGGAAACTTCGGAGTTGTTTGACATTCTGAGGAGGTTCCTAGTTGACAATAGCTTCAACCTTCTTGGGGTTAACAGAAATGCCCTCGGCAGAGATAATATGGCCAAGATAGAGGACTTTATCAAGCCAAAATTCACATTTGGAGAAATTCACATAGAACCGGTGCTCCCGGAGCCTGTCAAGGACCAAACGGAGGTGCTTGGCATGGTCTTCTTCATTCTTGGAGAATACCAAGATATCATCGAGGTAGACGAGAACGAATTCATTAGTGTAGGGGTTGAATATGAAGTGCATCATCTGAGAGAAAGTGGGTGGAGCATTCGCAAGCCCGAAAGACATGACCATGTATTCATAGGAGCCATAACTCGTTCTGAATGCGGTCTTGGGAATATCCTCTTCACGGATACGAATCTGATGGTAACCCATCCGGAGATCAAGTTTCGAGAAAACCTTGGCTCCTTTGAGCTGCTCGAACAATTCATTGATATTGGGGAGCACGTACTTATTCTTTATTGTCTTCTTATTCAATGGCCGGTAATCAACGCAAAGGCGTTCCGTGCCATCCTTCTTCTTGACAAATAGAACACCACAGCCCCAAGGAGAAGTACTTGGTCTGATTAGACCCATACGTTCTTGCTTATCGAGTTGTTTCTTCAGATCCTTCAACTCTTTAGGAGAAAGCTTGTACGGACGCCGACATGATGGCTCGGTACCAGGTTCAAGTTCAATGACGAATTCAACTAGAAGGTTGGGAGGCATGCCTGGAAGCTCTTCGGGGAATACATCCTCATATTCACAAACCACCGGAATCTGAGAAATGGCATTAATCTCGCCCTTGTCATTGAGAGAGAATAGCCTTATTGTGTTATCTCGAGATACGAAGATAATCACGTCTTCGGAAGGATGAGCTAGATTGACCTCCTTGTTTGCACAATCAATAAGAGCATCATGCTTAGAAAGCCAATCCATCCGAAGAATAAGATCAATGTCCGAGTTACGGAGAACAATCGGGGAAAAGAGAAAACTGTAATCACCCATATGAATAGATATGTCTGGAGCAAACATGCTAGAATCCATTAGTTTTCCCGGAGAAATAACTGATAACTCCCTTGGCAAAGCTTCGGTTTCAAAATTGTGCTTCGATGCAAATGGGTGAGATATGAAAGAGCATGATGCACCCGAATCAAGCAATACTTTAGTAGGAATTGAGTTAACTGGAAGATTACCAATTATCACATCAGAAGAATTCTTTGCTTGAGCTGCATTCATCAGGTTCACTCTTGCTGACTTGGGGTTGTGCCTGACAATAGCATTGCTGACAGGTGGAGGAGGCGGAAGGCGCCTTTGAGTTCACTTGTTAGCATAGTGACCCTTCTGACCACACTTGTTGCAAGTAACTTCTGAAAGTGGCCGATGATAAGGACCGCTTGGTCTTGGAGCTTGGAACTAAGGCTTGGACTGGTTGCTTGGTTTGGGTGGGTAGGAGAATCCACGACCACCTGAGTGCTTTTGTTGCTTGGAGTATGGAGCACTGGAGGAGGCGGTAGCCAGAACTTCTGCTGCTTGGCAACCACTTGAGAGGAAGAGGAGGAGTGAACAACATCTCTTATCCTATTTTTGGAAGCTTCACACTTGATCTGAGCTGCCTCTTGCTTGAGAGCCATATTGTAGAATTGATCAAAATCACTCGGCTCGAACAGGGTGAGAGCAAGTTGGAGTTCATCTTTTAGACCACCTCGGAACTGGTAGATTTTGCTCTTGGCATCGGGGATGTCTTGCTTCGCATAACGGGCAAGATTCTGGAACTTGACATTGTATTGATAGATGGACATGGTGCCTTGCTTCAGGTTACGGAATTTCTCATACATGCCTTCAATGACACTTGCTGGAATGTGATGAGAACAGGAAATCACGGCAGAAGTCAGTCCACGAGATCTCTCGACCACCTCTGGAGTCTTTGTACTGTTGCCACCAATCTGCAGCTTGGTCTTCGAGTTGGAAGGCGGCAAACTTGACATAATCTTCAGTTCTGATGTTACTGCATTCAAAGTGCTTTTTGATGTATGTGATCCAATCTTCAGCATCTAGCGGGTCCACACAGTAACTGAAAGACTTTGGTTGGTTTCCCAAGAATTGGTTCAGAGTCGCAAAGTGAGGTTGATTGAACATATTTCCTTAGCCTTGGTTCCCTTGATTGCCTTGATTTGCTTGATTGCCTTGATTTGCTTGATTGTCTTGGAAATTCTGCATCATTTGCATGAGCATTTAGGCGTTCTGGTTGGTTGCCTAAATAATCGCTCTCCATGCCTCAGACGGAGGAGGAGGGGAAGGAGGACGCTCTTCTTCACCCTCTTGGTTTGGGTTGGTAACTTTCTTAGGAGCCATCCTGAAGACGGTAACAACTATTAGCCATTGAAGCAATTAATAGATAAGCTGAATAAACGGCTAGATATATGCAACATATAGTCTTCACAATGAACATTTGAACAAACTTGAATGAATGAATTCCATAGCTTAATGGTACAACAACTTGTCGAGAAGCCACTTGGGAGAACAAAATGATAGAATAAAACAACAAGGTACAAATGGAAAAAATACATAATAGAGGTTTCGTCCCACATGTTCATGCTGAATGCCCCATGGCATGTGTTACAAAGGGTCTTGCAATCCCCGGATCAGCATAGCCAAGGATCCTTTAAGATGCAACTCCCAATTGGAACAGCGTCCATGAAACCTCTTCACTAGATGTTGAACCCCAAACCTCATACCATGCACCCGTTGGAAGATTACCTACGAGCTACTTGAAACCCCCCTATGAATTCCCGAAGATTTCCAGTTATGCAATCTGGTGTTGGGGATACAGGGAAAGCACCACACACTCAACTCTAAACCTACATCCAGCTGTATCCATCCGTCAACACATAACCAGTCAGCTTCGGAAATTGTTTACCTCGGACCTTCGAAACGCATCTGCTATACTAGCTGTGGCAATACTCCCAAACTATCTCCCCAGTACTGGGTGACATCGGGGTTATCTCACCACCAGACATGCATAGAAGAGTTTTCGATGCCGGCCGCCTTTGGTATTCTAGAACCGCTATGATACATTTGCGACGACAACACCTCGGAGCTCAACTCCCCGGGACACTGCCACAACCCCTAAATGACAGGAGGCATCGAGAACAATGTTCTCGTCACAAAGATATTAGAACAATCCAAACAATACCCGTGTGATCCTAAAAAAGTTGGTGAAAATTTTGAGAGTAGAGGAGATAGAACAACGTCAGGAGTCCTCACCAGAGCGATGAAGGGGATGAGGAGTAAAAAGAAATCCTACTCTCCGATATATGTATAGGACTCAAAACATTTTTGTGTGTGCCTAGACTCAACCGTCAGCGGTTTGATCAATCAGGGGGCTCCTAGGTCGGAGAAGGCTCTGAATACCAACTTGTAATGCCCAGGATGCGACTATATCTCCTACGTGTTGAGGCACGACTTAGACACATAAGCGCATTCTGGAATGATCTCAAGTATGGTATCTTTGTACATCTCATGTAAAAGTTTAGGGATGAAAATGTAAAAGATAGTTGGCTTACACTCGCCACGTCACACAATGAATACAATAACATACAATCATCCAATAACACAGGGTCCGGCTACGGACGAAAACCAAACGAGAAAGATACCGTAAACACAAGCCCGAATCCTCCTAGTAAGAATCACTACTGATCGTCGGGATACGATACATAGTAAAGACCACGCTCCTCATCGAACTCCAAGTGAAGTTCTGATCCATCTCCTGCATCGTTCTCGGCGGTACCTGCACCTGGTGTGTGTTGTAATCTGTGAGCCACAAGGACTCAGCAATCCCGTTCCCGAGTATCAAAACTACCAAAGCCTTAGGTGTGGAAAGGTTGTTAAAGTGTTTGCAGCAAGCTCTAAGCAACTAGCTTACGAGTTTAGAGCGAGATGAGAACAAGTGCCAACGGTCGCCAAGTTGATCAAGAAGTGATCCTAGGTACTCACGGTCAAACATAACCACACCGTGTTCACTTCCCGAAGCCCTTCGGAAAGAGACCATCACGGTTACTCACACAGGTAGTGTATTCTTATGAATATGGTGTCAAGTTATCTACAACCTAATATTAACAAATTCCCATCTGCAACCAAACCGCGGGCACGTCTTTTGAAAGATCAAAACCCTGCAGGGGTGTCCCAACTTAGCCCATCACAAGCTCACGATCTGCGGAGTCCCATTCTCAAGATATTTCGACAAAGGTAAAACAAATCCAAAGTGGGAAGACCCGAGTATTCTCGGAATCCCATGCTCAAGATATTTCGACAAAGGTAAAACAAATCCAGCAAGACCTCCCGGCGTGTCAACACCCTGATAGTAACCGTGTGTATCTCGTCTCAGGCCACGACCGGATGGGCGATCCTACGGGTAATACCAGATACCTCGGGTTTCCCCAAGGTGGCCCCGCATAACCCCCAGTTTGGACCAACAATCATTAGGAGCACCGGCCCGGGTTGTTAATTAAGAACTCGGGTTTGCAACGCCCTATGCAAGTTTTAGTTGTTAGGCAAATGTAAAACCAATGTTGGGCCTTGCTGGAAAAGCTTTGAGCAGAGCGAATTATCAAGGGGAGCCCATAAACCCCAACCGTGTTAGGAATGCAAAATCAAGGAACATAACACCGGTTTATCAGGTCCTAAGGTGGCATGGGTGGAACAAAACACCAAGCAGAAGTCCAAGCCTTCCACCCATTACCAATATATAGGTGCATTAATTTAACAAGATATATATTGTGTTATCCCAATAAAACAAGTCCGAACATGGAGCAATCTTCAAACTTCACCTGCAACTAACAATGCTATAAGAGGGGATGAGCAAAAGCGTACTTAGCCAATCAACGGTTTGCTAGGAAGGTGGTTAGAGTGTTTCATGGAAACAATGGGAGGCTGACAAACAGGAATAGGCATCGAGGCATATCTAAAGAGCGAGACAACTAGCATAGGCAAAGATAGAGGTGATATCGGGGAATGGTCATCTTGCCTGTTAAGTCCACGGAGGGATCGTAACCTTGCTCCTCAAACTTAGTCTCAATAGGAACCCCGAACTCAATATCGTCACCGGGCTCTAACCAACACAACAATACAAACACCGGAACAACAATGAATCATCATGCAATGCTCAAACACATGATGCAAAATATGATGCATATGTGCATGGACAGGATATGATGCATCTCAAAGGAACAAGATGGGTGCTCATATGAAATGGCAATAAGCAAGATCACAACACTTGTAGGGGACACATCATTGCAAAAGATAACAAGAACAAGCATAGTCACAAGTGGTTATGTAGTTGAATTATCCAAGCACCCAACAAGTTTTACAAGTTGTTTAACATGGCAAGGGGTGCAACTAGGACCAACAATATCATGCTAGCATTTTAAATGGGCCGAAAAGAACAAACAACAATTTCCGGAAACTCCCATGTACATAAAAACACATATAGGACAGATCTGTAGCAACCATATTTTAGATTTGTTGAACATACAAAGTAACAGCACCATCTTAATCTACACCTTTTTCCACCCCAAATACATATAAAGTTTGTCAAATTTGGAGTTGTGGTTATTTAGTTATGAATTTAACAAGTTTGAGCATATTTTAAACTCAAAATAAACCAAACAACAATTCAAATGTTTTTAACATGGCAACAAACTGCATATAAATAATCTACACTAAAAACTAGGTAGTTTTCATATATAATGTATTTTGAACAGATGCATATTTGAAAAGATATGAAATATGCAAAACTGAAATTAAAACAAAAACAGAAAAGAAAAGAAAAACTATGCAGACCCAGCCTGGACTAGCCCTAGCCACTGACTAGTGGGTCCAGGGGGGCTGAGGTGGTAGAGTGGGTGCGGGAGTGGGTATGTGCGCGCGCAGGGACGCTGTCAGGTGGGACCAGGTTGTTAGTGGGACAGAAATAAGCAAAAAGGGGCCGAACCAACTGGCCTGGCGGGGTTTCAAACCCTGGTCTGCGAGATAACTGAACAAGCGCCTAACCACTAGGCTGGTGTGTGTGAGTCTGACAGAGAAGAGGCGCATATACTGAAATATAAACCTCAACAACTAGCAGGGCCACTCGACGCCGGCGAGACAGAGGCGACGTCGAGGACGTTGGGAAAACTCCGGCGACCAAAAGGAGCGGCGGATGTGCTAGATGGATTCGCAGAGGAATCCTGCACCTCTGGGTGCCACTGGAAGAGCCAGACGACGACGGAGTCGACGCCGGCGAGCTATGACAGAAGTGGCGTGGCGGAGATGAATGCGGCGAGGCCAGGGGCTCTACTCGCAACTACGCAGGGGGAAAAGCCTAAGATGAGCACGGCGAAGCTAACGGGCACCTAAATGGGGCGAGAGGGGGTCGGAGCACTCGTCGGCGACGAGGTCCGATGGAAATGAGCTCGGGTGCTCGACAAACTAGCATCTAGAAGGCGCAAAGGAGGGGAGGAAAGGCACGGGGTGGCGCAGAAGCTCACCACGAACACGGTGGTGTGTTCGGCTGGCCGGGAGGAGGACGGAGTCGACGGCGACATCAATCGAACACTTGCGGTGGCCGTAGTCGAAGTCGAGGAAGAAGAAGTAGCCGTGGCCTTCAGCTCCGTGTAGCAGGCGTAGAGGACGTAGTCGACGTCGGGGAAGAAGAAGGACACCCTTGGCGAGGCAGCGGGGGATGAGGAGCACGCCGGCGACGAGCCTGTGCGCTCAGATGCGCTCGGGACGGCAATGGCGCGGCGGATCTGGTGGCTCTCAGCTCACCTGGCGGCGGGAGGAGGAAGAGGTGAACCCTAGCGGTCTAAAGGGCAAGGAGAGAGGGTTAAAAGGGGGCTAGAACGACGACGGTGCACGACGGTGTGCTCGTCTCGCGGTCCCCATGGCGCGAACGCGAGGAAGAAGAAAAGGTGGGTGCGGCACTGTGCACGATCACTGACCTGCGGGCCCGTCTCGTCCACATGGAAACACAGCAGATGGGGCGAGTGTGTGCGTGGGTGAGAAAAGGCGCGAGGGACATGCGGGCTGAGCTAGCTGGGCTACTGCGGCCAGTTGCTAGCTGGGCCGAGGGGGAGGCCAAGCCCAGGTGGCTGCTGCTGCGCTAGGGATGGCAATGGGGATACCTACAACATCCCCATCCCCATCTATTCCCTATCATCCCATCCCCATCCCCGTTTACATGATTGGGGATGAAATTTCCCCATACCCATGCCCCACTGGGGAACGGGGCCCCATTAGGGTCCCCATCCCCATAAACAAATACTCATATACATACTATGACAACCTATAATCAACATACATAAATGGTGTTGTCCTTGTCCTGCTAATGCATATCTAGGTCGTACTAACTTCTTGGTCATGGTGGCAGCTGAGATGAGGACGTGAGATAGGTTTAAGGTTTTTTTCAGAGCTTTTTTTGTTTTCGCAAGTTTGTTTGTGAATATTTTGAGGTTGACTGCAGTGTCACAGTTACTAACCGGGTCCTCGATGGGTATTGGGTCTTGGGAATAGGATATCGTCCCCATCCCCATTGTACCCTATGGGGAATAAATTAGTTTGGTAAATACCCCTATGGGGATGTTTTCCGCCCATCCCCACCCCCTAATAGATGAAATCCCCATGGGTTTGGCGGGTATGGGGTCCCGTTGCCATCCCTATGCTGCGCTGCTGGTTTTCTTCCTTTTTTTTCATTTTCTTCAGGAAGAAAACAAATGGGAAAAGCCCAGGTCAAAATTAGGAGAAAAATAAAATATTCCCTAGCTCATGGAATTATGCCCTATTTTATAAAAATGACTTGGACATTTTTAGAGGTAGAAAAATAAAACAAGTTTGAATATGGTTCAAACTTCTAGGATTTTTGAACCTGAGCAAATCATTTCAAAATAAGATAAGGTTTTGCACAGTGGCTTAGGACAAGCTACCAAAGAAGTTGTGAGGAGATGGACATTTAAAAGAAGAGGTAAGAGCCACTTGCAAAATTTAAAGAAAATGGGAAAAGAAGGAAAGGAAGTGGTGCAAGTTGGAAGGGGTTTAAGGAAAGGCATGATCTTTCATCAAACCACTCTAGCAAGATCAAGAGGAACACACTTGACATCAAGGGAGAGCAATGCACAATGATGCAATGATGGCCATGATGCAATGATGATTATGAAGTAATGCATGAATGCATAAGAAAAGAAAATATGACAATGCAAAAACAAATGAGAAGGCATAATTGAAAGGAACCCGCAAGGAAAGGACAAGGATCAAATGGTAAAAGTCTATATTGCCATATAAGGAAGTATTACATTTGGGGTGTTACATTAGTCCTCTAAGGATAATTTTGACTGTTGTCCAGTGATCTACTCCTAGATCAAAATTGTACTCCCTTGCCAAACTCAGGGTAGGGCATACAATAAGTCTGGTATACAGCATGGCATACTTTATAGAACCTATGGCTGAGGCATAGGGAATGACTTCCATTCTCTCTCTATCTTTTGCTGTAGTCGGGCTTTGAGTCTTACTCAACTTCACACCTTGCAACACAGGCAAGAACTCTTTCTTTGATTGTTCCATTTTGAACTACTTCAAAAACTTGTCAAGGTATGTACTCATTGAAAAAACTTATCAAGCGTCTTGATCTATCTCTATAGATCTTGATGCTTAATATGTAAGCAGGTTCACCGAGGTCTTTCTTTGAAAAACTCCTTTCAAACACTCCTTTATGCTTTCCAGAAAATTCTACATCATTTCCGATCGACAATATGTCATTCATATATACTTATCAGAAAGGTTGTAGTGCTCCCACTCACTTTCTTGTAAATACAGGCTTCACCGCAAGTATGTATAAAACTATATGCTTTGATCAACTTATCAAAGCGTATATTCCAACTCCGAGATGCTTGCACCAATCCATAGATGGATTGCTGGAGCTTGCACATTTTGTTAGCACCTTTAGGATTGAAAAAACCTTCTAGTTGCATCATATACAACTCTTCTTTAATAATCCATTAAAGAACGCAGTTTCGTTATCCATTTGCCATATTTCATAAAATGCGGCAGTTGCTAACATGATTTGGACAGACTTAAGCATTGCTACGAGTGAGAAAATCTCATCGTAGTCAACACCTTGAACTTGTCGAAAACCTTTCGCAACAAGTCGAGCTTTGTAGACACTAACATTACCATCGGTGTCAGTCTTCCTCTTAAAGATCCATTTATTTTCAATGGCTTGTCGATCATCGGGCAAGTCAACCAAAGTCCACACTTTGTTCTCATACATGGATCCCATCTCAGATTTCATGGCCTCAAGCCATTTTGCGGAATCTGGGCTCATCATCGCTTCCTCATAGTTCATAGGTTCATCATGGTCTAGTAACATGACTTCCAGAACTGGGTTACCGTATCACTCTGGCGCGGAACGTACTCTAGTTGACCTACGAGGTTCAGTAGTATCTTGATCTGAAGTTTCATGATCATCATCATTTGCTTCCTCGCTGATTGGTGTAGTAATCACAGGAACTAGTTTCTGTGATGTACTACTTTCCAATTTAGGAGAAGGTACAATTACCTCATCAAGTTCTACTTTCCTCCCACTTACTTCTTTCGAGAGGAACTCCTTCCCTAGAAAGGATCCATTCTTAGCAATGAATATCTTACCTTCGGATCTGTGATAGAAGGTGTACCCAACAATTTCCTTTGGGTATCCTATGAAGACACATTTCTCCGACTTGGGTTCGAGCTTATCAGGTTGAAGCTTTTTCACATAAGCATCGCAGCCCCAAACTTTAAGAAACGACAACTTTGGTTTCTTGCCAAACCAGAGTTCATAAGGCATCGGGTCAACGGATTTAGATGGTGCCCTATTTAACGTGAATGCATCTGTCTCTAAAGCATATCCCCAAAACGACAGTGGTAAATCGGTAAGCAACATCGTAGATCGCACCATATATAATAAGGTACGGTTACGACGTTCGGACACACAATTACGCTGTGGTGTTCCGGGTGGCGTGAGCTGTGAAACTATTCCACATTGTTTTAAATGAAGACCAAACTCGTAACTCAAATATTTGCCTCCGCGATCAGATCGTAGAAACTTTATTTTCTTGTTATGATGATTCTCTACTTCACTCTACAATTTTTTGAACTTTTCAAATGTTTCAGACTTGTGCTTCATCAAGTAGATATACCCATATCTGCTCAAATCATCAGTGAAGGTCAGAAAATAACGATACCCACCGCGAGCCTCAACACTCATCGGTCCACATACAACAGTATGTATGATTTCCAACAAATCAGTTGCTCGCTCCATTGTTTCGGAGAATGTATTTTTAGTCATATTTCCCATGAGGCATGGTTCGCAAGCACCAAATGATTCATAATCAAGTGATTCCAAAAGTCCATCTGCATGGAGTTTCTTCATGCGCTTTACACCAATATGACCTAAATGGCAGTGCCACAAATAAGTTGCACTATCATGATCAACTTTGCATCTTTTGGCTTCAATATTATGAATATGTGTATCACTACGATCGAGATCCAATAAACTAATTTCATTGGGTGTATGACCTTCGAAGGTTTTATTCATGTAAACAGAACAACAATTATTCTATGAATTTAAATGAATAATCGTATTACAACAAACATGATCAAATCATATTCATGCTCAACGCAAATGCTAAATAACATTTATTTAGGTTCTACACTAATCCCGAAGGTATAGGGAGTGTGCGATGTTGATCATATCAATCTTGGAACCACTTCCAACACACATCGTCACTTCACCTTTAACTAGTCTCTGTTCATTCTGCAACTCCCATTTCGAGTTACTAATTTTAGCAACTGAAACGGTATCAAATACACAGGGGTTGCTATGAACACTAGTAAAGTACACATCAATAATCTGTATATCAAATATACTTTTGTTCACTTTTCCATCCTTCTTATCCGCCAAGTATCTAGGGTAGTTCCACTTCTAGTGATCATTTCCTTTGCATTAGAAGCACTTAGTTTCAGGATTGAGTTTAGCTTTGGGTTTCTTCACGGGAGTGACAACTTGCTTGTCATTCTTCTTGAAGTTTCCCTTCTATCCCTTTGACCTTTTCTTGGAACTAGTGGTCTTGTTAACCATCAACACTTGATGCTCTTTCTTGATTTCTACCTTCTCCGATTTCAGCATCGCGAAAAGCTCAGGAATTACTTTCGTCATCCCTTGCATCTTATAGTTCATCACAAAGTTCTAGCAACTTGGTGATAGTGACTAGAGAACTTTGTCAATTACTAACTTATCTGGAAGATTAACTCCCACTTGATTCAAGCAATTGTAGTACCCAGAAAATCTGAGCACATGCTCATTGGTTGAGCTATTCTCCTCCATCTTGTAGGCAAAGTACTGTCAGAGGTCAAATACCTCTTGATACGGGCATGAGTATGAAATACCAATTTCAACTCTTAGGAACATCTTATATGCTCCGTGGCATTCAAAACATTTTTGAAGTCCCGGTTCTAAGCCGTAAAACATGGTGCACTAAACTATCAAGTAGTCATCATACCGAGCTTTTGTCAAAACGTTCATAATGTCTGCATCTGCTCCTGCAATAGCTCTGTCACCTAGCGGTGCATCAATGTGACTCCCCGAGACCGACACGCCAGAAGACATCCTAATGTTCCGGGTTCCGCCGTGTGTTTTATTTGTTTGCTTCATTTTATTTGTGCTTGCATCATGTCATCATGCCATCATGTCATTAGTCTTTTCTTCTCAACTAAATAAATTGCATAGATCTTTTGATCTATTTAAACCGAGGGAACTCACATGGTGTTTTCTCTTTAAAACATATATCCTCCCAATATTTAGGGAGCTATAATAAAATATCCCATTAGTTTGGGATCACCAAAACACACTTGCAAATATTCCCATGCCTCTTTTGCTTCAAGTTTCCCCTCCAAACCTTGTCCTAGTTCAAAGCATTTGAATTTAATTCAAAAGAGTTTGGATTCAAACTTCCTTTCGTGCCCACTTATATTTTTCTTGGATCATGCTCATTCTTATGAGTCTGGAAAAAATAACCCCCATGCCCAACTGCTCGTCCACTCTTTTCTTTTGTGCCCTTTTCTTTTGCTTATTTTCTGTTTTTTAGGAAGGAGGTAAAACCCCAGCTAGGCCTTAGACTAGCCGCAGCCCACCACCTACGCCCATCCTTCTCCCGCAGCCCACTATACCTAAACCCTAGCCCCGACCGAACGCTTCTCCTCTCGTCCTCTCCTGCGCCGCACCCATATCTCCCCTCGACTCCCTCCCCTCGATCCATCTCTCTCCCTTCGCTCCACCGCTCCACCGCTCCTCCCGACCCCGAACCCCTCTGCCCATCGCCTCCATGGACGCCGCGCCCCACGCGCCAGGCCTCCAGCCGTGCGCCCGTCCCCACGACCGCCGGCCATGCCGTGCTCCCTCCGCTGCCTCACTTTCTCTAGGGCCGCACCCACGCCGCCCTGCCGCGACCCCTCCTCTGCTCCACCTCCGCCGCGTCGCCTCGGCCTGGCCAAGGACACTGGCGTCCGCCGCCACCGTGCCTCCTGCTCCGTTCGAGCTCCCCACGCCCAGATCCGTCGAGCCGCTGCGGGCCGCCGCGACAGCGCCGACGCTGCCGCCCCATGGAGCTCCACCGGCGGTCCTCCGTCCCAAGCCGAGCGCCACCCCTCACCTCTCCTTCCCCACGCCATGGCCGTGTGCCTTGTCGCAGCTACCGCCAGATCCGGTCGGGAGAGGGATGGATCCGCTCGTCCCGTGCCCGCCGGAGTTGCTCCGCCCGGTTCCTCTCGCGCCAAGTTCCACGAGATACCAAGAACCGCGACGGCCCCGAAGATTGGATGCGTCAAGTTCCCCTACGATATGTGCACGACCACACCACCATCGGTGCCTATGGATTCGCCAAATCTGACGACTCTCTTGTACAACTACGATGCCGAGACCGAGACCGGCAAGACCACTACACCCGAACGACTACAAACGTTGACCCCAAGTTCCTCTTCGGAAGTGTACGACTACCCTCGAAGACCCGTGGATGCGCCAAGTTCCTCTACACGTGAACCAAACGTCTACGAACCATGTACGACTACCGTCGTCGTGTACCACTACCCCCACTACCGGCACCGAGGACCGATAGTACAACTACTTCCACCACGACTGCCTCGAGAACGTCTACTTCCTCTAGACCGCTCCAAACGAACGCTTCGAAGGTATAACCCCGAGACGACGCCGTGAACGGATGCTTGCGATGTATGAGATGAACCACTTGTTTGCTTCATGCCCGTTTGTTTCATGCACGTTCCCCGTTTCCATGCCATCGACACATGGGACACCCGGTTACCGGGATCACCCCACCTATCTCTTTGCATGACATGCTCACGCCGCCTTCATCTTTTGCACCGGTCTCTCAACGAGTTACGGGAACCGATATGTTGTCGTGGCATCATTTTCGGATTCGTCGCCGTGGCACCTTCTCCTTCCACCACAGTGACAAATGCTTCCTAACTTGTTCATGTTAACTTTTAATAAAAATTGCATAAAACATGCAAATGGCATCCGCATCATGATAACAACATTAAAATGTTTAAATTGTAGTTTGCTTAAATAATTGCTAAATGACATGGGGAGTTCCGGAATTGTTGTTGTTATTTCCGGCCTCATTTAAAATGACTGGATAGTGTAGTTTTTGCTCATGCTTCACCTCTTTCCATGTTTAATAAAAACATTTAAACTTGTTGGGTTCATAACGGGATCAAACTAAATAATCTAATGTGGTTTTTCATCAATGTGCAACTTGCTGCATATTGAGCTCCACTTAATTTGTTGTGTTGTTTGTGCACTTTGCCATGCCATGCATATTTAAACCGGACATGCATCTTACTTGCTTGTGCAACATGCCATGGTTATGATATGTGTGTTTATCGTGTTGTTTGCTTATTTCTGGTTGCTTCTCTCGTTAGCTTCGGTTTCGTTACGGAGTTGTGAGGTTTCGTTCGACTACTTCATGGACTCGTTCTTCTTCTTTGCGGGATCCCAGGCAAGATGACCATTCCCCTATATCACCTCTATCTTTGCCTATGCTAGTTGTCTCGCTCTTTAGCTATGCCTCGATGCCTATTCCTGTTTTGTCAACCTCCTATGTTGCCATGAAACACTCTAACCGCCCTCCTAGCAAACCATTGATTGGCTAAGTACGCTTTTGCTCAGCCCCTCTTATAGCGTTGTTAGTTGCAGGTGAAGTTGAAGATTGCTCCATGTTCGTACTTGTTATTGGGATAACACAATATATTTATCTTAGTTAATTAATGCACATATATATTGGCAATGGGTGGAAGGCTTGGCCTTCTGCTTGGTGTTTTGTTGCACTCATGCCACCTTAGGACCTGATAAACCGGTGTTATGTTCCTTGATTTTGCGTTCCTAACACGGTTGGGGTTTAAGGGCCCCCTTGATAATTTGCACTGCTTAAAGCTTTTCCAGCAAGGCCCAACATTGGTACTCCATTTGCCTAACAACTAAAATTTGTATAGGGACTAGCTACCCCGAGGCCTTAATTAACAACCGCCGGGCCAGTGCTCCTCATGAGTGTTGGTCCAACCCAGAGTCGTGTGCGGTACCCCCCTTGGCAACTTGGGTTTTGGTCACTGTACGCTGTGCTCATCCGGTCGTGGCCTAAGACGAGATACGCACGGCTACTATCAGGGTGTCGGCACGCCAGGAGGTCTTGCTGGATTAGTTTTACCTTTGTCGAAATATCTTGAGCACGGGATTCCGAGAATACTCGGGTCTTCCCACTTTGGAGTTGCGACTCCGCAGATCGTGAGCTTGTGATGGGCTAAGTTGGGACACCCCTGCAGGGTTTTGAACTTTCAAAAGCCGTGCCCGCGGTTATGTGGTAGATGGGAATTTGTTAATATCCGGTTGTAGATAACTTGACGACATATCCTTAAGAATACACTACATGTGTGAGTAACCGTGACGGTCTCTTTCCGAAGGGCTTCGGGAAGTGAACACGGTGGGGTTATGTTTGACCGTGAGTAGCTAGGATCACTTCTTGATCAACTAGGCGATCGTTGGCACATACTCTCTTCTCGCTCTGGACTTGTAAGCTAGTTGCTTAGAGCTTGCTGCAAACACTTTATTACCCTTCCACACCTAAGGCTTTGTTAGTTTTGATACCCGGGAACGGGATTGCTGAGTCCTCGTGGCTCACAGATTCAACACACACCAGATGCAGGTACCGCTGAGACAGTGCAGGAGATGGTTTAGAACTCCATTGGGAGTTCGATGAAGAGCGTGGACGTCACTATGTTTTGTATCCCGACGATCAGTAGTGGTTCCTACTAGGGGCGATCAGGCCTTGTGTTTATGGTATCTTTCTCGTTTGGATTTCGTCCGTAGTTGGACCCTGTGTTATTCAGATGATTGTATGTTATTGTATTCATTGTGTGACGTGGCGAGTGTAAGCCAACTATCTTTTACAATTTCATCCCTGAATTTTACATGAGATGTGCAAAGATACCATACTTGAGATCATTCTAGTATGCGCTTATGTCTTTAAGTCGTGCCTCGACACGTAGGAGACATAGTCGCGTACTGGGCATTACAATCAAGGACATAATTCTTCCGTGCAGCAATGAGGAAAATCCTCAGATCACGGAAGAAGTCCGCATCATTGCTACTATCATCTTTCAACTTATATTTCTCTAGGAACATATAAAAATAAACGGGGAGCTACATCGCGAGCTATTGATCTACACCATAGATATGCTAATACTACCAGGGCTAAGTTCATGATAAATTAAAGTTCAATTAATCATATTACTAAAGAACTCCCACTTAGATAGACATCCCTCTAGTCATCTAAATGATCACGTGATCCAAATCAACTAAACCATGTGCGATCATCACGTGAGATGGAGTAGTTTTCAATGGTGAACATCTTATCTTGATCATATCTACTATATGATTCACGCTCGACCTTTCGGTCTCCAGTGTTCCAAGGCCATGTATATACATGATAGGCTCGTCAAGTTTAACCCAAGTATTCTGCATGTGTAAAACTGTCTTACACCCATTGTATTTGAACATAGAGCTTATCAGACCCGACCATCACGTGGTGTCTCGGCACGACGAACTTTCGCAACGGTGCATACTCAAGGAGAACACTTGTACCTTGAAATTTTGTAAGGGATCATCTTATAATGCTACCGCCGTACTAAGAAAAATAAGATAAACATCACATGCAATCAAAAATATGTGACATGATATGGCCATCATCATCTTGTGCTTTTGATCTCCATCTCCAAAGCATCGTCATGATCTCCATCGTCACCGGCTATACACCATGATCTTCATCGTAGCATCATGGTCGTCTCGCCAACTATTGCTACTACTATTATCGCTAACTCATAGTGATGAAGTAAATCAATTACATGGCCTTCGCAATTCATACAATAAAGAGACAACCATAAGGCTTCTGCCGGTTGCCAATAATTTACAAAACATGATCATCTCATACAATAACGTATAACTCATCACGTCTTGACCATATCACATCACAACATGCCCGGCAAAAACAAGTTAGAGGTCCTCTACTTTGTTGTTGCCAGTTTTACGTGGCTGCTACAGGCTTAGCAAGAACCGTTCTTACCTACGCATACAAAAACCACACCGATTTTTCGTCAAGTGTGCTATTTTAACCTTCACAAGGACCGGGCGTAGCCACACTCGATTCAACTAAAGTGAGAGAGACAGACACCCACCGGTCACCTTTAAGCAACGAGTGCTCGTAACAATGAAACCAGTCTCGCGAAAGCATACGCGTCATGTCGGTCCTGGCCACTTCATCTCACAATACTGTCGAATCAAACTATGACATGCTGGTAAGCAGTATGACTATTATCGCCCACAACTCATTGTGCTCTACTCGTGCATATCATCTACGCTTAAACCTGACTCTAATACCATTGTTGGGGAACGTAATATTTAAAAAAAAATACTATGATCACGCAAGATCTATCTACTAGAAGCATAGCAGCGAGAGGGGAGAGTTTGTCTACGTACCCTCGTAGACCGAAAGCGGAAGCGTCTAGTGACACAGTTGATGTAGTCGAATGTCTTCGTGATCCAACCGATCCAAGTACCGAACGTACGGCACCTCCGCGTTCATCACACGTTCAGCTTGATGACGTCCCATGAGCTCCCGATCCAGTTGAGCGTCATGGGAGAGTTTCATCAGCACGACGGCGTGGTGACAGTGATGATGAAGCTACCGACGCAGGGCTTCGCCTAAGCACTGCAACGATATGACCGAGGTGTGTAACTTTGGGGAGGGGCATGGCACACGGCTAAAATCAACTTGTGTGTCTATGGGGTGCCCCCCACGTATATAAAGGATGGAGGGAGGAGGAGGCCGGCCCTCATAGTGCGTGCCCAAAGTGTGGAGTCCTACTAGGACTCCCTAGTCCTAGTAGGATTCCACCTCCCACATGGAATAGGAAAAGGCGAAAGGAGAAGGAGAAGGAAGGAAGGGGTGCCCCCTTTCCCTAGTCCAATTCGGACCAGTCCATGGGGAAGGGGCGCGGCCACCCTTGAGATCAATAACCAACAGCGGAACTTGGATGCTCATATTGGCTCATACATATTCTACGAAGATCTTTATCGGTCAAACCGCATAACAACATACGTTGTTCCCTTTGTCATTGGTATGTTACTTGCCCGCAATTCGATCGTCGGTATCATCATACCTAGTTCAATCTCGTTACTGGCAAGTCTCTTTACTCGTTCCATAATGCATCATCCCGCAACTAACTCATTAGTCACATTGCTTGCAAGGCTTATAGTGATGTGCATTACCGAGAGGGACAGAGATACCTCTCCGACAATCAGAGTGACAAATACTAATCTCGATCTATGCCAACTCAACAAACACCATTGGAGACACCTGTAGAGCATCTTTATAATCACCCAGTTACGTTGTGACGTTTTGATAGCCCACAAAGTGTTCCTCCGGTATTTGGGAGTTGCATAATCTCATAGTCATAGGAACATGTATAAGTCATGAATAAAGCAATAGCAACATACTAAACGATCAAGTGCTAAGCGAGCGGAATGGGTCAAGTCAATCACATCATTCTCTAATGATGTGATCCCGTTCATCAAATGACAACTCATGTCTATGGCTAGGAAACTTAACCATCTTTGATTAACGAGCTAGTCAAGTACAGGCATACTAGTGACACTCTGTTTGTCTATGTATTCACACATGTACTAAGTTTCCGGTTAATACAATTCTAGCATGAATAATAAACATTTATCATGATATAAGGAAATAAATAATAACTTTATTATTGCCTCTAGGGCATATTTCCTTCAGTTAAAGAAAGTGATGGTCCAAGAGATGTTGTCCAAAGTGATGAGCCAAGAGATGCTACACAAAGAGGTGGTGCTGCTGCTTCAAGTAAGAAGACTATAAAGGAATGAAAGAAGGGTAATAAGCATGACGATATAATGGTGGAACTGATGGCACAATATGTAGAGATCAAGAGGAAGCAAGCGGAGGAGTAATCTACTCTGTTGGCCCAGCCAAAAATTGCACATGAGTTCTCCATCAGCAAGTACATTGTTGTTCTGCACAAGATGGAAAGCATCCAATGCCATGAAAGAGCCGCTTCCTATGAAGTCTTCAAAAGTGTTGAGAACCGTGAGATTTGATACGTCTCCAACGTATCTATAATTTTTTATTGTTCCATGCTATTATATTATCTGTTTTGGATATTTTATATGCATTAATATGCTATTTTATATTATTTTTGGGACTAACCTATTAACCTAGAGCCCAGTGCTAGTTTTTGTTTTTCCTTGTTTTTGAGTTTTACAGAAAAGGAATATCAAACGGAGTCCAAACGGATTAAAACTTTAGGTGGATTTTTCTTGGACCAGAAGACATCCGCGGAGCTTGGAGAGGGGGCCAGAAGCTTCCCGAGGAGGCCACAGGCCTCCTAGGTGCGCCCCTGGGGGCGCCCTGAGGGCTTGTGGGCCCCTCGAGAGTCCTCCAACC
The DNA here is from genome assembly GCA_902687465.1 of Secale cereale. Lineage (NCBI taxonomy): Eukaryota > Viridiplantae > Streptophyta > Magnoliopsida > Poales > Poaceae > Secale > Secale cereale. The sequence continues at coordinate 851,991,425 of LR738715.1, read as the reverse complement.
CTAATTCTTCCGCTATAAATTCCCAAATATTCCAAAACCAACAGAAATGTCCACCAAAATACTTTTCCGCCGCCGCAAGCCTCTGTTCCTGTGCCCATCTTAGGGCCTTTTTCGGCACCCTGCAGGAGGGGGATTCGATCACGAAGGGCATCTACATCAACCTTGCTGCTCTTCCCATGAAGCATGAGTAGTTTACCATAGACCTATAGGTCCATAACTAGTAGCTAGATGGCTTCTTCTCTCTCTATGATCTTCAATACCATGTTCTCCTCGATGTTCTTGGAGTTCTATCCGATGTAATATTCTTTTGCAATGTGTTTGTCAAGATCCGATGAATTGTGAATTTATGATCACATTATCTATGGATATTATTTGAGTCTTTTCTGAGCTCTTTTATGCATGATCAAATATCTTTGTATTTCTCTCTGAATTATCGATTTGGTTTGGCCAACTAGATTGGATTTTCTTGCTATGGGAGATGTGCTTAATTTGGGGTTCAATCTTGCGGTGTCCTCACCCATTAACATAGTAGGGGTAGCTAGGAACATATTGTATTGTTGGCATCAAGGGTAAAAAGATGGGGGTTTCATCATATTGCTTGAGTTCATTCCTATACATCATGCCATCTTACTTAAGGCGTTACTCCGTTCTTATGAACTTAATACTCTAGATGCATGCTGGATAGTGGTCGATGTGTGGAGTAATAGTAGTAGATACAGGCATGAGTCGGTCTACTTGACACGGACGTGATGCCTATATTCATGATCATTGCCTTGGATATCGTCATAACTTTGCGCTTTTCTATGAATTGCTTGACAGTAATTTGTTTACCCACCGTATGTTTTCTTTCAAGAGAGAAGTGAAATAACATGTGGTGCCCCCATGTTTGGTTTTGGTAATTGATGACAATATTTATAGACAAATGGTTTCCTTGAGTTATATTTGAAGGATTTTTCCATGGGTTTTTCTTGAAGTCCATGTGTTGGTTTCAAGGAGTTTATGTGTTGACCAAGGTGCTATTCAAGGAATTATCCAATGATTGGTCATGTAGAAGACATGATACAAGTTGATTAAGACTAAGTCAAGTGTGAATCAAGTTGATCAACATGCAAAGTGTAGAAGATGTACCGAAAGGGATCAAGTGATACGTCTCCATCGTATCTACTTTTCCAAACACTTTTGCCCTTGTTTTGGACTCTACTTTGCATGATTTGAATGGAACTAACCCGGACTGATGCTGTTTTCAGCAGAATTGCCTTGGTGTTATTTTTGTGCAGAAATAAAAGTTCTCGGAATGACCTGAAATTTCACGAGGAATATTTTCAGAAAATATAAAAAATACTGGCGTAAAGATCCACTAGAGGGGGCCCACACCCTGTCCACAAGGGTAGGGGGCATGCCCCCTACCTTGTGGCCCCCCTGAGGCTCCACCGACGTCTACTCCAACTCTATATAGTCTCTTTCGCGGAGAAAAAAATCAGAGAGAAGATCCCATTGCGTTTTACGATACGGAGCCGCCGCCACCTCCTGTTCTTCATCGGGAGACCTGATCTAGAGTCCGTTCGGGGCTCCGGAGAGTGGAGATCATCGTCGTCTTCATCACCAACCATCCTCCATACCAATTTCATGATGCTCACCGCCGTGCGTGAGTAATTCCATCGTAGGCTTGCTGGACGGTGAAGGATTGGATGATATTTATCATGTAATCGAGTTAGTTTTGTTAGGGTTTGATCCCTATTATCCACCATGTTGTGAGATTTATGTTACTATGACTTTGCTATGCTTAATGCTTGTCACTAGGGCCTGAGTGCCATGATTCCTGATCTGAACATACTATGTTTTCATGAATATATTTTTTTCTTGATCCTATCTTGCAAGTCTACAGTCACCTACTATGTGTTATGATCCGACAAACTCGGAGTGACAATAACCGGGGAACTTCCCGGTGATGACCATAGTTTGAGGATTTCATGTATTCACTAAGTGCTAATGCTTTGGTCTGGTACTCTATTAAAAGGAGGCCTTAATATCCCTTAGTTTCCATAAGGACCCCGCTGCCATGGGAGGGTAGGAAAAAAGATGTCATGCAAGTTCTTTTCCATATGCACACATGACTATATTCGGAATATATGCCTACATTACATTGATGAATTGGAGCTAGTTCTGTGTCACCCTAGGTTATAACTGCTACATGATGAATATTATCCGACACCTATCATTGTCAATCCATTGCCTACGAGTTCGTACGATATTGATGCTTGCTTCGTTACTGCTACTGTCACCATCACTACAAAACTGCTACCGTCACTTTTGTCACTATTACTGTTACCTCCATACTACTTTGGTACTAAATACTTTGCTACAGATATTAAGTTTTCCAGGTGTGGTTGAATTCACAACTTAGCTACTAATACTTGAGAATATTCTTTGGATCCCCTTGTGTCGAATCAATAAATTTGGGTTTAATACTCTACCCTTGAAAACTGCTGCGATCCCTTATGCTTGTGGGTTATCAAGACCTTTTTCTGGTGCTGTTGCCGGGGAGCATAGCTCTATTCTCTGAGTCACTTGGGATTTATATCTGCTGATCACTATGAAGGATATGAAGAATCTAAAGGATGACAGAACAAAGATTGTTCCCTCTAGAACGGGAGGAGGTAAGGAACTGCCATCTAGCTATGCACTTGATTCACCATCTATTTTGAGTAAACTTGCGACACCTACACTTGCTATTGATTATGATATGTCGCATGATGTTGATGATGTGACTTCTATTATGAATTATGCTTATGATGAAACTGTGCCATTGGGAGAATTACTTGATAAACATCTTGCTATGGTCAAAACTATTGAATATGCTGAAGATGACGATATTTTTGAAACTGATGAAATTACTGATACTGAAAACTTTGAAACACATGTTAGACCTACTTACCCTAGATATGAATTGCCTATTGTTCCTGAGGGATATGTTATGGAAGGAGCAGTAGCTAGAGACTTTCTTGCTTGTAAGGATAGGTATGATCTTAAGAAATAAGCACGTAAGTGGAAAGAATAATCTTTGAATGCTAAGATGCAATGTGATCCTAAATTTGCTACTTCGCCTATCCGTGTTACTGATAAGGATTATGAATTCTCTGTTGATCCTGAGTTAATTACTTTAGTTGAATCTGATCCTTTCCATGGTTATGAATCTGAAACTTTTGTGGCACATCTTACTAAATTAAATGATATAGCCACCCTATTTGCTCATGAGGAAAACATTCGCTATTACTATATTCTTAAATTGTTTCCTTTCTCATTAAAAGGTGATGCTAAGTTATGGTTTAATTCACTTGATCCTGGTTGTGTGCGTAGTCCCCAGGATATGATTTACTACTTCTCTGCAAAATATTTTCCTGCTCATAAGAAACAAGCTGCCTTACAGGAAATATTTAATTTTGTGCAAATTAAAGAAGAGAGTCTCCCACAAGCTTGGGGGAGGCTTCTCCAATTACTTAATGCTTTGCCTGATCATCCTCTTAAGAAGAATGAAATACTTGATATCTTTTACGATGGACTAACTGATGCTTCTAGGGACCACCTAGATAGTTGTGTTGGCTGTGTTTTCAGGGAACGAACTGTTGAGCAAGCTGAAAAACTATTGAATAATATATTGAGTAATGATAATGATTCGGCTCTTCCTGAACTAACTCCGAAACCAACTCGGAAGAAAAGAGGCATTCTATTTGTCAGTCCCGAAGATATGCAAGAGGCAAAGAAATCAATGAAAGAAAAAGGTATTAAAGGTGAAGATGTTAAGAATTTACCGCCTATTGAAGAAAATACATGGTCTTGATAACCCGACATAGGTAGTAAAGGTAAATTCTCTCTATAGATTTGATGAAGGTGATATTCCTTATACTAAGTCTGCTAGCCAATGCTTAGATGAGTTTGATAATTTTATTGTTAAACAAGAAAACTTCAATGCTTATGTTAGTAGACAACTAAAATGTAATGCTTATATGCTTGAACGCTTGGGTGACCATGTGACTAGAACTTCTAATGATCTTAAACTTATTAGTATACATGCTTCCATGGTTACAACTCAAGTTGAACAAGTACTCAAGGCGCAAAATGATTTCCTTAATTGAGTTGAATAGTAAGAATAATGATAATGTTGTTATGGTTGCAACTAGAGGTGGTAAAGTGACTCGGGAACCTTTGTATCCTAAGGGCCATCCTAAGAGAATTGAGCAAGATACTCAGAGAATTAATACTGATAAACCTAGTCCTAGTAATATAAAGAAAAAGAAAACTGATAGGACTTTGCATGCTTCTAGTGAACCTGTTATAGACACACCTGAGAATCCCAATAATATTCATATTTATGATGTTGAGACTCAGTCTGGTAATGAACATGAACCTAGTGATAATGCTAATGATGATGTTCATATCGATGATCAACCTAGTAATGATAATGATGTAGAGATTGAACCTGCTGTTGATCTTGATAACCCACAATCAAAGAATCAATGTTATGATAAGATAGACTTCATTGCTAGGAAACATGGTAAAGAAAGGGAACCATGGGTTCAGAAACCCATGCCCTTTCCTCAAGCCATCCAAGAAAAAGGATGACGAGGAATTTGAATGCTTTTGTGAGATGATCAGACCTATCTTTTTGCGTATGCGTTTGACTGGTATGCTTAAAATACTCCTTATGCTAAGTATATGTAATAAATTGTTACTAATAAAAGAAAGATACCGGAAGCTGAAATTTCCACCATGATTGCTAATTATACTTTTAAGGGTGGAATACCAAAGAAACTTGGATATCCAAGAATACCTACTATACCAAGATGATTATTCTTGGTAGACCCTTTTTGAATACTACAGGGGCTGTTATTGATTGCAACAAAGGCAATGTCACTTTTCATGTAAATGGTAGTGAGCATACGGTACACTTCCTGAAGAAACAACCTCGAGTCAGTAGCATCAATTCTATTGGAAAATTTTCAACCATCACTATTGGAGGTTTTGAATTCCCTCTTCTTACTACCAAGAAGAAATATGATATACTTATTGTTGGGGACATGCATATACCCATTGAGGTAACCTAGTGTTATTCGGAAATTCTCTGGTATTATGTTATTCGAAAGAAGTTTGTTAATGAGACTTGATCAACCTCGTTGCCGGATTCCTTTTGATGAGCATGAGACGGATGAATTCAGAAAACACCACCTTCTGTACCCAACTGTTACTTTCTGTTATTTAAATTAAATAAAGAAAAAATAGTATTATCTGTCTGTTTTCTGAATTATTTGTGCGATAAAAAATGTCCCGATATAAAAGTTCTCCAAATGCCCTGAAAATTTAATATGATTTTTTCTAGAATATTTTAAGATTTTTTGGCACTGAGTATGCACCAGTGAGCTGCACCAATGGGCCACAAGGGTGGAGGGCGCGCCCTACCCCTTGGGCGCACCCCTTGTCCTTGTGGGCCCCACGTGTCCCTCCTCCACTTATTCCAGCACCCATCCTCTCCTTCTTCCTCCAGAAAAAAATCATCCACCAGCTCAAACCCGTGTTCTAGCTCATCTTGCTGCCATTTTTGATCTCCTTTCTTAATCCATCATTTGCAAAACTGTTTTGGCGGATTGTTCTTTGGTATGTGACTCCTCCAATGGTCCAATTAGTTTTTATTCTAGTGCTTTATTTATTGCAAAAAATATATGTTGTGGTGAGCTTGTTCTTGAGCTTGCATGCCAAATTTATATGGTCCAAAGTAGTTTTGATGCATGATATAACCTCTATACACTTGTAGTAGTAGTTGCTATCAATTTTGTTGAGTTTGGTTCACTTTTATTTTTTCAGTCACTAAAAATTTCAGAATTTTTCAGAGGAAGAAAATTATGAGGAGATTGTTGAGAGGCTCCTCGAGCCGAGGTTCGAAGGAAAAGGAGAATGAGGAGAAGGAGAAGCCCAAGTACAATCTTCCTCGTACCGTGGAGATTCGGGCAGGTGAATGGCCATGTGATGCATTCTTACAGGCAGTCGGAATTTATGAGGATTTCTATTATTTGGACGAGAATGCATGCATCACCGACTTCCTCCGCGACTAGTGTGATCAGTATCTCTTCCGAACTAATACCTTTGTGCAAAATTTTAATTTTCATCCTCAGAGATCACTAACCATGGTAGAATTTGATTTATATGATGTGCATAAGGAGATGACGCTTTATGACTTTTGCAGGGTATGCAAATTACCATATGAAGGAAGCGTCGATGAATCACGTCCTAGAGATGTGGAAGATTTCATTGATGAAATTACCGTAGGTGAAAGGAGAAGGGTGTCGGAAGCGAGAGTTGCCAGTATACATTTTCCTGTTTTATGCTATATATTATTCATTATTTGTCGGGAGATGTTTGGTTGGTCGTGGGGAGAATCGAGGCCCGAGTGCTCCTGACCTTGCCATTTTGCGCCATGCTCTACTTCATGATAGAACTTTTAGTTTGGGTGCTATGGTCGCTAAACGGTTAAGTTTAAACCGTACTAAGGGTCCTATTTTTGGAGGCATCTTTGCCTCACGCCTTGCCGCACATTTTGAGATACCCATTAGGCATTATGAGAAAGAGGAGAAATTTCTACCCACTATTTATTTAGATTATGACAGCATGGTAGCACATAAGTTCATTCGCTTTGATGCGGAAAATAGACTTATTTATAACTTAATATTTAGCGAGGACACTTTTCAGATTATTACCTTGCCTACACCTACTTTGTTCGATCTTCATTCAGGCAGGTACTTCGTTTTGCCCGAGGACATTCGGGCATATTGGGATGGAACACGGTTCCCAATTCCTGAGCCAGAGCCATCACCTAATCCATATCACGATCCTATCTTTCAGTGGGAGCCGCATGAGCTCGCAGACCAGTGGAACCCTCAGGATGCACCTCAGTACCCAGGAGCGGGATACTTTGATCCATGGCCACAGACCAACTTAGGCAAAAGCCTAAGCTAGGGGGGGGTACGTATTTCTCACCGACATTACATTCATGTTCACACATTCATTCCAGTTGTCGGTGTTCATAGTTTTTCATTGTATCATCCATGTTAGTTTATTTTTCTCGCTTTCTTCTTGTGTGTTTGAAAACTTTAGATAACCCAAAAATATTTCTTGCTTCTTTTTGTCATTTCTTTCCAGTTAGTTTCTTAGTAGTTTGTAGTATTAAAACAAAATCCAAAAAGATTTCTCGTTCTTCTTTTGTTTGTTGGGAGTTTTCTCGTGTAAATAGTTTTCTCGTTCTTGTTTTGCTTTCTTCAGAAAAACAAAAACTCCAAAAATATTTCAGTGTGTTTCTTTGAAATTATTTTCTTTTCTTTGGGGTTCGAGAGGAGAAGACCACGATGAAATTGATGAGTGGCTCTCATATGCATTATTGTCGAACTAACAAAGAGCCCATATTACCTTGTCTTCTCCTTTGAATAAATGTTTGCAGATTTCAGCTTAGTCCGATGCACGTGCACTATTATTATTATTATTCACACTGTTCGGTCGTGGAAGTGAAAGGCAATAATGATGATATATGATGAAATGATTGAGATGGAGAAAAGCTGGTATGAACTTGACCTATCTTGTTTTTGTAAATAGGATTAGCTTGTAATTTCTGATTCAGCCCATTATGAATGAAACATGTTTGCAATGACAATTAGAGATTATAGTTACTCATGCCATGCTTAATTAGCTAGGAGCTTATAATGGTTTACCTTGCGTGCCAACATGCTTTTAAAATGTTTGTCATGCGGTATGATAGGATGGTATCCTCCTTTGAATAATTTAAATTACTTGACTTGGCACATGTTCACGCATGTAGTTGAAACAAAATCAACATAGCCTCCACGATATTTATGTTCATGGTTGTTTATATCCTACTCATGCTTGCACTCAATGTTGGTTAATCTCAAGGCATTTTATGACCGTTGTTGCTCTCTAGCTGGTCGCTTCCCAGTCTCTTTCTAGCCTTCACCTGTACTAAGCGGGAATACTGCTTGTGCATCCCTTTCCATAAACCTAAAGTTGTTCCATAAGAGTCCACCATACCTACATATATGCGGTATTTACCTGCCGTTTCAAGTAAATTTACATGTGCCAGACTCTAAACCTTCAAATAAAACTATGTTTTGCATGCCCAAATCGCTCATGTGGCGACTGGGGGCTATCAATATCTTCCATGCTAGGTGGGTTATTCTCACGATGAGTGGACTCCGCTTGTCATTCACGAGAAAATGGCTGGTAACCGGGATAACCAGTCCCATGATCAAAATATCAAAAATCAAATCAAAATATAATTAAACAAAGCTCCCCTGGATTGTTGCGGGTTTGGACGGTACCCGTTGTTTCGGATAAGCCGTGGAGTGTGTTTGATGGTGGAGGGGGGGGGTAAAACTTTACCATTATGTTTGGGAGCCGCCTATAATATATGTAGCATGGAAGATATTGAGAACTCTTGGGCGTAGCGTTGACAAAGAAAGCACATTGCTCAAAATTATATTCATCTCTGATTCAAAAACTTGAGCTCTGGCACCTCTGCAAATCCCTGCTTCCCTTTGCGAAGGGCTTATCTGTTTACTTTTATTGATGAGTCATCATCCTCTATAGAAAGTACCAGTCTGAGAGCACCTCTGTCATTTATATGCTTTGCTATTAATTGATGTTGACTATGAGTATGACCGGATCTCTTTGACCATGAATTACAATGTTTAGTCAGTCCTTGATCTTCTTAGTTGCTCTGGATTTATGTTCTGCGATCTTAGAAAGGGCTAGAGAGATACCACTCTATCATATTGTATCACGATTATTTTGAAAAATTGTTGTCATCCGAGATTTATTATTATTGCTCGCTAGTTGCTTATGACATTGATATGAGTAAACATGAGACCTAAATGTCATTGTGAATGTGGTTAGTTCATAATCTTGGCTGAAAACTTGAATGCTAGCTTTACGTATTTACAATAACAAGATCAAACATAGTTTGTAAAAGTTTTTCTTTATCACTTTCAGTTTATCAACTGAATTGCTTGAGGACAAGCAATGGGTTAAGCTTGGGGGAGTTGATACGTCTCCATCGTATCTACTTTTCCAAACTCTTTTGCCCTTGTTTTGGACTCTAATTTGCATGATTTGAATGGAACAAACCCGGACTGACGCTGTTTTCAGCAGAATTGTCTTGGTGTTATTTTTGTGCAGAAATAAAAGTTCTCGGAATGACCTGGAATTTCACGAGGAATATTTTCAGAAAATTTAAAAATATTGGCGTAAAGATCCACCAGAGAGGGCCCACACCCTGTCCACAAGGGTGGGGGCGTCCCCCTAGGGCGCGCCCCCTACCTTGTAGACCCCTTGAGGCTCCACCGACATCTACTCCAACTCTATATAGTCTCTTTCGCGGAGAAAAAAATTAGAAAGAAGATCCCATCGTGTTTTACGATACGAAGCCACCGCCACCTCCTTTCTTCATCTGGAGACCTGATCTGGAGTCTGTTCGGGGCTCCGGAGAGTGGAGATCGTCGCCGTCGTCATCACCAACCATCCTCCATCACCAATTTCATGATGCTCATCGCCGTGCATGAGTAATTCCATCGTAGGCTTGCTGGACGATGATGGGTTGGATGAGATTTATCATGTAATCGAGTTAGTTTTGTTAGGGTTTGATCCCTAGTATCCACTATGTTCTGAGATTGAAGTTGCTATGACTTTGCTATGCTTAATGCTTGTCACTAGGGCCCGAGTGCCATGATTTCAGATCTGAACATATTATGTTTTCATGAATATATTTGTGTTCTTGATCATATTTTGCATGTCTATAGTCACCTACTATGTGTTATGATCCGACAAACTTGGATTGGCAATAACCGGGGCACTTCTCGGTGATGACCATAGTTTGAGGAGTTCATGTATTCACTAAGTGCTAATGCTTTGGTCCGGTACTCTATTAAAAAGAGGCCTTAATATCCCTTAGTTTCCATAAGAACCCCGCTGCCACGGGAGGGTAGCACAAAGAATGTCATGCAAGTTCTTTTCCATAAGCACGTATGACTATATTCAGAATACATGCCTACATTACATTGATGAATTGGAGCTAGTTCCGTGTCACCCTAGTTTATAACTACTCCATGATGAATATTATCCGACACCTATCATTGCCGATCCATTGCCTACGAGTTCGTTCCATATTGATACTTGCTTCGTTACTGCTACTGTCGCCATCACTACAAAACTACTACTATCACTTTTGTCACTGTTACCGTTACTTATAAACTACTTTGCTACTAAATACGTTGCTGCAGATATTAGGTTTTGAAGGTGTGGTTGAATTGACAACTCAACTGCTAATACTTGAGAATATTCTTTGGCTCCCCTTGTGTCGAATCAATAAATTTGGGCCGAATACTCTACCCTCGAAAACTGTTGCGATCCCTTATACTTGTGGGTTATCATCAAGTGATCCCATGGTATGGTAAGCATTATCCATTAGACTTTGTGTACTAACCCATGGTCTACGTGAGAGTTCTATGTGGGGTTACTTATGTTTCCATGAGCTTGCGTCAAGAGGAAGATATCAATCAACCCATGGAGGATGACATCAAGTGGTGATCGTCATCAAGATTGCGGTGTGCAAGTTTAAGTGGAGCATCACGAAGAGATCATGCTTGAAGCTTGCCGTCCATTGTGGTGACAATGGACTTGTGAAGATGTTCCGAAGAGTGGCTCACCCATAATGGAGTATGGGGGAGCAATGTACTAGTCTTCATCGAGCCAATGCAATCAAGAAAGATGGTCCAACTTGACGGAGTCAAGATCGTCATCATCTAGCTCAAGTGGACTATGTGCAAAGGCAAAGGTTTGTCCTTGATAGGTTTTCTATTTTACCGGTCTCATGGTGTTAGTTGGAGACCGAATTATATGATCGATACTCATACTATCAAGGGGGGCTCTCGAGTGAATAGCTTGATCGTATCGTTCGGTCAAAGCTCAAATATTTAATATAAATACATGAAGGTCATTTACAAACAATAAAACTAGGTTTAAATATATGTCCATTTCTACGATTGATTAAAATATTGATCAAATAATCAAAAAATGTAATGACAATATAAGAGTAGGTTGAGATGTATAAACTATTTATCTTTCTTGACCAGAAATTACTTACAACACACAAAATTAATGATATGTTATCGAAAACATAATTTTGTGCATGTGACATCACATAACGAAAATTCGTTGCTAATACGTCACCACAATTATTACCTGTTAATGAGCTTACGTTAGTTTTCCTCTAAATGTCAAAATAATCTCGTTCAAACAAACATATTTTATTCCGCATGACCGCACTTGACCATGGAGTTCATCCCGGTTCTTATAAAACAAAATTTGCTGGAGATACGGTTCAAATAAGATTGATGTGTTGGGATTCTCTTTTGACAACCATTGTTTTGTAGAATTTAAACATTAGGTTAAAGTATTTTGAGAAAGCTACATGTATTTGATCTTTTGTACGATTATGCTTTTAATAAAATTAAAATTATGTCATCATTTTTTTAATAGACTAAATTGGTGTTGTTTGAGATGGATCAAACGGTAAAGACATGGTATTCCGTCGGATCAGGTTTATGTTATGTTTATAAGTCTCAGATGCATTTCAACAGTTTTTTAAGTTATATGTCCCAAAAGTTATATTATTGAAAATTTCACTTGAATGTGAACCTAATGATATGTTTTTGTAAAATATAAATTTTTTGCGGGGATTTGTGAAATATAACTATTGTTTTATCGATCAAATTAATGGTCAGAGTTTTTATTGAAATGTATGTGAGACTAGTAACCTCGCTTGAGGGGGTAACATATTATAGAAATTACATGCATTATTTAAACAGAAATCTAATATTTCTATTTTTTTGTAACAAAAAGTTGAATAATCCAGATAAAATGTTCATGTAAACGTGACGTTCCAGGGTGTCCAACCAATCAAAATAAAACGATGCATTTATATCAATACATTATGCAGAAGGCATGTGTTATCGATTAATTCTGTTGCATGGTAGTCTTGGAACAGAATAATGTTATACGTACAAAGAATTACAAACAAACGTTTTACTGAAAACTTTCCAAACTATCCCCCCCCCCCCCAATTAAACTGGGATGGGCCCTTCATTCCCCTATTATGAACCATAATCCCTCACAGCAACTTCTTTTTTAAAAGAAAATTAAGTAACTTTTTGTAGATGTAGCATTACCCGTCTTGGAAATCATATGCACTTCTTGGAGGAGCTCTGTTCCAATCACATGTACACGTATTGGCACTGATCATAACCTGCAACAAAAATGAAAATATAATATTAATAAATATATCCAATAAAAGCATGTCAAAATATCAAAAGCACAACCCAATTCAAATGCGAGACCGATAATTCCATCCTCCTATTCTCAGGCATTTAAGTTTGACAAGTAGTCCTGGCCCAATAAGTTTCAATGGCCGATATCACTCACAGGCCTTAGCCTGAAGTAACATTATGCAGAAGACATAAAGTTCTTTGTAGCTATAACACATGTCTAACTGGAGGCATTTCCTATTGGGCGCATTAAGTGCCCATTAACATGCATTTTGCTGGCGCTAAAGGCGCTCTGACCTATGCAGCCTTTGTCTTTTTTTTTTTTTACTTTGGTTTTTCCTAGACTAGTATTTTTTTCTTTTTTTCTGTATTTTTTTCTTTCTTTAACCTTTTTTTAAAATGCAAGATTTTTTTTCAAATATGCAAATTCAATGAAACTTGTACCAAAATCCAGGGAATATTTTAAACTCATGATTTTCTTCAAAATTGACGTCTTTTCCAAAATCAATATACCTTTTTCAAAATTTCCATTATTTTTCTACGTCAATGATTTTTTTTCAAAATCGATAGACATTTTCCAAATTTGTGAACTATTTTTCTTAAAATTTATGAACTTTTCTTTTTCAAAGTTGATGATTTTTTTGAAACAAATTGTGAAATTATTTTCAAAATTGAGATTTCTTATATTCGATGATTTACTAAAATTTATTAACATTTTATGACATCACTATTTTTTTGTTTTTCTATTTTTAGAATATTACTATTTTCAAGAGTCAGTGGTTGACCGGTCGACACATGACCGACGAACCATATGCAAATGTGCCTGCTCATTTCTGTAGTCTAGTGTGGCGCTTGATTTCATAGCTGGCGCTTAAGGCCATAAATTTATCTAAAAAAAGAAGCTCCCCTTGCTGGGGTCTTTGGTGAGTAATTGTTCAAAATTTATATAATAATTCAGATTTTCAAATAATGTTAATTATTTCGAAACAACTTCACAAGTTTCAAAAACTATTCAAGTTTTTGTTTAAAAAAATTCTCATTTCCAAAAGTGTTTATGTTACCAAAAAAACTTTCGCAATTTTGGGGAAAAAATCCGTTTTAAAAGTATTCACTTTTTGTTAGTAAATGTTTGCACATTTGAAAAACAATGGCCACAAAATTGAAAACTATTGTCATTTTCCATGGAAAAAATCGATTTTTTTTAAAAAGTGTGGTTTTTTTAAAAATCTCTACGGTATTCAAAACGTATTCACATTTCACAAAATGTTTAAGTTTTGTGGAAAAAATATAATATCACTCTGCAAAAAACTATTTACAGATTTGAAAGAACATATTTGTAAATTGTTTTTGTAAAAATCATTTTTTAAATATCAAATGAAAAAATATATTAGAAAAAACCAGTCGCTACTAGAGTCGCCTCGCTACTCAGAGCATCTCCAGCCGCGCCGCCAACCGGCCGCCCCCAAGGCCCTTTTTTATCGCTGGTGTAAAAAAACGGCTCAGCCGTGTCCCTAGAATCCCATTTTTCGCCGGTTCAGGCCGAATTTGGCGTTGGTGGTCCCAGGACGTTAGGGAAAATGTTTTTGGCGCGAAAACTTTTTGGATCCGTTGAGTCAGCGACTAGGCCCGGGCCGTCCAACCCCGTCTGCCACGGTGTCCCAAGGCAGGGGTGCAGCAGGGACGACGGCGGTGTGCAAGACGGCGACGACGACGACGGGGACTACACCAACTACTATAGACTCATCGGCATGCAAAGGGCTCAAGGTAGCGCTGCGGGCGGCGACGGCGGCATAGTAATAGTTGTCGTATTTTTAGTTTGTTTTTTAAGTTATGTTTTCAGTTTGTACAAATTTCAATGAAACCTTCCGACTTTCCTCCAAATTTGTGTCTTTTTATACGAATTTTGGCCGAATTTGATTTTCAAAAAGCGGCGTCAGGGCGACCTTGGGCCAGCAACTGGGAACCATAGCCCCCCACGTCGATTTTTTCGCCGGCTCACCCCCAGACGGCGCTATTTCAAGCCCTTAGGGGGCCGAACAAGTGGAGATGCCCTCAGTACAGTGCGCTGATGGGCTAGTCCAGTTGGGCGCTCCACTGTACAGGATAGTGACTATTCAACGCCAATTTGCGTCATGTCGCCAGGGAGCCTATCAAATGCGCATATTCCACGCGCCAATGCTACTGGGCTGACACAATAAAGGAGGACACCAATAAGTTCCGAACGTTCGGGATTTGCCGATGGCAAATCAAACTTTTTTTGTGATAATTTATATATACGCGGGATGGCAAATTTAGTTGGTAGCATGGCAGTTCCATCCTCAGTTTTAGGAAATTGTCGTGCTACCTAAACTTGCCATCCTCGCGTCAACTAAAATTGCCATAAAAATGTTCAATTTGGCATGGGCAAATTCCGAACGTTCCGGATTTTATCATTTCTGATAAAGGCTGCAAGGATACTGTACAAGTGTTCTCTGCCTAGTTTATTGTTTGGTTTATTTCAATCATTTTTTGTTTCAGGTTGTGCTCCTAATAAATTAATTTTAATATTTTCGAAGAAATGTTATGGAATGGAAATTTTTCATGGATGACAAAATAATGTTCACCATTTTGTCGCGGACTCCTTATTTTCTTTATGAATTTTGAGTTTTCACAAAATTTAAAATATTCATGAATTTAAAAAATATTCCCTGAACTTAAAAATATAATAATTTAATAATGTCCATTCGGTAAAAAAATTAAGTTCAAAAAATGGTCACAAATTTAAAATATCATGAATTTAAAAATGCTCCTAAAGTTTAACAATTATTGAATTCAAAATGCATCTACTAATTTAAAAAATGTTTCAGAATTCCCAAAAAAGTACTGGAATTTTTATTAAAAAAATTGGATTTCATAGAAGTTCATGAATTTGTAAAGAAAAAATAAAAAAAGGAACATGGAAACTAACAGGTAAAACGGAAAAAGAAATTAAAACCAGTACAGTAACTGTTCTAGAACATTGCCAAAACTGCTGGGGGAAGGCACATAACCAGGGCTTTCGTGTTGATAAAGTGGACAGGGCCATTGCACCATTGCTACCCAGGGCTTTCGTGTTTGGTGACTACCCTAGGCCCGCTGTCAACGAAGTCGTAGGTGCCACCGGCGGCCTTTTTGCGCTGCGAGGATGGAGGCGACAGATGTGTGCATGATGAGTGCCGATAGGTAGCACGGCTCGCCGGGCGCCTCCATGCTGCAGTTGGTGGCCGACCCGCACGTGTACTCCATCGCCACTTGCACGTCCACCCTCTCCATTCTCCACTTCGGGTTCGCCATGCACAACAACCCCGACCGATGGCATTAGCTGGTGGGATGGGGCTGCTGACCAATGCCGTGGGTGATGGATCAGGAGGACGGTACACACACTACAACGGTGATGAAGATTGAACGCCGTTTGGCGGAGCTCGAGGCCCACCTCCTCCTACCATTTCTTTCACATGGTACCAACGTGGGCGTGTTGATAAAGTCACGCTAGTATTTTTTTTTTAGGGAATGCCACCCTAATATCTTCTTAGAGCATCTACAGCAGGACCTTTCAAACCTGCCTCATACGTTCGAGCGGGCCGTCCGGTTAGTGTTCGGTCACGTTTTTTCGACCCTGACGGACGTCTCAAATGAGCCTCAAACGTCCGGCCTAGCTGGCACTCTCCATATCCAACCTAAATATGAAGCGGATAATGGGGCGCCCGGGCACGCCCGCCACGTCGGACTGACGAAGGGGTCCCAGCCAGAGACACCCTCAAATCCGGCAGTCCAAAACTCGTCTCCTCCCTTGGACTGGTGGCGCCGCGTGCCGCAGCTCCGGCAGGCTCCGTAGTGCATTGCTCGACTATTTAAGTTGACCGACAACACCGAAACCTTACCATCTATCCATATTTTTCTCCTCATGCCCGCCCCCGCCATCACTTTCCACTCCACCTGTTCGCCTAGTAGTCATGCCCCCATGCCGCCGGGTGAGGAGCGAGCCATTTCTGACGCCGCAGCGCCGGCTCGAGCTCCTTGAGCAGATCCGGGCTAGGCGCGAAGACCGGATCACTGCGGGGTTTCCTCCGGATGCAGTGGATCCCGAGGAGGAGTTGGAGGAGGAGGAGAAGGAGGTGGTGGAGCAGGAGGAGAGGTGGAGGACGACGAGGAGGAGGGGGATGAACCGGGGAAGGAGGGTGTGGCACTACTAGAAAAAGGGCTATAGATGGAATTGACACTAATGGCGCACCAGACAAGAAGTGCGCCATTAGTATATACTAATGGCGCACCACCTTCTCATACGCCATTAGAGTTCAAACTACTAATGGCGCACCTGGCCCAGGGTGCGCCATTAGTATCAAATTTTTTTTTGAACTAGTGCGCCTGTCCAAACATACTAATGGCGCATCCAGACACAGTGCGCCATTACTAGTTGTAACTAGTAATGGCGCACATGTCGGAAAGTGCGCCACTAATGTTGTTTTTTTTATTATATTGTTATTCTTTTTTTTTGGCAAAACTACTAATGGCGCACTGTTCCACAGTGCGCCATTTCCACAGTGCGCCATTAGTATTTTTTTTCTTCAAAACTACTAATGGCGCACCACCAGAAGATGCGCCATTAGTAACCTGGATTACTAATGGCGTATTTAGAGTTGGTGCGCCATTAGTAAGTGGGCAGCAACAAGATATTTTGGACAGCCTCTCCTACCCACACTCACGTTTTCTCCCCACTTCATTCTCTCCACCTCCTCCTTGTCTCGGGTCCCTCCTCTTTTTCACCTCACTTTCACCATAGATTCATTCAAATTAAGTGGTTAAATTACCTTGTTTTGATAGGTAAATAAGGGGGGAAGCTATATTTATGTTGTTCTCCCTACAACAATGTGCACATGCACTTTTTATGGCCTAGCTAGATCTATGTATGTTCGTGGTGTTGCATATGTTTGTGGTGTTGCATATGTGTTTGTGTTTGGAGGTGTACCGGTATTTGAAATGCGATAGTTGCCAATATTTTCCCGGAATGTTGATTCATTTCCGTTTCGGTGAGAATTTTGGCATTAAGCATTCTTTTTGGTCCTATTTTTAGGGAAAGTCATGGCAATTTTTTTCTTGGTTCTAAAATATCGTTTTGCTCTACCCCGCAGGCGACCATGGTGCGCACGATGACCGAAGGCATCGTGAATAGGTTTTTGAGGTTCGCGAAGGCCGAGATGCTTCAAAAGAACGAGACGGAGATAAGATGCCCGTGTCGAAGATGCAAGCTGAAGAGCCTTATTGCGGACCCGGATTCCGGGCAGGTGCGGGACCACCTGCTCTTGCGTGGTTTCATGGATGGCTATCGGTGGCAAGGTGATGAAGATGACTACGAAGTCGTCCATGGGGGCTGGGCAAGAAATGAGGAAGGGCAGGAAGATAACCACCGCGGCTCGGGCGGGCGAGAAGACGAAGAATCCCCAGGAGATGATCACGACGGTGATGATGTACACAGTCATCATGTAGAAGATGCAGGACATGATGATGAGGAAGATGCCAGAGCAGACGACGGGCATGATCATGAAGATGATGATGCCGGCGGAGCAGACGACGCTGGACCATCGATGGGCTGGGTGCAGGACCCTCATATTCAAGAGCTGCTTCTCAAGCAGACGGATAACGCAAGAGCTGCCGCCCGAGAGAAAGCCAAGATGGATCAACTTGAGTTAGACATGGTTACTCCATTGTATGAAGGATGCAGGCCCGAGGATACCCGCCTGAAAGTAACGCTCATGGCTCTGGAGATGAAGGTAAAACACAAAATGACCGACGCATGCTTCGACGAGAACATGTCATTCTGGCACGAACGTCTTCCCAAGGGGAACAAGTGCCCGACCAGTTTGGAGGAGGCGAAGAAAATCATGTGTCCTCTGGATTTACCGCACGTGAAATACCATGTGTGCATGAACAATTGCATCATTTATCGGGACGAGCACGCGGAGTCTACCATATGTCCGGTGTGCGGCGTCACTCGTTACAAGAAGAGGAAGAAAGCTCCTCGAAAAGTGGTGTGGTACTTTTCGATCACTCCTCGTCTGCAGCGGTATTTCGCGGACCCTAAGGTAGCAAAGCTCCTGCGTTGGCACGCGGATAGGGAGGAGAAGAAGCGAGAAGATGACGCAAATGATCCGGAGATAGATAAAAAAGACAAGATGCCGAGTCACCCTAAGGATGCGAGCCAGTGGCAAGCGTTGAACTTCGAAGACCTAGAATTTGGGAACAATCCAAGGAACATCATGCTAGGCGCGAGCACCGATGGAGTCAATCCGTTTGGCAGCCAGAGAAGCACACATAGCACCTGGCCTGTGTTTGTGTGGATGTACAACCTTCCCCCTGGTTGTGCATGAAGAGGAAGTACATTCACATGAGTATGCTAATTGAAGGACCGAAACAACCAGGTAACGACATCAATCTGTATCTGGGGCTGCTGAAAGAGGAGCTTGACACGCTGTGGAAAACGCCAGCCAATACGTGGGATGCCGCAGAGAAAGAATATTTCCCTATGAGAGCCGCGCTGCTCACGACGGTGCACGACTATCTCGGTTACGGATATGTCGCGGGGCAGGTGGTCCACGGATTTTCTGGATGCATCAGGTGCATGGATGACACAACGTATCGCCAGCTAGATAGAGATCCCGGGTCTTCGAAAACCGTGTTCATGGGACATCGAAGGTGGCTTCGCGACGATGACCTGTGGAGAAAACGCAAGGATCTGTTCGATGGTGAAACCGAACCCCGAGGATGCCCGCTTACGAGGAGCGGCGAGGAAATAGACGAGCTGTTGAAAAATCGGAAAGATTGCCCACTACCGGGAAAGAAGCAAAAGGCGCCAGAGCCGGGAAAGAAGCGAAAGGCGCCAGAGCCGCTGCTGTAGGTATGGAAAACGAGGTCTGTTTTCTGGGACTTGCCGTACTGGAAGATCCACCGTGTGCCTCACAGCCTTGATGTCATGCATATCACGAAGAACGTGTGCGAGAGTCTGCTTGGTACCCTGCTCAACATGCCAGAGAGGACCAAAGATGGGCCGAAAGCAAGGGCAGACTTGAAATCAATGGGCATCAGGCAGGAGCTTCACGCTATATATGATGATGATGATCATGATGATGATGATGATGAGGCGAAGCAGGACACGGAAAGTCGTTGCAAAGGCAAAAAGGCCAAGAAGACCGGAAATGACTACCCTCCCGCGTGCTTCACTCTAAGTCAGGAGGAGATCGAGAAGTTTTTCACCTGCCTCGTAGGAGTAAAACTTCCTTACGGTTACGCGGGGAAGATAAGCAGATACCTAGACCCAGCGAAGCTGAAGTTCAGCGGGATGAAGTCTCACGACTGTCACGTGCTGATGACGCAGATACTTCCAGTTGCAATCCGTGGGATCATGGACGCGCACGTCCGTGAAACCCTATTTGGCCTATGCAACTTTTTCGACGTCATCTCTCGGAAGTCTGTTGGCGTGAGGCAACTCCGAAGGCTACAGGAAGAGATCGTGGTGATACTATGCGAGCTTGAGATGTACTTCCCGCCCGCATTCTTCGACGTTATGGTGCATCTGCTGGTCCATATCGTGGATGATATCATCCAACTCGGGCCGACGTTCCTGCACAGCATGATGCCGTTTGAAAGGATGAATGGTGTCATCAAAGGATACGTTCGCAACATGTCACATCCAAAAGGAGGCATAGCAAGGGGCTTTCTGACCGAAGAGTGCATCTCCTACTGCACGAATTATCTAGGCATCGAGAACCCCGTTGGTCTGCCCGTCAACAGGCACCTCGGCAGGCTCGCTGGATGGGGTCACCGTGAGGGTCGCCGCGAAATGCATGTCGACTTCGAGGGTCGACTCGCCGACTTTGAAAGAGCAAACCTAGTCACGCTACAACACATAGACGTGGTCGATCCTTGGGTGGTAGAGCACAAAACCTTTATTGAGAAGACATACAATGACCGAGGCCAACAGAGGATGGACGGAGATATAATCAAAGAGCACAACTCATGTTTCACGCGTTGGTTCAAGCAGAAGCTTCTGTCGTACCCTTTACATGAGGATTCTTCCGCGGAAGAACAACTCATATTCGCCTTGTCACAGGGCGCCGAGCACAACCTGATGACCTATGAGGCGTACGATATCAACGGCTACACATTCTACACCGAGGCCAAGGACATGAAGAGCGATGGTTATCAGAACTCCGGGGTAACGATGGAATCCTACATCGGTAATGACAAGGACAGATACTACGGAAGGATCGAGGAGATCTGGGAGCTGAGCTACGCTGGAGAGAAGGTCCCGATGTTCCGTGTCAGATGGGCCAAGAGCGTCCTAAAAGAAGACCGGTATTTCACCACCATGGTTATACCCGAAGCCAAATCCAAGACTGCGGGCGCAAACGTCACCTCGAAAAATGAGCCATGGGTACTAGCTTCCCAAGTTGACCAATGCTTCTTCATTACGGACCCGTCAAAGCCTAGTCGTGTTGTCGTGAGGAGAGGCAAAAGGAAGATCATCGGAATGGATGGAGTAGCCAATGAGCAAGACT
This sequence comes from Secale cereale, assembly GCA_902687465.1. NCBI lineage: Eukaryota > Viridiplantae > Streptophyta > Magnoliopsida > Poales > Poaceae > Secale > Secale cereale. The sequence continues at coordinate 851,970,481 of LR738715.1, read as the reverse complement.
TCGACAAGTACGGCGACCCGAGGATCGAACATGACGACAATGATGAAGTAGCAGCATACACCACAAGAAGAAGCAGGACCACCCTACCTAAAGGACGTCCGTTCCACAGAAGAACTCCATTTGCGAAAAAGAAGGGCAAGAAGATTGTGAATAGATAGCTAGCTAAGATCGATTGTATTTAAATCGTAGCCTTCATTTCTCGATTGTATTTCATGGGCACTTTTTGAACTATCATGAATATTTTTAAATTTCATGGACACTCGATCTCGATCCCTGTCAGGACCCCGATCCTAAGTCACACCGATCTAGCTGTAACACGTCATATCACTTTGCGGCCTCACGCACGGTAACCCCACGGGTGCCACCTTACCTGGCCCGGGACCGTTTGCGCATTTTGGCCCACGTATATGATAGTGTCGCTAGCATCCATATGACAGAGAACCCGGGCCGACATGGCTAGTTATAAACCAAAAGTGGCACTAAATTACAGAGACATGCATCCATGACCCAGCAACGAACGTGTCGGTCATCAACGTATGAACCCAAGTCATAGCAAGCTACATGGACTTAAAGGAACGCCGCGTGGCATTTCCCCTAAGGGACAGACACAGGAACGAAGAAGGACACATGCCGGCCAGCCTACGTGTTCCGAGCAGTAGCAAGCTACCAAGGCTCATTGGAGACACTAGGAGGCATTTCCCTCTAAGATAGGCTACCAAAGGAAAACAACTAGGTGTCGGATCCCACACATACCAAACATTTCAATCATACACACAATATGCTCAATATGTGCAAATACAACATTGCATCACAACAGAACTCTATGACTCAAAGTACTTTATTTAAGAGGCTCCAAGAGCCATACATAACATATCCATACAGGTAGGGGTCACATGACCCAACACTCAAGTCATACAGTCATACAAGCACAAGCGGAAGCTACATGTCTGAGTAGAGACAACTTAGAAAATAAAACAGGCTTGGTGTAGCCTGACTATCTACAAGGCCATTCACAAGCTCCAGATCTCCGTCTGGGTGACAAGCTACTCGTCGACGTTAATGTCTATGTAGAACCCATCAGAAGGGGCAGGGTTCTCCTCTGCAACAGTTATTAAGCAAACATGAGTACAAAGGTACTCAGCAAGTCTTACCACAGAACCTATCATACATGCAACATTATCAAAGGGGGTAGTGGAGTTCATAGCAGAAAGCCAGCTTTGACTCTTGGCTAACCTATACTACAACTCTCAACGGATTGCAAGATGTTATTACGAACACGAGTCCTCTACTCACCACAAAAATACACTACCGAGGATCCTCTTCCGTCATCCTACGGAAGGGCCATCCATGGCACTCACACTTATCTTGAGGCTTTTAGTAGTATCCATCAACTTGTCTATGAACTGTAAGAGTAACCAAGTAGTTCGTACCGCGAACAACGGCTATTCGAATAGATTGATAACCCTGCAGGGGTGTACTTCTTCACACACGCTCCCACCACTTATCGCCGTTTACTCGACGTGTACTCGGCAACCTTCAAGCGGAAGCCCAGCGTGGGTGTCGGCCACCACCTGACTAACTACACAAGTCTCTCGTCCAGGTTTATCGCCCATTTGGGTTCCATCCGTGGGGAGATCCGGCCGGGGTGTCGCTCACGGCCCCAAACGATGTGTACAGGGTTCCCGAGTCACCAAACGGGCAATCGGTACACCGTGCCACGTACCTGTCGCATCACAACCCACCCCGAGGGTCAGCGCTGTGCACGACCTCTAGTAAACTATAAACACCAGAAACTAGTTGCAACTCCTGGACAGAGATCGAGGGTAATTAATAAGCCGAGAGGGTCAATTAAGGATCCCAATGTGTGGTACTAGCTGAAACTTGAACCACACATACAGATCTCGGGTCCTATGGACGATTCCAATGAAACAACCCACCATGTACTCCTACATGGCCTTTCATCGATACCTTTACCAATCATATTCCACACTTCCTTCTCTTTATCGGTATGATCATTTCACTCTGATCCATCACCCAGATGAACCAGACCTGACACAACTCTAAGCATAGCAGGCAACATAAACAAATAGCATGGTGGATCACACATCACATGGCTCAATCAACTCCTACACATGCTAGTGGGTTTCAACTATTTACTGTGGCAATGACAGGTCATGCAAGGGAATAGGGTTCAACTACCGCAGCAAGTAGCAGTTCACACGCTGTTGCCTTAATGCAGTAAAAGAGAGCAGGAGCGAGAAGATTGGGTTGTATCGGAATGATCAATGATTGCTTGCCTGACAGAGTGGTTGTCGGGTACTGCTCTTCAGCTGGATACGCAGAAGTATCCTCGGGAGCAGGACCTAACACGGAGAATACCGGCGATACAATCAATAGACAAACAAATGCAACAATATGATGCATGCTCATGACATGGCAAGATGCATGTGTTTTGGCTAATGCAACTATAACCAGAAGGGTTTGAGCCTATTTGAATCAAAGATCCAAATTGGAATTCAAACTATTATTTAATTAAGTGCATTATCATGTTTTAATGTATACAACAAGGTTAACTTCCTCAAACATGCATGAAACCAGTGCCATTGGAAAGATTGGATTTTTCTGATCATTTTTCATATATAAATCTTTTCCATCTGAGCTACTATTGAATTTATATGATTTTTGAAGTTTAGGCATTTTCTGGAATTTCTTGAATTATTTTTAAATCTAAAAATCCCAGAAAATCCTTTACTGCGTCAGCATGACATCATGCTGACGTCAGTCAGTCAACAGGGCGGCCCAGGTCAAACCTGACCAGTGGGACCCACTGGTTAGTGTCACAGTTAACTAATTAACTAATTAGAATTAAATTAACACTTAAACTAGGTTTGACTAGCAGGCAGGGCCCACATGTTAGTGACCCAAGGGGGTCAAACCCGTGGTCAAACAGGCCCAACTCGCCGGCGTTTAGCCGCCGGCGAGACCAAACACGGCGGTGAGGTGCGGGTTTCGTGCTCCGGCTGCCAAAACGACGGCGGAGCACACCTACGGGTAGCTGGAGGCAAACCGCATCGATTGGAGGTGGTGGCTGGCCTCGAGGTCGCCGGAGATGACGCCGGCGACGAGTCCAGCGGCTGCCGGAGTTCGGTGAAGTCGAAAACGACAGTGCGGTGCTCGGAGAGGTGCGTGAAGTGGTCCTACAGCACCTACGCGTGACAATGAAGCTGATAGGCACGGTGGCCGGACCATTGGATGGCCGGAGCCTCGTCGGCGACGAGCTCCGCGGCGGTGCATGCAGGTGAACTACGTGCGGTGCGTTCCAGGGTAGGAGAGAGCCAACGGAGAGGGGGAGGACGAAGCTGGGCTCACAGAGGTTGCAGCAGACGCCGGAGCGAGCTTGGGAGCGGTCGGAGCTGAGCGGGACGGCGAGGGGGATCTCCGCGGCCGGAGTTGGGGAAGAAGAGGCCGGGGGCGTCTCCAGGGCGGGCGAGCGCTCGGGGCTCGGCCTGCTCGATGTAGTCGAGGACGGCGAAGACGACGGACACGACGACAGGGCTCAGGGACGACGGTGGGCGCGGCTACTACGACGGTGCGAGCGCGGCGGCGTCGGCCATGGTGCGGGGAGGGCGGAGGAGAGTGGAGAGTGTCTGCGAGGTCGGGGGCGAGGTGAACGTTCGATCCAAGCCTCCAGGGCGGCGAGGGAAGGAAGCAGGGCGGCGGACAGCTGCGTGGCGCGCGCTGCGGCCGCCATCGAGCACCTGCCTGCCTGCCTGGCCGAGCCAAGCAGCTCGCTGGAGCGGCAGCTGGGCTGGGTCGGCAGGTGGGCCGGTTGGCGTCAGGTAACCTTTCCCTTTCTCCCTTTTCCTATTTCTTTTCTGTTTCATTTCTTTTGCAACTTTGTTTAATTAATAAAAATGCCAGAACATTTTTATAACTCATAAAACTTGTCATGCCCACTGTATATAATATGAACAGCATGGAACATTATAGTTTATGATTATTTGGGCACATAAAATATTTTATAGCATTAAAGTGCCCAAATGCAAATACCATATGATTTAATCCAGAGACCTTGGATGTCCTAGAAAATTGTGCACCATTTTTGGCAGAGGTTTAAGACCAAGGCAAAAATGATGGACATTTTTGAAGGGCATTTTGGGTACATTGGAAAAGATTTTATCAAACCCTAGTTGTTAGAAGAGGGGTGCTGGGGTTTCTGTCATTCCCATTTCAAGTTTCTTTGATAAGTAAACATGATGCACACTCTAGCTAGTCCTAATGCAAGTGCTAAACTAGGGATGTGACAACTCACCCCCACTTAAAAGAATCGCGTCCCGAGATTCGGGTTCCTCCAGAAAGAGGGTGGGGTACTCAAGTCGAAGACGATCCTCCCTTTCCCAAGTAGCTTCACTCTCGGAATGATGTGACCATTGAACCTTGAGAAACTTGATATTGTGGCGTCGAGTGGTGCGCTCGGTTTGATCAAGAATACGAACGGGGTATTCTCGATATGTGAGATTGTCCTGGAGATCAAGCGTTTCGTGGTCCACTCCGCGGATAGAATCCGAGAAGCAACGCCTGAGTTGAGAAACGTGGAAGACATCATGAACTCTGGAAAGGTGCGGAGGTAGTTCCAATTGGTAGGCAACTTCTCCTCGTTTGGCAAGAATGCGAAAAGGACCGATGTAACGAGGGGCCAATTTGCCTTTGATACCGAAGCGATGGGTTCCCTTAAGAGGAGTAACCCGAAGGTAAGCCTTATCGCCGACTTCAAAAGTCACAGCCTTATGATGGCTATCATATGGCTCTTCTGACGAGACTGGGCTGTTTTCAATTTCTCACGAATGATGCGAACTTGGTCTTCTGCTTCCTGGATCATATCCGGGCCAAAGAATTGTCTTTCCCCGGTTTCTGACCAGTTAAGAGGTGTTCAACACCTTCGTCCATATAGAACTTCGAAGGGGGCTTTACCCAGGCTGGCTTGATAACTATTGTTATAAGCAAATTCGGCAAATGGAAGACACTTCTCCCAATCCATACTGAAAGATATGACAGAGGCTCGAAGCATGTCTTCCAGAATTTGATTGACTCGTTCCACTTGACTGGGGATGGAAGGCGGTACTGAAGGAGAGATGAGTTCCCATAGCGTTCTGGAAACTTTCCCAAAATCGTGAAGTGAAAAGACTTCCACGGTCTGAGTTAATCTCCAACGACACACCATGAAGTGATACTATCCGAGAGACATAGAAATCTGCTAGCTGGCTAGCGGTAATACTCTCTCGAACAGGCAGGAAATGAGCTACTTTAGAGAGGCGGTCGATAACGACGAAGATAGCATTATTCTCTTTCCTGGTCCTGGGAAACCCGGTAATGAAGTCCATACCGACTTTGTCCCATTTCCATTCAGGAATAGCTAAAGGTTGAAGGGTGCCAGCAGGCCGTTGATGCTCTGCTTTGACTCGACGACAAACATCGCAGTTAGCAATGAATTGAGCGATTTCTCTCTTCATCCTAGTCCACCAAAATCTCTGACGTAGGTCCTGATACATTTTGGTACTACCGGGATGAATTGTGAGAGGAGATTCATGAGCCTCCTTAAGAATCATTTGTCGTAGTTGTTGTTTCTTGGGTACCACCAAGCGGTTCTCGAAGTACACAATACCTCGATCATCCATAGAGAAACTTCTAGCAACTCCGCTAGCAATGTTCTCCTTGATCCGAGATATACCTCTATCATACCGCTGGGCAACTATGATCCGATCCTTAAGGGTAGGTTTCGTCACCAAGGTGGAAAGGAATCCTCGAGGAACAATGTGAAGGTTAAGCTTACGAAATTCCTCGTGGAGAAGTGGTTGCCCTTGTTGTAACATTAAGTTGTTACAATAAGACTTACGACTTAGCGCATCAGCCATGACATTGGCCTTTCCAGGGGTGTAAGTGATTCCTAAGTCATAGTCTGTGAGCAACTCAACCCAGCGTCTTTGCCTAAGATTTAGATCCGGTTGGGTAAAGATGTACTTCAAACTTTGATGATCAGTGAAGATTTCACAGCGATTACCAAGGAGGTAATGTCGCCATGTTTTGAGTGCATGGACTACAGCTGCAAGCTCTAGATCATGTGTAGGATAGTTATCCTCATGGGGACGCAACTGTCGGGATGCGTAAGCAATCACTTGACGATCTTGCATGAGTATGCAACCTAGTCCTTGTCGCGAGGCGTCGCAGTAGATTATAAAATCCTTGGAAAAGTTTGGTGGTACCAATATAGGTGCAGATGTCAGGCGTCTTTTCAGTTCCTGAAAACTAGACTCGCACTGTGGGGTCCACTCAAACTTTTTATCTTTCTTGAGGAGTTCAGTTAGAGGTTTAGCAACCTTGGAGAAATTCTCGACGAAGCATCGGCAATAGCTCTCTAAGCCAAGAAAACTCCTAACTTGCTTGACCGTTTCAGGGGGAGTCCAATCAAGGACGGCTTGAACTCGCTCGGGATTGACAGCAATACCCTTGCCAGAGATCACATGACCTAGATAGGTTACTTCCGGCAACCAAAATTCACATTTAGAGAATTTGGCATAAATGCGGTGTTCTCGAAGTTTCGTCAATACCAGCCTTAAATGCTCAGCATGATCTTCCTTGTTCTTGGAATAGATGAGTATATCATCGAGGTATACCACGACGAATTTATCCAAGTACTCCATGAATATAGAATTCATTAGCCGGGAGAAGGTGGCTGGGGCATTGGTTAACCCGAAGGTCATGACGGTGTACTCATATTGGCCATAACGAGTAACAAAAGCCGTTTTAGGAATGTCCACGTTCTTGATTTTGATTTGATGGTAACCCAACCTCAAATCCATCTTAGAGAAGACTGAGGATCCAGCGAGCTGATCATACAGGTCGTTGATCCTGGGGAGCGGATACTTGTTCTTTATGGTGACCAGATTGACAGGTCGGTAATCTACAACCATCCGCTCCGTTCCATCCTTCTTCTTGACGAAGAGGACGGGGCAAGCCCAAGGGGAGGAACTAGGACGGATGAAACCCTTTTGCAAGGACTCATCGAGTTGTTTCTTAAGCTCAGCTAATTCTAGGGGTGCCATCTTATAAGGTCTCCTAGAGATTGGGACAGTTCCTGGAATAAGATCTATCACGAACTCGACATCTCTGTCAGGTGGAATTCCTGGCAGTTCTTCTGGAAAAACATCCGGAAAGTCACGGACTACTGGGATATCTTCGAGTTCTGGTAGAGGGCTGGCATTAAGAGAGTAGAGCTGACGCTCAGCCATTCGGGTCAAGACATTGACTATCTTGCCGGATGGATGTGTAAGTTGAACGGTCCTAGTATAGCAATCAATCTTGGCGTAATGAGTTGTCATCCAATCCATACCCAAAATGATGTTTATGTCCGAGGACTTGAGAGCGATTAGAGATGCTAGGAAAACAAGTCTATCGACAAGGATTTCATTTCCATGGCTTACCCTAGAGGTTTGCCACTTTGAACCAGGAGTTTGAATAACCATGGAGGTAGGCATGTCACAAAAAGTCATGTTGTGCATTCGAGCATAGCTCTCAGATATGAACGAATGTGATGCTCCAGTATCGAAAAGAACAGATGCCAGATGGCAGTTTATGAGAAGCATACCAAGGACGACGTTAGGATCCTCATAAGCTTCCTCAGCAGAGACATAGTTGACATGACCACGTGCAGTGGGGATTGGCTTGACATAATTCACCTTGCCGGTTGGCTTACCACGGCCAATGGGTTTTCCTGGTTGGTTCTGAGGACACTCACGCATGTAGTGTCCCGGTTCTCCACACTTGAAGCATGTCACAGTGCTAGTGCGTGGAGCAAAGTTGGAAGGTGGTCCTCCATAGGTCTTAACAGGTGCAAACTGTTGAGTTGGGCGAGGCGCCTCATAGGATGGCCTCGGTGTGTACTTGGGTGGCAGAGCAGTGTTAGGAACCCACACACGACGCTTGTGAGAACCAGAGCCGGATGAGGAACCAAAGTCTCGAGTATGCTTGCGTGTGGCCACGAAGTCGGTCCGGCCCGTCTCAGCACTGATAGCCTTGTTCACCAGCTTCTGGAAGGAAGTGCACTCGTGCAAACGTAGATCTCGGCGGAGTTCAGGGCTGAGTCCCTTGCGGAACCTCGCCTGCTTCTTGGCATCGGTGGATACTTCCTCAGGTGCATAGCGTGCCAAGTTGCCAAACTCGCGACTATAGCTATCCACAGTTAACCGGCCCTGGGTGAAATTGTAGAATTCCTCCCGCTTGCGATCCATGAGACCTTCCGGAATGTGATGCTCACGGAATGCCTCACTGAACTGAACCCAAGTAGTGATTTGGCCAGCAGGACGCATAGCTTCAAAGTTCTCCCACCAAAGACTGGCAGGGCCCTCAAGATGGTAGGCGGCGTAGGTAACCTTGTCAGCTTCGACCACACGTGCAGAGTGTAGCTTGTGGGTGATACTACGTAGCCAGTCATCCGCATCCAGAGGTTCAGTGGAGTGATGGAACTTCGGTGGGCACATCTTGATAAAGTCATTGATTGACACCACGTCATTCCTCTGGCGGAACCCAGTGTTCTGCTCTATGCGTTCCAGCAGATGGTTGGTCTCTCTCTTGTTCCGTTCTGCCTCGAGCATAACTTCCGCCAAGGAGGGTGGCTGGGGCAGATTCCCATCTCTAGCCCCACTAGCCTCACCCTGCTCCTGGGCAGCAGGAGTGTTGCGAGTGTTGACCATCCTAAGAAAACAAGACAACGGTTTAGACAAGGATGGCAAAAATTTGACATAGGAGTGCAAAATGTAATGGATGACACGGAATGCAGAGATGTTCATCCGTACGACATGGTAATATAGAAACTGCTATATATACACCAGTGGTCATACACACCATACATAGTTTAGTACAAGCCAAGGCTAAAGTACAACTGCGGTGAAAGACGATACATCCCATCAGAGGCATTCTAGGTTCCTATACATTATTTAACTACACCTCCGGAACTCAGTACACACTAAGTCATATTCCACAAGGCGCGCAGGACTGTGGGAATACAACTACTACAATACTACTACTACCACGGTCTAGCTCAGACATTCCCGTAGTAATCCTCGTAAAGATTACCACGGTAGCCTGGAAGTGGAACAGACGGATCTTGAGACTCGTGAGCACTCGAAGGCTGTGGACCATAAGGACATGGATGTGGCCTCGGTCCCGATGCTGGTGGTAACCGACGCCCACGTGGAGGTGTAATACCCCCAATGTCACGCCAATCCATGCGATCAGGCAGACGAGTCCGCACGGGGTACAAATCCCGCATGTCCAGATATCTGGCGTGCACAGCAGGTGCAAGCCGTGTCAAGGTAGTCCAGTGGGAGGCTCGAGTGTTATACAGCTCCATTCGGAGAGCACGGACCTCACGGTCCCTATCCTCCAGCATCTGAACAGTAGTCTGAAGTAGTAGCTCTTCATGAGCAGCATCAGTATACAGACCAGTGTAGTAGCCTTCCTCTCCGGGAAGTGAGGCTGGCATGTAACAGAACTCAGTGTTCAGCAATAGGGCATGCCTAGCCCGGAGAATGGTCATCATCGAATAGGTGGCATCCTGCACTGCCATCTCGATGGTAACCCCGAGTCCATAAGACCAATGGATGGGGTCGTTAGCCCCGGGATATGAGGGGTATATCCAGACTGTGCAGAAATACTGACTCTGATTGAAATCCCGGTACTGTTCCTCCACGGTGTACTCAGGATACCAGCGATAACCGGTCTCAGTCAGCACACGGACTAGCATGGCCGTGTGTCCGGGCACATTAATGCACCGCGTCAAACGAACCACTTGGTGAGGGGTGCGGCCAGACATCTGAAACACGAAGTAATGCAAAGGCATTAGTGTTTCTGGAAGAAATCGGGCAGCATAACAACTGTAAATGCTCAAAGAAGATTTGAGACATCATACAAATGATAGCATAGCCACTCAACAATTCCGTATCAAGGTTCCGGGTCCAACAATCATCATACTAAAAGGATAGAAACTGAACTGAGGCTTGAAACCAACAATCCTAAGAGTCTATGGATTAGTAACACGTGAACCTAGTAAGGATGAGAGGTCTAGTCCTAAATCCCCGTAGAAAGAATAGACTGACTCAGATCAGAAGGGCATAAGGTAAAGGAGTAAAAAGAGCCTTACGTTCCCTTCCACAATCAATTCCCCTACATATAACTAAGAATTTTTCTAGACTCAACATCGACCAGTTTGGCTTGAGAAACCTACAGGCAGTCCAGCTCTGATGCCAAGACTGTCAGGACCCCAATCCTAAGTCACACCGATCTAGCTGTAACACGTCATATCACTTTGCGGCCTCACACACGGTAACCCCACGGGTGCCACCTTACCTGGCCCGGGACCGTTTGCGCATTTTGGCCCACGTATATGACAGTGTCGCTAGCATCCATATGACAGAGAACCCGGGCCGACATGGCTAGTTATAAACCAAAAGTGGCACTAAATTACAGAGACAGGCATCCATGACCCAGCAACGAACGTGTCGGTCATCAACGTATGAACCCAAGTCGTAGCAAGCTACATGGACTTAAAGGAACAACGCGTGACATTTCCCCTAAGGGACAGACACATGAACGAAGAAGGACACATGCCGGCCAGCCTACGTGTTCCGAGCAGTAGCAAGCTACCAAGGCTCATTGGAGACACTAGGAGGCATATCCCTGTAAGATAGGCGACCAAAGGAAAACAACTAGTTGTCGGATCCCTCACATACCAAGCATTTCAATCATACACACAATATGCTCAATATGTGCAAATACAACATTGCATCACAACAGAACTCTATGACTCAAAGTACTTTATTTGAGAGGCTCCAAGAGCCATACATAACATATCCATACAGGTAGGGGTCACATGACCCAACACTCAAGTCATACAGTCATACAAGCACAAGCGGAAGCTACATGTCTGAGTACATACAACTTAGAAAATAAAACAGGCTTGGTGTAGCCTGACTATCTACAAGGCCCTTCACAAGCTCCAGATCTCCGTCTGGGTGACAAGCTACTCGTTGACGTCAACGTCTATGTAGAACCCATCAGAAGGGGCAGGGTTCTCCTCTGCAACAGTTATTAAGCAAACATGAGTACAAAGGTACTCAGCAAGTCTTACCACAGAACCTATCATACATGCAACATTATCAAAGGGGGTAGTGGAGTTCCATAGCAGAAAGCCAGCTTTGACTCTTGGCTAACCTATACTACAACTCTCAACGGATTGCAAGATGTTATTACAAACACGAGTCCTCTACTCACCACAAAAATACACTACCGAGGATCCTCTTCCGTCATCCTACGGAAGGGCCATCCACGGCACTCACACTTATCTTGAGGCTTTTAGTAGTATCCATCAACTTGTCTATGAACTATAAGAGTAACCAAGTAGTTCGTACCGCGAACAACGGCTATTCGAATAGATTGATAACCCTGCAGGTGTGTACTTCTTCACACACGGTCCCACCACTTATCGCCGTTTACTCGACGTGTACTCGGCAACCTTCAAGCGGAAGCCCAGCGTGGGTGTCGGCCACGACCTGACTAACTACACAAGTCTCTCGTCCAGGTTTATCGCCCATTTGGGTTCCATCCGTGGGGAGATCCGGCCGGGGTGTCGCTCACGGCCCCAAACGATGTGTACAGGGTTCCCGAGTCACCAAACGGGCAATCGGTACACCGTGCCACGTACCTGTCGCATCACAACCCACCCCGAGGGTCAGCGCTGTGCACGACCTCCAGTAAACTATAAACACCAGAAACTAGTTGCAACTCCTGGACAGAGATCGAGGGTAATTAATAAGCCGAGAGGGTCAATTAAGGATCCCAATGTGTGGTACTAGCTGAAACTTGAACCACACATACAAATCTCGGGTCCTATGGACGATTCCAATGAAACAACCCACCATGTACTCCTACATGGCCTTTCATCGATACCTTTACCAATCATATTCCACACTTCCTTCTCTTTATCGGTATGATCATTTCACTCTGATCCATCACCCAGATGAACCAGACCTGACACAACTCTAAGCATAGCAGGCAACATAAACAAATAGCATGGTGGATCACACATCACATGGCTCAATCAACTCCTACACATGCTAGTGGGTTTCAACTATTTACTGTGGCAATGACAGGTCATGCAAGGGAATAGGGTTCAACTACCGCAGCAAGTAGCAGTTCACACGCTGTTGCCTTAATGCAGTAAAAGAGAGCAGGAGCGAGAAGATTGGGTTGTATCGGAATGATCAATGATTGCTTGCCTGACAGAGTGGTTGTCGGGTACTGCTCTTCAGCTGGATACGCAGAAGTATCCTCGGGAGCAGGACCTAACACGGAGAATACCGGCGATACAATCAATAGACAAACAAATGCAACAATATGATGCATGCTCATGACATGGCAAGATGCATGTGTTTTGGCTAATGCAACTATAACCAGAAGGGTTTGAGCCTATTTGAATCAAAGATTCAAATTGTAATTCAAACTATTATTTAATTAAGTGCATTATCATGTTTTAATGTATACAGCAAGGTTAACTTGCTCAAACATGCATGAAACTAGTGCCGTTGGAAAGATTGGATTTTTCTGATCATATTTCATATATAAATCTTTTCCATCTGAGCTACTGTTGAATTTATATGATTTTTGAAGTTTAGGCATTTTCTGGAATTTTCTAAATTATTTTTAAATCTAAAAATCCCAGAAAATCCTTTACTGCGTCAGCATGACATCATGCTGACGTCAGTTAGTCAACAGGGCGGTCCAGGTCAAACCTGACCAGTGGGACCCACTGGTCAGTGTCACAGTTAACTAATTAACTAATTAGAATTAAATTAACACTTAAACTAGGTTTGACTAGCAGGCAGGGCCCACATGTCAGTGACCTAGGGGGGTCAAACCCGTGGTCAAACAGGCCAAACACGGCGGAGAGGTGCGGGTTTCGTGCTCCGGCTGCCAAAACGACGGCGGAGCACACCTACGGGTAGCTGGAGGCAAACCGCATCGATTGCAGGTGGTGGCTGGCCTCGAGGTCGCCGGAGATGACGCCGGTGACGAGTCCAGCGGCTGCCGGAGTTCGGCAAAGTCGAAAACGACGGTGCGGTGCTCGGAGAGGTGCGTGAAGTGGTCCTACAGCACCTACGCGTGACAATGAAGCTGATAGGCACGGTGGCCGGACCATTGGATGGCCGGAGCCTCGTCGGCGACGAGCTCCGCGGTGGTGCGTGCAGGTGAGCTACGTGCGGTGCGTTCCAGGGTAGGAGAGAGCCAACGGAGAGGGGGAGGACGAAGCTGGGCTCACAGAGGTTGCAGCAGACACCGAAGCGAGCTTGGGGGCGGTCGGATCTGAGCGGGACGGCGAGGGGGATCTCCGCGGCCGGAGTTGGGGAAGAAGAGGTCGGGGGCGTCCCCAGGGCGGGCGAGCGCTCGGGGCTCGGCCTGCTCGATGTAGTCGAGGACGGCGGAGACGACGGACACGACGACAGGGCTCAGGGACGACGGTGGGCGCGGCTACTACAACGGTGCGAGCACGGCGGCGTCGACCATGGTGCGGGGAGGGCGGAGGAGAGTGGAGAGTGTCTGCGAGGTCAGGGGCGAGGTGAACGTTCGATCCAAGCCTCCAGGGCGGCGAGGGAAGGAAGCAGGGCGGCGGACAGCTGCGTGGCGCGCGCTGCGGCCGCCGTCGAGCACCTGCCTGCCTGCCTGGCCGAGCCAAGCAGCTTGCCGGAGCGGCAGCTGGGCTGGGCCGGCAGGTGGGCCGGTTGGCATCAGGTAACCTTTCTCTCTCTCTCCCTTTTCCTATTTCTTTTCTGTTTCATTTCTTTTGCAACTTTGTTTAATTAATAAAAATGCCAGAACATTTTTATAACTCATAAAACTTGTCATGCGCACTGTATATAATATGAACAACATGGAACATTATAGTTTATGATTATTTGGGCACATAAAATATTTTATAGCATTAAAATGCCCAAATGCAAATACCATATGATTTAATCCAGAGACCTTGGATGTCCTAGAAAATTGTGAACCATTTTTGGCAGAGGTTTAAGACCAAGGCAGAAATGATGGACATTTTTGAAGGGCATTTTGGGTACATTGGAAAAGTTTTTATCAAACCCTAGTTGTTAGAAGAGGAGTGCTGGGGTTTCTATCATTCCCATTTCAAGTTTCTTTCATAAGTAAACATGATGCACACTCTAGCTAGTCCTAATGCAAGTGCTAAACTAGGGATGTGACAATCCCCCTCCATCTCGATCGCTATCCCCACCTCGCCAGATCCGGTCCCCTCACCGCCGAGCACCCCCCGGTCCACCGGCCGCTGCCGCCGAGCCCCCGCACCCTCGATTCCCCTACTCAACCACCGCCGCCGACCCCCCGCACCCCTCCCCTACTCAACCGCCGCCGCCGACCCCCCGCACCCCCCGCACCCTCCCCCACTCCACCGGCATTACTGTTTGATGATATTTTTTAAAAAATTATTACTGTCTTATAAGAAAAATATTACTGTTATGATTTAAACAAGTTTGAACATATTTAAACACAAATAAGTATCAAACAGCATTTTAAATGCATAAAAAAAATTGTGGAGCCTAGGAATCAAACCCAGGACCTCCTGGTGTGAGAACTGGCTGCTGACCAGTCGAGCTAGTAGAGGGGACTTGATGTGGATCAGGTCAGGTGGAAGATAACCTGTTGGCTAGAGCAGAAATAAAAAAAATACTAATGGCGCACCAGGGTGAGGTGCGCCATTAGTATGGATGTACTTATGGCGCACCGAGGGGTGGTGCGCCATTAGTATTGTGCCGCCCCCATCCATATTCCTCCCCGGCCCAAACCTATCCCCTCTCCCTCCCTCGCCCCTCGATCCCCTTCCCTTCTCCTCTCCCCCGACGACGCTGCCCCGCCGCCTGATACGTCCAAAACGTATCTATAATTTCTGCTTGCTCCATGCCTCTTTTGGGTGATATTGCTATGTTATTTATACACTTCCATAGACTTTTGATCATATTTGGACTAACCTATTAACTCAGTGCACCCCAGTGCCAGTTTCTGTTTTCGGCTGTTTTTGTATTTCAGGTTTTCACATTACGAGAACTGCCAGGAAAAATCCAGAAAAATTATATAAAAAATCAGCGTTCCAGAAGCTACCGGGCGTCCGAAGTACAACCTGGGGGGGGGGGCACCAGGGGTCGAGGCGCCCTGGCGGCGCGCCCCCCCTGGGCCGCACCGGGGGGGCGCCTGGGCCCCCCGAGGCTCCGCTGATGCCCCCCTTTGGCATATATTTAAAGCGTCTCCCGAAACCCTCGAGACGGGAACTCTTTTTCGCGATCTCATCTCTGTTCCGCCGCCGCCGCCGCTTCCAAGATCGGGAGCACCAGGAGAACTCTTCCCGGCACCCTGCCGGAGGGGAGGATCACCACCGGGAGCTTCTCCACCACCATGGACGCCTCCCGGATGAGTTGTGAGTAGTCTCCCTTGGACCATGGGTCCATGACCAGTAGCTATGTGATGTTCTCCTCCCGTTCTTGTGCTTCACTAATTAGTCCTCGTGAGCTGCCCTACATGATCGAGGCACATATGTAATCCTTATGCTGTTGCTATGATGAGTTTGCTGGGATCCGATGGATTATGAGATTATGTTCAGATTGTGCTTGAGTAATATATTTGATTCACCTCTTTTATATTTATGTTTGTAAGTAATTCTTGCATGTTCTCCGTTGTTATTTATTGCTTTGGCCAAGTAATAGGTAGTGACCCCAAGAGGGAACGTTATGCTCGATTGTGGGTTCATACCCCTCGATGACTAGTTTGAGTGACAGAAACATGAGTCTAGGGGATGTGCTGTTGCCACAAGGGGGAAAACAACGGTGTTTGTGCCCGCGGGTGCAAGGACTGTTTACTTTACGCAAAGTTCTTTTAATGCAGTTGTCTGTTGCTTTGAGTTTACACTATGGGTGGGACTCGCAACTTAATACCAGCGATGTTCTGGATAGATATCTCAAGGTGGATGATTAGTAGTAGATGCAGATGGATTTCGGTCTATTTACCTCGGCGTACCGCCCATGCTTTGAACCTCAACCTTTCTTGCAATGTAGTCAGCATTGGTTTGCGCACATGGTCCTGTCAATTGCCCAGCTGTAATTCGTTTACCTCACATAGCTGTTTTATCGTCTTTTGGGAGAGAGACATCACTAGTGAACATCATGAGACTCCGGTCCATATTACCATCATTGATCACATCCGCTATTTACTTTTCCGCTTTTATTTACTATTGCAATTATATCTATCACTACTATCACTTGCGTTTGATCCTTTGTAAACGACAAGGCCGGAGGGATTGACAACCTCTCTGTACTCGTTGGGAGCAAAGTTATTTGTATCTGTGTGCAGGTCCACGTTGATTGCTAATATCTGGCGCCGTTAGCAGTTGACACCTTTTTGTTGAAACTGGGAGTCTCAGGGAAAACGATCCTTGGTATTGCCAAGGGAAAACTTCTGCTACACTGCATCTCAAACCTTCCACTTGGGGTAACCAACGAGGGGTGAGAAGCCACCTAGCACCGCCTCGACGCCGCTGCCCCGCCGCCTGGACGCCACCTCGACGCCCCGACGCCGCCTCGACGCCCCGACGCCGCCCCAACGTCGCCTCGACGCCTCGACGCCGCTGCCCCACCGCCTCGACGCCGCCTCGACGCCGCCCCGACGCCGCTGCTGATGGCTTCTCGCCCCTCGTTGGTTACCCCAAGAGGAAGGTTTGAGATGTAGCGTAACGGCAAGTTTCCCTTGGCAAAGATACCAAGGATCGAATCCCGTGAGACTCCGAGGGTCGACAAGTAGGTGTCAACGGCTGACGGCGCCAGAAACTTAGCGGTTTACAGGACCTGCACACAGATACAAATAACTTTGCTCCCAACGAGTACAGAGAGGTTGTCAATCCCTCCGGCCTTGTTGTTTACAAAGGATCAAACACAAGAGGTAATAATGATAGCTATGACTGCAACTAGGAAATAGAAACAGGAAGTAAATATAAGGTGTGATCAGTGGTGGTAATATGGACCGGGGTCCCATGATGTTCACTAGTGATGTCTCTCTCCCAAAAGACGACAAAACAGCTAAGCGAGGTAAACAAATTACAGCTGGGTAATTGCCAGGATTATGTGCGCAAACCAATGGTAACTATGCTGCAAAGAAAGGTAGAGGCTCAAAAGCATGGGCGGTACGCCAAGGCAAGTAGACCAAAATCCATCTGCATCTACTACTAATCATCCACCTTGAGATATCTATCCAGAACATCTCGCTGGTATTAAGTTGCGAGTCCCACCCATAGTGTAAACTCAAAGCAACAGACAACTGCATTAAAAGAACTTTGCGTAAAGTAAACAATCCTTGCACCCGCAAGTACAAGCACCGTTGTTTTCCCCCTTGTGGCAACAGCACATCCCCTAGACTCATGTTTCTGTCACTCAAGCTAGTCATCAGGGGGCATGAACCCACAATCAAGCATAACGCCCCCTCTTGGAGTTACTACCTACTACTTGGCCAAAGCAATAAACAGCAACGGAGAGCATGCAAGAATTACTTAAGAACAAATATATAAAAGAGGTGAATCAAATATATTACTCATACACAATCTGAACATAATCTCATAATCCATCGGATCCCAGCAAACTTAGTAGAGAAACAGCATAAAGATTACATATGTGCCTCGATCATGCAGGGCAGCTCACGAGGTCTAATCCATGAAGAACAAAGAGGGGAGGAGAACATCACATAGCTACTGGTCATGGACCCATGGTCCAAGGGGGACTACTCACAACTCATCCGGGAAGCGTCCATGGTGGTGGAGAAGCTCCCGGTGGTGGTTCTCCCCTCCGGCAGGGTGCTGGGAAGAGTTCTCCTGATGCTCCCAATCTTGGAAGCGTTGCGGCGGCGGAACAGAGGCGAGATCGCGAAAAAGGGTTCCGTCCTCGAGGGTTTCGGGACGCGAGGAATATATATGCGAAGGGGGGCCACCAGAGGCGGAGAGGGGGCCCCAGGCGCCCCCCTGGGGCGGCCAGGGGTGGGGCCGCCCCGGGTGGCCGCCTAGGCCACCCCTGGCTCCCCTCTGGCCCCACTTTGGTTTTTCTCGAAGCTTCCTGTACGCTGATTTTTTCTGTATTTTTCCCGGAATTTTTGGAGCACTTTTAATATGGGGGAAATCTGAAATAGAAAAACAACAGAAAACAGGAACTGGCACTGTGGTGCACTGAGTTAATAGGTTAGTCCAAATATGATCAAATGTGTATGGAAGTGCATAAATATCATAGCAGTATCACACAAAAGAAGCATGGAGCAAGCAGAAATTATAGATACGTTTTGGACGTATCAACATCCCTAAGCTTAATTCCTACTCGTCCTCGAGTAGGTAAATGATAACAAGCATAATTTCTGTGGTGACATGCTACCAACCATATAAGAACTTTTTAAGTAAAGCAATCAAGGCATGTAATTCAATTCAAGTCATAACAAGCAAGAGTCTATATTAGCATTGTAACAAGTAACATAAGAACATAAAGGTGCAAGAGCTCTCGCTTTCCGTGACTCGAATGTCTCCAAATGGTGTTTGCGTGCAAGAAAGGGGATAGGGATATACGAGAGAGTAAAACATAGTTTTTGTATTGTTGAGAACTTAATCTACTAAAGTTTCACACTTGGTCCTCTTTGGAATCTTATCTTGACTCATCCCCAGACCAACAGCCAGGTACAAGTCAAAATGATCCACTCCCTTTCGATATTTTGAGCACTCATGCAATGGATGAGCATAAGCAAGAAAGTCGACACTTAGGATGGCAAAGAGAGAAAAATGATGAAGGGGGAAGACAAAAAAAAGTGTGAAGGGCTCACATCAATGAGGACAATCATCGGCGAGAGAAAGCCAAATGATAGATATGATGTGAGGAGTAGGGATTGCCATGCAACGGATGCACATATGAGCTAAGGTAAGCTCTCCAATGGAACTAGTGGGGGTGCATCCAACTTGCTTGCTCAAGAAGACCTAGAGCTCTTTTGAGGAGGCTCGTCATTGGAATATACAAGCCAAGTTCTATAGTGTGAAGGTCCCCACATAGCTATATGCATGAATGATAATCTCTATGAAGTACAAGGTATAAGATGGAGTACGAGTGTGGATCTCTCAAAAGAAATAGTAGTGTGCCCCCTTCTATCTTTTTATTTCTTTTTCTCTTTTTTCTCTTTTTTTTATTTTTTGTGTGGCCTCAATGGCTCTTTCTATTTAACTCTCATTTGTCCTCTTTGGGATCTTTTGATTTTGTCCTCTTTGGGATCTTTTGATTTGTCCTCTTTGGGATCTTTTCCTCACCTTAGGGGCAACACTCTATGTATTACAAGAAGTATAGAAGATCTTTCACACTTTACAAAAGTACTCAACATAAAGAAAATGAAACTATCATGATGTATGCAAATGTATGCCTCTGCCAGTGTAGCAGGAAATGCAATGATACTAGCGTGTCATATAGCAATGATTAGGGCAAGGCCCAACTAGCATGCGGCTCATCGATCAAGCAAAAAGCATGTATGACATGAAGATCAAGTCATGAGAAGATGGATGTTGCATGGCAATGTATCTCGGAAAGGCTATGGAAATGCCTTGATAGGTAGGTATGGTGGCTGTTTTGAGGAAGGATATAATGAGGCTTATGATGACAGAGCGTATCGTGCCAAGGATTTGGATGCACCGGCGAAGTATGCGCCAACTCTCGAGGTGAGAAAGGGCAATGCACGGTACCGAAGAGGCTAGAAAAATATGGTTAGGTGGAAGTGTCAACTTTCGAATACTCACATTATTCCGAAGAACTCATGCACTTATTATCGGTAACTCTCAATCTAATTAGGAGGTTCACAAAGAGACAAGTACCCCGAGGAGGAGTGTATGGGGGTTTGGTTATCCTTGCGCATCCTCGGCTCATGGTACGTGAGTGTACTCTAATATTCGATCCCTCCAAAGATTAGTTATCCATTTAGTAGCTAAAGTTCTCAATTATTTTGTAGGTTTTCGAAAATAAACACGGATTGCCCAAAATACGACATCTATCACTAATAGGCTAAAGCTCTTGACAGCAAAACTTCAGACATTACTCTTGGCAATACCTCAAAACTATTGCAAGTTACTACTAAAATTAAATAGCAACCTCAATTACCTACTTTAGGTTAAGACACACAACTCAAGATATACATGAAAACTCAAGAGAGTTCAACAACCAACTAAACAAAAGCTCTCTAAAAAGAAAAGCATGAAAACTAAGAGCTAAACATGACATCGGCTATGGAAAGACAAAGAACACACACAGCAAAGATAAGCATGAAAATCCTATGTTGTGTTCTAGGTTGAAGTGGAGCGTGTTTCTCTCCCACACAAAGAAAGCTGGGTTCTAACTTGTTATGAACAGCAAGCAAAGCTAAAGAAAACTAAAAAGGAAACTAAGAGCAAGACGCTCCAAACATAGCACATAACGCATGAAGTGATTAAAATATAGTGGAACGAAAGACGAACTGATAATTGTTGATGGAGAAGGGGATGCACGGGGGCATCCCCAAGCTTAGACGCTTGAGTCTTCTTGAATATTTCTTGGGGGTGCACGGGGGCATCCCCAAGCTTGAGCGTTTGTCCCTCCTGAATCTTCTTTTATCATCTTCCCTCGCACACTTGAAAACTCCCTTCATACATAACTCATCATAATCTGATTAGCGAGGTTAGTACCCACAATAAAATAATTTTTCCCTACTGGAAATAAGGATAGTCTTGAAGAGCTACTGTTTCTCAAGATTGCCAAAAAGTTTTTGCAAAGAAAAAGCAAGCTCAAGGTTTGCAAAACGAAGAAAAGGCAAAACAGGACATAATCTGTGAAAAACAGACCAGCAGGTAGTAAATAATTTTTTCGGTTCACTTCTGCAACTCAAATAAAAAAACTCAGAACAGACGCTCGAAAGCCAATTGTATAGAGCATGCTGTCAAAAAAATTCAGATGAAAAATATGACCTGGTGATTTTATACGAATTTTTCTGTCCAAGGACAGAATCTGTTTTCTGGACAACACGTCACAACTTTTGAACTTTCTTGCAATCAGAGGCTAAACTTGGCACAAAGCTGAAAAGAAAAGATACAATGATGATGCTACTGTAGTAACAAACATCAAGACACAACAAAAGCAAAATAAAACCTAATTCGTTTTGGGCTGCCTCCCAAAAGAGCTTTCTTTTATGCCTTTAAGCTAGGCATAATGCAAAGAGAGAAGATCAAGTTTTATCAAGAGTAAGAGAATAGCTAGCCCGTGTAACGGACTCAAAAGGTAACTTAATCTTCTTTCTAGGGAAGTGTTCCATCCCTTTCTTGAGAAGAAATTGGAATTTTATATTCCCCTCTTTCATGTCAATGATAGCACCAACGGTGCGAAGAAAAGGACGTCCCAAAATAATTGGACAAGAAGGTTCACATTCAATATCCATAATAGTAAAATCAACGGGAACATAATTGTCATTGACAATGATACGAACATCGTCGATCTTCCCAAAGGGTTTCTTTACGGAAGAATCAACAAGACGAACACCAAAAGAACAAGGATCAAAAGATTTCAATTTAAGCATATCATACATTCTTTTGGGCATAAGGGAGGTACTAGCTCCAACATCACATAAAGCATAGCAAGAGAAGTTATTCAACTTAATTTTAATCATAGGATCCCAACCATCTTCTAGCTTTCTAGGTATGGAGGCTTCTACCCTAAGCTTCTCCTCCCTAGCTTTGATGAGAGCATTAGTGACATGCTCCGTGAAGGCAAGGTTAAGTGTGCTAGTGTGGGGATCTTTAGACATCTTGTGAAGAAAACCAATAACTTTAGAAAGGGTGCAATTATCAAAATCAAGGTCACCACTATCAAGTAAAGTGGTAGTGGTGTCCTTTAGGCTCACTTGTTTGGTAGCTTCTATGGCCATGGGAGTTTCTTCTTTTACGGTTGAGGTCATAACATCACCATTAATAGGTCCAATGGGACTAGGAGTGCATTGGGTGCTAAGAGTTTGGATATCCTCAACAACTTGGATAGTAGCAACAGTGTGGTGGGTAGGAAGGCTCTTAATTCTATCTTCTTCCTCCTTTTCTCTAGCCCATCTCTCATTAAGTTTAGCCATCATCCTAATGTTTTCATTAATTTACACTTAAATAGCATTCATAGGAGTGGTCTTCCTCTCCTCAAGAGGAGAAGTTCTAATTTTAAGCAACTCTACCTCATGGGCTAAATTGTCTACCTTCGAAGAGAGATTATCTAGTTTGTCTAGTTTTTCTTGTACACTCTTATTGAAGGCTTTTTGGGTAGTGATGAAGTCTTTAAGCATAATCTCTAGTTCAGAAGTGGAGTTCTTGGTGCTAGGATAAGCATTGTTGTTCCCATAGGAATTAGACGGGAACGGTCTAGGGTTGCTACCAAAATTACTCCTATAAGCATTGTTATTGAAATTGTTTCTAGAGATAAAGTTCACATCTACTTGATCTTGAGCAATCAAAGAATTTAAAGGAACATCATGAGGATCAATAGAAGATTGCTTGGAAAGTAGAGACATGATCAAGTCAACTTTTTCATTTAGGGAGGAAATCTCCTCGACAGAGTTTACCTTCCTACCTGTTGGAGAGCGTTCGGTGTGCCATTGGGAATAATTGGTCATCATCTCGTCGAGAAGCTTCGTGGCAGCACCAAGTGTAGTTGACATAAAGGTTCCTCCCGCGGCCGAATCTAACAAGTTCCGCGAGGTAAAGTTCAAGCCTGCATAAAAAGTTTGGATAACCATCCAAGTAGTCAAACCATGAGTAGGGCAGTTCTTGACAAGAGATTTCATGCGTTCCCAAGCTTGGGCAACGTGTTCATTATCCAATTGTTTAAAATTCATTATGTTACTCCTTAGTTGGATAATTTTAGCAGGGGGATAGTGCTTCCCACATAAGGCATCCTTGCACTTGTCCCAAGAATCTATACTATTCCTAGGCAAGGATTGAAACCAGATTTTAGCTCCTCCTCTCAAGGAGAAAGGAAAAAGCTTAAGCTTAACAATATCACCATCTACTTTTTTGTACTTTTGCATATCACAGAGCTCAACAAAATTATTTAAGTGCAAAGCAGCATCATCTCCAGCACCGGATAATTGATCTTTCATAACTAGGTTCAGTAAAGCAGGTTTAATCTCATAAGAAGGTGCTGAAGTGGCAGGTGTAGCAATAGGCGTGCAGATAAATTCATTGTTGTTATGACTAGGGAAGTCACACAACTTGGTGTTCTCGGTGGAACCCATACCAGCAGCAAGCAAGATAACTATTTTTGTGATTTTTGGTAAGGGACACTAAAGCAAAAACTGAAAGTTAAACTAACAAGACTAAAAAGCAAAGATAAAAGATAGCGTGCAACTCCCCTATCTTGAAGAGTGGAGTCCCCGGCAACGGCGCCAGAAACTTTGCTTGATGGCTTCTCGCCCCTCGTTGGTTACCCCAAGTGGAAGGTTTGAGATGTAGCGTAACGGCAAGTTTCCCTTGGCAAAGATACCAAGGATCGAATCCCGTGAGACTCCGAGGGTCGGCAAGTAGGTGTCAACGGCTAACGACGCCAGAAACTTAGCGGTTGACAGGACCTGCACACAGATACAAATAACTTTGCTCCCAACGAGTACAGAGAGGTTGTCAATCCCTCCGGCCTTGTTGTTTACAAAGGATCAAACACAAGAGGTAATAATGATAGCTATGACTGCAACTAGGAAATAGAAACATGAAGTAAATATAAGGTGTGATCAGTGGTGGTAATATGGACCGGGGTCCCATGATGTTCACTAGTGATGTCTCTCTCCCAAAAGACGATAAAACAGCTAAGCGAGGTAAACAAATTACAGCTGGGCAATTGACAAGATTATGTGCGCAAACCAATGCTAACTATGCTGCAAAGAAAGGTAGAGGCTCAAAAGCATGGGCGGTACGCCAAGGCAAGTAGACCGAAATCCATCTGCATCTACTACTAATCATCCACCTTGAGGTATCTATCCAAAACATCTCGCTGGTATTAAGTTGCGAGTCCCACCCATAGTGTAAACTCAAAGCAATAGACAACTGCATTAAAAGAACTTTGCGTAAATTAAACAATCCTTGCACCCGCAAGTACAAGCACCGTTGTTTTCCCCCTTGTGGCAACAGCACATCCCCTAGACTCATGTTTCTGTCACTCAAGCTAGTCATCAGGGGGCATGAACCCACAATCAAGCATAACGCTCCCTCTTGGAGTTACTACCTACTACTTGGCCAAAGCAATAAACAGCAACGGAGAGCATGCAAGAATTACTTAAGAACAAATATATAAAAGAGGTGAATAAAATATATTACTCATACACAATCTGAACATAATCTCATAATCCATCGGATCCCAGCAAACTCAGCAGAGCAACAGCATAAAGATTACATATGTGCCTCGATCATGTAGGGCAGCTCACGAGGTCTAATCCATGAAGAACAAAGAGGGAAGGAGAACATCACATAGCTACTGGTCATGGACCCATGGTCAAAGGGGGACTACTCACAACTCATCCGGGAAGTGTCCATGGTGGTGGAGAAGCTCCCGGTGGTGGTTCTCCCCTCCGGCTGGGTGCCGGGAAGAGTTCTCCTGATGCTCCCGATCTTGGAAGCGTTGCGGCGGCGGAACAGAGGCGAGATCGCGAAAAAGGGTTCCGTCCTCGAGGGTTTCGGGACGCGAGGAATATATATGCGAAGGGGGGTCACCAGAGGCGGAGAGGGGGCCCCAGGCGCCCCCTGGGGCGGCCAGGGGTGGGGCCGCCCCGGGTGGCCGCCTGGGCCACCCCTAGCTCCCCTCTGGCCCCACTTTGGTTTTTCTTGAAGCTTCCTGTACGCTGATTTTTTCTGTATTTTTCCCAGAATTTTTGGAGCACTTTTAATATGGGGGAAATCTGAAATAGAAAAACAGCAGAAAACAGGAACTGGCACTGTGGTGCACTGAGTTAATAGGTTAGTCCAAATATGATCAAAAGTGTATGGAAGTGCATAAATATCATAGCAATATCACACAAAAGAAGCATGGAGCAAGCAGAAATTATAGATACGTTTTGGACGTATCAGCTGCCCCGCCGCCTCGACGCCGCCTTGATGGCTTCTAGCCCCTCGTTGGTTACCCCAAGTGGAAGGTTGAGATGTAGCGTAGCGGCAACTTTCCTTTGGCAAAGATACCAAGGATCGAATCCCGTGAGACTCCGAGGGTCGACAAGTAGGTGTCAACGGCGCCAGAAACTTTGCGGTTGACAGGACCTGCACACAGATACAGATAACTTTGCTCCCAACGAGTACAGAGAGGTTGTCAATCCCTCCGGCCTTGTTGTTTACAAAGGATCAAACACAAGAGATAATAATGATAGCTATGACTGCAACTAGGAAATAAAAACAGGAAGTAAATAGAAGGTGTGATCAGCGGTTGTAATATGGACCGGGGTTCCATGATGTTCACTAGTGATGTCTCTCTCCCAAAAGACGATAAAACAGCTAAGCGAGGTAAACAAATTACAGCTGGGCAATTGACAGGATTATGTGCGCAAACCAATGCTAACTATGCTGCAAAGAAAGGTAGAGGCTCAAAAGCATGGGCGGTACGCCAAGGCAAGTAGACCGAAATCCATCTGCATGTACTACTAATCATCCACCTTGAGATATCTATCCAGAACATCTCGCTGGTATTAAGTTGCGAATCCCACCCAAAGTGTAAACTCAAAGCAACGGACAACTGCATTAAAAGAACTTTGCGTAAAGTAAACAATCCTTGCACCCGCAAGTACAAGCACCGTTGTTTTCTCCCTTGTGGCAACAGCACATCCCCTAGACTCATGTTTCTGTCACTCAAGCTAGTCATCAGGGGGCATGAACCCACAATCAAGCATAACGCTCCCTCTTGGAGTTACTACCTACTTCTTGGCCAAAGCAATAAATAGCAACGGAGAACATGCAAGAATTACTCAAGAACAAAGATATAAAAGAGGTGAATCAAATATATTACTCAAAAACAATCTGAACATAGTCTCATAATCCATCGGATCCCAGCAAACTCAGCAGAGCAACAACATAAAGATTACATATGTGCCTCGATCATGTAGGGTAGCTCACGAGGTCTAAACCATGAAGAGCAAAGAGGGGAGGAGAACATCACATAGCTACTGGTCATGGACCCATGGTCCAAGGTGGACTACTCACAACTCATCCGGGAAGCGTCCATGGTGGTGGAGAAGCTCCCGGTGGTGGTTCTCCCCTCCGGCAGGGTGCCGGGAAGAGATCTCCTGATGCTCCCGATCTTGGAAGCGCTGCGGCGGCGGAACAAAGGCGAGATCACGAAAAAGGGTTCCGTCCTCGAGGGTTTCGGGACGAGAGGAATATATATGCGAAGGGGGGCAACCAGAGGTGGAGCTGGGGCCCCAGGCGCCCCCCTGGCGCGGCCAGGGGTGGGGCCGCGCCGGGTGGCCGCCTGGGCCTCCCCTGGCTCCCCTCTGGCCCCGCTTTGGTTCTTCGCGAAGCTTCCTGTACGCTGATTTTTCCTATATTTTTCCCGGAATTTTTGGAGCACTTTTAATATGGGGGAAACCTGAAATAGAAAAACAGCAAAAAACAGGAACTGGCACTGTGGTGCACTGAGTTAATAGGTTAGTCCAAATATGATCAAAAGTGTATGTAAGTGCATCAATATCATAGCAATATCACACAAAAGAAGCATGGAGCAACCAGAAATTATAGATACGTTTTGGACGTATCAACATCCCCAAGCTTAATTCCTGCTCGTCCTCGAGTAGGTAAATGATAACAAGCATAATTTCTTAGTTGACATGCTACCAACCATATAAGAACTTTTTAAGCAAAGCAATCAAGGCATGTAATTCAATTCAAGTCATAACAAGCAAGAGTCTATATTAGCATTGTAACAAGCAACATAAGAACATAAATGTGCAAGAGCTCTCGCTGTCCGTGACTCGAATGTCTCCAAATGGTGTTTGCGTGCAAGAAAGGGGATAGGGATATACGAGAGAGTAAAACATAGTTTTTGTATTGTTGAGAACTTAATATACTAAAGTTTCACACTTGGTCTTCTTTGGAATCTTATCTTGACTCATCCCTAGGCCACTAGCCAGGTACAAGTCAAAATGATCCACTCCCTTTCGATATTTTGAGCACTCATGCAATGGATGAGCGTAAGCAAGAAAGTTGACACTTAGGATGGCAAAGAGAGAAAAATGATGGAGGGAGAAGACAAAAAAGGTGTGAAAGGCTCACATCAATGAGGACAATCATGGGCGAGAGAAAGCCAAATGATAGATATGATGTGAGGAGTAGGGATTGCCATGCAACGGATGCACATATGAACTAAGGTAAGCTCTCCAATGGAACTAGTGGGGGTGCATCCAACTTGCTTGCTCAAGAAGACCTAGAGCTCTTTTGAGGAGGCTCATCATTGGAATATACAAGCCAAGTTCTATAGTGTGAAGGTCCCCACATAGCTATATGTATGAATGATAATCTCTACGAGTGTGGATCTCTCAAAAGGAATAGTAGTGTGCCCCCTTCTCTCTTTTTATTTCTTTTTCTCTTTTTTCTCTTTTTTTAATTTTTTGTGGCCTCAATGGCTCTTTCTATTTAACTCACATTTGTCCTCTTTGGGATCTTTTGATTTTGTCCTCTTTGGGATCTTTTGATTTTGTCCTCTTTGGGATCTTTTCCTCACATTAGGGGCAACACTCTATATATTACAAGAAGCATAGAAGATCTTTCACACTTTACAAAAGTACTCAACATAAAGAAAATGAAACTATCATGATGTATGCAAATGTATGCCTCTGCCAGTGTAGCAGGATATGCAATGATACTAGCGCGTCATGTAGCAATGATTAGGGCAAGGCCCAACTAGCATGCGGCTCATCGATCAAGCAAAAAGCATGTATGACATGAAGATCAAGTCATGAGAAGATGGATGTTGCATGGCAATGTATCTCGGAAAGGCTATGAAAATGCCTTAATAGGTAGGTATGGTGGCTGTTTTGAGGAAGGATATAATGAGGCTTATGATGACAGAGCGTATCGTGCCAAGGATTTGGATGCACCGGCGGAGTATGCGCCAACTCTCGAGGTGAGAAAGGGCAATGCACGGTACCGAAGAGGCTAGAAAAATATGGCTAGGTGGAAGTGTCAACTTTCGAATACTCACATTAGTCCGAAGAACTCATGCACTTATTATCGGTAACTCTCAATCTAATTAGGAGGTTCACAAAGAGACAAGTACCCCGAGGAGGAGTGTATGGGGGTTTGGTTATCCTTGCGCATCCTCGACTCATGGTACGTGAGTGTACTCTAATATTCGATCCCTCCAAAGATTAGTGATCCATCTAGTAGCTAAAGTTCTCAACTATTTTGTAGGTTTTCGAAAATAAACACGGATTGCCCAAAATACGAAATCTATCACTAATAAGCTAAAGCTCTTGACACCAAAAGTTCAGACATTACTCATGGAAATACCTCAAAACTATTGCAAGTTACTACTAAAATTAAATAGCAACCTCAATTACCTACTTTAAGTTAAGACACACAACTCAGTGCAACAGGCAAACTCTCTTAACAAGATAAACATGAAAACTCAAGAGAGTTCAGCAACCAACTAAACAAAAGCTCTTTAAAAAGAAAAGCATGAAAACTAAGAGCATACTAGTGTGCTAGTGTGGGGATCTCTAGACATCTTGTGAAGAAAACCAATAACTTCAGAAAGGGTGCAATTATCAAAATCAAGGTCACTACTATCAAGTAAAGTGGTAGTGGTGTCCTTTAGGCTCACTTGTTTGGTAGCTTCTATGGTTATAGGAGTTTCTTCTTCTACGGTTGAGGTCATAGCATCACCATTAATAGGTCCAGTGGGACTAGGAGTGCATTGGGTGCTAAGAGTTTGGATATCCTCAACAACTTGAATAGTAGCAACAGTGTGGTGGGTAGGAAGGCTCTTAATTTTATCTTCTTCCTCCTTTTCTCTAGCCCATCTCTCTTTAAGTTTAGCAATCATCCTAATGTTTTCATTAATTTGCACTTGAATAGCATTCATAGGAGTGGTCTTCCTCTCCTCAAGAGGAGAAGTTCTAATTTTAAGCAACTCTACCTCATGGGCTAAATTGTCTACCTTCGAAGAGAGATTATCTAGTTTGTCTAGTTTTTCTTCTACACTCTTATTGAAGGCTTTTTGGGTAGTGATGAAGTCTTTAAGCATAATCTCTAGTTCAGAAGTGGAGTTCTTGGTGCTAGGATAAGCATTGTTGTTCCCATAGGAATTAGAGGGGAACGGTCTAGGGTTGCTACCAAAATTACTCCTATAAGCATTGTTATTGAAATTGTTTCTAGAGATAAAGTTCACATCTACTTGATCTTGAGCAATCAAAGAATTTAAAGGAACATCATGAAGATCAATAGAAGATTGCTTGGAAAGTAGAGACATGATCAAGTCAACTTTTTCATTTAGGGAGGTAATCTCCTCGACAGAGTTTACCTTCCTACCTGTTGGAGCGCGTTCGGTGTGCCATTGGGAATAATTGGTCATCATCTCGTCGAGAAGCTTCGTGGCAGCACCAAGTGTAGTTGACATAAAGGTTCCTCCCGCGGCCGAATCTAACAAGTTCCGCGAAGTAAAGTTCAAACCTGCATAAAAAGTTTGGATAACCATCCAAGTAGTCAAACCATGAGTAGGGCAGTTCTTGACAAGAGATTTCATGCGTTCCCAAGCTTGGGCAACGTGTTCATTATCCAATTGTTTAAAATTCATTATGTTACTCCTTATTGGATAATTTTAGCAGGGGGATAGTACTTCCCAATAAAGGCATCCTTGCACTTGTCCCAAGAATCTATACTATTCCTAGGCAAGGATTGAAACCAGATTTTAGCTCCTCCTCTCAAGGAGAAAGGAAAAAGCTTAAGCTTAACAATATCACCATCTACTTATTCGTACTTTTGCATATCACAGAGCTCAACAAAATTATTTAAGTGCAAAGCAGCATCATCTCCAGCACCGGAGAATTGATCTTTCATAACTAGGTTCAGTAAAGCAGGTTTAATCTCATAAGAAGGTGCTGAAGTGGCAGGTGTAGCAATAGGCGTGCAGATAAAGTCATTGTTGTTATGACTAGTGAAGTCACACAACTTGGTGTTCTTGGTGGAATCCATAGCAGCAGCAAGCAAGATAACTATTTTTGAGATTTTTGGTAAGGGACACTAAAGCAAAAACTGAAAGGTAAACTAACAAGACTAAAAAGCAAAGATAAAAGATAGCATGCAACTCCCTTATCTTGAAGAGTGGAGTCCCCGGCAACGGCGCCAGAAACTTTGCTTGATGGCTTCTCGCCCCTCGTTGGTTACCCCAAGTGGAAGGTTGAGATGTAGCGTAACGGCAAGTTTCCCTTGGGAAAGATACCAAGGATCGAATCCCGTGAGACTCCGAGGGTCGACAAGTAGGTGTCAACGGCGCCAGAAACTTTGCGGTTGACAGGACCTGCACACAGATACAGATAACTTTGCTCCCAACGAGTACAGAGAGGTTGTCAATCCCTCCGGCCTTGTTGTTTACAAAGGATCAAACACAAGAGATAATAATGATAGCTATGACTGCAACTAGGAAATAAAAACAGGAAGTAAATAGAAGGTGTGATCAGCGGTGGTAATATGGACCGGGGTCCCATGATGTTCACTAGTGATGTCTCTCTCCCAAAAGACGATAAAACAGCTAAGCGAGGTAAACAAATTATAGCTGGGCAATTGACAGGATTATGTGCGCAAACCAATGCTAACTATGCTGCAAAGAAAGGTAGAGGCTCAAAAGCATGGGCGGTACGCCAAGGCAAGTAGACTGAAATCCATCTGCATCTACGACTAATCATCCACCTTGATATATCTATCCAGAACATATCGCTGGTATTAAGTTGCGAATCCCACCCAAAGTGTAAACTCAAAGCAACGGACAACTGCATTAAAAGAACTTTGCGTAAAGTAAACAATCCTTGCACCCGCAAGTACAAGCACCGTTGTTTTCTCCCTTGTGGCAACAGCACATCCCCTAGACTCATGTTTCTGTCACTCAAGCTAGTCATCGGGGGGCATGAACCCACAATCAAGCATAACGCTCCCTCTTGGAGTTACTACCTACTACTTGGCCAAAGCAATAAACAACAACGGAGAACATGCAAGAATTACTCAAGAACAAAGATATAAAAGAGGTGAATCAAATATATTACTCAAACACAATCTGAACATAGTCTCATAATCCATCGGATCCCAGCAAACTCAGCAGAGCAACAGCATAAAGATTACATATGTGCCTCGATCATGTAGGGCAGCTCACGAGGTCTAAACCATGAAGAGCAAAGAGGGGAGGAGAACATCACATAGCTACTGGTCATGGACCCATGGTCCAAGGTGGACTACTCACAACTCATCCGGGAAGCGTCCATGGTGGTGGAGAAGCTCCCGGTGGTGGTTCTCCCCTCCGGCAGGGTGCCGGAAAGAGTTCTCCTGATGCTCCCGATCTTGGAAGCGCTGCGTCGGCGGAACAGAGGCGAGATCGCGAAAAAGGGTTCCGTCCTCGAGGGTTTCGGGACGAGAGGAATATATATGCGAAGGGGGGCAACCAGTGGCGGAGCTGGGGCCCCAGGTGCCCCCCTGGCGCGGCCAGGGGTGGGGCCGCGCCGGGTGGCCGCCTGGGCCTCCCCTGGCTCCCCTCTGGCCCCGCTTTGGTTCTTCGCGAAGCTTCCTGTATGCTGATTTTTCCTATATTTTTCCCGGAATTTTTGGAGCACTTTTAATATGGGGGAAACCTGAAATTGAAAAACAGCAGAAAACAGGAACTGGCCTGTGGTGCACTGAGTTAATAGGTTAGTCCAAATATGATCAAAAGTGTATGGAAGTGCATCAATATCATAGCAATATCACACAAAAGAAGCATGGAGCAAGCAGAAATTATAGATACGTTTTGGACGTATCACGCCTCGACGCCGCCTCTCCTCCACAACGGCCGCTGCATCAGCCCAAGTAAGTTCTCCTCCCTCTTCTTCTTTTAGATCCATTAGGGTTCCTGCGAGTTCATCAGAGTTTGTCCTCTTCCTTCCCTAAAGTTGCGATTTTTAGCTTGAACTTGATACTCCTCTATGCAATGGTATTCATAGCAATTGGGTTCCTTCTATTTGTTTGTAATTCATCGTGTGCGGAGTACTAATTGGGGCAGTTTACATGTTCTTCATCTACCTAGTATTGTTCTGTTCGTGCCTTAATGTATTAGGTTATTAATCATCAAATAATTTTGTAGTTGGATTATTTCAACCGTTTGAGCACCCATAGATATCGAGGAAGCTTCTATTATTGAAGGGGGCGGCACAATAACACTCTTGTCTTGCTGCCATGCTTAGTTTTTTTATCCATTCTCAGTATTGGCACAAATTCTGTTATTGAAGTTTCATGCTCCCAACTAACACTCATAATGCACCCATGGTATTATTTTCCAGCTTCTTACCTAGGTGCTTCTGTATTGTGATTATTTTGTTTCGAGGGACTATAAAAATGCTTCCATTTATCAACAGAATTCTGGTTCTGTTTTGAAAGTTGGCGACACAGAAGATGCATCAGCGTCTTGCTGCCATGCTTAGTTTTTTTATCCATTCTCAGTTTTCTATCTGTCATACCAATATTAGTTATGTAGAGTTCTCATCTTTTCATCTTTCCGTAGTCCCCATTTGGTGGCTATTTTTCTTTTTATTTTATTTTTCAATTTTTCGTATTTCCAAGTAGTGCTACCTGTGAAGCCAGTACAATTTTTTGCTTCTCACCCGGGTGATTCTAGTTTGTAAACATTTAGTTTCATTCGTCTATGAATTTGCTTCTATCCATCAAGTGAGAATTTGCTTCTATCCTAAATGATTGTGAGTTGAGAACAAGGTTTAACTTGCTTGGGTTTAAAGTTGAAGATGGAGATGGTAACGTCCTAACAGCTGAACTGCCTAATCCATGCATTTCAGAAAAACCTTCATGAAGTTTTCCCATTATAATTATGTAAACGTGGAGATAGATAACCTTGGACACAAGCTTGGAGTTTCCTCCACTTAAATATGCATGCATAATTTGTGAATTGTAGGACCTTACTCTTTATATGAATTCTAATTGGTGATGTCAGTAGTTGAAGCCAAGCTTCAACTTACTCAAATGGTAGGGAGGTCATAGTGTTCCTTTACAAGCATAGTAGAGCATAGTATGGATTCTAATGTTCAACTCTGACTAAACAGGTTCTGCAAACGGTCTTTTACTGCACTTGACTGAAGAAGTAGGTGTCTGCTATATCCTGCACTTGAGGTGAGTTGTCTTCTCAGGTTTACATTGCAATGGGCACTCTTCTTGTAAACACAAATTCAGATTTATATACTATATGATGGCATGACTGTTTTTATTAGGCAGGACAGTGCAGTAGTTGATGTATCTTGGGTTGATTATAAAGTTGCTTGGGTTTAATATTACCCAGCATGATGATGTATCAATGTAGCATTAGCATATGATCCAAGTGCTAGTACTGCTAGTAAATAGCTAATACAGTTAATGAAGAAGAAGAAAAACTGCTAGTACAGTTAATGAAGAAGAAAAAAACTGCTAGTACTGCTATTAAATAGCATCAGACTGAATGTCTTTTATATATGGCCAATACAGTCTGATGGCCAATACAGTTATTGAAGAAGAAAAAAACTGCTAGTACTGCTAGTAAATAGCATCAGACTGAATGTCTTTTATATATGGTACTACTAGTAAATAGCTTCTTCTATATACTAATTTGCATCAAAGTGTAGAACAAAGCATCAGACTAAATAACTAACAGTGGGTAATTAACCTAACTATTCATTTTTCCTTAGGTTAATATTAAAATGTCCAGTGTATATATATTTGAAAATGATTGCTGCTAGATGTTAATTTGCTGGTACTAGCTAGAATTTGGCACTGA
The DNA here is from genome assembly GCA_902687465.1 of Secale cereale. Lineage (NCBI taxonomy): Eukaryota > Viridiplantae > Streptophyta > Magnoliopsida > Poales > Poaceae > Secale > Secale cereale. The sequence continues at coordinate 851,936,345 of LR738715.1, read as the reverse complement.
AATGCAAAAGCAAAAGCTAATTGACTGCTAGGTAATAGCACTAGTACTAGGTAGCTAAAATATGTGTTCTGAAACACTGAGAGCAGAAACACTTACTACATACATATGCTCAAGAAACACTTACTAACCAGAAAAGGTTTTGACTTGAAATGTTAATAGCACAGAGAGCACCGGCCACAAGTTAAACACCTCAATCTGTTAGTATTTGTCTGCATTTTCTCACATTCTTCTTGTATCTGATCCAGTATTGCTTGTAGTGGTTTGTCCAAAATGTTGAATGATACTGCTTGGAGATGCATATATTGTTTCACCTCTTCACATGCCAATGTATTTTCCATGTTGTGATGGAGGCCTTTTTTGCCTTGTCCACCCGAGAGGCCCTTGAGTTTGCTGGAATGTCGATTAACTTCCGTTCCGGCAAATTCGGGTACTCCATATGTCCTATTTTCAGCAAAGGTCATACTGAAATTTTTCATGAATCTTAGCATGACTTTGCTAAAAATAGGACATATGAGGTACTTGTGACTAATGCATGGGCCGGGGTATCTTAGTAGTTAATTAAGTAGGATCAAGTGCCCCTTTATTCTAGCTGCATTAAACCATAGGCGGCAATAGAGCCAAGTGATTAGGCCCAACTTAGAATTCTCCTTCCCAGCTTAGCTTTTAGGATGCCTCGGTGTCGACAAACCATTAATTATAAAACCTTGGCTTTTAGGGTGCCTCGGTGTCGATAAAAACCGAAATGATGAAAGCTTAGGCTTTTAGGGTGCCTCGGCGTCGAAAAACCCTCAATGATAAAAGCTTAGCTTTTAGGATGCCTCGGTGTCGAAAAACCCTAAATGATGAGACCATGATCTTGTTCCTTGACAATAATCAACTTTTTGACCAAACTTTGTTCCTATTTAGAGAGAAACATGGCCAACAACGATGAGCCCGGGGGTTCGGGCGGCAAGGCATTCTGGGAGCTGTCCCAGGAGATGGAGGAACAACCTCACTTGTATGAGGACGCCGCCTTCCCCACCAATCCTGAGACCACTGATGGTACCGCCGAGGATGACCCCACTGATGGTGCCGCCGAGGATGCCACCACTGATGGTGCCGCCGAGGATGCCACCACTGATGATGGCGGCGCACGCACAGATGGCAGCCAACCGAAGAGGCAACGGAAGGACCGGCGCCCGATCGTGCTCCGCACCCTCAAGGAGGAAGTTACTGAAGTGGACTCCGACGGGAATCCAACGGCACCCGAACGAATAGTTAAGGGGTACTCGCTTCAGCTCGGGTGCATTCTCCGGAGCACCGTCTCGATCAACACCGAGAACCTGAGGCATCCTGACCGAGGGAATTTGCGCAACCTCCTCTTCACGAAGCTACACGAACGATACAAGTTCCCCGCTGAATTTGAAAACACAAGCCTCAAAGGGAATAAAGTGAACAATGCTGCCCTCACGAAGATGAGCAAGGCCATGTCTACTTGGAAAAGCAATGTGAAGAGAATGATCGAGAAAGGTGAGAGTTATGAGAAGATCAAGGAGAAAAATCCTTCGATCACCGAAGATGACTACAACGACTTCAAGATTAATTGCTCGAGCACCACAAACTCCGAATCAAGTCAGTGGGGGAAAGAAATGCGGGAGCTGAACTTAGGGGAACACACACTCGGTCCCGGCGGTTACAGAGTGGCAGAGCCTATATGGGACAAGGAGGAGGCGGACCATGCCGAGCAAGGCCTACCGCCCCTCTTCGATAAATACGGTGACAAGCAGACCAGGAACTTTGTCAGGGCCCGGTACAAGAAGGACCCGAAAACAAAGGAGCTTACCACGGATCCGAAGACCAGGGCGCTTGAGCTTATTCTGGTAAGGAATACACCCCTACGTAATTAGCTCCATATGGTTGCATTCTAATTAATGAAGCCAAATTTCTAAATGGTTGACATTCCTTCCGCAGGCGACTGAAAGCAGTAGCGCGGGGTCGACTAAGAGCAACCCTTGGGACACCACTCTAAATAGGGCGTTGAATGTAATGAAGAACAAGGATAAGCTCAGTAAGCCGATGTCAGCTGGTCGTGTGGCCGGCAAAGGCTTGTCGACAAAATGGTCGTCATACTATAATGCTGGTGGGGAAAAGGAGAAAAAGACCAGCTCGGAAAGCCAGGCGCGCGAGGTTCAAGAACTTAAGGCACATGTGGCGCGGATTCCGGAGATTGTCCAAGAGCAAGTGCAACAACAACTCGGAGCGACGATCACCGCCATTGTGCCTACCTTGATCGAGGGGTTGAGTGCGTGGATTGCGGGCGGCCAACAGGGGCCGCCCCCGATTCCTAGCTTCACGGCCAGCAACTCGCAGAACGCGATGGTGGGGCCATTGGTGTCTCCGGCGGAGGCAGCATTGGTGTCTCCGACGCCGGCACGGGAGCTTAATGCACCCGGGTGTACGCCGGCCGGCACCTCTACAGCAAGCGGCCCCTCCGTCAACTGCACGCCCGCCGTTGGCGGTGCCTCGACATTAGCCGAGCTCGACGCCATCATCACGGTAACTAATTAAGCCTCTCTCAGCCGATGACTTCATCTCCTTGCCTTTGACTGGGCATCCCTGACGCCCTACATGTTTTCGCAGGGCGCCGCCGACGTTTCGTGCACTCTCCTGCACTTCGTGAGCAACGAGTTGGTCGATGTCGCCAAGGGCAAAATCGTTCAACCGGGCAACCCCTTGTTCCACGGTACCCAGATGCCACCCAACTTGTTTAGGGTTCAACTGGTTCGGGTGCTGCCAGGCTGCGACGAGTTGTTACCTCCGATTCGACCCGTCGGGGCCGACGATGATGACGTGATGACCCTCAGCGCCTGCCTGAGCTGGCTCCTACTTTGGCCGAAGAGCCAGATTCGTTTGGGGGCGGGGGACACCACCCCAAAGACAACACCGCCAGTCGTGCCGGCGCCAAGTCGGCCCCATGGCAAGACCGCCGCAACGGTGCCGGACATCCCTATGGCACTGGATCCAAACATGCATATGGCACAGGATCAGAACGACGACGACGATGATACATTTGGCAACGTCGATCAGTACTTTGCCTATTATGGGTACGGTGGCGACTTCATGGGGCCTCCTTCTCAAGAACCCAACCCAACAAAAGACATGCGCGAGCTAGCTGGTACCGCGGAGAAGCCAAGTTGCAACAGGCGTCGTCTGCCGTTCAGCTCTCAGGAGACGCCTCCAGCTGCCGACTTCACCAAGCCTCAGATAGGCGAGGTGTGAAATATTATCAGCCCCAACACACTCAAGAAGGCGGTCTGTGAGCAGAACTCGGTCCCATTACAGGAGAAGAAGAAGGCACGAAAAAGAAAGACTAACAAGGGTGCGAGCCAGCCGGCACCGAGTACGATCCGTGCTCAGGAAGGACCACCTTCACCTGAGGATGTAATGAGGAGGGTGCATGTGGCGGGTAGGCCAATGCTACCGAGAAATATGCTCGATGCTGCAACCGGTGCTATGCGGAGTCTGCATGACAGTGTTCTTTCTTTGGAGGAGCGGCGTCTCAGAGAGAAGGATGTGGCATACCCGATTTTCGCGGGCAAGGTGCCAAAGGGCAAGGGCTTTGTGGATAACTCCATCGGGGGTACGATCGTCCTGCGGTTTGATGACATCCACGCTATGTTGAACCTTCATCCGCTGCACTACACCTTCGTTCGGCTATTTTCGCTGAGTATGGAGATGCGGATCATTCGCGACAAGACCCCGGACATCGTGATAGTCGACCCCTTCTACATGCGTGCCAAGATCTTGGGCAGCGCTGGGGACCGGCAAGTCGCGAGTTCTTACCTCGAAGGCGTCATTCTGGCAAACCGAGATAAGGATAACTTCCTCGTGCCTTACTTTCCCGAGTAAGTCCTCCCCTCAACCGCCCCGTAACATATGAATTCTTAGATTTCGATCATTTTTCTTTTAACATTCCGTGTTTTCTGCAGTGACACATATTGCACGCTCATCCTCCTAAGCCCCAAATATTCCATGGCCACGTATTTCGACCTGGACCGTCAGTCGAACGTAGACTACACAAATGTCAAGAAGGTTCTTGATGATGTTCTCCCCGGCTACGCCAAATCTGGAGGCACCTTCACCAGGCCTATTCGTAAGTACGGCAAGCACGTGTTCTCCCACAATACGACGGTCTGCTGCGTCAAGCAGCCGCCTGGCGGTTAGAAGGGTGCCTACTACGCCATCCATCACATGCGGGCGATCATACGGGACCATCATCAACTTCTGCTACCGAGTAAACTCCAAGATTGGGCCGCGAGCGTGTCGACAATCCAGGACGCGGACATCAGACAAGAATTCTTTCATATCCAGTCAGAGTTTGCGGAAATCATCCATCAAGATGCCCTTCGTACCTCGGGGTAGTTCTACCTCAGAAATCAACCGTCCAACAGTGACATCGACACAATTCTACAAATGCAGGCTGACAACGCCCGCGATTTCATGACTCCCACGATAGACGGCGGCTTCATCCATGCTCCGGTCCCTTGAGTCGAGTCGAAAGCAGTGATGCTGTGTCTAGTTCTGAAACATCGATTGGCTCATGTTATAATTAAACTTTAATGAACTTGTAGTATGTCTCTTTGGTTTCGAGAGTCGTTCAACTTAGATGTAATCGATGCTATTAATGTCATGCTTTTCTCTTCCGATCGTTCTGTTGCATACTTATATATTGCTTATGTATTGTCTGTGAATTGGTACTAACGTTTCGTTTGGCTAGTGCATAGCGATGCCGTCATATGTCGTGTACAAGGGTAAGGTTCCCGGAGTCTACGACGACTGGGAGGAGTGTCGGAGACAGGCTCACCGATTCAGCGGTAATAGTTACAAAGGGTACACCACTAGGGCCGAGGCCGAATCTAGATACGCCCGCTATCTAGCGGGAGAGGGGAGGGAGCGTTGAAGGAACCGGATGAAGACGAGTTTCATCGTGATGATGCTCATCGTGATGACCGCAGCTCTCTTCTATGTGATGGTAGTTTAGATGATCGATATCGACTTGTAATGTGAAGACAAACTCGCTACTCGCGGTCTCGAGACTTGTAATATAATGTTCTATCTTTGTTCGGTCTTTTCAATTCGGAGACTAATATGATGAATTGTATTCGGAGACTAATATGATGAATTGTATTTAGAGACTAATCTTATATTGTATTCGATGAATCTGTTGTTGATGTGTGCTGTCTATATTTTGTCCAATTATACATTTTGTAAACTGTGCAAAAACAGAAAATAAAAAAAATAAAAAAACCTAATATTCATAATAATGGCGCATCACATCACAGTGCGCCATTAGTATGCCAAAGGATACTAATGGCATGTCATTAATTAGTGCGCCATTAGTATGCCGAAGTTACTAATGACACATCTTGTTGTTGTGCGCCATTAGTATGCCAAAGCACCTGGGTATACATGGCCCCCTGGGAGGCATACTAATGACGCACTGTTGTATATACTAATGGCGCATCTGAGGTACGACATTAGTATACCAGATACTAATGGCGTACCAGAGGTGCGCCATTAGTAAAATATATTAATGGCGTGGCACTAATGGCGCACCACTAATGCGCCATTAATGGCCAAATTAGGTGCGCCATTAGTAGGTCTTTTCCTAGTAGTGTGGGCGACACTGGCGATGGGGATATGCAGGCGGAGGAGCAGGCCATCATCAATTCTCTCCGAACGGAGTCGGCTGCTGAGGCAAGACGTCATCGCCGGCAGGAGATGGAGGCGCAAGAGGCCACAGACGAGGTGGAGATGTTCACCTACATGGATGAGGTCGAGCAGGAGGAGGATGAACCAGAGCCCTCCTACCCGCCCGTCTAGCCAGCGTCCGGCACCGTCGTCGTGGACATCTCCGACGACGAAGAGTAGTTAGGGTAGTACGTATGATTTTTTTTGCATGCCTTATATGGATTTAGGGGATGAAATATGAGAGGCGGATGCAAAGTGACTAATTTGAGACGTGACCGGTCAGTGCCCGCGGACGCGCCTGATCGCGTCCGCGGGCATTTTGAGGGACCAGATTTACAAAGTCCGGCTGTAGATGCTCTTTCACATGCATCCATTGGGAAAAAATATTAAGACTTTTCCATACGAAAAGAATCAAATGGTGGACAATGGATATATACATGTATCAAATGCTTTCCAACGAATTACTTTCAGATACGTTTACATCTACAAATGGTCTAGCTTCTTCATTGACCTTCCACGGTCCTTATATTCTCCTTGTCCCTACGTTTTGGGCAAAAGTTTGGTGGGGAAAACTGGATAGCTATTTATGCAATTTGAATTGTCAATGTGTTCATATAGAAGAAGAGTGTGCATTAGTTCACACTAACCATCCCACCGTCGTTACATGCTAGTTTTTTATGCCACACTATAATTACTCTCTCGTTCTCTTTCGCCTACCATGTCATCCAGTGCGTGATTACTGTTGATAAATATTGGCCGTCTCTCTCCACCAATTCGGGCTTTTGAAATAACTAACCGATGCATAAATTCAATATGGTATATCTGAGTCAAGAGGTCTCAAGTTAAAGACCTTACTAACACAGTATTTAAAAAATTTATGTTACCTACACCGATCCCACGTCGAATAATAAATAAGGCTAGACGTGAGAGGGGATGTTCAAATATATTGCCTATCTCTCTCCATTAGTTCAATTCAAATAAGATTGGTGTGCCTAGATTCTCTCTTAATGATAAATTTTCAGAATTTTTGTATCATTAGTCAATTTCCAGAAAGAAGTATGAGCGGTTGTAATATTGGCACACCATATTTCAAATGAAAACGAACATTTATTGTTTGCAAAACAAGGCAAAACCAAGTTGCTTGAGAAGGATCCAAGGGCAAGACATAGTAACATATTATAAGACTAGACGTGCTACACCGATGGTATGTAAATTTAACCAGGTAAAATTGTGAAGTATTGACAAATAATAACAAATAGAGATGTTCCTGCAAGATGAAAAGAATGACAAATAGATATGGATACCGGAGGAAATCCAAGGACAACTACATGTTGACACCTCATACATTCGAGAATTTTCTATTAGTTAGAACTAAGCTGAAAATCATGTTGTAAGAACCACTATTGTGAGTTTTTAAACTTTTGCATTGAACCACCTATCAAGATTTTCATAGATAGACGCATATAAACATCTAACTCACAAAAACATATAAAAAATAGTGTGTGCCTTTTTAGATCTAGATGAAATTCAGTTTGCCAAAATGATCGAAACAAAATATTGGTCATAACTAAATCCCCATGACAAAATTGAGTTATGCTTTAACATATATACTTAATGATATAAATTTGTGTTGAATAAATAACTTTGAATTTTAATATTACTAGGTCATGTGTGTGCTTTATGTTGTTATACATATATTTGATTTTCTTGATAAGATTAATTATAGTATAATAGTTATATTAGTTTAAAAATAGAGTTAAGATTCGATGACAAAGAGTTAGAAGTAAAAATATTTAGTATAAATAGATGAGTGTCATTTGTAAATGATAATTTTACGTTTAGTCGTATGATCATTTTTATTCCCCGTTAGTGAGACTAGGTTAACCCGGTGAATATATTTTTAATTTATCTCAATGTGAAAAAAATATTACTCTAGAAAAATTATGTTTCGTTCCATATGACAACCCGACCATGACAACACTTTTGCCGACTCAAATACGAATAAATTTGTTGTAGACATGGTTCAAATACGATTGTCGTTTTGATATTAAGTTTGTGCGTGATAATTATACAAAATTACAATATTAAGTCAATATATTTTGAAAACAACATTTATTTAACCATTGGAACATTTTGTTTAAAATAGAATGAAATCCATGTTATCATATTGAAAAGGTAACCGAGGCTAAAACCGTAAAGACATGGTATTCCTTCTGGGTGGGTTTATAAGTATTGCATACATTTCAATAAAGTTTTTGATCATTTTGGTCAACAAAGTTATATGTCATAAAATGTATACCATAAGAAACTACTCTTGTACGTGAATCTAATGATATGTTTGTAAAATATAATTATTTGTTTTATTGATAAAAGTGACTGTCAAAGTTTTTATTGAAATGCATGTGAGACTTGGGTTAACATATAATCAAAACTGCATACATTATTTAAGCATAATATGATACTATTATTTTTGGGGACAAAATATCTGAATAATCCAGAGCAAATGTTCACGTGCTCGTGACATTCCATGGTGTCCAACCATCAAAAAACAATGTATTTGAATCAACACACATCCACAAGACGTGTGATTATCAACTAATTCTGTTGCACGGACATGGAAATCATTTCCATTTCTCTTGTTCGATCACATGTACACATACTGGCACTCATCATAAGCTGTAAATAAAATAAAACAAAATCCAAGTTAATAAAATATCCAATAAAAACATGTCAGAACTTCAAAGGCACAACCCAAATTCAAGGCGAGACAGATAATCCTCTCCTCCTGTTTAAATGGGCCATTGTGTGAAGCCTTGCATTTAAGTTTGATAAATAGTCCTGGCCCAGTAAGTATTATGGGCCGATATAATTCGCAGGTCTTACCCGTCAAAAAAACAAATCGCAGGTCTCGGTAGCGTGAAGCAGGTTTGCAGATCGTGACTTACTGGGGTCTTTGGTGATGAGCATGGCGGAGCCGGCGAAGTCGCAGGTGCCGCCGGCAGCCTTGTTACGCTGCCAGTAGCTGTTGAAGGCGAAGGAGGCATGCGCCATCAGTGTGTCCGGAAGGTAGCACGGCCCGCCGGGCGCCGCCATGCCGCAGTCGGCGCCCGACCCGCACGCCTAGTCCATCGCCGCTTGCACGTCCACGCTCTCCACCGTCGGGTTCGCCACGCACCACAGCCCCTGCGGCGCACCGATGGCTGCCGGGCCTCCCGCCTGGGGAGCACCAGCCGGAGGGGCCACACGGGGCTTCGCCGGCGCGTTGGCTGGCGGGCTGGGGCTGCCGACCGGAGCCGTGGCCGGTGGCGGCGCACCGGCTGGAGGGGGCATCGACGGCGCCGCCGGCGAGGTGGGATTGGCGGGGGGAGGGTACGCGCAGTACGGAGGCGACGGCTGAACGTCGTGTGCCCGAGTTGGAGGTCCGCCTCCTCCTACCACGTCTTGGTATGGTGGCAATGCCGGCGAGTTGACAAGGTTGCGCCATTCTCTTGTTCGTGAGGCGCCATTCGCCCAATCTGCTTCACATGCATGATGCGTGCAAACAAAAATCAAATGGCAGACGATGGGTATATACATGTACCAATGCAAAATCAACTAGGAAGACAAGATCACAAGAGTACTACTACAAGATGGTACAGTAAATAATGTATGTGACTATGTGCACGTGTAGTGAAAGTCTTTTAGCGTAGGGATGCTCACTGTAATTACCATGTTGAATGGACATGACGAGAGCTAGGAGGACCATGTGGTGCTTCTTGATCATCACTGGCTCCATGGTTTGTGATCAAGACATGAGGCAAATTGCATTTATATATGATGCGTGGGAATGGGATTGTTGTGGTGCTAGAAAGGAATATGGGGAGTACCTAGTTCACAAGTCTCAAGTGGGCAGATAAAGGGGAGGCAGCAGCAAGAATTCACCAGATGGATGCTAGCTAGTCAGCCAGCAAGTCTCCTTTCATAAAGTTGCATGGACTGATATTTTACTTAAACCTAAAAGCCTTCCAAATTAAGTTTCAGAAAACGTATAAATAAAACGAAAGATTAGAGATGTCTTGACTTCCTGAATCCAGAAACTAAAGCATTTGAATTTGTAGTCATGAGAACACAGCAATTTGTAGTCATGACTCATTATGGATTTTTTGGATATTTGACGGAAATTTTCTGAAATTCGAAGAGACGGAAGTTTTATTCAATGCCATCCATGAAGGAGTTTGCGTTCATTTTCTTTGACCCCGGGAATCCATACAGAAATATTATGGATTAAAATGCTACAAATATTCTATGAAACATTTCAACTCAAGGGCCATGCATCTTTGCTTCTTTTCTGTAGCTGCAGTTTTGGCACATGTGCTTGCTTGGCCAGAGAGAAATGCAGGGAACAAAATGGAAAGAAAAAAGAGAGCAGAACAGCAGGTGTATTTTTTAGTGTTTTTCTTCCGTTGCTTTGGTTCCACTCAAGGCCTCAAGCCTCTGCTACTTCCTTTTGTTTGATTTGTCATGTATGAATGCATTCATATTATACTAGTAAGTAGCTAGGCCTAGAGAAAAGCTGTGTCTTGTCAATCACAGCGAGTTGACAACACCACGAGATGGGAAATTTAGCTCAGACGTTATTGTGTTGCTATCTGTCATGTTTGCATCCTGTACAATACTTTGTGGAGATCTTTTATAGTACAAAAATCAGGAGTACTGGATACTCTAGTACACGATTTTTGCATAACCGCTTGACTGGATTAATTAGTTACTTTTTTCAGAAAAAAGAATATATTAATATCACGAAGAGACCAATTACACGTCAGCCTCAAGATGTCCAAAGACATCAAGGATACACACAACCAAAAAAGAAAATAAAAAGAAAAGAAGAAAAAAGCCCCGCCACAGTGATCGGTCACAATCAACAACAACACTCTAACCACCACGAAAAACAACACCCGCCTTACAGTTCTTAAAAAGCAACACCTCTAAGAAGAAAACAATGCACAAGCGTTGTCGTTGCCCGATCGAAGTTCTTGAGTTTTCACCCTGGAGAAAGCCCGAATTCACCGAAAAAACAATGTCTTCAACAAGGCCATTGCCAGGCACAGTCAATGAAGGCCAGAACTTGATTTTCATCTTGGGACTCGAGACTCGGTACTCGTGGAGCACCACCAAAATTGCAGTCCTCCAGTGCTGCCGCCCCTAGTTGCCGAGGCCGCTATTGCAATTCACGAAACACCTGGCACACAGTCTTCATCGCATGCATCCAGTACACCTTTCTGCCAACGCTTCAAGACCTCCAATCGGAGCCGCCATGACTTTCTCCACCTCTATCAATGGCTTGGAAATCTTGACTTACACATGTCCCATGACTCTGATAAGAAAGCGAATCTTCGCGTCGCACCCTTTTGAAGTCGTGATGGATAATAATATGAGCGCTGATAACTCAGAAGTGTAGGGGATCAGTTGTAGCCTCTTCCGATAAGTAAGAGTGTCGAACCCAACGAGGAGCTAAATACAGAACAAATATTCCCTCAAGTTCTATCGACCACCGATACAACTCTACGCACGCTTGACGTTTACTTTACCTAGAACAAGTATGAAACTAGAAGTACTTTGTAGTTTTTGTGGGATAGGTTTGCAAGAATATAAAGAACACGTAAATAAAACTAGGGCTGTTAAGATAAAGAAACAATAAAGTTAGTGATAGCGAGTGTGGAAAAGTGGTGGTAGGAGTTGCGAAATTGCCCCTAAGCAATTGACTAGGTTACTAGACCGATAGCAAGTTTTATGTGGGAGAGGCCACTGCTAGCATGTCATCCCTTACTTGGAATTCTATGCACTTATGATTGGAACTATTAGCAAGCATCCGTAACTACTAACGTTCATTAAGGTAATACCCAACCATAGCATTAAGATATATTGGCCCCCCTTCAATCCCGTATGCATCAATTACTACGCTAGGTTGAAGCTTCTGTCACTCTTGCCCTCCAATACGTAGTCCTATCAACATACAACTAACACTATGATGCGATCCACATGCGCGCTCATATGATGGGCACCAAAGGACAACAACATAACCACAAGCAATTTAAATCAATCATAGCAATTCACCAATCACCGATAGGACAATGATAATCTACTCAGACATCATAGGATGGCAACACATCATTGGATAATAATATGAAGCATGAAGCACCATGTTCAAGTAGATGGTACATCGGGTTGCGGGAGAGTGGACCGCTGTAGATAGATGGGGGAAGGTGATGGAGATGTTGGTGAAGATGACGGAGGTGTTGGTGTAGATCGCCGTCACATGATGATGGCCCCGGTGGCACTCCGGTGCCACCGAAAGCGAGGGGGAGAGAGCCCTCCTCCTTTTTCTTTTTCCTTGATCTTCTCCCTAGGTGGGAGAAGGGTTTCCCCTCTGGTCCATGGCCTCCATGGCGGCGGAGGGGCGAGAGCCCCTCCGAGATTGGATCTGTCTCTCTGTCTCTCTCTGTTTCTTAAATTCCTGGAGATCCGTAACTCCGATTGGGCTGATTTTTTGACACGATTTTTATCCGGATATTAGCTTTCTTGCGGCGAAATAAGGGAATCAACCGCCTTACGGTGTGGCCACGAGGGCCCAGGGCGCGCCCCCTGCCTCGTGGCCCACCCGGGCATCGTCTCGTGTTGGTTCCGCTTCCCAAAATTCACATATATTCCAAAAAAAATCTCCCTCTGTTTTTATTCCGTTTGGACTCTGTTTGATATGGATATTCTGCGAAACAAAAAACATGCAACAAGCAGGAACTGGCACTGGGCATTGGATCAATATGTTAGTCCCAAATAATAGTATAAAAAGTTGCCAAAAGTATATGAAAATTGTAGAATATTGGCATGGAACAATCAAAAATTATAGATACGACGGAGATGTATCAAGCGCGCACGACTAGAGCCTTTCCAATCCAGGTATACAAGGGCAACATTTGCCAATCTGTATAGGTCTTTGACAGAGAAGTCTGGAACGCGTCAGCGACCAGATCGAAGAGGTCGACGTTCAACATAAAGATGCCATGTTGGACAAAGATTGCTAGAGCCAAACCACCACAACCACAATTGCAGCCGCAACGGCCCAAGTAGCACTGTAGATAAGGTCACCAGGGCTGAGGCCATGACGTACCCTGCCGTGCATTCGGCCATGGTGGAGAACCACTGCGCCGTCCGATCTGCATCATACCCTAATTCATCCAATGCCCCAGCCCCAACCGCACACCTCGACGCAGCGGATGCCAAGCCGCTGATAGCCATCGCTCATGCCCCTCAAGCGGACGCCACGCTCAGCCGCCGGTCACTGGAGACCCGTGGCCCCAATGCACGCCGACACGCCTCCAGATTCGCTATCCAAGAGACCCAAGAGGCCGTTACAAGAGGAAGCCCCACTGCCACCGTCTGTCGTGCATGCTTCGCTCGGTAACGTACTCCGACGGTGGTGGAACAAGAAGGTGAGGAGAAAGGATCGACGGGGCTAGGGCTGCTGGTGGCGCCCGAGTCGCCCAGGGCCAGGCGACGCGGGGATGTTCCTGTTTTCCTGGCAGTCTCCGAATTTTGGTGTGACTGATTATTAATTAGTTACTCTGCGATATATACCGCCCTGCATCATATAAAAGTTTTTAAATTTGCTTTGATTCTTTGTTGGTTGTTGTAAGAGGCGATTTGATCCCACGGTGTTCAACTAGCGCGGGGAAAAGCTGTTGGGGAACGTAGTATTTGAAATTTTTTACCTACGATCACGCAAGATCTATCTAGGAGAAGCATAGTAACGAGCGAGGAGAGTGTGTCCACGTACCCTCGTAGACCGAAAGCGGAAGCGTCTAGTGACGCGGTTGATGTAGTCGAACGTCTTCGCGATCCAACCGATCCAAGCACCGAACGTACGGCACCTCAGCGTTCAGCACACGTTTAGCTCGATGACGTCCCATGAACTCTTGATCCAGTTGAGCGTCGCAGGAGAGTTTCGTCACCACGACGACGTGATGACGGTGATGATGAAGTTACCAGCGCAGGGCTTCGCCAAAGCACTGCAATGATATGACCGAGGTGTGTAACTGTTGAGGGGGGGGGCACCGCACACGGCTTGCAAATCAACTTGTGTGTCTATGGGGTGCCCCCTCCCCACGTATATGAAGGAGGGAGGGAGGAGGAGGCGGCCAAGGAGGGGGCGCGCCAAGAGGGGGACTCCTCCTTTTCCTAGTAGGAGTAGGAGAGGGGGAAGGAAGGGAGAGGAGGACAAGGAAAGATGGGACCGGCCCCCTTGCCCTAAACCAATTTGGTTTGGGCCTTGGGGGGAGCGCCCCACACCTCCCTTGCTGCCCTCTATTTCCACTAAGGCCCATGTAGGCCCATTAAGCCCCCAGGGGGGTTCCGGTAACCTCCCAGAACTCCGGTATTTATCCGGTGACCCCCGGAACCCTTCCGGTGTCCGAGTATAACCATCCAATATATCAATATTTATGTCTCGACCATTTCGAGACTCCTCGTCATGTCCGTGATCACATCCGGGACTCCGAACAACCTTCGGTACATCAAAATACATAAACTCATAATACCGATCGTCATCGAATGTTAAGCGTGCGGACCCTACGGGTTCGAGAACTATGTAGACATGACCGAGACTCATCTCTGGTCAATAACCAATAGCGGAACCTGGATGTTCATATTGGTTCCCACATATTCTACAAAGATCTTTATCTGTCAAACTGCCTAACAACATACGTTGTTCCCTTTGTCATCGGTATGTTACTTGCCCGAGATTCGATCGTCGGTATCATCATACCTAGTTCAGTCTCGTCACTGGCAAGTCTCTTTACTCGTTCCATAATGCATCATCTCATGACTAAATCATTAGTCATTTGATTGCGAGGCTTATTACGATGTGTATTACTGAGAGGGCCCAGAGATACCTCTCCTACACTCGGAGTGACAAATCCTATTCTTGATCTATGCCAGCACCACAAAGACCTTCGGAGACACCTGTAGAGCATCTTTATAATCATCCAGTTACGTTGTGATGTTTGATAGCACACAAGGTGTTCCTCCGGTATACGGGAGTTGCATAATCTCATAGTCATAGGAACATGTATAAGTCATGAAGAAAGCAATAGCAGAAAAACTAAACGATCAAGGTTCTAAGCTAACGGATGGGTCTTTTCCATCACATCATTCTCCTAATGATGTGATCACGTTGATCAAATGCAAGTCATGTCTATGGTTAGGAAACATAACCATCTTTGATTAACGAGCTAGTCTAGTAGAGGCATATTAGGGACACTCTGTTTTGTCTATGTATTCACACATGTATAAAGTTTCCGGTTAATACAATTCTAGCATGAATAAAATATATTTATCATGATATATAAGGAAATATAAATAACAACTTTATTATTGCCTCTAGGGCATATTTCCTTCTCAAGCACCTTTGGTATTAGTACAAAAGTGTACTAAAAAAATTGACCCGCACACCATAGAACAATCTTTCTACGGTACCTATTATAAATAAAACAATGTTACATGAGGGTGGAGATGAAGCTCCAAAGTTAAAAAGTCAGCCTATGCCAGATTTTGGGAAGAAAAACATCATTTACACAAATTTATATGTAAGATACTTTTTGAATGCTTCCAAATTCTTTGCCTTGATCTTGTTACTGTAGATTCTTCATTTCTAGTTCCATTGGGTGTTTCCAGTTGAACACCATAGACCATATGGCCCTAAACACCCTACCGTTTCTTTGAATCCAGATGCTCAGCCAGCTGCTACCTCTTGAGCTTGCGTTGTTTTTCCCTTGAAGAGGAAAGGGTGATGCAGCACAGTAGCGTAAGTATTTCCCTCAGTTTTTGAGAACCAATGTATCAATCCAGTAGGAGACCACGCACGAGTCCCTCGTACCTACAAAAAAAATAAGAACCTTGCAACCAACGCGATAAAGGGGTTATCAATCCCTTCTAGGCCACTTGCAAAAGTGAGATCTGATAAAGATAATAAGATAATATTTTTGGTATTTTGTTTAATAGATTGAAAATAAAGATTGCAAAGTAAAAGTAAAGTAAAGATAAATAGTTGATGGAAGATTGATATGATAGAAGATAGACCTGGGGGCCATAGGTTTCACTAGTGGCTTCTCTCATGATAGCATATTTCTACGATGGGTGAACAAATTATTGTCGAGCAATTGTTAGAAAAATGCATAGTTATGAGAATATCTAGACATGATCATTGTATATAGGCATCACGTCCGTGACAAGTAGACCAAAACGATTTTGCATCTACTACTATTACTCCACACATCGACCGATATCCAGCATGCTTCTAGAGTATTAAGTTCATAAGAACAGAGTAACGCCTTAAGCAAGATGACATGATGTATAGGGATAAACTCATGCAATATGATGTAAGCCCCATCTTTTTATCCTCGATGGAAACAATACAATACGTGCCTTGCTGCCCCTGCTGTCACTGGGAAAGGACACCGCAAGATTGAACCCAGAGCTAAGCACTTCTCCCATTGCGAGAACTACCAATCTAGTAGGCCTAACCAAACTGATAATTTGAAGAGACTTACAAAGATATTTAAATCACGCATAAAAGATTTCAGAGAATAATCAAATATTGTTCATAGATAATCTTGATCATAAACCCACAATTCATTGGATCTCGACAAACACACCGCAAAAAGAATTACATCGAATAGATCTCCAAGAAGATCGAGGAGAACTTTGTATTGAGATGCAAAGATAGAGAAGAAGTTATCTAGCTAATAACTATGGACCCGAAGGTATGTGGTAAACTACTCACAGCTCATCGGAGAGGTTATGATGTTGATGTAGAAGCCCTCCGTGATCGATGCCCCCTCCGGTGGAGCTCCGGAACAGGCCCCAAGATGGGATCTCACGGGTATAGAAGGTTGCGGCGATGGAATTAGGGTTTCGAGGTGCTCTCGGATGTTTTCAGGGTACGTGGATATATATAGGAGGAAGAGGGACGTCGGGGGAGCAACAGGGGGCCCACGAGGGTGGGGGCGCGCCTACCGCCCTGGGCGCACCCCTTGCCCTCGTGGCCGCCTTGTTTCTTCCCTGGCGTGTACTCCAAGTCTTTTGTGTTGTATTTGTTCCAAAAATGACTCTCCCGAAGGTTTCATTCCGTTTGGTCTCCGTTTGATATTCCTTTTCTGCGAAACACTGAAATGGGCAAAAAAAAACAACAATTTGCACTGGGCCTTGGGTTAATAGGTTAGTCCCAAAAATAATATAAAAGTGTATAATAAAGCCTATTAAACCTCCAAAACAGAAAATATAATACTCCCTCCGTTCCAAAAGAGATGACCCAACTTTGTACTAAAGTTAGTACAAAGTTGGGTCATCTTTTTTGGAACGGAGGGAGTAGCATGGAACAATCTAAAATTATAGATACGTTGGAGACGTATCACACATCCCCAAGCTTAATTCCTGCTCGTCCTCGAGTAGGTAAATGATAGAAACAGAATTTTTGATGTGGAATGCTACCCAACATAATTCTCAATGTAATTTTCTTTATTGTGGCATGAATGTTCAGATCCGAAAGACTCAATACCAAAGTTTAATATTGACATAAGAATAATTATACTTCAAGCATACAAACAAAGCAATCATGTCTTCTCAAAATAACATGGCCAAAGAAAGTTATCCCTACAAAATCATATAGTCTGACTATGATCTATCTTCATCACACAAAATATTTAAATCATTCACAACCCCGGTTTTAGCCAAGCAATTGTTTCACACATCAATTTTTTTCAAAATTTTCAACTTTCACGCAATACATGAGCGTGAGCCATGGATATAACAATGTAGGTGGAATGGAGTGGTGGTTGTGGAGAAGAAAAAGAGGAAGATAGTCTCACATCAACTAGGCGTATCAATGGGCTATGGAGATGCCCATCAATAGTTATCAATGTGAGTGAGTAGGGATTGCCATGCAACGGATGCACTAGAGCTATAAGTGTATGAAAGCTCAACGAAAGAAACTAAGTGGGTGTGCGTCGAACTCACATGCTCACGAAGACCTTGGGCATTTTGAGGAAGCCCATCATTGGAATATACAAGCCAAGTTCTAAAATGAAAATTCCCACTAGTATATGAAAGTGACAAAACATGACACTCTCTATCATGAAGATCATGGTGCTACTTTGAAGCACAAGTGTGGAAAAAGGATAGTAGCATTGCCCCTTCTCTCTTTTTCTCTCATTTTTTCTTTTCCTTTTTTTCTCTTTTTTTTCTTTTGGACCTTCTCTCCTTTTTTATGGCCTCCCTTTTTTTGTTCGTCCGCAGTCTCATCCCGACTTGTGGGGGAATGATAGTCTCCATCATCCTTTCCTCACTGGGACAATGCTCTAGTAATGAAGATCATCACACTTTTATTTACTTATAACTCAAAGATTGCAACTCGAAGCTAGAACAAAATATGACTCTATGTGAATGCCTCAAGGATGAAGCGTGTCATAATAAACGGGACGGTGGAAAGTTGCATGGCAATATATCTCGGAAAGGATATGGAAATGCCATGATAGGTAGGTATGGTGGCTGTTTTGAGGAAGGTATATGGTGGGTGTATGGTACCGACAAATATTGCGTGGTACAAGAGAGGCTAGCAATGGTGGATGGGTGAGAGTGCGTATAATCCATGGACTCAACATTAGTCATAAAGAACTCATATACTTATTGCAAAAATCTACGAGTTATCAAAATAAAGTATTCAACGCATGCTCCTAGGGGAAGGTTTGGTAGGATTTAACCATCGCGTGATCCTGACCTCCGCACAAAGGATGACAATCAATAAATAAATCATGCGCCAACTTCATCACGTAACGGTTCACCATACGTGCATGCTACGGGAATCACAAACTTTAACACAACTGTTTCTTGAATTCACAATTACTCCACTAGCATGACTCTAATATGACCATCCTCATATATCAAAACAATCATCAAGTATCAAACTTTTCATAGTATTCAATGCACTTTATATGAAAGTTTTTACTATACCCATCTTGGATGCCTATCACATTAGGACTAATTTGATAACCAAAGCACATTACCATGCTATTATAAAAGGCTCTCAAAATAATATAATTGAAGAATGAGAGATTCATAGTTTCTACAAAATAAAACCACCACCGTGCTCTAAAAGATATAAGTGAAGCACTAGAGCAAAACTATCTAGCTCAAAAGATATAAGTGAAGCACATAGAGTATTCTAATAAATACCGATTCATTTGTATCTCTCTCAAAAGGTGTATCCAACAAGGATGATTGTGGTGAACTAAAAAGCAAAGTCTCAAATCATACATGACGCTCCAAGCAAAACACATACCATGTGGTGTATAAAAATATAGTCTCAAGTAAAGTTACCGATAGACGAAGACGAAAGAGGGGATGCCTTAGTATTCTAATAAATTCCAATTCATGTGTCTCTCACTCAAAAGGTGTGTACAGCAAGGATGATTGTGGTAAACTAAAATGCAAAGACTCAAATCATACATGACGCTCCAAGCAAAACACATTTCATGTGGTGAATAGAAATATAGTCTCAAGTAAAGTTACCGATAGACGAAGACGAAAGAGGGGATGCCTTCCCGGGGCATCCCCAAGCTTAGGCTTTTGATTGTCCTTGAATTTTACCTTGGGGTGCCTTGGGCATCCCCAAGCTTAGGCTCTTGCCACTCTTTGTTCCATAGTCCATCAAATCCTTACCCAAAACTTGAAAACTTCACAACACAAAACTTAGCAAAAATCTCGTGAGCTCCGTTAGTATAAGAAAACAAACCACCACTTTAAGGTATTGTAATGAACTCATTCTTTATTTTTATTGGTGTTAAACCTACTGTATTCCAACTTATCTATGATTCATACCCCCCGATACTGGCCATAGATTTCGAAATAAGCAAACAACACACGAAAAACAGAATCTGTCAAAAACTGAACAGTTTATAGCAATCTGTAAGTTTCGAATAATTCTGTAACTCTAAAATTCTGAAATAAATTGGTATACGTGAGGAATTTGTCTATTAATCATCTGCAAAAAGAATCAACCTAAAAGCACTCTCCAGTAAAAAAATGGCTGCTAATCTCGTGAGCGCAAAAGTTTCAGTTTTTTTACAGCAATATCGCAAAGACTTCACCCAAGTCTTCCCAAAGGTCCTACTTGGCACAAACACTAATTAAAACACAAAACCACATCTAAATAGAAGCTAGATGAATTGTTTATTACTAAACAGAAGTAAAAGCAAAGAAAATAAAATTGGGTTGCCTCCCAACAAGCGCTTTCTTTATAGCCATTAAGATAGGCTTGAGAATTCAAGGATGCTCACATGAAAGATAAGAATTGAAGCATAAAGAGAGCATCACATAGCATGTGAAAATCACATCTAAGTCTAAGATACTTCCTATGCATAGGCATTTTATAGGAAAACTAATTAGCAAGACAAGCAAGATCTAGCATATGCAAGGAAGAAGAAAGAAACAATAGCAATCTCAACATAACAAGAGGTTATTTAGTAACATGAAAATTTCTACAACCATATTTTCCTCTCTCATAATAATTGCATGTAGGATCATAAGCAAATTCAACAATATAGCTATTACATAACATATTCTCAACACGATCCACATGCATGCAAAGTTGACACTGTTTCAAAATAGTGGGATTAACATTAACTAAAGTCATGACCTCTCCAAACCCAATTTTATCAAAAAATTCATAAGATTGAACATTCTCCAAATATGTGGGATCTAAAGTTGACACTCTTCCAAACCCACTTTCAATATTATTACAAACATTATTATCAATCTCATATATATCACGGGGCTTAAATAAGTTTTCAAGATCGTAAGAAGAATCACCCCAATCATGATCATTGCAACAAATAGTAGTCATAGAAAAACTAGCATCCCCAAGCTTGAGGTTTTGCATATCATTAACACAATTGACATTAAGAGAATTTATAATAATATCATTGCAATCATGCTTTTCATCGAAGAAACTATCAAGTATGGGGGCAATAGCAACGATCTCATGTTTAACATAAGGAACTATAGCAAATTCATCTTCATAAATATTGGCATCATGCCCACAAGAATAGCAATCGTCATGTTCATCAAGGGATATTTAAATCAAATGATCGGAATCATAATTATCTATAGATTCATGCATATCATTATTTTCTTCCAAAGCAGCAGTCATTCTTTCAATAATTTTTTTGACATAGACATTATGAGCATAGTTTTCATAGCAATAAAGTATGTCAAAATTTTCAGATTCGTAGAGAGTAATATCATACTTTTCAATCAAAGAAGCAACTTCATAAGCATCCTTAAAGGCAACAAATTCTTCAGTTTGTTCGATATCCTAGTAACTATAAACACCCTTTGCATAAGAAGATAAGATTTCATTATCATCAAACTCACATAGGTAGGGGAGGTGTTTTTTAGGATTCTTGGAGCAACAAGTAAAATAATAAATTTCACAAAGATCCCAAGCATAACACAACAATCTGTTTATTTGATCCCATAAGAGTCTCCCTTTTTCAGACAAACGGTGACGCACATGCCCATCTAAAGATTTCCCATCAGCTAGGCTAGTTGGGGTTTTAGCACGAGCGCATAAGGATCGAAGATGATCCAAGTAGAACACTTTAAGTGGATCCATATCAATAGATTTTTAACAAGCAAAGGTGCGAGCAAATAGAAGGCACATGGCAACACAAGCAAACAAAAAGGCGAACGAAAAAAGGGCGAATAAAATGGCAAAGGTGAAGTGGGGGAGAGAAAAACGAGAGGCAAATGGCAAATAATGTGATGCGAGGGATAAAAGTTTGTGATGGGTACTTGGTATATAACTTGTGCGTAGATCTCCTCGGCAACGGCGCCAGAAATTCTTCTTGCAACCTCTGGAGCTTGCGTTGTTTTTCCCTTGAAGAGGAAAGGGTGATGCAACACAGTAGCATAAGTATTTCCCTCAGTTTTTGAGAACCAAGGTATCAATCCAGTAGGAGACCATGCACGAGTCCCTTGTACCTACACAAACAAATAAGAAGCTTGCAACCAACGCGATCAAGGGGTTGTCAATCCCTTCTCGGCCACTTGTAAAAGTGAGATCTAATAAAGATAATAAGATAATATTTTTGGTATTTTGCTTTATAGATTGATGATAAAGATTGCAAAGTAAAAGTAAAGTAAAGATAAATAGTTGATGGAAGATTGATATGATAGAAGATAGACCTAGGGGCCATAGGTTTCACTAGTGGCTTCTCTCATGATAGCAGATTTCTACGGTGGGTGAACAAATTACTGTCGAGCAATCGATAGAAAAGCGCATAGTTATGAGAATATCTAGGCATGATCATTGTATATAGGCATCACGTCCGTGACAAGTAGACCGAAATGATTCTGCATCTACTACTATTAATCCGCACATCGACCGCTATCCAACATGCATCTAGAGTACTAAGTTCAAAAGAACAGAGTAACGCCTTAAGAAAGATGACATGATGTAGAGGGATAAACTCATGCAATATGATGTAAACCCCATCTTTTTATCCTCGATGGCAACAATACAATACGTGCCTTGCTGCCCCTACTGTCAATGGGAAAGGACACCGCAAGATAGAACCCAAAGCTAAGCACTTCTCCCATTGCAAGAACTACCAATCTAGTAGGCCAAACTGTCGGTGTACTAAGGTAGGGGTGCCTTAGTACCCCAACTTGTGCACGGGCAGTAGCAGCTTCCCGCGGCAGGGTTTACCACGTGCTTGCCGGAAACCTTTCCGGTCCTTATTAAGCCATTCAAGAACAAAGTATACAAGTCAGAAGATCAAGGCCCCGGCAAGAGGAGCTTGCCGGGAAGGCCGTACCAGGCTCAAGACTGTCACTTTAGCACAAGGCCCTGGGAAGAGGAGCTTACCAGGAAGACCAAGTAATGCGCACCTCAAGAAGCGCCTCGGCGCATCATGCGCCCCGGCAGGGCCCGGGAAGCACAAGCTTCCGGGCCCGACAAGGTCAAGGCCCCGGCAAGGTGCTTGCCGGGGAGAACTCACGCTGTGTGCCCGCGCTCCAGCTCTTCTGCCCACGCGTCGTCCTGGGGCCCTTCCAAGGACGCGTGGCGGATGGCTGTGCAGCCTGGGGCACACGGTGGCAAACCACGGTGACGAGGCTACCGCCGTGTCGAATGGAGAAGCATGGACGGACGCTTTTGGGGTCGACGGTGACGGGCATTTAATGCCCTTGTCCCCCACTGTCAAAGTTAGGTGATGACCACTGTTCATCCACTGTTCATGCACTATTCCCGCACTGCTACAACTACCACCACAGTTACATTTTTGCCCTCCTCTACGTTGACACCTGTCGGTGACCCCTTGAGCTATAAAAGGAGGACCATGCACAACATAGAGGAGGTTCGAATCCTAAGCAACTCTCTCGCTCGGTGTAGCTAGTACTGTAGCTCTTCAAGCTCCCGAGCTCAATACAACCAAGGCAGGAGTAGGGTTTTACGCGTCCGCGCGGCCCGAACCTGGGTAAACTGCCCACGTGCGTTCCTCGATCTGCTCTTCGTGCTCCCTCCGCTCCCTTACCGCAACGTAGAAGGGGCTCCGGTCCCATAGGTGCTCGTGGGAGGACAGTTTCCCCCGACATCTTTGGCGCGCCAGGTAGGGGGCGTCGAGGTTGTGCGAACCTGATCCGGCGCTCACGCGGGCGCATTCTTCATCAACCTCTCCAGCTTCACCAACTTCACCAGCAGCAACATGGCCCCGAAGAAGAAGGCTTCGGAGGTCGGAGGCCCGTCTGTGTCTGTTCCACCGCCACCAGAACCAACGGTGGGTGGAGGAGACGCCGGCGGAAGGGTGGTTGCCGGCGAGGAAACTCACGGCGCCACCAAATCTAAGGACAAGGCGGACGACCGGACAAATTCCAAGGCCTCGGTGTCCGTAGACGCGCCACGTCCATCTCAGCAGACGACAGGCCAGCAGCGCCGTGGTACAGGAGGTACCATACGCTTGCTGGGCCAAGGATAAACCGGAGGATCGCGGGATGCTCAAGGCCATCGCCCTAGCACGAGCAAGGCGCGGTCGCCGGGGCGAGAGACTGCTCCTTCTAACCCTGTTAGAAGTCTGAGCATATCTCGTTCCTCGCACCGCTCGCCGCCGCTCCCCTCCTCTCCAGCAGAAGCTCTCGCAAGAGCGCAACTGCTCCTCGATTTCCCTCCAGCGGCAGACAAAGCCGAAGACTGGAGGGCAACGATTCAGAGCCTCATCGCCTTCGCCAATAACGACACGCCGCAGCAGCCGGCGACATCGCGGCCACGGCAAGTCGACCAGACGAAGGCCGATGGCGACAAGACCGCCGGGGGTGCAACCACCGTGCACTCCCCGCCGCGGAAGCAGAAGACGCCTCCCCGCCGGATCAACGTCGACGACGATTCCACGGCGTCATCGGATCCGCGGGCTCATCGGGACCAGCGCCAACTCCTTGACGATCGGCGACAAGAGGATGCTCGGACGACAATCGAGCGCCGACGAGAAGCCCGGCGACAATCGGATCAGCGCGCTGGGACCGCTGTCGACACGCACGCGCCCGGTGAACCAGGCGACTTGCCATACGCGGCAGGTTGCCCTGCGTTCACCCGTGAGCTGCGGCGCGTCCAGTGGCCCAGCATGAAAAACTTCAAGCCCGACGTACCCGAGAAGTACGACGGCAAGACGCACCCCTCGGAGTTCCTCAGCATCTACACCATCGCGGTGCAGGCTGCCGGGGGGCGCGACGAGAAGATACTGGCTAATTACTTCCCGCTAGTGCTTAAGCCGAACGTTCGTTCTTGGCTTATGCACTTGCCAGTAGGCTCCATTTCTTCGTGGGCAGATTTGTGCCACCAATTTGTTGGCGCCTTCACGGGCGGCCACAAACCCCACGGCCAGGAGAGTGATCTCCACATCTTGGCCCAGAAGGAAGGAGAACCCCTGCGCAAGTACATTCAACGGTTCAGCCGCGTGCAACACAACATTCCTGACGTCCACCCCGCCGCGGTTATCAGCGCGTCCACCAGAACGTGCGTAACCGCCGCATGCGGGAGGAGATGGCCATGACCAAGATCCGGGATGTCAGCGAGCTCTACGCTCTGGCTGACAAGTGCACGCGCGCCGAAGAGGGGAGGAGACTCCCCGGAGAGGATACTGGCGCAGAGGGAAGCGACAGTGAGGACGCCGCCCCGGCAAAGAAGAGCCGGCGGCGGAACAACAGAAGAAAGAAGAGCAAGGAAGTGCTGGTCGTCGAGCAGTCCGACAAGGAGGCTCCCGCCAAGAAGACACAGGCTGGCGGCTCCGGCAAGGAGCCTGCCCCTGTAGCGGTAGCCGACAAGCAGGACGGCTCCGACAAGCAATATTGCAAGATCCACCGCACCAAGGGCCACGACCTTTCCAACTGCAAGCGAGTCGAGTACCTCGTAGAACAGCAGAAGGCTGAGTATGAGCGTTGCGACAAGGAGAAGGTCCAAGGTGGCGGGGGAGAGCCAAGCAAGAAGCGGCCATTCAATGGCCGGGGAGGACGCCGCGGCAAGGCCAAGCAGCGGCAAGGCGATCGACCTCCCCGGGGCCGCGACAAGGATGAGGAAGAAGACGACGACGACGACATGGAGGAAGGTGATAATAGCGAGCAGGAGTTCCAGAAGGCCACAGAAGTCCTGTGTGTCGACGGAGGCGCCTCTCTGCATACTTCCCACCGCCAACTCAAGCAGTGGGTGCGGGAAGTAAATGCAGCTGAGCCGCCCGTTGAGTCACGCAGGCTCCTGAAGTGGTCCAGCACGCCCATCATTTTTGATCTTGAGGATCACCCTGACCGCACAACGGCGGTCGGGTGCTTGCCGATGTTGGTCTCACCAACAATCCGCAACCTCAAGGTCACCAAAATGTTGGTTGACGGCGGGGCCGGCCTGAACTTGATCTCCTCAGCTGTGATCAAGAAGCTCCAGATCCCAGACGGCGAGCTCGAAGAAACCGGGTCGTTCCAAGGAATAAACCCGGGAAGGAGCAAGCCCAAGGGGAAGATTACTCTACCCGTGACCTTTGGCGGGGAACTTAACTTCAGGACGGAGAGGATAACCTTCGACGTGGCCGATATCCCATTGCCATACAATGGGATACTTGGACGTCCTGCCCTCGCAAAGTTCATGGCAGCTTCCCACTATGCCTACAACGTACTCAAGATGCCGGGGCCGATAAGCGTCATCTCTGTCCCTGGCGACAAGAAGGACGCGCTTATCTGCGCCGACAAGATATACCGGGATGCAGCAGCCGTAGCGGAGAGCAACGCACTTGCCGCTGAAGCTCCCGGGGGGAAGAAGACCAAGACCAAGTCCGGCGAGTGCTCTGGGGCCCACTCCGGCAAACGCACCTCTTCGGAGTGCTGCGCTGCCGTCGAAGACGCACCATCGAGCTCCACCGGCAAGTGCAAGAAGGGGATGGCCGCTCCACCGGCAACCAAGAAGGTGTCCGCCAAGGAGGACGGCACTGGTGGTACCTTTACCATCAGTGCTACACTTGACAACAAATAGGAAAGCGCGCTCGTTGCCTTCCTGCGGGCGAATGTCGATGTGTTTGCATGGCAACCATCTGACATCCCCGGCGTTCCCAGGAAGGTGATTGAGCACAAGCTTGCTGTTTGTCCTCATGCGCGGCCCGTCAAGCAGAAGGTCAGGAAGCAAGCCGTGGAGCGCCAAGAATTCATCGCCGAAGAGATAAAGAAGCTGGAAGCAGCAGGCCTGGTTAGAGGCGTGATCCATCCCACGTGGTTGGCCAATCCAGTTGTCGTACGCAAGGCTAATGGGAAATGGAGACTCTGTATAGACTTCACCGATGTGAATAAAGCATGTCCCAAGGATCCATTTCCCTTGCCGCGTATTGACCAGATTGTTGACTCCACCGCCGGATGTGAGCTGCTTTCCTTCCTTGATGCATATTCAGGTTACCACCATATTTTTATGGCCAAGGAAGATGAAGAGAAGACTGCATTCATTACTCCATGCGGCACATATTGCTTCATACGCATGCCCTTTGGATTGAAGAATGCAGGCTCAACATTTGCAAGGGTGGTGCACACTGCTTTTGAGCCACAGATACACAGAAATGTGGAAGCCTACATGGATGATATAGTGGTCAAGAGCATAAGCAAAGATACCCTGATACAAGATCTGGAAGAAACGTTTGAGAATCTGCGCAAGATCCAGCTCAAGTTGAATCCCGAGAAGTGCGTCTTTGGAGTCCCCTCCGGCAAGCTTCTCGGGTTCTTTGTGTCCCAGAGGAGGATTGAAGCCAATCCCGACAAGATAAAAGCCATCGAGCAGATCGAAGCCCCGAAGCGCGTCAAGGACGTAAGGAGACTTGCAGGTTGTGTAGCTGCCCTCAGTAGGTTCATTTCAAAGTCTGCAGAACGCGCCCTGCCTTTCTTCAAAATCTTGAAGAAGGCAGGTCCTATGAAATGGACTCCGGAAGCGGAGGCAGCGCTGCAAGACTTGAAAGGATACCTATCCTCCACTCCAATACTTGTCGCACCTAGGCCACAAGAGAAGTTGTTGTTGTACCTAGCAGCAACCAATCAAGTGGTTAGTGCTGCGTTAGTAGCGGAGAGGGAGGCGGATGAGGAGTCTACACCTCCGGCAAGTGAATCCAGCGACAAGCAGGGGGCTTCCCTGACAAGCTCTGGCCCCGACAAGGACAAGTCTGCGCAGGAACAAGGAGAAGTGCGAAAGAAGATGGTGCAGCGCCCAGTGTATTTTGTAAGTTCCCTTCTACAGGGGGCTAGATCAAGATACTCTGGTGTGCAGAAGTTGCTTTTCGGCCTCCTCATGGCCTCGAGAAAGCTGCGCCATTACTTCCAAGCGCACGAGATAACGGTGGTCACTCGCTTTCCGTTGAAGAGGATATTGCAAAATCCAGAAGCAACAGGCAGGATCGTCGAGTGGGCACTGGAGCTGTCAAGCTTTGGTCTCAAATTTGAGAGTACTTCAACCATACAGAGCAGAGCTTTGGCAGAATTCATAGCTGAATGGACCCCAACGCCCGATGAAGAAGTTCCAGAGACAAGCGTCCCCGTACAAGAAACAAGTAGTGAATGGGTAATGTACTTTGATGGTGCCTTCTCGCTGCAAGGCGCCGGCGCCGGCGTGGTACTCATAGCGCCCACCGGGGAGCACCTCAAGTATGTTATCCAAATGCACTTTCCCAGGGAACAAGCGACAAACAATACTGCTGAGTATGAGGGTTTGCTTGCCGGCCTCAGAATTGCGGCCGAACTTGGGATCAAAAAGTTAATTGTGCGGGGAGATTCTCAGTTGGTGGTCCGACAAGTGAACAAGAGTTACCAGAGCCCTTTGATGGAAGCTTATGTTGATGAAGTGAGGAAGCTTGAAGAACACTTTGAAGGTCTGCAAATGGAGCACGTTCCAAGAGCTCAGAATGATATCGCAGATGGCCTCTCAAAGTGTGCTGCGATGAAGTTACCTGTGGAACCAGGGACCTTCTTGCTCAAGCTAACTCAACCATCCGTTACGCCATCAATTGGGCAAAGTAAGAAGAGAAAGTTGGTCTCCGGCGACTAGTTGCCGGCGGATCTTCCAGGAGCTGCCGCCAAGGTACCCAAGATCAACAACCAAGATGCTGGGGAACAGTTTGCTCCTGCAGATCCTAGGGCCTGTACAGTTGAAGCAAGCGTTCCCGACAAGCCCTGCCCCGGCAGGCTTGCCGTGGGACCATCAGCTCCGGCAGAACTGCAGGTCCTTGCCGTAGAAGCTGAGGTTCCCGCAGCAGCCCTCATGCCTTTAGTCCTTGCTGTTGAGCCTCAGGCTCCGGCGTGGGCACAGCAGATTGTCCGTTTTCTGCAAACTGGAGAACTTCCCGACGACCCAGAAGAGATAGAGAAGATAACAAGGCAGTCAAGTATGTACCAGTTCGTTGATAATGAACTGTACAGAAGAAGACTCAATGGTGTCAGGTTGAAGTGCATTTCCAGGGAAGATGGACAAAAGTTGTTGGCAGAGATACATGGAGGCATATGCGGCCACCACATTGGCGCAAGGGCACTTGCCGGGAAGGCGTTCCGGCAAGGGTTCTTCTGGCCAGAAGCCCTCCAAGATGCAACTGCACAAGTAACCAAGTGTGAAGCGTGCCAGTTCCATGCCAAGCAAATTCATCAGCCAGCTCAAGCTCTCCAGACAATTCCTTTGTCCTGGCCCTTCTCGGTCTGGGGGCTCGATATCCTCGGCCCCTTCCCCCGTGCTGTCGGGGGCTTTGAGTACTTGTACGTTGCAATCGACAAGTTCACAAAGTGGCCAGAAGTGGAACCGGTGAGAAAGGTGACAACACAGTCAGCAGTCAGGTTCTTCAGGTCGATTGTTTGCCGTTTCGGGATCCCTAACAGGATCATCACCGATAACGGTACACAATTTACAAGTCGTGCCTTCATGCAGTACGTCCAAGACCTTGGCGCCAAGGTCTGTTTCGCTTCTGTTGCTCACCCGAGGAGCAATGGTCAAGCGGAGAGGGCCAATGCTGAAGTGCTGCGCGGACTCAAGACAAGAACCTTCGACAGGCTGCGCAAGTGCGGAAGAAACTGGATAGAGGAGCTACCGGCGGCTCTTTGGTCAATCAGGACGACACCAAATCGAGCCACCGGACAGACACCCTTTGCTCTTGTCTATGGAGCAGAGGCAGTTCTCCCCACGGAACTTGTATACGGATCTCCTCGAGTGCTCGCTTATGATGAGCTTGAGCAAGAACAACTACGTCAAGATGATGCATTGCTCCTTGAGGAGGAACGTCTCCAGGCTGCTGTACGAGCTACTCGATACCAGCAAGCCTTGCGTTGCTATCATAGCCGCAAGGTCAAGGCCAGGAGTCTCGAGGAAGGCGACCTTGTTCTTCGGCGTGTTCAGTCCGCCAAGAATTCCAACAAGTTGACGCCGAAGTGGGAAGGCCCTTATCGGGTGAGACAAGTCACAAGGCCCGGCGCTGTCCGCCTTGAGACCGAAGAAGGCTTACCGGTGAGCAATTCCTGGAACATAGAGCATCTTCGCAAGTTTCACCCATAAGGCGCGGTTGCCGTGATCCTCTCCGGCAACCACCTTTTGTACGAGTCTTGCCGCTGTCGCATGTAAACCTTTGTACAAAGCCGGGCGCAGATCCCGTGCATCAGTAAAGCTTTTGTGTTTCGCACTATTTGCCATTTCCATGCTTTTCTTTGTTATTTGCATGTGTTATTTGGCATCTTGTGCAACCCACATCTCCGGTAAGCATTAATGGGCCAAGAAGCCCCATACTTGTTTTTCCTCCTCCTCTTTTTCTTTCCCTCTTAAGCAGAAGGAGACTTCCTCGCGCACAAGTTTGCCGGGGGGGAAGAGGAGATGGAGGATGAACCAAGTGCTGTTCAAGAAAGAAGAGCCTTGTCGGGGGACAAGCAATATATGAAAGCTAAGTTACCAGAATTTGAGCAGTTCAAATTTTTAAATTTTAGTTATCTTCCTTGAACAACCACGCTTTGTATGGAAAACCTGTGCGCGGAGGAACCTACCCGTGGCTAGCCGCACCCTTACCTTGTTTCCGAGCACGCTCAATGACTTAAGTGAGCTGCGACAAGTGTCGCGCCCTTATTTCGTTTTCGAGTTCGCTCAGCGAGATAAGTGCGCTGCGCCTAGCTGCGGCAAGGTTACTTGCCGGTAAGGTCCTTTGCCAGCAGGCTGCTAAGAGTCCAGCACTCAGCGCTCGCGGCAAGGGCCCCTTGCCGGCAAGTCCCCTAGAAGCGTAGGGTTGAAAGCGTACAAAGTGGAGGACCAAAAGCGAGGGAGATGACAATGCGCTAATTGCTCAGAAATAAGATAGTATATTACAGAGATAACTTGTCGCAATGACTAATAAATTCATGTTCATGGCGCACTTTGCAGCGGCAAAGGAAACATAAAAAAGAGGCCTAATCTACGCGGTCGCCTTCACGCCTGGAGATCTTATTCACCTTGGCGATGATGTGGGCGACCTGCGCCTTCAACGCCTCCAGATCTGCGTCGTCCGGCAAGCTGCGGAGGACGTTGACGAGATTGATGCCAGGGTTGCGGTAGACGATCTTCGTCAGGACGCGCTCCAAAGTGCCCGCGCAGAGCTGACGCGACTCCTCGGCCAGCTGCGCGGGGAGCTTCTCCTGCAGACGTGCAAGCGCCGGCGCGACTCCCCTCAAGAAGAGACTTAACTTGGCGCTGTGGGGGAGATTCTGGTCCGGAGAGTACACGAGGTGCTCCACCCTCAGCGCCATCAACTCCTTGTCGATATTAGCAGCAGAAGCGACCAGCTCGTCGGTCCACTGCTCCACAGCCCGGCTGAAGTTGTTTGCTGAAGTGGCGGCGCTCTCCACCAGGCCTCGTTCCTTGCAGAGCTCGTTCTTCAGCTTCGTTTCACGATCCCGGGCAGCGTCAAGTGAATCAGTCAAAGTGGAGACCTTCAACTCCAAGTCATCGATTGAATCTTTGGCAGCAGTAAGCTCGTCGCCCTTCTTGGAGAGGCGTACCTGAAGGTCGGAGTTGGTGTGGGCGTCCTTCTCGCGCTCTACGTTGAGCGCGGTGACCCTATCCTCACTCGCCTTCAGGTACCGTTCCAACTGATCAACTTTGAGCTCCAGGTCCCTCTTGGCGGTTTCCGCGGCGGCTGCGGCTTCCTTCGCCTCCTTCATGGCCTGCTCCCGGGCAGTGAGCTCGTCATCATGGGCGTCTAGCTCAACCTTCCGCTGGTTGAGCGCCCCCTCCCGACGAGACAGTTCCTCGGCGGCCAGCCGCTGTCGCTCTTCTGCTTCCGCCTTCTCCAGGAGGAAGGCTTGCTGCTCTTCGGCGAGTGCTTACCGCTCCTCCGCCAAGTTGCGGAGGGCGGCCTGGTTGGCGGCGCGAAGCTCCGCGGCCCGTTTCTCCAAGTCCACTCCAGCCTTGGCGGCAAGAGCTTCTCAGGAGTCCAGCTTCGCCTACCTGGCCCGGTAAAGGGCCAGGAGCCGGCGAAGCAGCTTCTCCTCTTCGGGCTCGTCGCTCCCGCCAGGCGCCTCAACAATCTTCAACCCCGCGGAGGCGAGGACCTCTCCGTCGTTGGTCTCTCCCTCCACGGGGGCTCGCGACGAGGAACCCCACGGGACTTGTATGAAGACTCCGTTGGGGGCCTCAAGGTAGACGCCTGACTGCTCCTTGGTGGCGGAGGGGTCGGCAGCCGGTGCAGCGCTTGACGCTCCTGCTGCCTCCGGGCCAGCAGTGTGGTCGCCGTCCCCCTCCCCAGCCGCGGCTTCTGCGGCCGGGGCGGTCTCCTCAGCGGCAGGCTCGTCGGCTCCTGACATGCCCTCAGCGGCAGTGGCGTTGCCGCCGTCGCCTTGCGCGCCCTCCTCGCCGGTGGCCTCAGTCTCCATCTGCTCCGGCGCAGGAGGATCTAGCAGAAGAATAAGAAAAGAAAAGATCAAGCAAATATCCAAAAAGACAAGTTCAAGAAGAAAAAGCTACAAGACTCACTTTCGCGAACTTCATCAACGACAGGCCCCCTCGTCGGGGAGTCCTCCCTTGGCGGTGGAGCAGTGGCCCCTGCTGGCGGAGGGCCGCCCGTGCCCTCCCTTGGCGGGGTGGCCACCCTTGTCGGGCTGCTCACCCTTGTCGGGCTACCCGCCCTCGGCGGGGCGTCCGTCCTTGGCGGAGCTTCCTCCCTCGCCGGGGAGTCCGCCCTTGGCGGGGAGGGTGGAACACACAGCTCCTCGGGGGTGACCTCCGGTTGCTCCTGCGGCTGCGGCTCCACTTCTGCACAAGACAAACAAGGCCACAAGATATTAGCACAAGCAAAAACCTCAAGCGCGCCCGGCGAACGGAAAGCTCAAGATCAGACTTACGCTGGGGGCTGTGCTGGGGCTGCTCCTCGGGGCAGCGGGTTGATCCGGCAAGTTCGTCGCTGGCGCGTCCCCTGTCGCCGCGACGGGCGAGTCGTCCTCGACCTCAACCACGGGGATCTTGGCCCGCTTCGCCATCCGCTGGGTCAGGGACCTGAAAGCAAAAAAAAAAAACAAGATCAGAATCATCAAGAAAGATCAAGACAGAATCGAAGAAGTTACAAATTACAAGTGCTTCCTCCTCTTCCTCGTCGTCGTCGGAGCTAAGGGCGGAGAAATCGAACTCCACCTGAGGTGCTCCCACGCGAGGAGCAGGAGGAGAAGGCTCCCTCGGGCGCTTGGCGGTCTCCGGGGCTTGGGGCTGCGAAGACCCAGCCTCCGTTGACGCCGAGGCCCGAGGAGCAGACGGAGCGGCCGCTTCACTCCGGGAGGATCCCCCTCCGCTTGGCGCTGGTGCGCGGGGCGCCTCCGTCGCGGCAGGTGCACGGGGCGCCTCCGTCGCGGCTGGTGCGCGGGGCGCCTCCGTCGCGGCTTGGCTCGCCCTGGTGGCTCGCATCGCCCGGCGAGCAGGCTGCTGTCGGGGCGCCTGCGTCCTCGTCGCTGTGGCCGCCTTGCGGAGGCGTTTCCTCGGCGCTTGCGTGGGACTTGCCGGAGGCGGGGAGTTCTCTGAGGACGAGGAGGCATCGCCGTCGAGTCCCAGAGATCCGCCGGTGTCTTCATCGGCCTCGACGTCCTCCTCCTCCTCCCCGGCAGGCTCGCTGGGCCCAGCACCATGCCCGGCGACCTCGCTCCCTCTGGCGGTCCCGCTACCTCCGGCGGTCCCGCTTCCTCCGGCGGCCCCGCTCCCTCCGGCGGTCCTGCTCCCTCCGGCAACCTCGCCCCCTGCGGCGACCTCGCTCACAACACCGGGTATTCCGGAAAACCTCAGGGAAGGCACCCCGCTGAACTCCTCGGGCGGAAGCTTGAGCAGTCTGCGGATCTCTACCTCCTCTGCTTGGCACGCCTCGTCCGCGGCTTGCGCCTCGTCGACGGTGAATCCGAAATCTCCTGCCGCTGCAGCTGCGGCGGCCTCTTCCATCCGGGAAGCAATATAAGCTATGTCCCGGGCCGTAGTGGCCCGGGTAAGGCCCCTGTTCTCCTCGGAGTTCTTGGGCGTCTCAACCAAGTTATCAAAGAAGCTCAGAATGGCATCCGACGGAGGCTGGATCCAAGTGGGGACGATGCCATGGGAGTCGCACTCCGGCATCATCGCGCGCAAGGAGTCACGGGCGGTGCTGTTGCACAGTGGCACCACTCCCTTGGCGGGTCTGAACCACTCCGGATGTGCCGGGTCATGCTTGAAGAGCTCTCGCACCATTCCTTTCAGCTCCAAAGCGGTGAAATTGAAGTTCAATCCGCAGCGCAACCTCATGATATCCGCCGCATTGCCAAATTCCTAGGCGGGCCTTTTCCTCTCTTGTAAAGGGGCAATGCGGCGGCGGAGGAAATCTGCGCCAACCTCTCCGACGGTCAGATTGGCTACCCGGAGACGGATGATCCTGACGAGGGCAATACTGAGTCTCCTCCGGGGCCAATTCACTCCAGTCTCTCCCGCGCACTATGGCAGTTGTGCGCGGCGCAGTGAAGGGCTCCGGCTTGTCCTCCACCACCCAACACCAATCTGCACGCCATTCTTCCCACTTGCTGCGGAGTTCTCCCTTCAGGTATGAATCTTTCTTGTTCAGCCGGAAGATCCAGGAGATGCCGCCGGAGAGGGGAGCGCCAGCCTCTACTCTAGGCATAAAGAAATGGCGAAAGAGTGCTACGTTTGGATGGATCCCCACATAGTTTTCGCACAGATGTGCGAAAACCGCCATCGTAAGGATGGCGTTGGGGGTAAAGTCTAGGAGGTGGAGGTTGTATGTGTCCATAATATCGCAGAAAAACTCCGAGTACGGAGGGAACAATCCGCAGTGGAAGAAAACAGCGAAGAAGAAATACCCGCCGGGAACCAGATCTTTGGCGACGGCGGGGAAGGCTCTGGTACGGGGGTCAGCTTTGGTCTCCCCGGACCAGAAGAGGTAGTACTTGTTCCGCAGCTCCCTCGCGCTGAGCCTCGACGCGAAGACCACATTCCTCTTCCGCATGGCGGCCAGCTTCGCCGCCTGCTCGGATTTCTCCTTCTTGGCCTTGTCCGCTTTCGCCTTCTCGCTCTTCGGAGCCATGGCGCAGGCGGCGAGGGAAGAGGCGAGGAGCTCGACGGCGCCGCGGGTGCGGAAGACGGCGGAGGAGGGGTGGAGGCAATGAGCAGCGGGGGATTTCTGGAGGCTGAAGACGCAATGAAGACGAAGGAGGGAAACTGCCCCTGCTTCCTCTGCTTTTAAGGGGGGGAGTGGGGGACGCTCCGCATTTCCCATTAAAGAACGAGGCCACGATCTCTCCCACGACGCCGCAATCGACGCGTGCCGTTAGGGAGGGGCGTGGCGGATGCGGAAGGGAATCTACGTCTTGCCGTGGGCCGCATGTGCCCGTGCACTGTTTTGGGCCTGGCCCAACAGCGCTCGGCACCGTGTGTGGCCCAGGCCCGGGGGCTCCTGTCGGTGTACTAAGGTAGTGGTGCCTTAGTACCCCAACTTGTGCACGGGCAGTAGCAGCTTCCCGCGGCAGGGTTTACCACGTGCTTGCCGGAAACCTTTCCGGTCCTTATTAAGCCATTCAAGAACAAAGTATACAAGTCAGAAGATCAAGGCCCCGGCAAGAGGAGCTTGCCGGGAAGGCCGTACCAGGCTCAAGACTGTCACTTTAGCACAAGGCCCTGGCAAGAGGAGCTTGCCAGGAAGACCAAGGAATGCGCACCTCAAGAAGCGCCTCGGCGCATCATGCGCCCCGACAGGGCCCGGGAAGCGACAAGCTTCCGGGCCCGGCAAGGTCAAGGCCCCGGCAAGGTGCTTGCCGGGGAGAACTCACGCTGTGTGCCCGCGCTGCAGCTCATCTGCCCACGCGTCGTCCTGGGCCCTTCCAGGGACGCGTGGCAGATGGCTGTGCAGCCTGGGGCACACGGTGGCAAACCACGGTGACGAGGCTACCGCCGTGTCGAATGGAGAAGCATGGACGGATGCTTTTGGGGTCGACGGTGACGGGCATTTAATGCCCTTGTCCCCCACTGTCAAAGTTAGGTGATGACCACTGTTCATCCACTGTTCGCGCACTATTCCCGCACTGTTACAACTACCACCACAGTTACATTTTTGCCCTCCTCTACGTTGACACCTGTCAGTGACCCCTTGAGCTATAAAAGGAGGCCCATGCACAACGTAGAGGGGGTTCGAATCCTAAGCAACTCTCTCGCTCGGTGTAGCTAGTACTGTAGCTCTTCAAGCTCCCGAGCTCAATACAACCAAGGCAGGAGTAGGGTTTTACGCGTCCGC
Organism: Secale cereale; assembly: GCA_902687465.1. Taxonomy (NCBI): domain Eukaryota; kingdom Viridiplantae; phylum Streptophyta; class Magnoliopsida; order Poales; family Poaceae; genus Secale; species Secale cereale. Next base: position 851,900,283 of record LR738715.1, on the reverse strand, counting down.
GCGGCCCGAACCTGGGTAAACTGCCCGCGTGCGTTCCTCGATCTGCTCTTCGTGCTCCCTCTGCTCCCTTACCGCAACGTAGAAGGGGCTCCGGTCCCATAGGTTCTCGTGGGAGGACAGTTTTCCCCGACACAAACCAAACTTATAATTCGAAGAGACTTGAAAAGATATTTAAATCATGCATAAAAGATTTCAGAGAAGAATCAAATATTGTTCTTAGATAATCTTGATTATAAACCCACAAATCATCGAATCTCGACAAACACATCGCAAAAAGAATTACATCGAATAGATCTGTAAGAAGATCGTGGAGAACTTTGTATTGAGATCCAAAGAGAGGAAGAAGCCATCTAGCTAATAACTATGGACCCGAAGGTCTGTGGTAAACTACTCACAACTCATCGGAGAGGCTATGGTGTTGATGTAGACGCACACCGTGATCAATGCCCCCTCCGGTGGAGCTCTGGAACAGGCCCCAAGATGGGATCTCACGGGTACAGAAGGTCGCGGCGGTGGAATTAGGGTTTCGAGGTGCTCTCGGATGTTTTCAGGGTACGTGGATATATAGAAGAGGAAGGGGGACGTCTGGGGAGCAATAGGGGGCCCACGAGGGTGGGGGCACGCCCCTTCCCTCGTGGCCGCCTTGTTTCTTCCCTGGCGTGTACTCCAAGTCTTCTGTGTTGTATTTGTTCCAAAAACGACTCTCCTGAAGGTTTCATTCCGTTTGGACTCCGTTTGATATTCCTTTTCTGCAAAACACTGAAATAGGCAAAAACAACAATTTGCACTAGGCCTTGGGTTAATAGGTTTGTCCCAAAAATAATATAAAAGTGTATAATAAAGCCCATTAAACCTCCAAAACAGATAATATAATAGCATGGAACAATAAAAAAATTATAGATACGTTGGAGACGTATCAACAACCTATCATGACAATTTCCATGGCCGTTTGGAGATGTAGTTGCTTTGTGGCTAGCTGAATAACTTCGAAGGTTGAGGTGCCCCTTTTCCTATGCGGAATTAAAAAAATCCCAACATTGTTGTGCAAAGTCACAATCCCAGAGCAAATGATAGAGTGTTTCTTCAGCATTTTGATCACAATTGGGGCAGTGGGGCTCCTAAAGGTGCATTCCTCTTTTGATGAGCAAGGATCTTGTCAGAATGCTATTATGAGCAATTAACCAAAAGAAGATTTTGTGTTTCAGCCTACTGTTCAATCTCTAGATCTGCTTAAAGAAGATATGATCCCCATTCTCTCCTAGAAGTTGTTTGTAAGCTACCATTAAGGATAATCTGCTGTGCTGGCCCGAATAATGCCATCTGTCTTGTCTTGTATCAGAGAGGTATAGTGTCAGATCAGACAATCGTAAGAGTTGATGATGTGCTTGCAGTGGGAGGGGTAAGTGAAAGTTTTCAATCCAGTCCTGTTGAGACACAAAGTGTCTGAGAGAGATTCTTTCCTCTTTTGCAAACTAATGTAGTTCTAGGTAGAGCTGGGCCAAGGGTTCAAGCTTCCATTTATCAGTCCAAAATAAGGCAGTAGATCTAGAGCCAGGTAGACAAGTAGCTACTTTCTTGTAGATGGGAATCAAATTGAAAATAGCTTTCCACCAAAAATATCCTTCCTTCTTATCCCTGGGGAGGTCAGCAGAATAGTAGGCTTCCCGAATTAATTTTACCCATGGGATATCTTCTTGATTGAGAAACTTGTAAACATGTTTCATCATGAGAGCCCTATTGTGTAAGCTTATGTCCAGGATCCCTAGGCCTCCATGAGTTTTTGGTTTGCGGATCTTATTCCAAGCTACCAGAGCCATTCCAGCATCTGTAGATTGCTACCCCTTGAGCTTGCGTTGTATTCACTCGAAGAGGAAATGGAGATGCAGCACAGTAGCGTAAGTATTTCCCTCAGTTTTTGAGAAGCAAGGTATCAATCCAGTAGGAGACCACGCGCCAGTCCCTCGCACCTGCACAAACAGATAAGAACTTCGCAATCGATGCAATATCCTTTACGGTCACTTACGAGAGTGAGATCTGATAGAGATGATAAGATAATATTTTTGGTATTTTTGGTATATAAACAGAAAGTAAAGAAAGCAAATAAACAACGGCGACAGAAATTGGCTAGTTGAAGGGAAAGTAATATGATAAAGATAGACCCGGGGGCCATAGTTTTCTGTAGTGGCTTCTCTCATGATAGCGATATTCTACGGCGGGTAAACAATTACTGTCGAGCAATTGATAGAAAAGAGAATACTTTTGATACTATCTAGGCATGATCATTGTATATAGGCATCACGTCCCAGACAAGTAGACCGACTCCTGCCTGCATCTACTACTATTACTCCACACATCGACCGCTATCCAGCATGCATCTAGTGTATTGAGTTCATACGAACAGAGTAATGCCTTAATAAAGATGACATGATGTAGAGGGATAAACTCAAGCAATTTGATGAAAACCCCATCTTTTTATCCTCGATGGCAACAATACAATACGTGCCTTGCTGCCCCTACTGTCACTGGGAAAGGACACTGCAAGATTGAACCCAAAGCCAAGCACTTCTCCCATTGCAAGAACTATAGATCTAGTAGGCCAAACAAAACCAATAATTCGAAGAGACTTGCAAGGATATTATGAGCACACATAAAAAGTTCAGAGAAGAACCAAATATCTTTCATAGATAACCTTGATCATGAACTCACAATTCATCGCATCTCGACAAACACACCACAAAAAGAGATTACATTGAATAGATCTCCTCGAAGACCGAGGAGAACTTTGTATTGAGATCCAGAGAGAGAAGAAGCCATATAGATACTAGCTATGGACCCGAAGGTATGAGGTAAACTACTCACAACGCATGGTGAGGGCGATGATGATGATGATGATGATGAAGGCCTCCGTGATGGATCCCTCTCCCGGAACAGGCTCCAAGATGAGATCTCCACGGGAACAAAAGCTACGGCGGTGGAATTAGGGTTTTCTCTCTGCGTATGGAGTTTCTGGGGTACGTAGGTATATATAGGAAGAAGGGGGCACCGGGGGCCGTGTTGGCCAGCCTCGAGGCAGGGGGGCGCGCCCTGGGATGGGGGGCACACCCCCCACCCTCGAGGGCAGGCCTCTTGCCTCCTGACTTGGTCCTGACGTTTCTCGGGTGTGATTTCCTCCAAAAATATCTCTCGCGAAGGTTTTATTCCGTTTGGACTCCGTTTGATATTCCTTTTCTGCAAAACCCTGAAATAGGCAAAAAACAACAATCTGGACTGGGCCTTTGGGTTAGTAGGTTAGTCCCAAAAATGATATAAAAGTGAATGATAAAGCCCATTAAACATCCAAGACTTCATAAATAATAGCATGGAACAATAAAAAATTATAGATACGTTGGTGCCGTATCATTGATCCAAAAAAAATCTAGAGAAAGTTTCTCATGTATTTTTGAAGTTGGTTAATAACTCCCACATGTAGAGTTAGGGTACACATGAAGAAAATGGGTAGAGCAGAGAAGACAGATTTAATCAGAAGCAATTTCCCATCATTTGAGATGAGTGAGGAACAACCAGCAAGTCTTCTTTCTAGACTCGGGCAATATGATATCCTAGTCGTTCTTTTTCTATTTCGACCAACTAATGTTGTATAATACTCTTGTTGGTTGCTCCTTTGTAGCCGTATGAGCTCAATATTTCTCCAGATGGTTTCATAACATTAGTAGAAAACAAGGCTGTGGTCCAGGCCTGGCCAGCCCATTAGTCCCGGTTCAGTCACGAACCGGGACCCGTGGGGGCATAGGTCCTGGTTCGTGAGCCCAGGGGGCCAGCCGGGTCTCGTGGGGCATTGGTCCCGGTTCCAGACACGAACCAGAACCAATGGGCCTCGCTCCTGGCCCACAACCATTGGTCCCGGTTCATGGCTGGAACCGGGACCAAAGGGGGGCTTTTAGTCCCAGTTTCAGCCACGAACCAGGACCGATGAGGTGCATATATATATACCCCCCTCTCCTGCGAGAAGACCACTCCACTACTCTGTTTTTTGGCCGGCAAGGGGATAGCTTTGTGGTGCTCTAGCTCACCTCCTATGCACATGAGGTGTTCGATGAAATGCCAAAGCCACACTACTTAAGCTTTCTCCTCTTGAAGCTCCTTGTCCAAGCTCCATATTCCTCAAGATTTGTCTAGGTTTGCCGGTCCCTCCTGTCCTGTCCCTGTCCTCACCGTAGTTATTCGCTCGCGCCGATCTCGTCGCCGGCACCACCGTGGTGAGCCTCTTGTTATTATCTTCTTTCTAAAAAAAATCTTACTTGTATGATTTAAAAAGATATTTGTATAATTTTATTATTTTTATTATAGTTTGCTATTATATAGTGCGATGGTTTTGGTATCCGCCCACGTCGGCCCTCCTCCTATCTATGATTCTGATGTGGTATATTATCTATCATAACAATTTGTTTTAGTGTTTATGAAAATTATGCCGACCAACGTGACATAGATGTTTTTATCTAGGAGGTATGTGAACTGGAAATTCCAACCGACCCTCTTGCGGAGAGATTAAATTTAGTTGAAAAGGAAAACAGGGACTTGAAGAAAAAATTGGAAATAACTGAGGAGGAGAAGATGGAATTGGAGTTGCATGTTGCTAAAGTCGTCGATGATCACAAGATCAAGATGGACCTTCTTGTTGAGAGGTTAAATTTAGTTGAAAAGGAAAACATTTACTTGAGAAAAAATTGAAAAAAAAAACTAAGGAGGAGAAGATGGAATTGGAGTTGCATGTTGCGGAAGTCGTCGATGATCACACGATCAAGATGGATGCAATTCTCTTGAAGATTAGAAAGATTAGAAAATATGTCATCCATACCGATGCTTGATATCATTACGCCGTTGGATTAATTGTTACCTTAGTTGCGATTATGATCACATTTGTTGTTGCATTGAAATGTTTTACATAGTTTCAATGTATGCTTTAATTAGATGCTCTGGAGAGCTATATGTTGTTGAATGAGAACTATGAATGTACTTTGGTTTTAGAACATGCTATGTGGGTGAAATGATGATACCATGCCAACTATCAACCTCTTCAGAGTTCATTTGAAATGCTTTTCAATTTCGGGGTCATTTAGCTCAAAACATTCAGTAAATGCATGAAAAATACCAAATGAAGTCAGAAAGGGTTGAAAATTGATGATGTGGCTTTGAATGGTGCATTTTTGAACACACAAAAAGTGTGGAGTTCAAATAAGTTCAATAAAATGAAATCCCTTTGTAACAGATGAGTTTTTGTCTGAAACCTAATACTTCAAAAGAGATTGTCCGTTTTGTACACGAAGTGCATCCTGTTTTTGCCGTAACCCTCTCAACTTTTTAGCACATGCTAGGTGGGTGAAATGACGATACAATGCAAACTTTCAACCTTTTCAGAGTTCATTTGAAGTGCTTTTCAATTTCAGGGTCATTTAGCTCAAAAAAGTAAATGCATGAAAAATACCAAAGGAAGTCAGAAAGGGTTGAAAATTGATGATGTGGCTTTGAATGGTGCATTTTAAACAAAAAAGTGTGGAGTTCAAATAAGTTCAAAAAAAATGAAATCCCTTTGTAACATATGAGTTTTCGTCCAAAACCCTGATACTTCGAAATAGATTGTCCATTTTGTACATGAAGTGCATCCAGTTTTTGCCACAACCCTCTAAAGTTTTTAGAACATGCTATGTGGGTGAAATGATGATACCATGCAAACTTTCAACCTCCTCCGAGTTCATTTGAAGTGCTTTTCAATTTCAGGGTCATTTAGCTAAAAAAATGAGTAAATGCATGAAAAATACCAAATAAAATCAGAAAGGGTTGAAAACTTATGATGTGGCTTTGAATGGTGCATTTTGAACACACAAAAAGTGTGGAGTTCAAATAAGTTCAATAAAATGAAATCCCTTTGTAATAGATGAGTTTTCGTCCAAAACCATGATACTTCGAAAAAGATTGTCCATTTTCTACATGAAGTGCATCCAGTTTTTGCAGTAACCCTCTCAACCTTTTAGAACATGCTATGCGGGTGACATGATGATACCATGCAAACTTTCAACCTCTTCAGAGCTCATTTGAAGTGCTTTTCAATTTCAAGGTCATTTAGCTCAAATTTTTTTTAGTAAATGCATTAAAAATACCAAATGAAATCAGAAAGGGTTGAAAACTAATGATGTGGCTTTGAAAGGTGCATTTTGAACACACAAAAAATGTGGAGTTCAAATAAGTTCAATAAAATGAAATCCCTTTGTAACAGATGAGTTTTCGTCCGAAACTATGATACTTCGAAAGAGATTGTCCGTTTTGTACACGAAGTGCATCCAGTTTTCTCCGTAAACCTCTCAACTTTTTAGCACATGCTATGTGGGTGAAATGATGACACCATGCCAACTTTCATCCTTTTCAGAGTTCATTTGTACTACTTTTCAATTTCAGGGTCATTTAATAGAAAACTAAAATAACTAAATCTATTTTTGATTAAAACAGATATTTAAAATAACCAAAAATTTACCAAATTGAGTATAATGATAAAACACAGTAATTTTAAATAGCAGGAAAAAGAATCACTCAAAAATCTATTGTTATAGTAAAGTTATTCACAAACTAGTGATTCAAACAAATATAAAAAAATCAAATTTGAAAACTAATGGCACTAACAGAAAGTTTATAGTTTTTGTTACCTAAAAGCAAAAAATAATCACTAGAAAACTGTAAGTTGAAACGAAAGAAAATAAATAAATCAAAAAACAAAACAAAAAACTGAAAAAATTTAAAAAATGCCACCTATAGGGTCACCACGACCTGAATACGACTAGAAACCAAATCGTGTGCCAGGATTCAGGCCCGCAGAAGGCCCAGTAGGCCCACTGGCAGATGCAGTGTGTTTAGGCCCGTAAGCCTACATTAGAGAGGAGCTCGACATACAAGGGGTAGCAGCGCTTATAAACAGGTCATGGCATCTCTCAGCTAGCGAGGTGGGTATTGGTGCCGGTTGGTGGCATGAATCGGGACCAATGGGCTTTGGTCCCAGTTCGTGCCACCAACCGAGACCAAAGGGTTGTGCTTCCCACCCTTTCGACTGGCCAAAAGAGATCTTTGGTCCCGGTTGGTTGGAGGAACCAGGACCAAAGGGGGGTATTGGTCCTAGTTTGTGCTACCAACCGAGACGAAAGCCTTTGCTATATAACCCAACAGATTGGAAATTTCCCCCACCCGCCATTCTACTCTTGAATGCCGCCAGGCTACTGCTCTGTTCCTTGACGCCATGCGCGCCCGTCGCCGGCCTCCAGCCGTTTCCGCCGCGGCTGTCTCCCACCAGCGCCCCCTAGGTAACTCCCTCCCTCGCCCTCCG